>OZ012703.1:67374816-68574816 GCA_963942595.1 Cylloceria caligata
AGAGAGAGAGAGAGAGAGAGAGGAGACTTCAATTATATTTCTTTCATTATTGCGCTTTAAAAATAAGAGACCACAGTAAGAATCACATATTTCTCAAAAATTAATCAATATTTTATGGAAAGCGCTTTACCCATTTCCTGTCGTATGCAACAGCCCTGCAAATACAAAACCTGCAAGCCCGCGCTCAGAGATTCCTTCACCGTTAATTTTACTTTTATCGCCATAAGGAATTAATTTGTATTGTCACTCGTAATATTGATTTTTTATTATTTTTCGCTGTGGGTGTTGTCATCACAGTGTACTTCTGAAAAAGAATGAAACAAGTATTTAATTGAACGAACTGGTCAATAAAAACAGAATAATCAATACTGTCTTACCTGATATGCATCGACTAATTATACAAAGTTGGCAGCGTTGATGATATGCTACCACCGACGTCAACTGCGGATGAGGATGGCCGGTGACACTTTCCTTTTCCGAAGCTAGATCTATCCGTACAGTGTATGTATCCTCCTCTCGCTCTCCATAACACGAATAACGAACCCTCGGTGTCAGTTTATATGCAGAAGTTTATATGCTGCTTGCTTTGCAAGACATTATTTTTTATAATTAAAAATAAATATTACATGTTTTTAAATCACGATTTAAAAATTATGTTTTATTTTTTTATTTGCCAAGCTCTGCTGCTTCGCTGCTAATCGATATCGGCACGTATTCCATGATCTGGTGTGTTAATGAAACAAAGACGAGATCTCCGTCTTCTTCCTGTCGCAGACCTTTGCTGATACTTCGGTTTTAGGACTGTGATAACTCACATTTGCTCTCTCTCTCTCTCTCTCTATGACTGTTCTCAGTCTATACTTTATAATATTTCGAACGAAATGTACACTATATACCATAATTATTTACAACTGTGTCATTATCACAAGTAGCTACACATACGGAGAATTATTGCGTTCGCAACGCAACACCCGATGCATGATCAGCGATATGACCACGGTACAGCATAATTATTTCGGACAAAATAATTTTCATAAGCTCCGTATCCTCCGGCGTTAGCAACGTCGTGATGTGCTTGAGCGCTTCTTGAAAGAATTCCGTGGAACCGATGATCTCATACGCTGCTGCATGAGGCGTTTCACTGACAACTATCTTTTCACGGTGTTGGATAATCTGCTGGCGCACGGCGATCGATATTCGTCGTGCGTCGACCTGTTGCTGCGGTGTAGCACGCTGCGTTCGTCTACACCGGAGATAGCCGAGGCAGGCCTCGCAGAGCCGAGGCTGTAGCTCGCATGCATGCCGCGTTAAGCGAGAGGTTATCTCTCTCGCTTGACTTCGGCTTCGCCCACCGGCTATCTCACTCATTTGACTCCAGCGCTCAACGTCGATTTCGTATCTCGCAGCTACGTTGGAAATTCAGACACTTTTTCGTGACAACCATTGGACAGCGCAAGCATCCTCGGGACTCTCGCAACATTCATCTCTTTTCATCGGACCTTCTCAACCTCTGGGCTCACCAGGACTCAAAATTAACGGTAAGCGTTCACAGACATAATTTAGCATAATTCACTGTCGGTGAGGAGTAAGAAATTAATTGGTGCATCCTCATAAAGGTGCGTGCCCTGTAGCGTGTCCTGCAGCATGGGCTGCACCACGTTTTCACATCACTTGTTGCGCACTCAACTAATATAATTGCGTGTGTTCTTACTAATTCACTGTGTTTTCTTCCAGCTGAGCTTGCTGGGAAAGCACTGTGAATTTATTCCTCTCATTTTTGTGCATCCTCAATCTATTTCTGTAACGTGCTACGCAGTGCTGACTGCGTCACGCTTCTCATATCTCACTCACAGCACTCAAGCAATCAAATTGAAAGTGCTCTCACTTATTCACTGTAACTTCTCTCAGATGAACATGCTGAGAATTTACGGTGAATGATCTAGACATTCTACGCACTCATTTCTCTCATCCCGTGGCGTGTTCTGCAGCGCTGACTGCATCACTTTCACTGCTCAAAACATTCACGGCACACAATTAATAAAATTGTATGCTGCTCAAGCTCTGTTATTAAAGTCAATTCACATTTATTTTTGTATTTATTCTTAACATTCATATTTTTCCAAGTTTGACATATGTTTGTATCGTGGAAGGTAGAATAAACCGCTTCCTCAATATACCATCTATGTGTCTGGGTTATTTTCCACCTTGTCTCAAGTGAGGTTACATTATTTTCAATATCTTCACGGATTTATTCGACCACATCTGGACGGATTCTCAACAATATCAAATGTCGGCCGCTGAAGAACAATGTTTGGAGAGTATTTTCGGAAGCGGTTTCGTTTCGATTCTCCAGATTCCTCTTGATTCTCGTATTCCTCATTAGCACTACCGCTTATTTGACCAAATGAGACAGCTCTGTGCTGGTAAACCGAGGATAAAAGTGTGTAATGCGCTGTGTGCTCTATGCGGGTATTACACATTTTCTCGGCATCAGCTCCAAGAGCTTCGAAATATCGTTGTACGCTAGAAAAATCACTTTTAAACACTCGCCACTCGTTCGCACTGAGTGTAATTCCGGTAAAAGTATTTGACATTATTTTCACCACTGGTGTAAGACACGTAGAGTTCAAATTGAGCCCAGCGACGATTATTTTACTAAATGATTTTTTTAAACCGTACATAACGGCGTTTGCTATATATGGGGATATCGTGTAAGACGTAGCACCATTATTTGCCATTTTTATTGCTTTCATGTAGACTGTAACTTTTCAAATGAATCGTCGGTGTTGATTATACTCCGTTTTATACAGATTATCAAAGATAATCAAATAATTATTGATTCGGTAATGCATGTTATTCGTCGACGCGGTTGGCTGAATAAGCCTGCTTTGCAGCCCATGCTCAGTGAAAGACGTAAGTAATATACTGCGTTAATTACTTCTATTTTATTTCCTTCATTTCACAAGAACTATATAAATAGTTCGACGGTATGACGAAGAAAAAATGGGATCCGACACCTATGATTTCGATGAGAAGGGTAGAACCGATTCAGATGATCATATCAGGGACAACGATGGTGACAGCACCGCAGGGAATCGTTGGATAAATTATACCCAGCCGTTCTACGGGTATAAACCAACAAACGGTCTTTTCATGGTCGGTCCTGCGAGTGAACCAAATGGAGCCGTCGTAGGTCCATGGCGACAATACAGTTCCAGCGATGATACGAATAGCAATACAGACAACGAGGAAGATGAAGAAGAAAAAGCAGAAGTAGTAGAAGAAGAAGAAGTAGAAGAAGAAGAACGGGAGGAGGAGGAGGAGGAGGAGGAGGAGCAGCAGCAGCAGCAGCAGGAGGAGGACGATGACAAGGAGGAGAAGGAAGACCCGGTAGATTTAGGTAAGCTTTTAATAACACAATTACGCTGACAAAAATTAAAAAATCACGGGGATAATAATAGTAAAATGAAAAAACATGGTAGGAGTCGGACCCAAACGTTTTTCGCTATGCACGATTCACTGTGCCGAGACCGCCGACAATCGAGTTGGTTTACGAAATGCGTCGGCTGATCCCGGGTGCAGTCGACAGATTCGAGGACTCGAAGCAAATATAAGTTCGTAATTCTTACGTTACATAATTTATATACACTGTATATAGAATAGCTAGCGACAAACAAAAAATTTAATTGAATGAAATAAAAATTCCAATGAATGGTTTAATTATGCTTGCAGGTGGACATACTGGCGATGAAAGGACTGCTATACGGGGAGGTGATATTTTGCCTCCTGGTGAACGCTTCGGTATTGACAATGAGCAGAGCCGATACTTTCCGCGCTTTAGGATATAGGGTCGGTAGACAGATTTTTATTTTCGTCAGCCACCGGATGGTATTGATCATCTGACTTGGTTCGAGGGCGTTGTAAGAGATATTCTCACACATCTTACAGAATCGTGCGAAAGACACGATTATGTGAGTATGATTCTGAGCGTACCGTCTTTCGCGCAAGGACCTGTATGGCTATCATTTTGACCAGCTCGTAACATCGTTCCTGACGATATATAGCGACTAATTAATAGTGTAGCTCGGAGCGCGTGCGAATTTCGAATAGACGCTGGTACATGTAGAATAACGACATGTATAGTACGAGGCGTCGGAGGCGCTGGCGCGGGCACCAGGCTTACACACGAGTCTATAGCAAAAAAGTCAATTTTACGCATAAGTAATAGCGATAATTAGTGTCTACAACGGTTCCTTGTCACAGCCCGAGCGCATGCCGAACGCGGTCAATTCCGTTCGGAACGGGCTTCGAGAAGCGCAATATACAGCAGCGATAGAGCTCACGCGAAATGCAGGGGTAACGACACCGTCTAGAGGGTGCGGTGTGCGCTTGATTCAGTTCTTTCAGCAGTACTTGGTTCACCAGGGTATAGCGATTGTTGTTTATGAATTTCTCACCTTCGGAAAACGCGTTTAGGCTCTGTACTATGGGCGAAAATCCGTACTCCCTGTATTACGTAAAGATAATCATACACTCTTTATTTTCTATTACGAACGCTCTCATCGCTACCAGCCAATATTAAATCTCGCTGGTGCCCTAGGTAGTCGGGGGTTCTGCACACAGTGTAATTCCAAGTATAATCGAGTACTCGAGCATCGCTGTAGCTATCAATATGCTCGATGAAAATCCACTTATTGCAACGGCATTAGAGACTCTCAACCTGAGTATTGCACAAACTGTAATAGTTCGTTTTTTGGTGCTTTTTGCCTCGCTCCTCACAAGGGTGTGGGCTCTGGGGGAATTCCGTCTCGTAATTATAGACGGTACAGCGTCTGTAAAGTATTGAAAATCTGTAGAGGCTGCTTGCGTATGATTAAAACCACAGATAAAAAGATGCATGATGTGGTATATCGTTTTATATTATCAGGAGTACAAATTGAAAATGCGGGATTTTTTTCTATTTTTGAACGTTTATTCTGAAAAAATGGTAACAAATGAATTATTCAAAGTATTGTCCATCGCTAGCCACAACTTTTTCCCATCTTTCTGGCAATTTACGGATACCGTCGCGAAAAAATTCGGCCGGCTTGGCTGCTATCCAGTCATCGACCCATTTTTGGGCTTCTTCGTAAGAATGGAAGCGCTGGTCAGCTAGGCCATGTGTCATCGATCGGAAAAGGTGGTAATCGGAAGGAGCAATATCTGGGCTATACGGCGGGTGGGGTAAGACTTTCCATTTCAGCGTTTGTAGGTATGTTTTGACCGGCGCTGCAACATGTGGCCGAGCGTTGTCATGTTGCAAAATTACTTTGTCGTGTCTTTGCTCGTATTGTGGCCGTTTTTCTTTGAGTGCGCGGCTCAAACGCATCAATTGAGTTCGGTATAGTGCTCCTGTGATGGTTTCGTTCGATTTCAATAGCTCATAATACACCACACCCAGCTGGTCCCACCAAATACAGAGCATGAGCTTGGCGCCGTGAATATTTGGTTTGGCCGTCGATGATGATGCATGGCCGGGGTAACCATATGATTTTTTGCGCTTCGGGTTATCGTAATGGATCCACTTTTCATCACCAGTGACAATGCGATGCAAAAAACCCTTCCGTTTTTGCCGTTCGAGCAGCAGTTCGCATGCAAAAAAACGGCGCTCGACGTCTCTCGGCTTCAGCTCATACGGCACCCAATGTCCTTGCTTTTGGATCATTCCGAGGGCTTTTATACGATGGGAAATGGCTTGTTGTGTCACTCCCAATGAATCTGCGAGCTCTTGTTGAGTTTGACACGAGTCTTCATTGAGTATTGCCTCCAATTCAGCATTCTCAAACTTTTTCACTTGGCCCGGCCGCTCTTTGTCCTCAACGTCAAAATCACCACTTCTAAACCGCACAAACCATCTCTCGCACGTTGAAACCGATGGAACATGACTCGGATAAGCCTCGGAGACCAATCGATGTGCTTCAGCAGCACTTTTCTTCAAATTAAAGAAGTAAATTAAAACTTCCCGCAAATGCTGTTTTGTTGGCACGAAACTCGACATATTAAGAGCTCAAAAAAACTATGAATTTGACACTGCGACAAATTGACACATACTGAAAATTAAAGCTATAAGACGTAGCTTTGACATGAACATAGTCACAGTACTGCCTGATGCGTATAGCGTTAGTAACGCCATCTGTTATCAAACCCGCATTTTCAATTTGTACCCCTGATACATGCAGGCAAACTCGACCGACTACGCATACGTGTTTTATAGCACCTCTTAAGAAACCAGGGGCGCCAAAGGAGAAGAAAAAAGACAAACCTTCCACGAGATTTTTGTTTTATGATTTTAAGACGCAACAACACGAACAATTGCACGATGATAAATCGAAACGAATTCAGGAGTCGAATTTATGTGTTACACAATGCGTATGTATGACATGTCTGGATATCACAGATATACAGACCGATCGTGTTGAATGTGGTAAATGCGAATTCGTGTTTATCGATGATCCTGTTGAGGAGCTCGTGAAATTGGAATTATTGCAAAAATTTAAAAAGACCATTTGTATTGCGTAAATACGTAAATTTTACGCGTACCTTGTTCGTAAACCCGACGGTACGATTATTGAAAAATGTAATGTAAAGGGTATCACGCTAGACTTTGCGAATAGCCGTCACGTAAATTATAACGCATCACGATCTTTCGTGACAGGAGCCAGGAGCGTACTTATTATGTTCAAATTCGACGCTATTCGACGCACGAAATTTCATCATGTAGTAACGCGTAAAGAAACGAAATCATGCGAACCTGTTAACACGAAGCGAAAGCGACACGGAATGTACTCTACTGTACCGTACGGCTATTGTGAAATACGCTAATTAGTATAACGCAAAGAAGTATATAGTTTTACGGTTGAATTCGCGGTATTTGAAAATAATATTTTTGTCTAATTTCATGTATCTTATTTACTGTGTACAATACGTTAAAAAATTTTTTATTTATTGTGTATAAAACCGTTGTCTGCTCGTTTTTTTGTGCTACTATTCGTAGCAGTAGCTGTTATCTCTCTACCGTTCCCTTTTGTTCTGACTTTCTCATCGTTTATTCATTTTGTCCCGTCTTTCTCATCGAGTGTTTCTTTTTGTTCTGACTTTCTCGTGCTACCTCCGTGGATATAATATTGCTGTGTAGAATAACATGATTCGTAAAATTTGCACATAGAGATGTTTGTATAGTGAAATTAAAATATTGCTTCATTTGTGAGAAATATAAAAACTATCGTGATTTAATTTATCGTGAATAATACGATGTAAACATCAGCTTATACCACGGGCAGGCACCTTATCAGCTCGTCAAGGCCGCGAAAATAGCTGATGCCGTTGGGTCGCCGCCGTCGGGGTATAAGCTTATTTAAGAGTCGGCTGATTGATTTTGATAGACACTCATCGATATGTATACACGTCGGAAACATCCGTGGACAGCTGTGATAAGCGGTCCTACGGGTTGTGGTAAAACATATTTTATCAAAAAATTTTTTAAATACATGTGCGAAATAACGGATGTCCCGTTCGAGCGTATACTTTTTTATTACTCAGAGTGGCAGTCCGAGTATTCAAAGTACGGTGATAAAATCGAATTTCGCGAGGGTTTACCGCAAGCAGCAAACTACTCGAATGATACAAGACCTAAACTTGTGGTCATTGACGATCTAATGCGTGAGGCATCGACCAATACCGTGGTCGATCTTTTCACTAAAGGTAGCCATCATAAATATCTTAGTATCATCGTCATCACGCAAAATCTCTTCCATCAGGGTCACGGGCAGCGCGATATCTCCTTAAACGCTAATTATATCGTTGACTTCAAAAATCCACGAGATCGCGCGCAAATTCAACATCTAGCACGCCACTACTGCTGCTACTACTACTACTACTACTACTATAAATTCTACTACTACTACTACTACAGACCCGTCGCCCTCCGTACAGACTACCGGTACGCCATTATCGCGCCTCGACTATGAGCTGTGTGAAATTCTGAACTCTCACTCGTACTAGAGCGAGAGAGAGAGAAATGGATAGCGAACCAGTAGGTTTTACAGCGTTATCTTCATTTGGTCGAGTACGATAATACAGTACCGAATATTTCGTCAAAACGAAAAATAGCAATACTCGATAGTCACGAGAATAAAATCGACGACGTTTTAATGAACAAAGTTAAACCTCGACTCAATGACACGCTCATTATCGATAGCGTACCAAAAAAATGGTAATCTAAAGCAATATCGTTGCTTCGCAATTTGCATCGCAGCGCCGTTGGTAAAAAAATTACATATTTGATCTTGTTAACGATGCTATGCGAACTAGAAAACGCGAGAAACCCAGCGGTCGATCTCAATTTGCCAAACTCCTGCGAACGACACAGATGCTACGCGAATTTATCGGCAATCCCGAGTTATTATACGAGCCTACACCGATATCATCCTCGATACCGCAGCGGCATCTCATTTTACCACGAGATAGTGATAGTAGCAGCAGCAGCAACAGTAGCAACAGCAACGAGGCCGAGACCGCACACTCAAATAGAGATCTATGCTCACGGCGGACAACGACATCATCGAGGGGGTGGAGTGGGAGGAAGAAGAGGACGAATAGATGCAAAACATTGCACAAGTAGAGAGCCACCGACACCTCAGTGAATATCGATCCCCCACACAGTTAGAAAAGAAAAAGAAGAAGAATCCATTTAACTGGTCATTGTTAAAATTATGAAATTTCTTCAAAAAATCTATTATGACCCCGTTCATTCTGCCTTCTATTCTCGAGCAAAAAATTTGGCCTAGGTGGATCGAAGAGTAGTGCGGAAAAATGTTTTATCATGGCTCGAGACACAGGATTCATATAATACAGGGTGTCCGCCGGGAAGGTATACTACTTTGTTTGTTTATAATTTTTGATTTAATGAAAGAGAATGGATCTTATATTGATAAATGTTTTATTTAATGTCGGCAATTATGTATGGAATACAATATCAGATAAATGTCCGCCTCTGTTAGCCTCACAAATGCGAGCCCTTTTGAGCACATTTTTCATTACATTCTCACACATTTCACGCGGTATTTCATTAATTTCATCACGAATATTTTGTTTGAGTTGCTCAAGCGTTTCTGGTTTGTTTGCATAAGCCTTGCTTTTTAGATATCCCCACAAAAAGAAGTCCGGAGCAGTCAAATCAGGCGACCGTGGAGGCCAATCAACATCACCATTTTTTGAAATAACTTGTTGTGGAAAGAGGTCTCGCAGTAATTCCATTGTTATCCTGGCTGTATGCGATGTGGCACCGTCTTGTTGATACCACATGTTAATCAAGCCCAAAGCATGCAGTTGTGGCGTTAAAAAGTTTTCAATCATATCACGATATCGCTCCCCATTCACAGTTACCGTTACGCCGTTTTAATTTTCAAAGAAGTAAGGTCCAATGATTCCTCCTGACCAAATTGCACACCAGACTGTCACTTTTAATGGATGTAAAGGTGACTGATGAATAATTTGAGGGTTTTCCATTGCCCAGAACCGACTGTTCTGTTTATTCACATATCCATTTGTTTCTCCCAAAAATTTCACGTAACTTTCTCATCGTCACAGTAATCGATGATTGATTTTGATAAAATGTTTTAACGATTAAAACACGTTGGTTTATCGAATATTTTTCCATAATAAATTTGCCACGTGTCTACTTCACGACTGCCAAATATGAACTGTCAAGACTAACGTTTACCAAAATGGCGGCAAAACAAAGTAGTATACCTTTCCGGCGGACACCCTGTATGTATCGTCTCGTGCGACGACGATTTCCCCGTCGTAGGTACAACGTGAGTAATATAAACGATGTATGGGAAGCTGATTTAGCTGATCTTCGCTCGATAGCTACGTACAACGATGGGTTCACATACCTGCTTGTTGTGATCGACGTGTTGATAAATACACGTGGGTCAAGGCTTTGCGCGACAGAATGAGCGCAAACGTAGCTCGCGGTCTCGTACGCCGTAACAATCGTTGCCCGCAGCAACCGCAAACTGATCGAGGCAAAGAATTTATCGGCACTCCATTTCAGCAAATTTTCAAGAAAAAGAATATTGATTTTCGTGCTGCTCGTAACCCCGATATAAAAGCCTCGATTGCCGAACGCTTTAATCGCACAATAAAAGAGCGAATGTGGCGTTACTTTACATACACGCGAAATAAGCCTTAAATCGATGTTTTACAACACTTTTTATATGCATATAATCACACTAGACACAGCGGAACTCGTATTCCTCCGAGCGAGGTGACCCTCGAAAATGCCTCTATAGCCCGAGGAAATTTAGCACGGCGTTACGAGCGTAACGCGAGGAAAACTAAGAAGCCTAAATACAGCGTCGGTGACTTGGTACGTATCAGTACAGCTAAAGTAGCATTCGTGAAAGGATATGAGCGAGGTTGGAGTAACGAGTTATTCAAGATTTAACGAATATCAGTGAATCGAGAACCATTCGTGTATATTTCACACGATTTGAATAACGAGACTATCTATGGTATTTTCTACGAGGCAGAATTCTCGCGAGTACAAGTGCCTCCGTCATCTGAGAAGATGAAAGAGAAGAAGAGGACAAAGAGGAAGAACGCTCGAAATCACTGTCCCTGATAAACATGAGCTCCAAGGATAGCCCTTTCTTTGTTGTACTACCGAGCAATAGTATGCAGTATTTTCCGAATAATACGACGACGAAATTTATTACAAAACTTCCGCGTCAGATACGTTTTCACGGAGAATGGTTTGTTTCTCTTGTGGAAATTTCTTATCCGATGACTCTTTTACATGTTCCTACTGTAGGAACTCTCGTAACTTTTGAGGATGGTGATTATGATTTATCGGGTTTTAATCTTTTAACACGGAGACGCGCTGATAGAGACCAAGTTCCACATGGTGTATATCGCTCTATAGACGCTTTTTTGGAGAGTATAAATAAGTTATCTCACGTGGTTGGTCATCTGCGCTTTAAATCGCTTCCGAGCGGGCAGGTCGAAATGGCGCGCGTATGCGACGATCTACGATACCACGACTTTCGCATATCGCCCGCTATCGCAAGGTTACTAGGATTCTCGGAAGAGGCCTGTAGATCTGTAATGATAGAACCGCATTGCGAATATGCAGGGTCAAGGCCTGCATCTCTCACCGGTGCTATACCAGGCGGCATGTTTCTATACACCGATATCTGCGAGAGCTATATTACAGGTGATGTACAAAGAGGGGTGCCTCTTATGAGTTGTTCCCATTGATGCGGATGTCTGTCGGTATGATTCGATAAAACTTAAATCGTTTTCAACGACACAATATATACCTCTGTTGGGCACCAATTTACATACTATCGAGATCGATATAAGAGACGAGTTTGGAACAGGGAACGCTGACTGTGACACTAAATTTCAAAAGGTTCCACGATTGATTACGCAGTGTGCAGCACGGATGGGGCCGTCGCGGATACGGCGGTATTGCCATGTTTATATCAGAAAACCTAATCAATAAGGACACGGTTTCGGCAGCTTTCACGAGGGCCTGTTTCGTCGAGTGTTACCACTTTTAAAGAAGGGCAATAAAGCAGTTGGAGAAGAGGCATTGCGAGCTAGTGTAAACGCAGCCGGTGATATCCTCGATAGAAGAATAACTGTGAAATATGCCATTCGCGAGAGACCGCGAGCATCAGGCAGTAATCTCAAACGCAAAGCCGCTGAAAAAATTGACACTCTCATGCGGGGGTCTGGTTATAAAAAGCGCAAAATTTCGCGAACACCTCATTCATCGAACGAACGTAAACCACGACGTATCTCCCGTAAAAATAAATGTGTAATAAAGAGAAAAGTAATAAAGAAGAAGAAGAAGAATAAGAACAATAAGAAGAAAAACACTCGTCAACGAACGATTGCAGATATTTTTGGATAGCTGAAACGAAATGGCTTTTCTACATGCGCACTCGTACGAGTGTCTTAAATCGGAACTTGAAATATTTTCACTCTACCGATGCAACCTACTATCGAAGGCTCCAAATGGGTATATTATAAGCCAATTTCTTCGCTAACAGATGATCGACGTAATTTGTTATTCCTGGACAGGGTGATGAGTATATCGATCTAGCGCATACTATGCTTAGTCTGAGAGTGAAAATAACACTCCAACGGAAATTGCCGCGGGTACAGCGCCGAAAGTAAGTACCGGCCCTGTAAACAATCTCTTGCATTCTATGTTTATTCAGGTGGATGTATGCCTGAATCAAAAACTAGTTTCACCTCCAAATAATGCCTACGTTTATCGAGCGTATATAGAATCACTTTTGAATGACGGTCCATGTTGAGAATCCGTCCGATGTGGCTTGACCGATCTGATCAAGTATTGAAAAAACATGAAAACTCACTCGAGACAAGAGGAAAATAAACCAGACCGAGTAGTTGTTATGCTGCGAAAGCAGTTTATTCTATCTTCCAGTAATCTTGCGAAACATACAATTTAAACACACAAATGCGTGGACATTAAAAGTGAAAATTAACATCCAAAACAATTCAATTTAGAAAAAATACAAATGATCAAATAACTGAACAAGTTGAATTTTGAGTATTATTTGAGCAGCATACAATTATATTAATTGTGTGCTGAGTGTGATTGAGCTTGAGCTTGAAGAGCAGTGAGCGTACAGCAGTCAGTACTGCGTAGCATGACTTGTTGAGAAATAATGAGTGCGTAAGATGTTGCGAGTGATTCACTGCAAGCTCTCAGCAAATTGTTGAAGAGAGATTGCAGTGAATTAATGAGAGCACTTGCAATTAAAATTGCTTGAGTGCTCTACATGTGTGAGACAAGCTACGCAGCCAGCACTGCGTAGCACAATACAACAAACATTAAGGATGCACAAGTGAGCAGTGTATAGTCACTGTACTTTCCCAGCAGAGTTTCTGGAGGAAAGTACAGTGAATATAAGATACCTGCATAATTATATTAATTATACCGGCGAAATTAAGTGAGGAGAGCGTGGTGCCGCATGTACAGCAGCGCACGTCACAAGTGAGCCAAAGTGCTGATATACCAGAATTTACTCCTCACTGGTAGTGAATTTGCGCTGAATTATACCAGTGTACTCTTACCTTGAGCAATGAGTCCTGGTGAGCGAGATGTTGAGCGATGCCGATTTATGTAGTCCGTGAAAATAGTCCAAGAGTCCTTAGAATGCGTGTGCTGTCCTCGGATGCGTAGCGAAAAAGTGATAAATTTCCAATATGGCTGCGAGTATGAAAGCGTCGTTGAGCGCTGAAGTCAGTTGAGCGAGATAGCCGGTGAGCGAAACCGAAGTCAAGCGAGAGAGACACGAGGGACATCCTCGGCTTCGCGAAGCCCTGCCTCGGCTATCTTCGGCTCAACCGAACGACACGTCCTAGAGCACCGCAACAGGTAGGCGCATGACGAATATCGATCGCCGTGCGCCAGCTAATTCTCCAACAGTCCAGCAACCGAAAATTCGCATCCCACGAGCGTTCTCTGGTACGATGATGCCCCTGGAAATATGGATGATATAACATCGGGAAATACGGGTCTTGTAAAGAGAAAACAATTTTTCAATGTCGGAAAAACTGTCGACTTGTTCGGCCATCTGCATTACGATATATTTAATCAGGAGCGGTTCCTATTAAACGGTGTCGAGATGCGACTACGACTGGTGCGGTCTAGAGATTCATTTTGTCTTGTAGGCGACACAAACAATGGTCAAGGTAGCTTAAAGATTCTCGAGACATCGCTTCTCGTTCGTAGAACAAAAATAGCTTCTGGTGCGCAGCTCTCGCATACTAGAACTCTAGCAAAATCTACGGCTAAATATCCTCTTACGAGAGTCGAGGTAAAGGCCGTTTCATTACACTCCGCTGTTCATGGAGAGACTATCGATAATATCGTGCTAGGTCAATTGCCGAAGCGTATAATTATCGGTTTTGTCGATAACAAAGCGTTTAACGGCGACTTCAGTATTAATCCATTCAATTTCCAAAATTACAAGATAAATTATCTCTCGTTGTATGTAAAGGGTGGTTAAAGTGTAAGGGCCGATGTTGAATGTGAACCACACCTAAACGTCAAGTTTTTTTCTGCATTTCATTTGACATTTCTCAATTTCAGACTAACTCAATTTGAACCATGGAAAGATACACAATCGAACAACGCGTTAAAGCTATTCAGGCTTATTATGAAAATGGGCGTTCAAATGAAAATGCATATCGTGCACTTCGTGATTTTTTCGGTCAATTTAATCGTCCAAATGTGCGTACAATCGGAAAAATCGTGCAAAAATTTGAGCAAACCGGGTCTGTAGGAGATATTAAAACACCAGTGCATGCTCGTACAGCTCGTACTGCAGAAAATATTGCTGCTGTTCGCGATAGTGTGGCTGAAGAGCCGTCCACCTCAACTCGTCGTCGTGCCCAACAATTGCACCTCTCACGCTCGTCGTTGATGAACATTATGCATAAAGACTTGCATTTACACGCTTATAAGGTGCAATTGACTCAAGAACTAAAGCCTCTTGACCATTCCAAACGTCGTCAATGGTCAGAATGGTGGCAAGAAATGGCAACAGTGGATGATCAATTTTCGAAGAAAATCATCTTCAGTGATTAGGCACATTTTCACCTCAGTGGATTCGTCAATAAGCAGAATTGCCGCATTTGGGCGAATCATAATCCAAGAGTGATTGTCGAAAAACCAATGTACCCACGAAGAGTGACTGTTTGGTGCGGTTTATGGGCTGGCGGCATCATCGGGCCGTATTTTTTCCAAAATGAGGCCGGTCAGGCAGTTACTGTGAATGGTGTTCGCTATCGTAAGATGATAACGAACTTTTTATGACCCGAATTGGAAGATATGGATGTGGGCGATATGTGGTTTCAACAGGACGGTGCCACTTGCCACACAGCTAACGAAACAATGGCTCTTTCGCGCGACAAATTCAATGGCCGTGTTATCTCACGTGGTGGCGATGTCAATTGGCCGCCAAGATCATGTGATTTGACACCGTTGGACTTCTTTCTTTGGGGTTATTTAAAAGAAAAGGTGTACGTCGATAAGCCAGCAACAATTCAAGAGCTAAAGGATGAGATAATTCGGCACATTAACGGCATAGAACCTCAATTATGCCTAAGCGTCATCGAAAATTTGGACCATCGGATGGAGGTGTGCCGCCGAGGTCGCGGCGGCCATTTGGCCGATATTTTGTTCCATACATAATTGAACCATACCATATTATCATAATAAAAAGAATTCACAATAATTTCCTAAATAATTTGTGTTTTATTCAAAATCAACATCGGCCCTAAAAATTTAACCACTCTTTAGATGGTGCTCAAATACCTTCGAAACCGTTACAACTTGATTTCACGAAAAATCATCTGTATGTGGATGCTTTCAAACGTTGTTTTCAAAACTAGAATACATTTCTCGAACGATGGTAATTCGATCGATCGCGATAATTATCGCGATGGATACTGTCTGTTTGCTTTTGATTTGACACCCGATCTTTCGGCGAACAGCAATTCACATTAGAATTTAATGAACCACGGTAGTGTGAGAATAGAGGTCCGATTTGAGGATGCGCTTGCTTCCGGTAATACCCGGCTAGTGCAAGGAAGGATTGTACCCTTTACGTCCCTTGGCACCGAGAATTTCCTTACCGCCTCCAGCTTCTTAGGATCAGCACGCACACGCTCTTCGGAGATGATATCGCCGAAGTACTGCATTTCTTTGCACAGAAACTGGTACTTGCTAGGTTGCACTGCCAATTTGACTTCTCTTAGCCGCTGCAGTACCTCTCGCAGCCTGTTGTTGTGCTCCTTAAAGGTTTTTCCGTGTATTACTATGTCGTCTAGGTACACATAGCATTTGACCCCCTGTAGTCCTGCTAGCGCAGAGTTCATTAGCCGCTGGAAAGTCGGTGGCGCGTTATTGAGTCCGAATGGCATGCGGTTATACTCAAAATGACCCTGCGAAATCCAGAGGCGAGGTCCAAAGTTGTATAATATTGGGCTCATCCCAACTGGTCCAATATCTCGGTTACATTGGGCAGCGGGTACGAGTCCCCGATGGGGGCTTTGTTTAATTTCCGAAAATCCACCACTACTCGCATTTTCCTTACTCCGGTGGCGTTGGGTTTCTTAACCACGACCAACAACGGCGCTTTCTATTGACTCCCGCTAGGCTGGACTATTCCTTCCGCTAGCATTTCGTCTCTCGGACTCTCCACTTCTCTTTCTCGTAGGCGAGTTTAGTCTCTCGCTTCAAAGAGTTATCATGGTTGCCTTGGGTATCTTCGACTCTCCGCTTTGTGCGGCTGTTCGTATACCCGATTACGCTATCTTTCTCTTTCTTGAAGGACTTTCTTTCCTGTCCCCCTTGCGCTCGTGTGGTCACGTATATGCGACTCTGAGCGTCTGCATTAGTATTTCTTTTTCCGGCTTTATGCATTTTACCGAACCCATGCCCCGACATTACGTTCTTCCCAGGCAAGGGTTGCGAACCGAGGTCTTTCGATCCGACCTTACAAGGTGCGTAATGCTGCACTTCGTGCGTGCGCTATCGCTTGTTCCCTTGTGGATGGAATACACCATTGTATTCGCATTATTTCTGCGTGAGCTGCTTGATTTTCACTGCTGGGGGGCACCAAATCGGGCTTCCGTTGTTGCTGCTCGAGATGTTTGACTACCTCCCCGTACTCTCTGAGCTTATGCGCAGTGTCTTAACCTGGCGGCTACGTACGGCTTTCGCTATTTTTGACGGATCGAGTGTCGCCGTCGGCTGTTGCACTTCCTCGTCGTGTTTAGAAACTTCTAGACCTACTCTCTTGATTTTTGACGGTATGATACGGGATCTTGTTACTATGCATCGGCTGATTCCGCTCCTTATAGGTAGTCCGACAAATTTATTCTCTTTGGCGGCATCCGTGTTAGACCCGTTTACGGAAGGAAGATTAATCTTTGTAAGCAGGCCTATGTATTTGCATATGGCGGCAGTTCTACGGTGTGGTGACGAATATATCCTCGTCGCGCTGCCCCATAGCGGCTAGCAGTACCCATACAACTTGAGCATCTCGCTATGCAGGATGTCCGCTTTTTGCTGCTTGATAAAGTCATGCCAAGTAGTCCGTTGAGCTTCAACGGTAGATTATTCGGAACAATGTAGAATCAATGCTCTACATTTTAAGTTGGTGTCTCGAGCACAATCTTGGGTATACCAAGGGGGGTTAATTTTTCGCCCGCTACACCCCGCAACTCCACAGTGCAGTCTTTCACCATGGTCTCGGGCCTGAGGCAACCTTCTTTCAGTATGCTGCACTGGGCCCCAGTGTCCACCTTGAAGATGAGTACCCCGGTTGCGGCCAACGATGCGATGATGTCAAAGTCGCTGGCCGTGGCGCTGGACGCCGGCAGCATTACTTGCGTAGTAGCTACTGCGTTGTTTTTTTCTGCCTGCATGCAGATCTCTGCCGGGCCGTGAGTGTATCGGGCTAACAGCGGGCATCGGTATTTGCTCAGCCCGTTTCTGCAGTCACTGTGGTTTTTTCATTCCTGCCCCTTGTCGACGGTGTATTCGCCTATCGGACGTCGCGGTCGAGCTCGCGTTGGCCCCGTTCATGCTCGCGCTGCAGCCTTTCGCATTCTCGGCGAGCTCTTTCTAAGTCGTGGTGGCTTTGATCGACCGCCTCTAATCGATCTCGTACTCGTGCGGGTACCGACCGGGCTGCCATACTGGTAGTTGCCGGGTAATCTACGCGATCTATTGTTCGCATGCTTTCCATTTTCCGCTCGATCATCTCCTCGGTGATGCGTGCAGGTGTTCGTTCACCAGTAGCCATATTGAATACGTCGTCGCATTTGGTACTATCGTGGTCCCCAAACAACGAACGCCTAATTGTAAGTGGATTCACGCCGAACTGGGCTGTCAGACGACCTGCAAGGTCCTCTTGCCTGTCCGCGGGGATTCGCTCTGTCTACGAGAGCTCTGTAAGCGCCCTGCGCGTCCTGAACGCAATGTCCCCAACAGCCGCAGTTAATCCTGTTGTGCAGTCTACCCCCTCCCCAGGCAGCGTAGTGTTATGCCGGTACCGCGTAATTAGATTATTCGATATTCGGTATAATATTAAAAAGTTATTATTTTTTGGGATCGTTTGCCGACAAGGAGATAGATCTTGAGTAAATTGTGTAAACGTGAATTTATATAAAATGGTTGTATTTATCATAGACAACGGCAACTTTCCGTTATCTATTCAAAAGACAATAAAAAGAATGATACAATAATTCGTTGTTGCGAGTAATGGACAAGGAACCAACGCGTTCTCTTTGAGTCTACTTCAAAACTGATTTTCGTAAAGCAGTTGCTAACTGTGTTCGCGAAAATTCTTTTGTTAACAATTTTTGCTTTAGCCTATCGTGGATCGCCGAGCGAGTCGCTTCATGCTGCGTCGGCGTTCTTGGCGTTGATCGTACGATCAGGCATTGGACTTCGTTTCTTGTCTTGAACGAATTCCAATGTTTCGCTAGCTGTGTCAGCTATGGAATATACGAGAAAATACCGTGGAATGGAATATTCCGCGGCACAACATCCCTCCCACCTTTTTTAGAGAAAAAATTTTTAGAGAATTTTTTTTTTCGATTGGTTTCCCGTACCTTTACAATTTTATACAATGTTACAGTTTGATGTTTTAATGCAACGTATAATAATAGTTTGACGATTCTCGCTATTTTTTCCTTCATTGTCGTTCGGGTCGAGTGAGTCGTTCTCGGTTAGGGTGTGGGTGCATACCCTGGCCAGCTTGGATCCCAGTCGCTCCTCTGGCTGTTGTCGTCCGAGTGGCTCGAAGTTGATGATTACCTCGGCGGTTGCCGGGGTCGTTGCCTCGCGTGCCCTTGTTGGTGTTCAGTTTCGTTGGTACCTGTAACGTTTGAACAGAACGTAGCCAATCACGGCTATTGGTGCTATTACACCCAGTGAGTAGAAACTCAGGTTATGGATGTGCTCTATCCCGTCTCCGGCAGTATCGAGGGTTTCCATGAATTGGTCTGCTCGAGCTCCAAGCTTTCGAAGCTTTTCTGAGTCTCGCAGCACGCTCTGTAGTGGAATGGTCCTGTCGGTCTCCGTCGGGGGCGCCTGAGCTTCAATCTCCGTTAATTTCAAATTAAACGACGGAAGGTAGTTTTCCCGGATGGCCTACGACGTTCGCCCGATGGTTTTGATGCTGAAATCTCGGGCGGTTATTATACATACGCCTAACAATGCCAGTATTCTCGTATTGTTTAATAATAATTAATCCTGGGTGGGATTTTTCCCACAATTTATTCCTACAGGTTGTGGGGTTGGCGCGACGTATAGCCATCGCCCTTGCTGTTGCATTGGGACGATGAAGTGATGGTTTAGTTCAATAACCCTTTTTGCGCATTTTTTGCCGTTATCAGTATGCATTTTCGCGTAGATCAGGACTTCGCAGGGCGCGTCGTTCGTAACCGGAATTGTAGGGTGCGCTGGAGGGCAAATGTATGATTTGCCCAGTATATTGCAAGTTTTAAAGTCATCGGTTGTCATCGTTACGTATTTACGATTCTCCGTGTCAATGACTACGTAGCTCCCAGTCGTGTCCACGTAGTAGTGCCTGCCGTCGCTTGCTCGCATCGGTATAGGATATATTATACTTTTTGTATACTATACCGTTGCTGCCCGATCAGCAGTATATCCAGCACGAGCACTACCGCGTTGCCTTTGCCGTGGGCCCTGGTGTCTGCCAGTCGCATAAGTGTTGACACTTGGTCGTGCGCTATCGCGACTGGGAAGCTACTGCCCGGCGGTAGGTGTGGTAGTGCGTCGGCGAGGTGTCTTACGAGTGTTCGTGGCGGCAGGGACGTTGATCTGGCCTTACCGCTAGCTATGTCGTCCACCAGCCACACTAAGTCGTGTACATCGCTAAGTAATGCCTCGACTGCGATACTTATTGCGTTGAGCGTCTCGTCCAAGTCTTGGCGTCTCGTTATGTAGTAAAGGTCGTCGTTGAGCGTGTGATTGATGCGCTGTATCTGGGCCAGCAGAGTCTGTTCATTTGCCTGTATATAGTCTGCACTTACGTTATATAGGCTGAGCGTGGTTCTTATCACTTGAATTTGATTTTTCAACCCTTCCTGCAGGTCGCTTACGAAGGAGTGGCTTACGACGGGACATAGATCGTTAACGCGGGTTTCGCGTTCGCACAGCTCCGTCAGACGTTGTAAACTTTTGCTTATCTCTGCTTCTCGGTGCATTAGTGCGGCGAGGTCCGACCTGATGATTAACCGCCACGTCGATTTGACTATCGTCAGGCTTTCTATTACGTGCACAACTAAGTTCCCGCCCTTTTTTTTTTCTTTGAAAATGCAATTTTTGTGAAAAAATGTTTGCAAATGAATCATTCAAAATATTGCCCATCACTAGCGACAACTTTTTCCCATCTTTCTGGCAGAGCTCGAGTACCGTCACGGTAGAAGTGTTCGTCTTTTGAGGCTATCCACGCATTAAGCCATTTTGAGAAGTCTTCATATGAGCTGAACTGCTGATTAGCCAGACCATGTGCCATCGAACGGAACAAGTAATAATCGGACGGCGCAATATCTGGGGAATATGGCGGGTGGGGTAGGACTTCCCATTTGAGCGTTTCTAAGTAGATTTTAACGGGTTTGGCAACGTAAGGCCGAGCGTTGTCATGCTGTAAAATCACTTTTTCGTGCCTCTGCTCGTATTGTGGCCGCTTTTCGCGCAGTGCTCGGCTCAATCGCATCAATTGAGTTCGATACTGTTCCCCAGTGATGGTTTCATTTGGTTTCAACAGCTCATTATAAATAATACCGCCCTGGTCCCACCAAATACACAGCAAAATCTTCGCAGCGTGAATATTCGGCCGAGCCGACGACGTAGAACCATGACCGGGCAGTCCCCATGATTTTGTTCTCTTTGGGTTGATGTAATGAATCCATTTTTCATCACCCGTAACGATGTGATGAAGAAAACCCTTCTTTTTTGCCGCTGGAGCAGTCGTTCACAGGCGAAAAAACGACGCTCAACGTCTCTTGGCTTCAAATCATAAGAAACCCAAGTTCCTTGTTTTTGAATCGTTCCCAACGCATGTAATCGCTTGGAAATCGCTCGGCGGGTAACTCCTAATGCTGAAGCAAGCTCTTTTTGCGTTTGGCACGGTTCCTCATCGAACAATGCCTCCAATTCAGCGTCTTCGACGGTTTTAGGCCTTCCTTCACGCGAACGGTCGTCAACATCAAAATCACCGTCTTCAAAGCGACGGAACCAATCACGGCATGTTGTTTCACTTAGAGCAGCATCTCCGTAAACTTTTTGGAGTTCTCGATGCGCTTCAGCCGCCGTTTTCTTCGAATGAAAGAAGAAAAGCAATACTTCCCGCAAATGACGATTATTTGGCACGAAATCAGACATTTTCACACAACCAAAAGTATATGACGCAAAAACAAAATTACTAATGTGTCAAAGCGGTTTGTTTACCATATGTCTAAGCTTGGTTCATGACGTTTTGGTTATGTCCCAATCGACCAGCACTTACTACTGGAGCCATCTCTTGAAAAACGGCGGGAACTTAGTTGCGTACCTAATATATCTTCATAATAGATACCCAGCGTGCTGGAAAAGGTGTTGACGACGTAGTTGGGCAGATGCTGCGTGGCCACGGTTAGTCCACCCTTTGCTGCGATCAACCTGCAATTAATCGGGAGGGGGGAAGCGTGAGAATGCATGCTTTGTTAGTTCCCCCTCTTCCTTTCTTGCGGCCTCGCTGATTTCGTCGCGCAAGAGCTTCTTTGCTCATTCTTAATCTATCATTCAACATGCAAAGATGTCGACGATAACTTTCTTTGTTTATGGGTTTTATAGAGCAGTCGTATGCAGGGGGAGGATCTAACCCTCGAGGCGCTTAAATTAGCGGTAAGTGTTATCTTTTCCTCCTTTGGTTATTTATGTATGTACATTTTTCTATAAAATTCCTTTTTTTTCTTTTTCAGAGAGGTCTGGCCGTACCGGGACGAAACCGTCGTTGCCGCTCGGACCAGGTCTTGGCGGCGTTAGCTATCCGCCGCCGCCAGCAGAGTTGCCGCCGGGCGGCCTACTGTTTGTGGGGCCTGGGGCCCTGCGTCGGCGACGATGAGGCACCTTACCCCGATTTTATTGGCCTTCGTCAGCTGTTCCGGCAGGGGCCTCTAGGCTCCTGCTCCCTCTGTGGGGCAGACTTATCTCGCACTTAAGGATGGATTTTTATTTATGTACGTTGTATACCGTTTATAAAAAATAAATATATTCTATAAATTGTTTTTCCTTGCAAACATTGCTATTTATTGAAGCTCCCTACCTTGCGCTCTGCGCAGCTCCCAAACCCACAATTACTTAGTTTTATTTAGGTTTAGTGCTCGATAGAGAGTTTCAAGCGGTTCGCGTGAACCGCCTGAGTTTTCCATCCCTTCCGGACGATGTAGTTGACGGGGGGCCTCATCTCCACTATCTCACGAGGTCCCGTCCACTTCGGGGTCAGCTTGGCTGACCGCCTCCTGCACACCGTCTCGTCACAGAGGAGTACGCGTTCGCCGACGAGGTACTCCTGCACCTGTGCGCCGTGGTCGTACGTATTCTTCGACCGTCTTTTCGCGCCTTCCAGGTTGTCGCGTGCTACAGTTCATGCGGTGCGTAATCGCTCGCGTAGCTCGTGGATGTAGTCGTCATGGGCATAGGTGCTGCGGGGCTCCTGTTTTACAGCGGTCGACAATTCAGTACGCGATATCCCCGGCAGCTGCAGCTAAACCCGTTGCAGAGTCCACCCCCTCGCCGGGTATAGTAGTTTCTAATGAGTTACCTCTACGTTTTGGTTTCGCACCCGTAGATCCCGGGATGGGATTTCGCCGTGAACTCTACTTTAAAATATTCCGACATAATCTCAAGAGCAATATATATCTAGTGGAATATTTTTTTTTAAATCTCGGTTCTAAACTGGCTTTAGCTTATCACGGCAATATGTATTAGTATGTGTGATGTGACACTGTTAATGCGAAACAAACCAGGGTAAAAGACATCAAGCATAATCATTCATCTCGAAACATAGTTTAGGATCAGATAAAACTAGAATTGATACGCTTAATGGCAGAAAATGATCATACAACTGGGATGGCAAAACTGATTTTAAAACTGCAGGACCGGTGTCGAGAAGTTGTCGCATCTCGGTAGTCTTCCACCGATCGATATCGTCGAGACTTCTCGGCTAGCATGCAAATTCTTTGGGTATGCTAAATCTCATTCCAATTAAAATTTGTGACGCAGCACTCAGCCGTTCTTTTAAAAATCGAACATTTCTCGAACAAGTCTCAGTATAAATGTTCATTGCGATTGATACTAAAATTGGCCAAAACTGACCTCGTGAACTTTTAAGTAAAAGTAAGCCATCACAATTGATATTTATTTTGATAAAATTCGGAACATTATCTAAATATTTTTTAATTGACCGTTTCAAACCGATTAATAATAAAAAATGCACGTATTCACCATCGTTTATGGAAACAATTTGATAGGACGGATTTCGGAGCGTTTTCAGAAGAGATCGAACATAGGCGGGTATATCAGTTGTAACGTGGCAGAATATCCTGGCTGCGTCCTCCTCGCTCGACGACTACCCACACGATCGCACAGGGCTGGAGGGATAATTTTCGTACTTTATTGAATTATTTATTTTTATTTTTTTTCGTGTTTTATTTATATATCATATGATATATATATATATTACGATTTGTACGACCGGACGGAGGAGAGCACCGCGTCTGCTGATAGCTGGCCTTGGGATTGGACCTTTTGCAACGACCGGCTCTTTCCATCTTTATCTATTGGGAAATATCGTCGTCCCGCTGGATGCTTATCGATTAGCGATACGCCGCTATCTATTGTCGGCTGGCACGTAATAGCAACGATCCATCAGTCGTTTGGGGTTCACCGGCCGGACAGAGCTACACATCCCGAGGATCGGTTGTTAATTGTATGCGTCGTCCAGCTGAGGCGCTTCGGTGACACCGATTCCCCCAATGGACCGAGCTCAGACTGATAGGTGGGGATCATAGTTCACGGGCACGCGTGCCAGCAGGACCTCAGGGCTTTTTCTCGGTGATCGTCGAGCGAACAAGACGTAGCGTGTATTGTATCTTGGTCCCGCTCTATCTCTGTATCTGTCGGAATTTTTGGTCGAGTCGTTAGTACCGCAAAACGTCTCATTGGCGATAAAGGAGAATCGTATTGAGGAAGGAATACGGCGAGACGGTTTTGGAATTATCTTGGATTGACATTGGACAGCACGGCAGCATCGTCCCGGTGAGCTCTTTCTCCTTCCACGGTCTTTCGCTATTATTTTATTATTTTATCCTTCAATTTGTTGTCTATGAATTTATTCGAGCTTGGTCACACCTGCAACTCTGATACACCGCGTGCATAGTATTAATTTATATCGGGAACCGCGGCGTCTATAGAATGTAACATCGAGAACATGTAACTGGTAGAAGCCGGGAAAAAGTCTGTATTAATTAATTGTTTCCTGCTGACGGTTAAACCGTGCGCGAGTTAGGCCGTTATCCCGAAGTGTGATGGTTAGTGTGGGATTTGAACGGGATAGACCGCGTCACGGATTTTACTGAATTATGGACTTTGGATTTATATGATTTAGTTTGAGTTTTCTTTCGGTTTGATTTAGAAGGTCGCGCGCGCGTTAGTACGTCGTCCCGTTGTGTGTTTTTTGTGGAAGGGACTAGCACGTTATAGACCGCGTCACGTATCATTCAAATTAATCAGCGTTTCTCTGTCTTATTTATTTATTTATTCATTTATTATTTTTGGACTTTGTTTTAACGTTATCTTAGAATCGCGGAGAGCGTAATCGGCCGTCGTCCCGTATTTTGGACGTGGATTCGAAGGACGTGTACGGTCCGAGGCGTATCTCGCGTAGTTAGATTGTCCATTACGTTTTATTATATTTTAATCGACAAACTAATTATTATTCTGACGTTAATTATTTTATTATTATTATTATTATCATTTTGTTATTGTTTAATTGTTAGTCGTCATTTATTAATTTATTTATATTTTATGAACTGCTGAAGATTCCTGGGTTTCTGTCTTTTACATAGTACATAAATTTCAACATTGAAATATCGATCCGTTGGTAGCTTTACGTACGTGACCTCCCGACGTCCCGTTGTTATGGTTTTTAAATGTATGAGGGATTAGCTCGGGATAGGCCGTATCGCGAATTGTGCGTTGAGGCAACCGAATATTTGACTTTGTCGGTGCTCTCTGTTCGAAATTCGTAGCGAGCGTGACAAGCTATACAATATCTACAGTGTATGAGAGGGAGAGAGAGAGATCGGGATAACTGGTACCGTTGAATTAAAGATTAAAACTAAGATACCTAACTAGATGTAGAAAATTGTTAAAAAGAGAGACTAATTTTACGGGACATTTTATTTGAATTCTGAATCGATGTTTATTGAAAATTAATATTTGTTCGCCAGAAATAAAGAAGTTTGTAAGTCCCGTACCCGCTATTGTTGTCGAAGTTATTTATCGGTGTTATTTTATTAATTTGACTTTGGTTATTGTCCTGGTGTTGTGCCTTTATTGACGATATTTTATTGACTGTTTTATTCATTGATTTTTTATGACTTATTTTAATTAATTGATTTCATTCGTATTTTATTTTGAATAATAAGTGACTTGACAGTCCGAACCACCCACTTTGCCTCGAACAGCTGTAGCTGGCCTGGGTTGAGGCTGGTCATCTAACTCTTTATTGTTTTCCTTCCGGCGCGATAGCGCCTGGCGCCCAACTCGTAAGAGAAAATAAAACGGAAGGAAAAAATAACTTGGACCAGCCATAGGTAACGTGGTGCGTTGAGGCACAAATTTACGTTACACAGTATTACCGTGTTTACACAGAATCTTTAACAGAGTATTTACAACGTTGTGCGATACGTCACTTTATATAACCCAAGAGCGTAAATCATGTGCTAAAGTCGTATTCGGCGTACTTGCAATTACATCGTTAGATTCGATTGAGGTCTCACTGCGAGAATCACCTGACAAATATTGTTGCGATCCAATATGCTCAGGACTATCGGGCATAGATATGAGTTTAACGCGCGTATCTGCTATATCTTCAGCTTGAATAATAACCATATTTTTAACTGTATGACTATCAACAGCAACGGTAGAAGTTCACAACTGCGTATTAAGGGGGGTGGGGTAAGGGTATTAGCGTGAAAAAAAAACTTTTTTTGCGACTTTTTTTTAGAAATATGGATTGAGCAAACTTATTGAAACCTTTTGTACATTATTAAGTATGATTTCAACAACACTCAGTCATTTTTCATGCGAAAATATTGACAAACGAGCCGGTGTCGGAGCTTTTCCAAGAACGTCTTTGGAAATAGACGATTTGCGGTGTACACTTTATCTCAGCTGGAAATTATCTGAAATAAAAAACTATTAAAATTTAGTCAAAGTATCATTAAATCCTCCCCCGAACGTTTTTTGGTTATTATTTTTTTTCTTTTTTTTTCTTTTGATGGTAATCGAAATGAAAACTGCTATTTTTTACGAAAATATCCGCCATTTTGTAAGTGAAAAACCCCCTTAATGTAAAAAAAAAATCTAAAACTTAACGTTGGGGGGAGGTATTTTATATGTAGAAAGTGTGCACCAAGTTTGAAATGAATCGGTAATGTAGTTTTTAAATAGCAGTGTACACGGAATTTTAAAAAGTGGTTTTGAAAAAAACGCGTTTAAAGTTTTCTCACTTGACGCTATATAGCGTGGAACACAATTGGCATATTTTACATGGATTTGAAAGCCAAGACCTTCTTTTGTGCAACTGAGCACATTTAACCAAACTTGAAATTGTTGAGAAAACAAGCAAAAAATCGATGATTCTATAATGTTTTACAACGTCTTCTGGCACACTCGCACTGGTATTCAACTTGATTGTTTTCGATGATGCACTCGTCGTATTAGCTTCATCCTTATTTAGGTTTTAACGGGTTTGGCAACGTGAGGCCGAGCGTTGTCATGCTGTAGAAACACTTTTTCGTGCCTCTGCTCATATTGTGGCCGCTTTTCGCGCAGTGCTCGGCTCGCAATTTCATACGCGGTCGAAGCTCGTTCTTCGCAAGGATAAGATGGCATAAGATATCTGTTACTGAAATTTGTATTAGAATTATCAATCTAAACGTCATGATTATAGGGAACGACAGTGTAAATGGGATGTAATATACGAGCATATGATGTCTGTGCATGCAATGTACTGTCACTACTGTTTGTCTCTTACCGCGTGTCATTATTTGAGGTTATGTGTCTATGCCTTTTGTGTTTTCAAAAATTTATGTAGTTTTACGCTATCGATTAGTTATAATTGTGTTGTTAGTGTGTAATTTGTGCGTACTCACGTACTCACCAGTAGGCATAGGCAAATACCCTCAAATAATGACACATAGTAAAAGACAAACGATTCGCAGCAAAACGATTTCGCTCAAAACTATTAAATGAAACTATGTATAAGATAATAAGATCAGGTAGGATTCATCATGCAAATTATTGTAAAATTTCATTGCAACATTGTTTGAGAATCTACGAGCATTATGCTGCGCGTGGCTGGACTGCTCACAGTGCTCACTGCAGACTGCAGGCAACGAAGATCAAGTCCTATACAACTTCAAAGCCTATAGCCCGCTTGAAGCGATTTACAATAGGATGATTGGGCTTAGTAATCACCCCAGTGCTAAGAAAGCGCTTGTGTGGCCTCTGTTTATGTGCCTTCACCGACAGTATTCTAACACATGCAACCGCGTCGGTGAGTTGGCTCCGCGTCAGCGACCAATCACGAGCTTGGATGATCATGCCATCTTTCTCAAACTCGTCTAAATTGATGGTGCGTTCTCTCTCGCACCCGATCCAAAACAAACGCAAAGTGGGGATACATATGCTAACATGTGATTTCTCGTATATTTCCGTTGTTTTAGTTATGATGCCTAATAACAGCTGATCAGAACCTCTCATTATTTATTACATTAAAAAATGCAGACAATTATAGGAAAAATAAAACTATTAATCGACCAAGCAAACCAAACCGAATTAAAATCCGGGCGGTGCTATAACTTAAATATTATAATTACTGTTGAGAAATCCTGGTGTTCTGATCTGAAATATATTGAGAGAGGATGAGTACTGACGCGTGGCAGGCGGAAAATAACCAGACAAAACGATGTTGGTTGAAAAAGTGTCGATATTCGTTCGAAAAACGATAAAACTAATATAGAATAAATAAAACTGAGCACTGAATTTGCAGTGTGAGCTGCACGTACAATTATATTAATTGTGTGCCGAATTACTAAAGGTGAGAGAGCGTGAAACCGCCCGAGCTGCGAAGCACGCCACGAGGTGAGACAGATGAGGATGCACAAAAGAGATCATTTACCGTATCCCATTACGTTAATTTATAAAAATTATCAAGCCACTTGCACGGTGGAAAATGTTCGTCGGTGAACAGAACCAAAGAAGCGACTTGGATGTTGTTGTTGGGGTGGTGCCACTTCGAGATTGGTATATATGATTGCTGCCGCTGGAGATAATGAACCGACCATTGGCGCCAAAAATTTTGCACCTTCTGCTGTAGTAGTTGCAATCTTGAGAGTCGTGAGATCGCGAAATCTTCTAGGGATGTTTTTGGGAACGTTGTGAGTTATCCTCCGATGAGAAAATATCCAGGCGCTGATATATCACCAGGGTTATCACTGAGTGGTTCCAAAGGGCGTCAATTGAGTACTGCCTCGATTTGAGAGAGCAATGTTGTGAGGTCCTCAAAGGTGAGTGCAGTCACCAACCGTACCGCGAAGATGAAACTTGACCGATTTCACGACTGCTTCCCACTTACCACCCACGTGTGGAGAGATGAGTTGAACCTCAATTCAATCTGATGATTGGCAAGTGATGATGCGATGAGTTGATGTTGTGGTGAGTTCTTCATGAAGAGCTGACGTAGTGTCTTGTGAGCGCCAACGAAGTTGGTGCCACATTCCGAGTACATGGTGTTAGGAATACCATGCCGAACTGAGAAGGGCCTGAAAAACGAAAGAAAACCATCGGTTGCGTAGTCACTGACAACTTCAAGATGTAGTGCTGAGGTGGTGAGACACACAAAGACGCATATCCAGCCCTTGTGTGTTTTCTTTCCTCGACCCTTCCTCGCCTTGAGTGTGTGTGGACCGGCGTAGTCAACTCCTGTATGAGTAAATAGACGCGTTGGTGTAACTCATGAAAGAGGTAGCTGACCAATCAACTAATGAGCACGAATCCCTCTTTGCCGAGCACATACAACGCAACGCAAAATGTGAGTTTTAACCAGAGCTCTTCCGCCTATGCCCCAATGAGTTAGTCGCACTTGAGCTAATGAGAGCTGAGTGCCTCCGTGAAGAGTCCGCTGATGAGTCAGATCGATAATGAGCGTTGAGAGCCGAGAGTGACGAGGCAGAATGGCGGGATGATTTCCTTCGTATGTAAGTGCAGATTAGACTAGACGATCTCCCACTCTGATCACACGCTGCTGGTCGATGAAAGTTGTGAGTCGACTAAAGGGATGAGAGAATGGCAATAGAGAGCCCGACTGCAGCACTTAAACCTCGTGTTTGAAAAAAAAAACAGCTTGAGTTGCCTACGTCCAAAAGATGTTCGCCGTGGCTATCTCTCGTGCAGAGAGTGGAGCTATTCCAGCCAATTGATGCCACCTTCTCATTCCGGCGAATATCCTGAAACATAATGATGTTAGACGACATAGTTTGGCGAGCGATGAGTACCGATGTATGAACTCTGAATGATACTCAGGTCCCGAAGTGAACCTGAAGAGGGTGATTGAAGAGGGCTACCCCAGGTCGAGTTTCCATGTCGCTCAAATTTTCATAACTGATGGTTGATGTTAGCCAAGAGTCATATGGCCATACCATCCATGATGGATCTAACCACCACAGCTGGTGAGAAGCCAGTTAAGATGTTGTCATCCCCCGCGAGGCACAATAAGCTGGATTACTAGTACCTGGCACACGACGCCTTCGAGCATTCGTAGTGAGATCTTGAATTTGAGCTACTCGATTTCGGACGTAATCCTTCTACCGTGCTGGATGAGCTTTGATCCACGTGAGTGTTACCAAAGAGTCCGTCCACAGTTGGGTTAATGAGATTTTAACCTTGAGAGTGGCTTGAACGTATGCAACCAGTTTCGCAAGCAACAGTGCAGCAGTCAGTTCGTGCCGTGGTATTGTGAGTTTCTTGAATGGTGCTACCCGGATTTTGGAGCAGACTAGTGAAGCCATCTTTCCTGTGTATGATGAGTTGACAGTGATGTAAATCACTGCAGCCATGGCTAATTGAGATGCATCAGAGAACCCGTGCAGTCCCACTGTTGAGTCGCTCCATGTATTAAACCAACGAGGAATTGAGATTCTGTCCAGGCAAGTGAGATCCTCTCTGATAGCGATCCAACGAGATGAGTCTTGGGGTGGTAGTGGACCATCCCATTTGAGCTTGTGAAGTCAGAGTTCTTGTAAGAGTATCTTGGCTCTGTTCGCAACAGGTGAGACAAAACCGAGTGGATCAAAGAGTTGAGTCACCTCTGAAAGTGCGAGGCGTTTGGTGAGATTTTCTTCAGTTGAGTTGAACCTCGAAGAGAATGTAAACTTGTACTCGTCAGGAAGCCATGTTAAACCGAGAATTTTGGTTTCGCAGTCGTTGATATACTAGGAAAGACCTTGGGGTCCGACAAGTGCTATTTGGTAAGTGGAAAACCACCCACCATGCGTCCTTGAGCTGTTGAGTAATTTCAATGAGCTGATGTGTGGGATCCACCCCTCCGGAGTTGTCATCCACGTACCTGCCAAAGGTACGTGGATGACAATAGCTGACACAGCAAGTGGAAATTGATTTCCCTCATCCTCGCTGAGCTGAATGAGAGTCCTAACCACTAAGAAAAGAGTAGCTTTTGTATTATACGTTACAGTTGTTAGATGGTATGGCACTGCGTTAAGTTAACCATCTATCCACAAAATCCGTTGAAGATTCCAGTCTCCGTGATGAGTGCGGATTCGACGATACATTTTAGTAACATCCCCAACAAAGATGTGTTTGTGGTGGTGGATTAAAATGAGCACATTCGAAATATTGAGCAACAAGTTAGGGCCAGTGTGCATGTTGTCATTGAGAGACTGCCCAGATGACGTTGAGCTGGAGCCATTAAATACCACTTGCAGTTTGGTGGTGACTCTGTCTGGCCCGAGAATGCCATGATGAGGTAGGTAATAATGTGCCTCTCCTGATGTTGACGTTGAAGCCTCCACCATGTGGCCAAGTTACTTATATTCCTCCATAAACTGAGCGTAGAGCTGACCGTACTCAGCATTCTTTGAGATTCTCCGTATGATGGGCTGTAGACACCGATGAGCTTTTGAGTATGAGCTGCCCAGATTTGCAGGTGATGAAGTGAGAGAAAGCCGAACGATATATCTTCCAGTAGAATCACGCTGGTGCGTGCTGCGAAAGTAATCCTCGCAAGCCTGCTCCTCTGATGTGAGTTGATCAACCTTGTCCTTTGGTGGCTCCCTTGAACCCAAAACTTCGTGAGCACCTCTTGCGATCACTGATCATCATACTGTACGGCAGCGTAATGAACAGTGAATGCTTCTGTTGGGCATGAATTGACCGGTCCAATCATGAGCCATCTAAATATTGCTAACTGTGCAATGGGCATTGATGTTGTGCCCTTGATGATGTTGGGCTTGATAACTTGATAAATATCCGCACCAATGATGATATCAATTGACCGAGGTTTGAGAAAGTCCGGATCTGCCAGCTTTAGTTTCACAATGTAAGATCCTGTTCATATTGGTGACTCAAATCATAGTAAATGAGTGGTTACAGCTCTGAGTACATGGGCCTGAACCGTGACTTTCTTCGTGGTGTGAGCAGAGCGTATGGTGAGTTGAACCGATCCGCGTAACAAAAGTCAATTCCGATCCTTGATCGATGAGAAGACGTGCCTGATGAGTTGCTGTCGAGGAGTGAATGAGTGCAAGAGCGGATGCTAGTAGCGTTGAGCAAGTTTGTGTGAGGTGTACCGATGAGCGAACGACTATACCAATACCCTACTCTGTTGAGGTCTATGCTGCAATTTCCTGTGTTAACCCTGATGCTGCTGGTGACTGCCTGGTGCAGAATCGTGTCATGCATTTCTGAGCACTCTTTGCAGGTATGAGTAGACCGGCCCGATGACGCGTTGTATCGTTCCAAGCAGGTGCAGCAGAGTCTATTTTTCTCTACTACCTTCCGACGTGCAGCCACAGCGAGCTGCCTAAAATCTGACGATGACGACACGGAGATCCAGCGAGCGACAGCAGTCGCAAGGGTACACTGATTTCCTCTTGCGTGTTGATGGAACGGTGGTGGTGGCGCTCGCGCTGATAGAGACTTGGATTCTCTGGTGACTTGGAGAATTGCAGGTTTTGCCGAGGCTAGTTTTGATAAGGTGGCTGGTTGCGCTGGAGTGGTTTCTACTATCTCCAATGCTCTCACCTTGGTCTCGAAGAATTCCTCCATTAGCACAAACGTTGCAAATTCCTGCACCCGTCCCACTGATGTTTCCCACGCCTCTCGAGCTGTCCGGTCCAATTAGTTGCATATATATCACACCAGCACACACTCTCATAGATGTTCTTTCCAGTGGAGGGAGGTGAAGACCTTGTTAACCTCCGAAATCGTGGTTATCAGGGTTGATAAGGATTTGGCATCTAACCGCTCCTGAATCAGTAGCCTCTTGTTTTCAAATCGAGCAGCTAGTGTGTCCCATGCGAGCTGGAACGATTCCCCGGTGACAGCGAAGCCTGATAGCAGTTGTGCAGCTAAGCCGGTGACGCAATCCCGGAGGTACATTTATCGTTCTACGTCCGTAAGTTGTTGGTTGAGGATGACCGGCGAGCTAAAGAGACCCCGGGAGGTAGGCCATCCGGCATACTCTCCCTTGAACGATGGTAGCTATATGTCCGGTAACTTGGTTTGAGTGCAAAGTGCCGAGAGGTGATCGGCAGCGGATGGTTGACTCTGAGTCATCTTCTCTAAAGCCAGCCTGACAACAATTTTGCTATTTAATGCAATTTTCGCTTCGACCGACAGCATATTTTCTGCGAAGTATTCGTGGTCGAGAAAGTTTGCAGGCAATACTCCTTCCAAATGCTCGTGCTCTCTCCTAAAGTCCCCATGGGGTTCATCGAGCCGCTCAGATAGCATCTCGAGCAACGCTGGTGTCGGTACCTGTGTGTCGTCGGAGAGTGACACACATCGATGTCGTTGAGTGTGGCGATGCGATTGCACTGCGAAAGTACTTTCAACACCAACTCGGTTGCCAAGCGAGCTGGTGATCGATTCCTTTTCGCGATAGCACCTGTTCGTTCTATCCGGAACTTGCCGGATCGCTTGTCATCAGAATCAACGGATGCCAGGCCGCTGTCAAACAGGTTGCATTCGGGCATTGTTAAACGCTAACGCGATACAGTAGAGAATGATAACCAACGAAGTTACTCCGCACAGTTGTACTTTACCGATACTGTTGAGCAGAGTGAAGAGATGAACCGATGCGGTGGTGGCTACACAGACAGGTCCACGAGATGCACCACATCGAGTTCTCACGACGAGTTGTACTAATAAGCACGACGAATGAACCTGGCCAGACAGCGACAGCTGGTTCCATCGACGAGCTATCGCACAGCGACGATAGTGGCAGGCCAGCTGTTTTCTCAACAATACATTTGTTTATTATCTATTTTTATTTATATAAAAAATTTAATGTAAACATTGAAGTACTTGCTTTTGTTATGTGTATACAATATATATTATTTGTATGCAAATATATAATTACAATAAAAAAATAATTGTTCAGAATTGTCTCTCTCACGCTTATTCGGTGTGTCATAGCACTATTTCTTTCGCACTCGAGAGCTATATATGTATTGTAACGGTAATTTTTATCGTTAGCATTAAATTCGTTTTCCCAGGGGAAATTCGAGCTCGATCACAGGTATAATTAGTTGTAGACTTCTGGGTAGGTGAGAGTGAGGTTTATTTATGCATATAATTAAAAACAGAATATCAATGTTCGGTTTTCTCGTACCGATAACTAGTACAATTCATTTAAATTCTATAATTTCTGCGATTATTTTTACAATCCTTTTTGGCTGTTTCGTGTACATAGGCTCTCGCTGCACTCCACTCGGTAGTGTGTTATTGTTTTCAGCGTTTGTAAGTGAGATGTATGCTCGACGCGCACGCACACAGTCAAGTACGTCGAAACACTCGCTCTCCGGACCGATTTCTCTATTGTATCTATCCCTCTGTCTTTCTCTCACTTATTTCACTTCCTCGCTATCTCGTTTTGACTCGCACGTTCATGTGTGCGATATTACATTTCTCGCTATCCTACAGATTTAAATACCACGCAACTTAATTCTATTCGCCTATAATTACTTGCTTAATTCTACTTAATTAACCCTATGCAATTAATTTTACTCACTTAGAAAACTATTCCCTTAAATCTATTCACTTAAATCTATTCACTCAAATCTATTCAAAGCTAAATCTATTATCCGTTTCTCCTAAATTCCACTGATGCAAACTTTTTTTTTATATTATTGAAATGACTCGCCTGTCTCTCTTGTTTCTGTTGTCTCCGTCTTTCACTGAATCGATCTTTCTTTATTGACCGAATTCCGAATATTTACAAAATATGATCGATGATAACTCTTTAATATTAACTCGTAATTTTAGAATGTTTCGTTTTTTGATTGCCTTGTACTATTTCACTGGTGCTATCAGCGCTAAGAGACCATTTCCCTCCGCGCAGGCTCTTTTATAGCCTGCCCCCCAACCTGGTACCCTTATACATCATTATCGGCTTCGATTTTTAAATCTACCTTTGATTTTTAAATCTACCGAGATTAACGTAGCTAGTTTTTGTCACATCTCCGGGTTCGGTGGCCTAGTGCCCGCAATGCTCGGTGCCTCCGAAATAATAAAGTAGGCTCTTATAGCCGTTTAAAATAATAAAAGAGCCCAGTGAGTGTAACTATGTTACAGTTTATAAGAGGAGCCCAGAGTAGCGAACTACAATAGCTCTACGGCACACTTTCGAGCTAAATTCTCTCTTGTGTTGACTTTTAAGCCTAGGATATTTTATTATTTTGCATGTTCATTACTAATTTCAATTTCGTTGTAATAATAGGTTAATAACTCGGCCAGTAAATTATAATAATAGTTTATTATATGACATTTAATAACTCGGTAATTTGCACCCTTCACGGTTAATCTGTATCCGTGTTCGTGTTATCAATTCCCTTCTCCTACTCAGATACAGTGTAGTTTAGTATTTTTTCAAAATAAAAAGGAAAAATTGTTGATGGTAGTTTTTCAGGATTTAGATTTGAAGTTAATTGTCATTTCATTCGAGGTTCGTTCCATCCATTTGGGGTTAAGAGCCGGTCACATTTGTTCGATTATCAATTCATTTTAAGAACTAGTAAAATATTATATTTTGTTCTAATATTTTGGAATTTACATTTAGAGTTTTTCACTTCCTTATTGTTTCACATTAATTTCGTGTAATAGCAGAATGGTTAATGATAGTTTTATGGAGAGTTAATTTATTTTGGATTTGTTTGGATTGTTTATTTGTTTGTTTGTTTGGGTTGGGTTTATATTCGGGTTTGTGTGCGTAGTTGCGTGTTACGTAAATTCCATTACTAAGAAAATATAACCTTTATGTAAAAACTTTTTATTCATTTTATATGTTATCTTTGTGTACTTGGTTACATCATTTTTTTTCTTATTTCATTTGAATAACTTACTTTGTTCGCTGTAATCCTTGGAGTTATTTCGTTTATTTATTTACTGTATTTATTTTCTTGTTTCTAATCTTATTTCTTTTTTAATAACTATCAGGAGTACAAATTGAAAATGCGGGATTTTTTTCTATTTTTGAACGTTTATTCTGAAAAAATGGTAACAAATGAATTATTCAAAGTATTGTCCATCGCTAGCCACAACTTTTTCCCATCTTTCTGGCAATTTACGGATACCGTCGCGAAAAAATTCGGCCGGCTTGGCTGCTATCCAGTCATCGACCCATTTTTGGGCTTCTTCGTAAGAATGGAAGCGCTGGTCAGCTAGGCCATGTGTCATCGATCGGAAAAGGTGGTAATCGGAAGGAGCAATATCTGGGCTATACGGCGGGTGGGGTAAGACTTCCCATTTCAGCGTTTGTAGGTATGTTTTGACCGGCGCTGCAACATGTGGCCGAGCGTTGTCATGTTGCAAAATTACTTTGTCGTGTCTTTGCTCGTATTGTGGCCGTTTTTCTTTGAGTGCGCGGCTCAAACGCATCAATTGAGTTCGGTATAGTGCTCCTGTGATGGTTTCGTTCGATTTCAATAGCTCATAATACACCACACCCAGCTGGTCCCACCAAATACAGAGCATGAGCTTGGCGCCGTGAATATTTGGTTTGGCCGTCGATGATGATGCATGGCCGGGGTAACCATATGATTTTTTGCGCTTCGGGTTATCGTAATGGATCCACTTTTCATCACCAGTGACAATGCGATGCAAAAAACCCTTCCGTTTTTGCCGTTCGAGCAGCAGTTCGCATGCAAAAAAACGGCGCTCGACGTCTCTCGGCTTCAGCTCATACGGCACCCAATGTCCTTGCTTTTGGATCATTCCGAGGGCTTTTATACGATGGGAAATGGCTTGTTGTGTCACTCCCAATGAATCTGCGAGCTCTTGTTGAGTTTGACACGAGTCTTCATTGAGTATTGCCTCCAATTCAGCATTCTCAAACTTTTTCACTTGGCCCGGCCGCTCTTTGTCCTCAACGTCAAAATCACCACTTCTAAACCGCACAAACCATCTCTCGCACGTTGAAACCGATGGAACATGACTCGGATAAGCCTCGGAGACCAATCGATGTGCTTCAGCAGCACTTTTCTTCAAATTAAAGAAGTAAATTAAAACTTCCCGCAAATGCTGTTTTGTTGGCACGAAACTCGACATATTGAGAGCTCAAAAAAACTATGAATTTGACACTGCGACAAATTGACACATACTGAAAATTAAAGCTATAAGACGTAGCTTTGACATGAACATAGTCACAGTACTGCCTGATGCGTATAGCGTTAGTAACGCCATCTGTTATCAAACCCGCATTTTCAATTTGTACCCCTGATATAAAAAATACACTTTGTAAAAAATCAGTCAACGAATTTTTTTTTTTGCTTTATTAATAATGTTTTTAACATCATTTTTCGTGTTTAAACTAAATGTATTTTGTATTTTTCAGACTTTAATTTTTAATTGTATTTTTTTCAGTTTTATCTCGCGGATTTTTATTTTATGCAGGGTAGTATTATGAATTGTTATGATTTATTATTGAAATTATATTATAATAATTAATGTCTTACAGGTAGGTTCAATTGATTTTGGCCATTATATTTATTTTTTTTAAAAAGCGGGTTTCGATCATGCGAACGTCGTATTGCAATAGGGGAGGCAGGCGCAACAGTTAGATTCTCCACCGCGAGTATGTCATCGAGAGCAGCAGATATCAGCGGAGCGCGCGAGGCCAGTAGGCGGCGCTAATCGATCGTTCGCCAGTAGCGCCGATGTGCGGTCATAAAAATCCGGTGTCAAAAAAACAAAATTCAAAATGGCGGATCTAATACGGCGAACATAATTTTCGAAATAAATCCACCATTTTTTATTTTGTTTTTTCTTGGCTATGCGACGTGAATAGGTCCGTAGCGTAGTGGCTTACACGCTGGACTCGTACATTATTGTTCTCGGTTCAAATCTCGTGTAGGTGATTTTTTTTATTTTGCATAATAATTATTTAATAAAATTTTAGTTAAATTAATTCAGCAATTTTCATAATTTTAATAATTATTTTAATGTTATAAATAACTTATTTCATTTTAGAGTATATATTGTTGGATTCTAACATTTATAGAGGATAACGGAACATTTGAAAAGAGTCGACTGTATACATAGACCTACCTGCAATATATAGGTCTACCTATACATAGTGGAACAGATAGACTTTTTGCGAGGGTAATGGAATATTTGAAAAGGGTCGATCACGTCACAAAGGGTCGATAGGCCTACCTGTGGGCCTGTGGCAGTTACGAGCGGAGTTGCCTGATACGTATCTTTTTCGCGCATGCCCATTCAGTTTGGCATCCACGTGTTCATCAGTGAAGTACTTAGTTCAACTATTTAAAGGTAAATATAGCCCTTATTTTGAAAGAGAGATGTTATTTTTATAGAAATTCAATACCGGCTATGATAAATCAACTAATAGTAAATTACTGTCGCTCAATAATTTATTACTGCTTAATTTATCACAAGTTGCGTTACATTTTTATAAGGGTAGTTATTTGTTGGAAAATATATGGGTTCCTTATTGCTATATACATGCCTGGAAATTCTTGCGCATGCACTGCGCATGCCTGAAAAGGGCACGCATCTGGCAAGGGGATATGCTTGATGCAACTCTGGTTACGAGTTACGAGGCAGTGGCGAAGTGATCTTTCTTGGAGTAGCAGCTGTTGTGTTGGATCGTACAAAGTAAAAGAATATTCAAAAATTTGCCAAACATCGTGAAGTGGATCGTTTTGCAAAATGAACGCTTCAAGTGCAAGTAAGTACATTATTTTTACATGTTTAACAAATAATAATAAAGATATATTGTTATTATTTACTTTATTCATATATACACAATGCTTAAAGATTACAAGTGGAAAATAACGTGTAAACGTTTCAGTTAACATACAAAAAAAGTCATGTTTTGTAAACTTTTATTCACAAAATTATTGTAAACTATAGTTTATATAAATTTTTAGCAAAAGTTTTGCAATGGCTAAATGGCATCGTTTATTTCGATGAAAAGAAAGAAGATGGATCACCACCACAAACCACGTCAGATGAAACACATATGGGCCGCCCAAAACAGCAATTTGCACAATCCAGTGAAAGAACGAAGCGAAGGAGAACCGAAGACATTCGATCGGGATCAAGTACTGAAGAGCTCTCCTACGCAACACAGATGAATTTACGAATCGAAGGAAACGTGGAAGCTGCTAAAATTGTTGAAGATATAACTTCGAGTATTCCATCTAAAGCTCGAAAGTATAGAAAATAGTATGAAAAAGGTAGTATTAGTATATGTGAAACCAATGCAGAAGTTAAACTACAAGCTTTATTAGACCATACAATCAGCCGACTGTTGACGACTCAAATGGATGTCGTAAAAAGTTTGCCGGATGAACAACTTTCTAATTTTTATTTAATTTGTAAGTGGGGTTGTGATGGCTGTTCGAGCTAGTTTTTGTAGTTTTAGTTCTTTCTGGTTATTGTGAGAGGAAGGAGTGTGTAGGTACTTTTCAGTAAATCTCTTACTTAATGAAGCACTATGGATATATGTCTTTATTTTAATATTTGTGCTAAGACGCGTGTACATTCGACCGTGGTCAGCAATGAACTACTTAGCGTATCTCTTATTGTCTATAGCTGGCGCGTGAACTCGAACGAACGTTCCATAGATTGCCCGAGTTGCTAAGCGCTACTCTTGCTTTGTCTATCCGCCGAGGCCCGGACGGTGACGCCGCCGAATCGTTGCGGCTCTTACGCGAAACGCGATACACCAACTGCCTCAATACTACCGCCGTTTGAGCGTTTCCTCGTAATTGAAGTTATGTTTATTAATTCGCATAACTTCCTGAAACGTTCTCTTGGCAGCGCCTTAGTGAGAATGTCGGCTCGCTGTAATTCCGACGGAACATACGTTTCTATTATCTCATTATTCTCAAACTTCTCGCGTATGTAATGATAACGTATGTCGATATGTTTGGTACGCTTGTGAAACACAGGATTGTTCACCAAGCGTATCGCGCTTTGATTGTCGACGTATAGGGTTAATTCACGATCGCACGAATATCCTAAATCTTTGACTAGTTTACGCAGCCATACGGCTTCTTTAGTTGCTGTCGCAGCAGCCACGTATTCCGACTCCGTTGTGCTTAGCACGACTAGCTTTTGTCTTTGGGAGGACCACGACACTGGCCCGTTTGCCATACAAAATATATATCCCGTGGTCGATCTTCGCGTCTCGACGTCATTGGCGTAGTCTGCATCTGAAAATCCTATCAGATCTTTTTCGCTACCGCCGCTTTTGTATTCTAGCCCGTAGTCTTTTGTCCCCTTGAGATATGCAAAAATTTTCTTAACCGCTCTCCAGTGTTCGACACTGTGTTTGTTTATAAATTTGCTTACTGAGTTTACGGCAAATGATATGTCAGGACGAGACACAGCAGCAAGGAAAACTAGGGAGCCGATTGCTTCGCGATATGGTACGATATTCGTCGTCTCGTCGCTTTCTTCAACCGGGTACAATGTTACATGCGGATCGACCGGTACGCAGACCGGATTCGCATCTTTCATCCCGAATTTTTCTATAATTTTTTCAACGTACGTGCTCTGATGAATCGTCAGAGTTTTCCTTCCTCGATCTCTCTCGATTTGCATCCCGACAAAACTACTCGAGTCTCCAATTTTTATTTTAAATGCTTCGCGCAATTTACTCGTTACATAATTTAGTGTGGATTTTGTTTTCGCTGCGAGAAGACCGTCGTCTACAAAGAGTGCTAGGTACACGGTTTCGCCTTTAACTTTCCCAACAAAAATACACTGATCGGCTTGACTACATTTGAGATCGAACTGGCGCAAAATTCCGAGGAATTTTTTATTCCAGCAGCGAGGTGCTTGTTTGAGCCCGTACAGAGATTTATTTAGTTTGCACACCACTTCGTTTGCTTTGCTACCCTCGACTTCCAGACCCTCGGGCACTTCCATAAAGATGTTTTCTTCTAATTCCCCGTAGAGAAACGCTGTCTGGACGTCGAATTGCAGTAGTTCGAGATCTTTCTCGGTTACTGCTGCAAGAAGTACGCGGAGCGAGTCGTATCGCACGACTGGTGCAAACGTCTCCGTGTAATCAATCCCGTATTGTTGTCGAAAACCCCGTGCGCACAGCCTCGCCTTGAACCGTCGGACTTCTTTCGCAGGATCCTCTTTGATTCGAAACACCCATTTGGAATCGATAGTTTTCGTTCCCGGCGTTTTTGGCACGATCACCCAAGTTTTGTTTGTATCGTGTGCTTGGAGTTCCTCATCGATAGCGTGTGCCCACTGCGCGGCATCAATGCTTCGTGTTGCTTCCTCGTACGAATTCGGCATCGGATATTCAGCAATGTCAACTTCGAGTTCGTATCTCGCTGGACGACGAATCGTTTCTCGCCTTCGCAGCACTCGTCCTTCAGCTTCTTCTCGATGCTGAACGTGATCTCCGATTTCTAATTCTTCCCCTCGTTTCTGAGCTTCGAGCTCGTTCTCGACGTCGTGTTGAATTTCTTCGCCTTCAGCCTGACCATCGGCTTTTTCTTCCTGTTCCTGGAACGTTATCGTTTCGACTTCTTCGTCGTCGTCGTCGATCTCTACCTTGCCGATCCGCTCGTGGAATGTTGCGTCTCTCGTCACACTGACTCGCTTCGTCGTCGGATCGTAGACACGATAATTTGAAGAGTCACTTTCGTATCCGACTAAAATCATTTTTCGACCTCGCAGATCGAACTTCTTCGTGAATTGTTTCGGTGTGTGTACGTACGCCACTGAACCGAAGATTCTTAGGTGATTCATTATCGGTTTCTTCCCTATCCACTTTTCGTACGGCGTGGAGGTTCCACCCGAAGACACTGTGCGATTTAGCACGTACACGGCGGTGTTTACCGCCTCGGCCCATAGCGATAACGGCAGACTCTTCGCGTGAATCATCGTTCGAGCGCTCTCAACAATTGTTCGATTCTCCCTCTCTGCCTTGCCGTTTTGTTGTGGCGTATAGGGAGCTGTGTATTCCTTTTTGATGCCTCGCGCATCGAGATACTCGTTCATTTGTCTGTTTCGGAACTCTCTTCCGTTGTCCGATCGCAAAATTTTTATTGCACGCCCGAATTTGTTAGCGACTAGTTTTTCGAAAGTCTTGAACTTCTCGAAAACATCGGACTTATGGCGCAAGAAATAGACGTGACGATATTCGGACGCATCATCCTTGAACGATAAGAAGTAACTCGCGCCGCCCGGCGATTCGACGGACATCGGTCCACACACATCAGTATGAAACACCTCACCCGGTTTCGTCGACACTTTATCACGTTTGTTGAACGGTAGTCGATGCGATTTCCCCAGTCTACATGTTTCGCACACGAAGTCTGTCTTGTCACTCATCGACACTCCCCGTACAAGTCCCTTGTCCACTAACTCACGTATCGCACGTTTGTCCACATGGCCGAGCCTCTCGTGCCATACGCGTAAATTGTACGCAGCTGTGTTTGCCTCTTCCGAACTCGATTTCGCGGCACGAATAAACATTCGGTAAATGTCATTTTCTTGCCTCACACCCGACGCAACAATCTCTTGGTTTCGCATTATATTCACTAGATCATTTTTAAATATTACCTCGAAACCCTTTTTAGTGCAAACGCCGACCGAGAACAAGTTTTTCTTGAGTTGAGGGACGTAGAGAACTTCCTCAATTCGCGCGTCGGTCCACAACCCACCAACGAGCTTTTTTGCAAGAACAACTCCTTTCCCCACCACACTACACTTGTCGCCGTCGCCGAGAGACACGGTTCCGCCATTCGAGATTGGCTGGTAGTCTGTTATCCAGTCGCGTCGGTAAGTCATGTGTCTCGATGCGCCACTGTCGGTGATCCACACTTCGTTTTTACCGACCGCCAGCAGCTCTCGCAGCTGCTTACAGCTCGGTTGCTCGAGTTCACTCGACTCACGCTTCGCACTTCGCGCGCTTTCAGCGACGAACGCACAGTCAGGTGACTGATTTCTCCCGCCGTTTCCGTCGCTCTTTCTAGTCGGACACTCATGCGCATAATGCCCCATCTCGTTGCACTTATAGCACTTCACGTTTTTCTTGTCCTTGTTTTTCTTCTTTGGCTTATTTTTGTTCTTCCGATTGTTTCGACCTTTTTCGTCCTTCACGGCCGAAAAAGCATTGTCAGCACTTTCACTCAGTCCCAATCTGACTTCCTCACGAATTAGTCTCTCTTGCAGGTTCTCGAGCGTTTGACGCGCTGGATCAACGCTGTCCCATGCTGTTTGCAGCGTGCTGTATTTCACTGACAAGCTACCCAGAATTTTCGCTATCACAGTTAATTCTGTCACATGTTCACCAATGTCTTCGATTTGTGCAGCTAAATTCCGTATCTTCGCGATATGCTGAACAACCGAATCACTCGATTCCATACGATATTCATGGAATTTTTGCATCAGCAAGAGCTTGTTCGCGGAAGATCTCTGCTCGTGTATTCGGCATAAATTATCCCACATGTCCTTCGCGGACTCACACACAAGCAACGGTTCAAGTTGAGCCGGTTCGAGCGCAGACGAGATAAGGAACATTGCTTTCGCATTATCTCGCACCCACTGCCTCGATTCCGGCGTTGTTCGATCTCCCGGTAACACTCGCTCACCGTTCACTATTTCGTCGATCTCGTTAGCCATAAATAATGCCTTGAGTTGAAATTTCCACCCTTGGAAATTTGCCCCGTCGAATTTCTTCACATGGCGAGCTGAGATGTCCTGTGACATTTCGGATGCAAGGGAGACGCGTCCCTATTCTCGCAACACGTGTCCGACAAAAACTTCAAGATGGCTATCGCCCACGCCTTTTGTTCCCGACCTCGTTCCTCTCTCTCTCAATCAGATACGCAGTGGAAGTGTAGTCTGGGCCCATAACCTGTTCGAGCTAGTTTTTGTAGTTTTAGTTCTTTCTGGTTATTGTGAGAGGAAGGAGTGTGTAGGTACTTTTCAGTAAATCTCTTACTTAATGAAGCACTATGGATATATGTCTTTATTTTAATATTTGTGCTAAGACGCGTGTACATTCGACCGTGGTCAGCGATGAACTACTTAGCGTATCTCTTATTGTCTATAGCTGGCGCGTGAACTCGAACGAACGTTCCATAGATTGCCCGAGTTGCTAAGCGCTACTCTTGCTTTGTCTATCCGCCGAGGCCCGGACGGTGACGCCGCCGAATCGTTGCGGCTCTTACGCGAAACGCGATAAACCAACTGCCTCAATAATGGCAGTTCTGGCCAAAGTATGTACAAGCAAAAATTTAGTGATGATGATGGAAGTAAATCAGATGCTAGTATCTTTTTCACTTCGCTTGTTCCAGTGCAACTAATATCGACCGATAAAAATACATCTGCAAAAATCATTGTATGGAAAAATCCGAGACCATCATCACCACGCTTTTGCAGACCAATAAAAATTGAATTTTTGCATGAAACTACTGAGGCCACTGTTAAGCAAACAGAGTATATAAAAGAACAAGCGGACAAACTTATGCCTTTTAAAACTGGAATAAATGGAAAAGAGATCATTGTTACTTACGAACCTGCTTTAACTATGATTGATGGTAAAGTTTGTAACGCAATTACTGCAACTGCTTCTACTCAACGTTGCTATTTATGTAATGCTACTAGTAAAGATTTCAATAAGATTGATGTACTTTTGAAAAAAGAAATTAATAGAGATAATTTAACTTTTGGCTTATCTACATTACATATGTGGATTCGATTATTTGGCAAAAGCAAAAAATGGCAAGCGCGAACAAGTGAAGATAAGAAAGCGACAGAAAATAGAAAAAAAAATATTCAAAAAGGTTTTCGCCAACAGTTAGGACTTATTGTGGACCAACCAAAGCTGGATATGGTAGTACGAATGATGGGAACACTGCTCGACGATTTTTCGAAAATGCATCAATTTCCGCTACTATAACGGGCGTTGACGAAGATGTTATTAAAAGGTTCGATGTTATTTTACAAGCTATTTCAAGTGGTCATGAAATTAATGAACCACATTTTCAAGAATACACAATAGAAACAGCTCGAAAATTCGTCGACTTATATCCCTGGTTCTACATGCCTACTTCTGTTCACAAACTTTTAATTCACGGCTCTGAAATAATACAATCTGCTTTATTGCCAATCGGACAAATGTCTGAAGATGCACAGGAGTCTTGTAATAAATATATTAAAAGATACCGTGAAGATTTTGCACGAAAATGCAGCAGAACAAAATCGATGGAAGATCTTTTCTTGCGCTTGTTAGTGGCATCAGATCCGTATATATCAAGCTTAAAGAAATTGCCACATAAGAAATAAAAATCCTTATTTCCGGAAACAATTGCTTTGCTTACTTCACCAACTGTTTATGCGTCTACTGATGATTGTATCTCTTCTTTTTCGATGTCGTCAGATTCTTCAGATTTTTATACAGACAATTCGACTGATGATGAAGACTAATTTTTATGTTAATATTAGAACAATATTCTTGTTAATATAAATTTATTTTTTGAATTTGGCTTTGTACTGTATTTCTCAAATAAATATGTTAGTATTTAAAAAATCGTGTTCCTTATTACACTTTCTTATATATTTGAATTATACATTTTTCAATATTTTTATAAATGATTAAAAATGTAATTACTTATCTGAAATATGTACAAAATATTTATTTTAAACAAGAAAATCATTACTCTGTAACCCAAATACATTTATTTTAAAACTGTAAATCAAATTATTATACAGTAGTCTTAAAAAATGTTTACTTAAACTAAAATAATTATAAATTAACTGTTTGAACATGTTAATTTTATTTCACAAAATCTATTTTGTTTCAGAAAATGATTTTAAGAAATATGTGCTTCAAAGAAAAAATTACTTGCATGTAACTGAAGTACATTCACTTCAATAAAAAAAGGAAATGTAACTTATAAATAGTATAAAATAAGTCTTTCAAAAGTGATTTTAATCAATACAATTATAGATGTAAAAGTAGATGTTTTATTACTTTTTATCAAATATATAATTTACTTACAGATTTATAAATAGTTAATAAGTTTTTATAATCGCTATTTTGGATCTGCCATTTTGAATTTTGTTTGTTTCACACCGGATTCGTATTCAGCGACCTCGAAAACCTTCAAATAACAAGTTTCAAGCGAATCCGGCCGATTACAAAAATTGCGTCCGCCATATTGGATCCGCCATTTTGAATTTTGTTTTTTTCACACCGGATTCGTATTCAGCGACCTCGAAAACTTATAGAAACCAAGTTTCATACAAATTCGATAAACATTCCGTATTATAACTGAGTATTTTCGGTTTACTATCGCCATTTGGAACCGGCCATTTTGTTTTTTTACAATTTTGACTTCAGATTCGTAATCAGCGACCCCAAAAACCCTTATATACTATATCTCAAACAGAATGAACTACGTTTTCGACTTTTGACCAGCTTTTCGGGAATCGGCCCCACTGTGCGCCGGAAGGAAAAAAATAAAGAGTTAGATGACCAGCCTCAACCCAGGCCAGCTACAGCTGTTCGAGGCAAAGTGGGTGGTTCGGACTGTCAAGTCACTAATTATTCAGAGTAAAATATGAATGAAATCAATTAATTAAAATAAGTCATCAAAGTCAAGGAAGAAAGTCAATCAATAAAATATTGTCACTAAATACACCAGACAAGAACAATAATTAAAGTCAGATTAATAAAATAATAGCAATAAATAATTTAAACAACAACAGCAGGTACGGGACTTACAAACTTCTTTATTCCTGACGAACAAATATTAATTTTCAATAAAATCGATTTAGAATTCAAATAAAATGTCCCGTAAAATTAGTCTCTCTTTTTAACAATTTTCTAAATCTAGTTAGGTATCTTAGTTTTAATCTTTAATTCAACGGTACCAGTTATCCCGCTCTCTCTCGCACTCCCATACACTGTAGATATTGTATAGCTTATCACGCTCGCTACGAATTTCGAACAGAGACTACCGAGAAAGTCAAATATTCGGTTGTCTCAATGCACAGTTCGCGATACGGCCTATCCCGAGCTAATCCCACATACATCCAAAAAAAACCATAACAACGGGACGTCGGGAGGTCACGTACGCGAGCTTTGACTAGTTCGAATCTCCTAGCCCGAAAGTCACAGGCAAGCAACGGCTAATAAGTCGAGAACGAAGAATGATTAATAAACCCCCAAATTATATAAAAAGAAAATGAGAAAGCCCCAATTAAATGACTGACATCCGAAATAACGATAATAAGAATAATAAATAATACTAACAATAATAACCGAACTAATAAAAGCAACGAACAATTTAACGAAGTGAGATACGCTACCGACCGTACAAGTCCCTCTAGACCAAGTACAACAGACGGGACGACGGCCGAACTCGCACTACTTCCGAATGCAAAACGAAAAATAATAACGTACTGTTCGATAGAATAAGAAAAGAACAAATAAATACAACAAATAAAGTATATTAAATTAGGGTACGTCAGTCTAATTAAAACCAAAGCGTTAACGCCAAGCTGTCCAAGGCCATAAAATGAGTCAAAAAGAAATAAACTAAGTCACATAAATCTAAGTCAATTATTAGGTAAAATCCGCGACGCGGTCTATCCCGTTCCAATCCCACACAAACCAACTAACAAATTCAAAACACTCCGGGATAACGGCCTAACGCGCGCACGGTTCAACCGTCCTCAAAACACAATTAAATAATACAGTGACTTTCTCCCAGTTTCTACCAGTTACATGATCTCGAAGTTACACTCTATAGACGCCGCGGTTCCCGATACAAATTAATACTCTGCACGCGGTGTACCAGAGTCGCAGGTGTGACCAAGCTCGAAGAAATTAATAGACAACAAATTGAATGATAAAATAATAAAATAATAGCGCAAGACCGTAGAAGGGAAGAGAGCTCACCGGGACGATGCTGCCGTGACGTTCCTTGAAATACGGGACGATGCCACGATCGTATTGATTCGATTCCCTTCTCGATTAGATGTCGGGTTCGGCTTCTCGTTTAAGTTCTCGTCTCGATAAAGTGTTTCATTCGGCGACCCGATGAAATCCACGGGCACCCACAACTTGCCAATGGGCGGTAATTACGTGAACAGTAGAGCGGGACAATGATAATCTCGACGCTACGTCTTCCTCGCTCGACAATCACCGGGAAAAAGCCCTAAGGTCCTGCCGGCATGCGTGCCCGTGGACTATGATCCCCACCTATCGGTCTGAGCTCGGTCAATTGGGGGAATCGGTGTCACCGAAGCGCCTCAGCTGGACGACGCATACAATTAAAAACCGATCCTCGGGATGTGTAGCCCTGTCCAGCCGGTGAACCCCAAACGACTGATGGATCGTTGCTATTACGTGCCAGCTGACAATAGATAGCGGCAAATCGCTAATCGATAAACATCCAGCAGGACAACGATATTTCCCAATAGATAAAGATGGAAAGAGCCGGTCGTTGAAAAAGGTCCAATCCAGAGGCCAGCTATCAGCAGACGCGGTGCTCTCCTCCGTCCGGTCGTACAAATCGTAATATAAAAAAAAATTATATATAAAAATTTATATATAAAAAAAAATAAATAAAAATAAATAATTCAATAAAGTACGAAAATTATCCCTCCAGCCCTGTGCGATCGTCTGGGTAGTCGTCGAGCGAGGAGGACGCAGCCAAGATATTCTACCACGTCACAGTATTGATGCGTCCATCGAAGTGACAGGTGGAGCAATGAACGCGACGTATTTAACATCAGTGTACCGCTTTTAACATTATTTCATATTATTTACAGTCTGAGTTTCTCGAACAAACTCTTCAAATATAAATTCGTATTTGTAAACTGTTCGAGAATTTAGTAGGATGGAGAGAAAGTGGACTGTAATACAGGGTGCGCCATCTGTTATGTCAGTATGTAAACATTGAATAACTTTAAAAAAAAAACCGATTTCTGTATATGAGGTATTTTTATTTAATTTGGTCCTTTACAATTTATTTGGACTGGTTTTTGAATACAACATCAATCAAGTGGCCGTCTTTATTGGCCAAAGCAAAATGTGCCCTTTTTGCTGCGTTTTCCATCACTTTTTCGAGCATCTCGGGCGGTGATTCATAGCGATGATTTCGGCACGAATGTTTGCCTTGAGTTCGTTAATGGTCTGAGGCTTGTTGGCGTACACTTTGTTTTTAAAATAACCCCACAAAAAAAAGTCCGGAGGGGTCAAATCTGGAGATCTGGGTAGCCAGTAATGTCGCCATTTTTTGACATCACACGTCCAGGAAATTTTCATTGCAGAAACTGCATTGTTTGATTTGCAGTGTGGCATGGCGCACCGTCTTGTTGAAACCAGTAACCGTGCAGACCTTTTTCGCACATTTGTGGGGAGACATAATGAGCCCACATCCACCGATATCGATTCCCATCGACTGTTTCGCCTTCTCTGAAGAAAAATGGCCCAATGATGGTTTTGACGCAAACGCCGGCTCAAATAGTCACTTTTTGGTCATGCAATGGTGTTTCATGGATCCCGTGTGGATTCTCCGTTCCCCAAATGCGGCAATTTTGCTTGTTAATGGCGCCAGAGAAAGTGAAATGGGCCACAATATTTTTGACGATATGCACGTTGAGTTAACACAACTGAACGACTATTTTCAATGTATACCGTCACTATTTCGGCGCATTGTTTCGGTGTGAAACGATTCATGGTTAAAATTGTACTGAATTGACGTTTCAAAAACATGTGTACTTAAGTCAATCGGTTGATAAATGTCAAAGTTACTCAGTGTTTACATACCAACATAAAAGATGGCGCCCCCTGTATATTGTATAAATAATTAGAAGTGGTACTCAGATGTAGTTTAATAGTGGTATTTATGGATCCACCTGTCAAGTAACGTGGAGAAATTATATAAGAAGAAACACATAAAAATACATTAAAAAATAGAGGAAAGAGGAAGCTTGTTACCCCACACGATTATATTAATCGGTAAAATTGGTGAGATGTGCTGTCGATCTCTGGCCACGCGGTGAAGTTGAAGCCGGGTGCACGACACGATGAGTCTAAATGTTGATACACAGGTGAGCTGACGTCAATATATATATATAATGATATGCTGGATAAATGCAAGTGACTGTTGGTCGGCAGAGTAGTACGAGGAGCACATTGAGAATGCACAGAAACTTTGCAAGAGCAAAAACGCAAGATGGCTGAGATATTCGAAGAAGCCGTTGTCTCGCCAAGCTGTCGAAGAGTGTGTGCGCGCAGCGATCTGTTGCTTGGCACGCTGACCCCGTGCGATTTTCATGCCCCGTGAGGTACTGCCGCTAAGCAGCAATAGCATGCGGTTGCCCACGCTAGCCTGCAGTGCGCAGTCCAGCAACGCGCAGCAAAATGCTAGAGCATACTCAAACACCAACTTATGTATAAAAATCAGCAATTATCTTGTCACACAAAGTCCAGGATCTGAAAAGAAAATGGAAACACGAACGAATAACGATGCGACGCTCACGAGGCACTCCGGGGTCAACACGCATGGCATACGACACGGATACGAGTCAGCTGCTGCCTACAGCAAATCACTAACGATATTTTTGCGTAAATATCGGCGGTTTTTGGCTGTTATCTGGGATCGCAGTTGATTCGTGGAAATACATTTGTGACGGAAATGTCCTCGCTAATCCATTATTTCGATTAGTTGCCACTTTGACCAAACAATCGATGTTATCGTGATACAGTTTTCGAAAAGCGCGAATTTTTAAACTTTATTCAGGCCGTACACGATAGTCGCAATCACCCTACACTTATAGAGTACATCGAGACTTTTTTATTTCAGGCTTTACCACAAAATAATTTTAAACAATTGCATTAAACCCTAAATCGGTATTATTGTGTGACGGCACCGGAAATGTGCGAATTTCAACGCTTTTCATTATAATATAGAAGAGCGCGGGCGTTGGTACTAATATACATGGTGTTACATGTAGTGTTTTGTAACGCTGTTACATATGTTGTAACGGTATTTTTACGTTATCATTAATTTTTATCTTCCGAAGGGAATAATTCGGGCTCGAACACGAAGAAAATTAGTAAGATTTCTGAATGAGGTATAAGTAGGGTTTATTTAACAATAAATATGGAATATGTGGTGTTCAGCTTGTTGGCGCTGTTGGCCGTACAATTAGTTTGCGACGTAATAGTAGATGTTAAGGTCCTTGCTCTTCTTTATCCGCGACGATATTTGGACTTCTACTCGTGGGCTCTCAAGATCGGCAGCGAGCTCCCCAACTAGGCGGAATCGAGCTCGTCTTATTTCTGCTATTGGCCTGATTTTTATATTTTGTGAATTTTTTAAAAAATAAAGTCTTATTTTATTTTTATTCGGTATTTATTTTGTCTTTTTCTATTTTATTTATCCTTAGGGTAGGTGACTACGTCACAATGTTGGTTATGTCACTGCAATGTTACAACGTTTGATAACATTTGTACAACCTGCATTTACCGAAATTATGTACATGACGTTACACACATGCTATGTAACTGGTACAAACACTTGTTATGAAACGGTAATACTATGAAGTTTTATAACATTTGAATTACTGGCATATAGACAATGTTATTCGCAAATTGTTATAATCGTGTTACATTACTGTTATATGTTTTTGCAATGTAACTGTAATGTCACAATTGTTCATAATATTAGCATCACATTCAGGTAGCAAATAATACATTACATGTTATTTTCCTGTTACATATCAGTTATGCTATATATATATATAGAGTGATAAATCTAAGCGGCAATGTTATTGACCAAATTTCATGATGGAATGTTTTTATTTCGCAGTTCGCAACCCGGTTAGAGTCAGCGCCGCCTAGATCCCTGTGTTATCGATCTCAGAAAGATCTCTAACAATCGAATCCTTAATTATTTGTCAGTTCTGATTGCCTCACTCATTCATTAAGAATTAATGAGGCAACCAGACCTGACGATTTTTTAACTTCTAAAGAAAGCTGACAAATAATTAAGGATTCGATTATTAGAGATCTTTCTGAGATTGATAACACAGGGATCTAGGCGGCGCTGACACTAACCGAGTTGCGAACTGCCAAATAAAAATATTCCATCATAAAATATGGTCAATAACAATAACAGCTATACCACGGCCGTATGCTTTTTATATTTTCCCTGAGGTTTCCTGATTCTTACTTAAATTTCTGATTTATACTCAAATTATTTTTCTATCTCATTCCCTATGCTATTGTGTAATTTCTGTATATCCTATCTTCGCTATTTAAAAATCCGTGGAGATTATTTCTTATCTGAGAGCGTAGTATGTTGAATAGCTCTATCCTCGGCTACTAGAGAGAGAGACTGAGGCCGCTTTGTTTCTGTTTGGGTGGCCCCGCGGTGCGCTGGATTTGAGCGCAACACCGACTCAGCTGCTTCCCGTCTGGTGTGTGTCAGGTACCACAGCTGGGCTCTCCGAGTATCAGTGCAGCTGCACCTAGGGAGGGCTCGTTTGTTCTTCCTTCCTGGACTTCTGCGTTGGCGGGACCTGTGAACAAAACTGTTCCCCGAGTGCTGAATTTCTCGTCTTTTTATATTAGTATCCCCTCTGTCCGGCCCATGCTTTTGGTATTACTATAGCTGGTGGCAGTCCTATAATCCATCTCCTGTAGCCCACTGGTAGCCTTGGTACTTCTTTTAAAATTCGTCGTTGGTATTTTAATGTTTCGTTATTCGTACTTTTTGAAAACAATAACGGGACTTAGTCTCCGACGTGCCGGCCTAATGGTGTGAGTGACGCACGGTAGCGGCGCTTCGTTGTGTGTGCGCTACGCGTCTTGAGTTGTCAGATATAGGCCGGTCTTACTCGGTGTGCGTAACGCGCGGTAGCGGTGACTTGGTGTGTGTGCACCGCGCGTTATTAGATAGCCAGTACGTTACAGAATGAGTGAGGCAGTCAGAGCTGACAAATAATTAAAGATTCGATTGTTAGAGATCTTTCTGAGATCGATAAGTATAACATCGTGATGTTACTTGTAACTTCCAGGTTATTGCTATTATGACATGTGTTTACTGGGCGGTGTTCATTTTCATGAAGATCAAAATTTCGCATGGTGCAGCTACCGTTAGTACCATCGATGGATGCGTGGGTGAGCAGCTGTACCACCTGGTGACCTTCTTGCAGCGTTTCAGGTCATCGGTGGTTATTCGTAGTAAGTGACGATTTTCGCTATTTATTATTGCATAGTCCCTTAGGGGTTTCTTCGAAATAGTAGCCTCCGTTGCTTAATTCTGTGGATACGGGGTATGCCTTATGGGCGCCGGACTTCTGTTGTCCGATTAAAGGTATCTCCAGCACGTTTACTATAGCGCGACCTGTGCTGTAAGTTTTAACGTTGGTCACTTACATAAGTTTTGATGCCTGCCTGATCTCTATTGCAACTGGGAAACTGACGTCCGGTGGTCAGTGTGGTAGAGTTTCGGTGAGGAATTTCGTAAGCATTCGCGGCGATAATACTGCTGCGCTTGCTTTATCATCCATGATATCGGTGACGAGCCATACTAACTCCTTCACGTCGCTGACTAAAGCATCCACTTCTATACTTATAGCATTCAAATTCTCGTCTAAATATTGGCGCCTCTCCACCCAGCGTACGTTGTTTATTATCATTCAATTGGCCCCATTTATGAGTGGCAACAAGACTTTTTGTTGGCCTGTATATGATGCACTCTCATTAAACATGTCCAATGCTGACCTTACCACCTGGAACTGATTTTTTAATTCCTTCTTTAGTGCCTGATGAGAAGCCTGCATGGCCGAGATCTCTTCATGCAACTCGCTGTCCTATCATTGTATAGACCTTTTGATTTCTCTTTGGTCAGTTTTAACTTGCTCTGATCGACAGTCCAAGCCGCGCGCAGTCACTCGCGCAATTCTTACGCGTTGTCGTCGTAGGTGTAAGTCTTCCGAGGCTCTTGCCTTACCGCTATCGGCAACTCGATGTCTCATCCGAATACCAACGTATGCTGGGTCACACCCGTCCCAGTCTGCAGCGTCGTATTGTACGTAAACATGACATATAGTAACCACTCATCCTAATTTCCCTGATTCTTGCTTACCAAATTTTTCAAATATTCCGCAAGATTTCGATGTGCGCGTTCCAGAGCGCCACTCGACTGTGAGTGGTATGCCGTTGACAGTATCTTCCGTATACGCAAAAGGCGGCATACTTCCTTCAAAGTTGTGCTGACGCAGTTGGTCCCTTGATCTGATAGCAGGGTTTCCGGCATCCTATAACGACAGATTATTTGCTCCTGGTTCGGCACTAGTACCGTCGCACTGTACTTCGTGAGGGTATGCTGGAATGTGAGTTTGTATTTGTTTCTCATTATGGTCTCTGGTAGCGGTTCGACGATGTCTACCACCACCTTCTCGTACGAACTGCTAGGAGTGTTCGTGAGGACCATTGGCACTCATTCTTCCTTCTCAGTTTATTCTTTTGACACCTTTCACAAACGGCAAAATGCTGTTCTACATCCTTTCTGATACCAGGCCAGTCGTATTTGGCGTGGATCCTCGTCAGCATGCGCTTTACCCTTTGGTGCCCTTCTAAGAGAGTGTCATGACTTTACCTCAATATCTGTTGCCTGTCATCAGCCGCAGGGCAGGCTACGTTACACTGCGGCAACAGCTCGTCTCGGACGTACTGCTGTCTCCTTCTGTGCTGCTGGGGAAGCGCGCCTCGCTTACTCATTATTGTTATGCGCTGAGCTGGCCGGAGTCTCTTGCGTCGGTCCGCCCATGCTGGATGCGATGCTGACTCGGTCCTGACCGACAGCTCCTGACCGGCCTTGCATCTCTCTGTTTCTTTGGCCTACCACGCTTGGAGAGTCGGCTATGCTGTTGCTCGGGCTCTCCGTTCTTTTCTTTCGCCTGGGCTTGTTCGGCCTCTCTCTCTGATGTGCTGCAGAGGCAGGTATGGGCCGTGTTGTTTGTATTCTCGGCCCTCTTATTTGTGTCGCCGTTCGTTTCGCCCTCATGCCCTCTCGCGCTGTCTCTCTCTACCGCGTTGATGGATATAGCCTCTCTCTCTCTCTCTCTCTCTCTCTCTCCATCACGTTGTAGCGGTTGTTACGATCCGTGCTGTTCGTATTCTTGGCCCGCCTCTTTGTGCAGCCGTTCGCTTCTCCCGCATGCTTTCTCATGCTGTCCCTATCTGCTTTGTTGGTAGCTGAGGTCTCTCTTTCCTGAGCCCGTGTGGTAGCGTCTATTCGACTTAAAGCATCAGCATTTGTATTTACTTTCCCAGTCGTATATTCAACATCGAATCGTGCTCAGACAACTTGATTTTGCAACGCATGAGTCTCGATCCGATATCTTTTACACCAAACAACGAGGTAAGCGATTGATAGTCCATCACGACCTTGAATCGTGTCCTGTATATGTATGGCCGGAAAGGCGATATAGCCCATATCGAAAGGATAGCACCAATCGCCCTGTCCGAGGCATCCATAGCAACCACAATTAATTTTTTGAAATCCGGATACTGTTATACTAGTGCTGATGTAAATGCCGTCTTTAATTTTTCGAAAGCAACGTCTCGAACTGCGGTCCATCCGAACTTGCCCAATCCATCCGAAAGCATTCTTCTGTACCAGTTCGGTGAGTGGTTTGGCGATCTTGGTAAAAACTCTCCATGAATTTTCAGTAGTATCCTGCCAAACCTAGGAAATTTCCGGACCGCTTCGAGCTTCATCGGATCGGCCCGCACCCCTTATTCTCAGATTACGTCGCCCAGGTACTGTGTCTCCTTGCACAGGGACTGGCACTTGCGATGCTGCACGACAGATTGGCCTCGCGTAATCGTTTTAGCACCTCTCGAAGCCTTTCATTGTGTTTCTTCAAACTTCAGCCATGTATCACGATATAGACTAGATAAACGTAACATTTAACCCCATGTAATCCCACTAAAACAGAGTTCTTCAGATAGTGGAACGTGGGTGCGCATTCCTTAAACCGAATGGTATCCGATTATACTCGAAATGTCCCAGTAGAGTGGAAAATTTAATCTTCTCTTTGTCCTCGTTAGCCATCAGGATTTGATGAAATACCAAGGCGAGATCCAGAGTCGAACAATATTGAGCCTTTCCCAGCTAGTCCAATATTTCCCAGATATTGGGTACTGGGTATGAGTCATAAATCGTGACGTCATTCAATTTTCTAAAGTCGACCACGACACGCATCTTCTGCGCTCCAGCAGCATCTGGTTTCGTCGCCACGACTAGCAATGACGCATGTCATTGACTTCTGCTGAACCATATAATTCCCGCTTTCAGCATTTCCTCTGTCTGCCTCTCGACCTCCCTTTTGTGGGTTTCTGGCAGCCGGTATGGATGCACCTTGATGGAATGTGTCCCCTTCCTGAGAGGTATTCGGTGCTCCACTATGTGGGTGCACGGCAGCTTATCTCTACTCAAATGAAATATGTCCTCATATACGCTTGTAATTTCTTCCAGCGCTTCGCGCTCCTCGTCATTCAGGTGCGCGGTATCCAGCACACCAGTCGCAAGAGGCGGTTGATGCCCCGCCCCTTCCTCACGGCGTACGCTTCCGTAGCCGCGGCCTCGCCACGGTGACCCACTGTCGCTATCTCGAGCGGATCGAGTATCATCGTAGGCCGTTGCACCTCTACCGCCTGCTCCGTTATGTTGACGAGGCTCACAACACAACTGTTTCCCTTCGGTGGCGTGACACATGAGCCCATTATTACGCCTCGACTTAACTCCACTCTCGAGAGCAAGCCGACGAATTTGCTTTTCGTGGTGACGTACATGATGGTCTCGTTTCGCGGCGGCAGAGTTATTCGTGCTGTACCGTCCACCAGCAGCATACAGTGTCTGTACAACTTGAAGGTTTCCCGTCATGTCTGCTTTATGTTGTTTAATAAACTCTATTCTAAGTAGGCTATGGACCTCCAGTGGCACTTCATCCAGTACAACATAGAACCAGTGTTCTCTAGTTAATGCCGGTGTCTCGAGGGCGATTTTCGCCTTCCAGAAGGGGACGAATTTTTGCCCTCCTACGCCCTGAAGTACCACGTCGCTGTCCTCGATGACAGTCCTGGCCTTCAAGCAACTTTCTTTAATTACGTTGCACTGCGCCCCTGTGTTTGCCTTGAGGAAAGGGACCCCCTTTACCGCCAGCGGCACGGCTATATCAAAATCGCTGGCGGCGGCTTTCGACGCAGAAAGCGTCACTGGTAGCACTCGCAGCAGTGCTTTGGGTGCAGCCGTATTCCCATCGCCCCTACTACCGATTCGTACAGTGTCAGGTAGTTCCTCGCACATATCACTGTATACTGTACAGGTGCACCTGCACCTGTCCGTGTAGCCTGTTTCCAAAGTTTGGTTGCGCACTCCGGCTGGTGATGTTCTCGACGGCATTCCTTTGATCTTCCGTCGCCAGTAACTCGCAGAGTATCTCGGTTTTATCCACCGTGATACACTCTGTCCTTGTCGCGTCTCGGCGCACGCGGATGGACTGTGCCCACCCAGATTGCAACTTCGGTTGCTTGCCCTGGGTGAACGTCTTATCTGTACGGGAGTTAGCAACCCCGCCATGGTGTAGGCTCGGGTGCTTACCAAGCGAGACGTTAAGTCTTCGGACTAATTGGGAGATGGGGAGGTTGTTGCAGCCTCACGGCTTTGCCGTGTACAACCTTTAAATGGGTTGGACTCTGTCGGGCATACGGTTTTTAAAAACGCCAACGCATCAATAGGGAGTTTATGGATAGTGCTCCCCCTCAGACCAAGAGGTAACACTCGGGTAAAACCGAGCGGGGATTGGTAGCCCGCCCCGATGCAAGTCGGGGGGGCGCGTTGGCCGAGCGTATCTCCGCCCCACGCTCGCGGGAGTCGTGTCGTAGGCCGAGAGGCGGGAACGGCACGTTAATAACAAGGTGATCCCAGTATCCTTGCCGCGTAGGCGGTGACGTCCTCACCCTGTCCCTGCCGGAGGGAGCTGAACTCCATCTGTAGAGCGGCCAAGGATTTCCGTTGTCCATCACGATAAACTCTACACGGTTTCGTGATCTTTCTCAGGTACCCTGCGGAATATCGATTCGCAGGACCTCAAGAATAGCGGCAGGGCCTTCACTTTCTTGCCGTCGAATGATTACACCATCTATTTGAACCGAGCTTGCCTCTGCGTACGAGAAGGTGGAACCGGGTCGTGATCCCCATAACCGTTGCTTCAGCTTTTTAATGCGTCCCCTGAGAAACTGGATCAGCTCGTACTTGTCAGCGCCCACTTCCGTCAGCGTTTCGGCATAATTCCATCTGGATATCGGGGTTTCGACGCCCTGAGACCGAAGCTCCTGCTCTAACTTGCGCCGACCCCTCTCGAACTCAAGCTACCTCCTCTTGAGCACCTCATGGCGTTCCCTTATTCGGTCTGACAGCAAACGCGTCATCTTTTCGCTCACCGCCGGGTAGCCTATCCGGTCCATCGTCCTCAAATGTGCAATCTCGTCGTCTAGCCTTTTCGCTTGTTTGGTTTCCCTGGGTACCATTGTAAGTCCTGAAAGAGGTACCCCTAACTGAATTTACCCCAAACTGAGCAGTCAGCCGACTAGCAAGAACTCTCTGCGTTTCGGCGGGGATCCGTTTCGTGGGCGAGAGCTGCCGTAATACTCTACGCGTCCTAAACGCGATGTCTCCGTTCACTGCTACTAGGCCGGTTGCGGAGTCTACACCTTCCGCAGGTAACGTTGAGTCTAACGAGTTCCCTTACGTGTACGCCTGGCGTCACTGTCACCCGGCATCTGGTTGCTGGCGCGTACAGCGTTTCGTATTATCAAAAATGTATTTCCTGCGCAACGTGATTACCCTGCGAGTGAGGAATACATTTATTTTCCTAAACCGTACCTACCGCCGTATCTACGTGCGTGGCTTAACTGGTTTTGCTTACAGGTTATATATTGTTACATTATGGTAACCGCCAATTACAGATTGCTGGTCTGGTAATCGATCCTGGGGTGACGGTTCCCGTCCTTGGATGCGTCATCAACTGACTTTCTGGCACTTGCCTGCACAGTTGTGCGTTACTGACCGCGTCTCGACGTACTACATCGAACCGATCCTTCGGTAATTCACGCACTATGCACTGAATTGCACCGGCTGCACACTCCCCGTCAATGTCAGAAACAAACGGGTTTCTTCATCGTTCTCGGTGGCTTCGATGCGAGTATTGCACACTACACGCCTGTTACATTTTTTGTCTGCCAAATCAAACTCCACGTAGTTCAAAGTCACTTATTTGCACCAAACTCTCTGGCGCATCACGTTCACTTAGGCAGTATCCCACCGCTGCCACCAAAATGTCATTCCGTACGACGCGTACTTAATAGTAATGCGATCGCAGGAATAATATTCCATTTAAAAATGAGTATTGGATCGTTTGCCGTTGAGGAGTTAGAACTCGCATGAACGAGAGTGTTGTGCCGTGATTTATTGGACTATAATTTGTAACGTAGCAAAATCTTCAAGCGCTACGTCCTCCTCGCATGACGGCTGCCAACACGATCTCGCAGGCCTGTAAGGCGTAATCGCCGTACTCTAAATAATTTTTTTTGTTTTTTTTTGTATTTCTTTTTCTTAAAATCGTACGACCGAGGAGCGGAGAGGAAGAGGAAGGAAGAGGGCGGCCCACACCTCTTGGCGGTTTCGGGATCGAGTCACTCTTTCGTAGGAGAGAGAGAGAGGGTACGGACATTTTCCATTTCTCGTGGTCGGGATCTACAGCCGTCCCGCTCGGCGTTCATCTACGGCCAATATGCTATTATCTATTCTCGGTCATCTGATCTACTAGCAATAACCAGTTTATCTCACGGGGCTCACCTGCCGGACTGGATTACACATGGTTATTATCTGCTATTAATATTTGCGTCATCCAGCCGAGGCGCTAGACGCGGTCATCGTGCGAAACCGGTTCCCCCTATTAACCGAGTTCGGCTCGCTAAGAGGGGGTCATAGTTCACGGGCACGCGTACCGAACGGACCTCGAGGCTTTTTCCCGGTTACCGTCGAGCGAACAGGATGTAGCAGCGAGTATTATATCGTCCCGCTCCACCGTTGATTTCGTCAAAATCTATCACCACCTATCGTGGGTACCAGGGCATATCTTTAGAAACAACGAGGAATAAATCGAGGATTGTATCGAGAGGAGAGAATTTCGAGACGATTTTGGGTTAAAAAGGATTGGCAAGGAACATCGCATCGTCATCGTCCCGGTGAGCTCTCTTCCCGACTACGGTCTTTCGCCATTATTTGATTATTATTTTTTTAAATTCTTTGGAAAGTTCGATTCGAACTTAGTGGTACCTGCGATTCTGATATACCACGCACAGAGTACGATTCGTATCGGGACAGACTGCGTCGAGTAGAGTGTAATATCGAGATCGTTTGGCGGTTAGAGCCGGGAAGAAGTCACTTCGTTCGTCATTCTGTTTTTTTAGTTACTGTTCTGTAGTCATTTTGCTGTAAGGCCGCGCGCGTGTTGATACATCATCCCGTGGTCGGATTGTATAGGAGGGATTGGAATGTCATAGGCCGTGTCGCGGACTTGCAGGAATAATTGACACTTATAGATTTATACTATTGCATTCGCCTTATTTTATTTATCTCTCTTATTATGTTGGACATTGTTTTATTTCTGCGAACGCATGCAGTGCGTACTCGGCCGTCGTCCCGTGTTGGTACTTGATCGTGAGGGATTAGTACGGTTCGAGGCATATCTGGCCATGATAAATAGTTCGTTCGTTGTTACTGTTCTGTAGTCATGTACTGTAAAGCCGTAGTAGAAAGAATGTGCATACGTAAGCAACGAGCCGCGAGCAATGACCGCTCGAGCTACGACTTGCAGCAACTTCCAACATCTCGATTACGTAGTAATCCAATTACGCAATACCGGCATAATATTTTGGGGCAGTGGTGGGATCTGCTGAAGTGTATAGTGATATGTGACTTACTTAGATAAAAAGTGATTTTGGACAATGTTTAGAGTTACTCTGAAGTGACGACTACGACTCGTGCAAGGACACCGGTATATCTCGTAGAAACCCGACTAAACTAACGCGAAGTCGCGAAGTGTACTGTTGGTGCGGTGTGACACAACGGTCCACCGTTTAATGCCCCCGTTGACATCATCACTTCTAGTCGCGGATAACGCACAAAATGTGCAAACAAGTGCTTACGGGAGCAACTTGTGACAAAGCCAAGCTGGAGGCCTTGTACGGGAAACGGAAGTCGCTGCCTGCACTACAGGTAGAATTCAACTCCCACCGGCAGGGTCAGGGCAAGGATATCGCGGTATACGCTGCCAAGATAGAGCGTATCGCCATCGATATCATTGAGAAGCTCTACGAGGAAGCCACCACGGAATCAGAGATGCGCATCATCGAGAAAATAACGTGGAAGAGCGCCCAGGCCTACTTCGAAAATGGACTGCACGTACAGGTCTAAATTTTGGTAGTTTCACGCAACGTCACCACTCTCCACGAGTTCGTAACAGGAGCGATCCAAATCACTAATATGGTGTTGCCGAAAGAAGGGGTAGGTGGAGGACGAAGCCACCCCGGAAGTGCTAAGGCGCGCCACTCCGGTAGGGAGAAAATTGTTTCACCTGCGGGTGACCAGGGCACGTGGCTCGAGACTGCACCCGGAGGTCGGGACGAGTGAGCCTACCAGTGCCCAGCGAAAACTAGTCGATACACAATGTGGAAATAATCTGCAACTTCTGCCAGAAGAAAGGCCACGTGTAGAAGGACTCCGGAAGAGGTTATGGCAGAGTAGAAGCGAGCCAGCGCAGTCATCGCAGCAGCCCCGACGCCCGAAAGATGCAGGAAGCAAAAATGCAAAAAACACAGTAACTGCAGGACCGATCCGAGCTAATACAGATGCCTACACGCTGGGAACGATAAGGTTGAACACGCTTACAGCTCAGCGGAGACCTATGGATAAGAAAAAAAGAACAACGCTGCAGCTGCCTCAGGTTATGCTGTCGGCACCCAGCACTACTGCCAGTGACTTCGATATCGTCGCACCATTGGCCATGACCGGGATACTCACCTTCAAGGCGGACACTGGGGCTCAGTGCAGCATAATCAAAAAAGGATGTCTCAAGCCAAAGACCATGGAGAAAGACTGCACTGTAGCGCTGCAGGGGGTAGCAGGCAAAAAATTCACTCCTCTCGGAACAGCAAAGATTGCCCTCGAGACGCCTGCCCTGAACGTGGAGCATTGGTTCTATATCGTTCCGAACAACGTGCCGTTGAGGGTCAACGGACTACTTGAAATGGATTTTATCAAATACCACAAGGCAGATATCCTGCACGGCGAAATGCTCAAACTGTAGGAACACTGTAAATGACACTTATAAACACCCACGAGCAGGCGGTCGAGGTGCAACGCCCCGTAGTGGAACTCGAGCCGCTTGAGATAGCGGTAGTGGGTCACGTTCTTGAGGCCTCGACTGCCAAAGTCTGCACCGTCAGCGCGGAGTGAGGAGCCCACCGCCTCGCGCGACTAGTTCAGGAGCTAGACACCGCGAACCTCAATAAGAAGGGGCGCGAAGCGTTGGACGACATTACGAGTGAATACAAGAAAGTATTCCACTTAGCCGGGGATGGGCTGCCATGCACGCATATGGTAGAGCAACAAATACCCCTGAAAGAAGGGGTGCAGATCATTAAGGTGCACCCATACCGACTTTCGGAGACCCACAGGAGAGAAGTGGAGGGGCAGACAGACGAAATGCTAGCGGAAGGAATAGTCCAGCCCAGCAGGAGCCAATGGAACGCGCTGCTGTTGGTCGTGGCTAAGAAACCCGATGCCGCTGAAGTGAGAAAAATGTGCATAATGGTGGATTTTCGGAAGTTAAACGAAGCCACCATCGAAGACTTGTACCCACTGCCCAATATAACCGGAATATTGGACCATTGGGACGAGCCCGATACTACACGCCCTTGGACCTCGACTCTAGATTTCACCAAATCCCGGTGGTGCAGGAAGACAAGGAAAAACGGCATTTTCCAATCCGCAGGATCAATTTGAGAATAACCGCATGCCTTTCGGACTTAGAAACGCGCCACCGACTTTCCAGCGGCTAATGAACTCCGCTCTAGCCAAACTACAGGGAGTCAAATGTGACATGTACCTCGACGACATCGTGATACATGGGAAAACCTTCAAGAGCACAACGATAGGCAGCGGAAGGTGCTGCCAGAAGCAGTGATGCCATATGAGGGAAATTTGTTCCCTTTTGGGTACCCTCTCCACTGGGTCTGCTTTAGCGCCCACTGCGCGCGGACCCGGCGCACCGACCAATCAACAGTCAGGCAGCGTGTGACGTCACACACTATGCCACGCGCACACTCGGCTCACCGACCAATCAACAGTCAGGCAGCGCGGACGTCTCTGACTACGCCGCGCGCTGTTAAAACGTTCAAAGTACAAAATAAATGAATGCAATTATTAGCTGTACTATTATTTCTGTGTACTCTTAATCGATGAATATAATGTTTGTTTTCATTAATTATTGCAACTGTCGATCTTTTTATGTGGTTTTCATTAGTATTTGTAAGAAATTCATGACGTTGTAGCGGTTTTTCAGTAACAATCGGGAAAATAAATCTTGTAGTGTAAATGATATGGATACTTAGTAGGTCGTATAACGAAATTTTCCGATTTTGTCTTTTTGTCACAACAATTCACTTTTCAAAAGTTTCGAGTTGACTAGCTCGAGATCCAAATCTGTTATTTTCGGATTATCAGTCTGGAACGCCACCACTGCGTTACCCAGCTTCTCTGGCATTTGATGTTGCACTATTAATATCACTTATCCGTGCTGACGTTAATATCGTTAATCATGTGCATTTTCGCACATCAACACATAACTGCTTTATGACAGTATAGCCTGTCATTTTATAGATTCTGTTTTGCGGGGAAAGAGCTTCCAGTATAGTAACGGCACAAAAAAAAGAAAAATATATATATTTATTATTTATTAATTTAGAAATATATAATATAATACCGTTGATTATATATAGCAATTTTTTTTTCCAAATTTGTAACTTGGCTTTTATTAACTTTTCATGACGCATTCCATTAACCTAAGACAAAAACAGAAATTGATTTATTTTTTAATTTGAAAACATTATTTATTATTTATTTGAAAAGAAAATACTGTTCTTGCCAAATCATATTTTATTTGTTGCTCTTAGTTTAATGAAGAAATAAGACGTTTAATTGTTGGAGGGGTGGAAAGGGGTCTTTCCTGTCTGTATTTGCTGGGCTATACAAACACAGCAACAGCCCCACGGGTGGGTCCTTATGCAGCGACCTCCACGTAGAGCATTACAATTTTCTTTTATTCAACAAATTGTAATGAACATTTCGTGTAAAGGACCATAATTTGGTGTTGGATATTGTAATGCACTATTCATTTGCTGACGGCTGCAAAATTAGTGAACGTTTTATATATTTCTTCAATTTCATTATGTATTTATTTATATAATATTTATATATATTCATTAAAAAATCTTCCATAACTCATTTCATAAAAACCCACGCAGTGGCTGTTGTGAAGTGGGTGGGGCGAGACAGCGTAAAGCACAATCAAGACGAGATTGGTTACGAGCGGCGCAATCCTTCCCCTGACGCGCTTAGTACGGGCAGCTTGGTGGGGGCAGCGAGATAGGGGAAAAATTCCCTCATTTGGCATCACTGGCGGGAGGTGCTGCAGTGGCTGAGTTAGGCCAAAATGGCAGTGCAACCTAACAAGTCCCAATTCCTACGTAAGGAAACGCAGTACCTCGGCCATATCATCTCTAAAGAGAGGGTGCGCGCCTATCCCAAGAAAGTGGAGGGGGTGAGAGAATTTCTGGTACCGAGGGAAGTAAAGGGAGTACAATCATTCCATGGACTAGCCGAATGCTACCGGAAATCCATAAAAGATTTTTCGAAAACCGCAAAAGCCACTCACGAAATTAACCCGGAAAGAGGTTAAATTCGAGTGGACGGCAGTAAGGGACGCCGCCTTCGAAGAACTGGAGATGGTACGAACAACAGCGCCAGTATTGTATATCAAGACTTCAAGAAGCCATTCGTAGTTACAACAGACGCCTCTGACAAGGCGCTCGGCACATTCTTATCACAAGGCAAGATGGGGGACGATCTGCCCATATGCTACACGAGTCGCACCATGTCAAAGGCTGAGTTGAATTACAGTACCACGGAGAAAGAGCCATAGTATGGGCTATTGCTCAGTTCCGACCCTATAATTATGGTACACACTTCAAGGTCGTGACAGACCACCAACCTTTCGTCTGGTTGTTCTGTGTAAAGGACCCAGGTTCGACATTGATGCGATGGAAAATAAAATTGGCGGAACATGAGTTTGACTTGATTTTTTTTTATATAAGGCAGGAAAACGTAACACAAATGCTGATGCACTAAGCCGTATATTCACTACTACGAGCCCCACCCCCTCCAAGTGTGTCACCTTGTTCGTGGTGGGGGGGCTTGCGTTCCTGCAATGAACCCTGAAGCTAAGCCGGCGGGGGCTCCGGCCCCTGGCAGGTCTTACCTTGCAGGACAGGTCCAGGGGGAGCAGGCAGACTAAGAACACACAACATCAAAAGCTACGGTGTGGAGCATCGTGCCTATGGCTGCATGGCCGCGTTAATGTAAAACTGTGCGGTCGCAAACGATCCCTGCAGGGCACCTGGTGGAACCCTGCAGTATTTACACCTTACCCGGCCAAGGCGGTTCTGGTCGGGTGGACCTATTTTCCGACCATTCTCGTGGGACTCAATATGGAATCTGAAAAACAAAAACAAAATCAAACAAACACTCAAAAGGGCAAAAATAAGAAGCAAATTAAAGATGTGGAACAAGGCGAAGCAACGGGAAGCGAAATTGCTGATCCGGTGGTGTGGGTAGAGAGGATAAGGAGGAGAACTACCGGAGATTCGTTCGTGGAAGACATGGATACCTCGTTCCAGAGTGAAGTAAGTCTGGGCAGGCAGAGTAGACTACCGGAAACGTCGTCCTGCGCCGAAGGCGTGCTGAGGGAGAGAGCTCGAAAAAGGAGGAAACAAGTGCAAGAACGAGGCTCGGAGGAAGATGAAGGGGGTCAAACTCCCGCCATCAAGGTAGAGATTAAAAAGCACCGGGAGGAGCTGGAGGACTTCCTTTTCAACGAGAGCAACAAGGTGACGAAGGCTGCGATAAAGATGGTCCTCCGCAAGTGGTCCGCACTTGAGTCGAAGCGTCATGAGCAAGTTGTGCGAACGGAGATCGTCAAAACGGAGCTAGAGAAGGAGAAAGGAAAGGGGTATGGTGGGGAAACTAGCGTGGGTATGGTAGGCCCAAAACCTGCTTTTGCCCAAATGGTGAGTGGTGGCCGTACAGGAACTCCGGGAGCGTCCGGGCCTGCGAGGGGGCGTGGGCAGTCTGGCGGCCGACGTACGGCTCCAAGGTCGGAGGTCGTCCTCCTGAAGTCGCAAAACGCTGATGATGCTAGAACAGGAGAAGAAATCAAGGGTGCGGTGATGGAGGCTCTCAAGGGAATTAAGTCGAGGCTGAAAGTAAAAAACATTCGCCAGACGAGGCCAAAAGAAGTTGCGATTGAGGTGGATGGACAGGTCGACGCTATGTTGATCAAGGAGACAAACTTTGGAGAGGTGGGCCTTCGGGCGGAAGACCCCAAGAAAATGAACCCTCCGTTAATTGTCTACGATGTAAAGAAAGATCTCAAAAAAGAGGACTTGAAAGAGGACTTGATAACGAAAAATTGCGATCTCGAAGAAGCGTGCACAAACGAAACTACCAACGGCATTATTTTCCGACACAGTTTCAAAAATCAAAAGGGAAACGTAAATAGGGTTGTGGAACTGCCATCCGCCGTTCACAAAAGGCTGATCGAGAAGGGCCGAGTTTTTATGCTTTGGCGCTCCTACAGAGTGAGTGACTTCGTAAACGTCACCAGGTGCTACAAGTGCACAGGCTACGGGCATATAGCTAAGGATTGCAGCGCCGCTGAGCCGAAATGTGAAAACTGCGATGAGGAAGGGCACCTCCGAAAGGACTGCCCAAATAAGGAAGAGCCTAGCTGTGTAAATTGTAGAAAGGCGAAGCGGCCGGTGACCAATCACCCTTCAACGGACTGCAGGTGCCCGGAGTACGTGCGACAGGTTGAGCTACTCAGGAGCAGAATAGCACGGAGCTAAGGATTGGCCAAATAAATGCGGCGAGATCAGCAACTGCAGCGGGAGAGATCAGAAAAGAGAAAATTTATATCCTTTGCATCCAGGAGCCACACTTATTCAGGGGAAGAGTTGTTGGATATAACAGCCCGGACATCAGACTGATACAACCCCCCTCGGGGACACCTTGGGTGGCCATTCTCGTGGCGAACCCTCGACTCGAGATTTCTCATGTTGATACAGAGGACTCAGAGCACGTGGTATGTGCATGTGTAACCAATGGAGTGAAGACCGTGTATGCTATAAGCGTATATTGTCAACACTCACACCCAATCGAGAGGCCCCTGCGCACGTTGGGCGCGCTTCTAAGAAGGATCAGGGGATCAAATGCCGAAGCGGAAATCCTGGTGGCGGCCGATGCTAACGCCCGATCGCCACTATGATTCTCGGGAAGTTTAGACCATAGAGGTGAAGCGTTGGAAGTATTCCTCGCTGAGGAGGAACTTTTGGTGATAAATAAGCAACAGCAACACTGCACCCACTCAACAGTGCATGGCGAGTCTAACAACGATGTGACACTGGTTACTGCGGGTCTAGGGGGGGGGCACTCATGATTGGAGGGTCATCCCGGCATGCAGTGCCAGTGACCACAACCTTATCGTATTTAACATACACAGTGGTGAGAAGGAGGAGTCGGGGCCCATCAGGCGCGGGACTAGTTATAAGTTAAAAGTTGCGAACTGGGAGATGTTTGTAGCTACCTACGACGAAATCATGACGCGCGCCAATAGGCAAAAAATCGAGACAAGATACCCAAATGAGGCGGCTAGAGTGTTTGGAGGCGTTGTTGCCTCAGTTTGCCACGAGACAATGAAAGAGAGAAAAATCCTTACTCGAGCTGTTCAGTGGTGGACGGCAGAGCTCCAACTGCAGAGGGAAAGAGTGAGAAAGGCGAGGACAGAACTGTCCCACGCCAGGCGGCTGGGCTGCACCGAGGTAGAGAACCTAAAAAGGAGGTATAGCTTTCTCAGGAATCGATATACCTCGGGCGTGAGACGGGCAACGCAAGTGTCCTGGAGGGACTTCGTAAATAAAGAGAGAAACGAAACCCCCTAGGGGATGGTATATTAGATAGCTCGAGACAAGGTAAAGAGGAAGGAAATTCCGTGTACGCTGGTGCTGCCAACTCGGGAAGTAACGACGACATGGAGAGAAATGGCAAGAGCGATGCTGGAGAAAATGATTGCGAAAGACTCACGGAGAAATGAGCCAGAAGCGCTTTTGGCCATCAGAAGAGCAAATTGGGAGTACGCGTGCGTAAAACCTAGAGCCGAATATAGAGGATGGCGAAATCTCTGCTGCTATAAAGGTTACAAAAAAAAAAAAAGCCACCGGGGGCAGATGGCATAACAGCTGAGATCCTGAAAGTGAGATGGCAGCACGACCATGGGGCGTTAAAGGCACTATTTAACAACTGTATGCGTAAAGGAGTATACCCTGATTTATGGAAAAGAGCCGAACTGCGGATCACTCTGAAGGATGTGACACGGGACAGAAGGTCCGTCGAGTCCTATAGACAGATAGCCCTTCTTCCGGTGATTGGAAAAGTATTCGAACTGTAATGTATTTGTATGAGTACACGCACTATCTTATTCATGGTGCGTGTGTCGTGTTGGGAGAGCGACAACGCTCTGCGTACCGACGGAATTATCAGTACGGCTCGGGTCGAGCGCCGATGAGGTATACGCGCGTTCTCATATATTCACACTCTATTTTGTACTACTTAATTAATCTTTAATTAAACTATGTGTTGAACATGACGACTCTTTATTGCCACCCTACCGTAAAACATGACACGAACGTATAATGGTGCGTCGGATTCAGAGCCAATATGATGGCATGAGCTTGAGAAGTGAAAAACAGTTCGGGTTCCGACCGGGCAGATCCACGGAGGACGCGTTGGTAGCGTTTAGGCAAAGTGTGGAACGAAGCGAAAAAAGGTATGGGTTGGCTACTTACACCGACATTCAGGGGGCGTTTGATAACTTATGGTGGCCGGCTATCAGGCGCCCCCTGGCGACGGCCAAGTGTATCAGTGCCCTAGTGACACTTATGGATAGCTATTTCTATAACAGGGTTATGATGGTGAGTACTGAAAGGAGTCGTGAGACGCGAAAAATGGAGCGAGGCTGCCCGCAGGGCTCCATAATAGGACCTGCGGCTTGGTGTTGGTGCATGGATGCGCTCCTAAACAACATCACGGATAATTTTGATGAGAGCGAAGTGGATATCATTGCGTACGCGGATGACCTTCTACTGATCGTAAAGGGGGACTCGCGTAGAACCTTGGAAGAACAGAGTAGAGCGGCCCTGGCTATGGTCGAAAAATGGTGCGAGGAGCAAGAACTCGTGGTATCGCTGACAAAGACAAAGGCGATGATTGTAAAGGGAAAGTTTCACCAGCAGAGGCTTCCTATCCTCAGAGTAAATGGAAATCGGATCCGATACTGCACTGAGTACAAATACTTTGGAGTCCTGATTGATCACAGGTTCTCGTTCGTACCACACGTAAAAGACAAAAGAGGAAAAATCACTAACAAGGAAAGGTACTTTGGTGTCCCCCTCCGATTTTAATGCACCTCACGTATGTTGTAGAGCATCGAAGACTAAAAGACACGTGTTTTTTTTTATCGGCGGAAAAACATTTTTAAGGGGTGAAATCGCCCTTCAAAAATAGCATGTCGAGGGGTGATTTTGCAGTTTCACCCAGAAGGCGTCAACCGATTTTAATAAAACAAAAACCAAAATACTCCTCATTGAAGACAATCAAAATTCCACGCTAAGTTGAAGAAAAAAATTCATTTGCAGGGGTGAACAACCCCCTGATTTTTCAAATTTACAACCTACACAAAAAACTAATCAACCAAATTAAACAGAACATGTACCATTTGGAAGGGCAAGTTAAAATAAAGTTGACGTATTTTTGCACATTCACAGGAAAATGAGTTTACGGGCGTAAACTACCCCTTATCCATTAGTACGTATATTTGTGCGTACATTCTTGTTTCTCGTTATTTACATGTTAAAGAGCTGCTTGCGTTCACTCTTTGTGCTGATTTTGTGCTTATCAATAATTTATCGTCATATGTCATCGACCTTTCGATTAGATAGTATTTCGATTCGGTGCAAATTTCGGAATAAGTCGATGGTGCAACAGTCGTTCCATCTATAGAACTTTGTCACTTATTCCAACGAAATGAATATGATCTTATTTTTTTGAGTAATCTAATCATACGCCAATATGATAAAAATACTTTCGACGCAGTAAGAGGTGTTTTCTACATAGGCGGCTATCTGGGACTGCGTATTATCTGCTGATATCGCATGTGATTCAACAGCAAGTCTTTCAAATATAAAAGCCGCGATACATACAGCGATCTTCAGTTGCTCATTTGAACGGAGTGCCAGTGCGTCAGTTATAATTTCTGACAAAAAAAAATCAATAGACCATGAAAGTGAATCCAACCAACGTCATTAAACTTCTTTTGGCTACATTTCAAGCCATGAATATTCCCGAAACTCCGATTAACAATGCAGAAATCGAGGTAAAGCAGAATTTCGAAAAAGTTCTGGTCGACTGCATGGACGATTATAACGGAGTTGAAATTATCGAGGAACAATCGCTAGATTTTCAAGAGCCATTCAAGCAATATGATGTTAACCCTGTCGAGGACACTCTTTGGCAACATGATGAAGGTCCAGTGGATTCTGATACTTGTTCTAAAGACGAAGAAGACATAAGCTACGATTACAAACGCAAAGCAATCGAATACTGGAGATCCGGTAAGAAGAAAAATTACAGTGTCGATATCGTGAGTCAGAAATTAAAAAAAGTCAAATCTGTACGACAATTAAAACGCTGGGCAAATCAAATGAACAAAGGTGGGACCTACAAGGAGAAATTAGCTCAAATCTCTGAATATACTTTGAAAAACATACAAGCCGCAATAGATGCTGATTTCATTGTTCATGATATCGACCTTCAAAAGTGGGCTCTACAAGCTCAAAAAGAGATAGGTCACGAAGACATTCGTTTTAAAGCTTCTCATAATTGGCTTCGGAAGTTCAAGAAATCACATCGTATTGTGTCCAGGAAAATTAATAAATTCGTAACACGAAAGACTATAGAAGACGAACCAGTTTTAAGGACGAATGCAGAAAACTTCGTAAATGAAATTAAACCATATATTCAAACATATAGACCGGAAAACATATATAATTCAGATCAGAGCGGTTTTCAACTGGAAATCCACTCTGGCAGGACTCTGACGACTGAAGGAACTAAACAAGTGCAATGTGTAGTACAATCCGTATCATCTACAACTCACAGCTACACTATCCAGCCAACCATAAATGCAGATGGAAAATTATTGTCACCCCTTTTTATCGTTCTAAAAGAGGGAAAGGGTGAGTTCGGCCCAATCGTGGAAAAAAATTTATTCAGGCCAGAAAACGTATTTTTAACAGCAACGAAATCCGGAATAATGACTTCAGGTATGGACAAAAATGATTGCCAGAAAATATTGAACATATGATGAATTATACTATATCGATAACCAATATCATCCTATGTATAGAGCACTTCAAAATTTGGTTGGAAAAAGTATTCTTCCCCAACACCGGCCGTGACAGCGTATTGTTGATAGACTCCTGGAGTGGACACTGCCCAGAAGTTGTTCTAAATGCAACATCTCGGGGCAAAAAAATAATCACAAAGATAATACCTAAAGGCACCACAGGGAAAATCCAACCACTCGACGTTTTTGGTTTCCGAATATGGAAAAATTTTGTACGACATTTTTCCGACAGTGTATTATTACTTAATTCTGATATTAATTTGCACTTGAGAAACAACATAATCAAACTGCAATCTCTCGCACACAATCAACTTTCATCACCCAGATATATAAATCTTTTCAAATATGCATGGTTCAAAAGTACTTATATAACCGATAAGCCAAACGAATTCGACAATCCAGTGAGTTTTGGTTTCGGTCAATCGTCTCAAGCACACTGTGAAGTACTAGGTTGTAATAATGTGGCCATCATCAGATGCTCATGGTGCAAGAAGTCTTTATGCTTGCAACATTTTTTTGAAGAGTATCATTTCTGCACGACTTACGAACCATGATTGCTGCAAATTATGACGTGCACATTGCACGTTGATGAATTGTAAAAGGAATGATATATTATAATATATACTGTGGTGTATGTAGATGCGCAAGGCGGTAAGAATAAATGTGAGAGAATGGAGAGTGGGGCGAGCGTTAACATGGGTATTTGTTATTTCTCGCCTATGTCCTCAGCTGATTGCCGCTGTTTCGAAATACAACCATACATATATGCCATACAACCACTCAACCCCAGCAACATTCCCCAGTTTTCTGTATTTGAACAAGCTATTTTTTTCAGTAAATAACGCGAAACTCGTGAATGGACCATTCTACTTGTAAGTACCAGCCGGTCACCTTAATAATAAATAAAGCATCATGCAAAGTTCCCCCCTTGACTTCGGTTAACAGGAATCTTTTGAATCAATTCGGACATTTAAATAACGAGAAACAAAAATGTATGCACAAATATACGTACTAATGGATAAGGGGTAGTTTACCCCCGTAAACTCATTTTCCTGTGAATGTGCAAAAATACGTCAACTTTATTTTAACTTGCCCTTCCAAATGGTACATGTTCTGTTTAATTTGGTTGATTAGTTTTTTGTGTAGGGTGGAAATTTGAAAAATTAGAGGGTTGTTCACCGCTGCAAATGAATTTTTTTCTTCAACTTAGCGTGGAATTTTGATTGTCTTCAATGAGGAGTATTTTGGTTTTTGTTTATTAAAATCGGTTGACGCCTTCTTAGTGAAACTGCAAAATCACCCCTCGACATGCTATTTTTGAAGGGCGATTTCACCCCTTAAAAATTTTTTTCCGCTGATAAAAAAAAATACGTGTCTTTTAGTTTTCGATGCTCTACAACATACGTGAGTTGCATTAAAATCGGAGGGGGACACCAAAGTACCTTTCCTTGTAAGTTTGCCATGGCGATAAAAAGGCTAGCCAAGGATGAGTGGGGAGTGAAAGCAAATGACATGACCACAATATATAGAGGAGTATGCGTACCTATCGTGGTTTACGGTGCGGCCGTCTGATATCGGGAGGCATGCAAGATGATGATGAGGCGGCACATGGATGCGGCACAGAGGGCGATGCTTCTGTCAATGACTCGGGCGTGTCGGACGACGTCAACTGCAGCGATGCAAGTTGTGGCTGGGTGTCTTCCTCTGGACCTAGAGGCAGTTAAAAGAGGATTAGTGTTTAGACTGAGGAATAATGAGTACATAGGATGGAGAAATTCCAAATACTTACCTGAAGACGATGACCAAAATCTGGACACTGACCTAAAAAGACAAAAAAAGGTGATTAGCGAGGAGATACAAAATGAGTGGCAAAATAGGTGGGAAAGAGACGAACATGGACGTGACCTCCATAAATTTATCAGGAAAGTCACATTTAGGGAGAGAAATAAGTGGTTTGCCCCTAGCAGATTCGCAGTGTACTTACTAACGGGATATGGGCCTATAAATGACTCACTAGAAAGAAGAAACCTGACAGCTGAAGGCGTGTGTCAGGTCTGTGGCACAGGGGAGCGGGAAACAGTCGACCACATGCTGTGGGACTGCGAAACGTATGAGGAGTTTAGATATCTTGAGCTCCGGGGTACAAGGGAACACAAAGAGCTCATCCGCACAGAGAACCTTTTTAAGAAGTTCAACGTCTTCGCGTGGGAGTTGTTGGAAAAAAGGAAAGCTGACGTAGAGAGAGAAGAAAATCTGGAAGAAGAATAGCACGGTAAAATGCTAGTAGTAGAAAACGGGTCCGCCTCCACGTGGCAGGGACGGGAAATGGCTGAATGGACAGCCGGCTGAGAGACCTGAAACCAAAAAAAAAGGAAAAGGAAAAGAAAAACCTGAAACAGAAAGTAAGAAAAAGATAAATTAACAATAACAATAACAATAATGATAGAAACGAATCTAAAAATGAATGAATGAATGAATGAATTAATCAATAATAGAGAGAGTGTTAGGTGAAATAAAATTACATTGAAACGGTGAAACAGAAAACAAACTAAAGAAGAATGAAAACGGAATAGATAACATTAGAAAGAAAAGGAATGTAAAGGGGAGTCCAAAAACTGAAACAAAAGAACAGAAATCGAACAGTTTTTAAAGCGGAAATGAGCGAAGAGCTCGATAGCCGCCACACAATGTGCACATGTAGATAAAATAAAAAATAAATAAAAATACTACGAGGGCCCAAGAGAGAGCCAAGATCAAAGTCAGTGGAACATAAGAGGACAGCACGATGGCGCAGATCGGCACAGCGAATGACCGTACAGAGCGGAGGGCTGAGGATACCCCCAACAGCCATAGCAACGTGCGGGAGTGAGAGGCTAGGTTCGCCCGCAAGAAGGAAAGAGACAACATGCACCGGGGTATGGACAGCCGCACAAAGAAGAGAGCCGAGAATTGCCCGAGCAAGCCTAGCAACGCGGCAAAGAGAGAGAGAGAGAGAGGCAATGTCTGCACGCGCGTTTGAGGAGGACAGTGAGACTCGCAGCGAGCATGAAAGTCGTTCTACGGATCCCCAAAGCCCCGTCGCGAAGTCGTGCAGACGGGGAAGGCGAAGACTATGCACCCGAGTAAAATAAGCCGTAGGTAAGACTACAAGCACCACAGAAGAGGATAGAGAGCTAGCAGCATTGCATGACCGACCCGCGAGGCGAAGAAGGCCACGCAAAGAGAGCGCTGCAAGGCCGCCCGGGAAGCAGAGCGACGCAGCGGCGCAGCTATTGGCTGGCACCCCTGTCCAAGTGACCCCGGACAGCAGACCACACAGGTTTGCTGAGGAAGCGAGGCACGGCAGAGACCGTAACGCTATCGTTTAACGCTACGAAAGAGTACAGCGACTGCCGCAGTGGCGTAGCCTGCCCTGCTACTGAAAATAGGCTGAGCATAATAAAAGAATACCACGACACCCCTATCGGAAGGCATCAAAATAACCAGCGAACATTACATCGGATCTACACCAAATATGACTGGCCCGGCATGAAAAAGGATTTAGAAAGGTACATCTCGTCTTGCGAATCCTGTCAGAGCAATAAAATAAGGAGGAAGGAACGAGTGCCGATGGTTGTAACGGACACCCTATCGTGGTCATTCGAAAAAATGGCGGTCGATATCGTAAGGCCGCTACCCGAAAGCTCTACTGGAATACTAATAAAAAATACATACTTACGTTTCAGGATGCCCTCCTGAGATGTGTCGATACTGAGAATTAAAAAGATCCAGACAACAGCCTACCATCCTGAGTTAAACGGCGCCCTAGAAAGATCGCTTCGCACCCTCGCAGATTATCTAAAAAACTTTATAAATGAAGATCAAGTTAATTGGGACGAGCGGTTATCGTATGCGATGTTCACATACAACACCACTCCACATACGGGGATCAGACTGTCTCCCCACGTGTTGGTGTATGGATGCGAGGCTGAACTGCCAACCGCCGTGAAAAAGGAGTCCCGCTGCACCTATCCCTACGACAATTACGTCCACGAGCTACGCAAGCGATTACGCGTCGTATGGAGAGTAGCACGTGACAATCTGGAAGGCGCGAAAAAAAGGTCGAAGCATGCGTACGACCACGGCGCACAGGTACAGGAGTACCGGGTCAGCGAACCAGTGCTCCTGCGTGACGAGACAGTGCGCAGGAAGGTCGGCTAAGCTGATCCCGGAGTGGACGAGACCTCACGAGATCATAGAAAAGAGGCCCCCCATCAAATATGTAGTCCGGAAGGGACGGATAACACAGGCCGTGCATGCAAACCGCCTGAAGCTCTTTATACAGCACTAAAACTAAATAAAAGCTAAATAAAGCTGGGAAGGAGCCCCGCAGAGCGCCCTTGCTTCAATAAATATCGAGGTTTGCAAAGACAAAAAAAAAGAATTGAATAGATATAAAGGAAAAATCTTACAATGTAGAGTATAAACTTAGAAAATATCAAGGTTTGCAAAGACAAAAAAAACAATTGAATAGATATAAAGGAAAAAACTTACAATATAGAGTATAAACTTAAAAGTACGACATGGTACTTTTGGGACATAGTTATTCAAATAATGTCCCGGAACCCGAGGTCGTGCCCGGGGCCGACCTCCCATGCGGTGTCATCAGCAACGGGCTCCCGAAATAGATATACGACGCCGAGGATATCGTCCCCGACGTCCTTCTTCCAAGGCTCCGGGTCCTAAAGCATCAGGAGCCCCAGCGCCAGGTCGAACCTCTCGAACCTCATGCGCTGGAAAAAGGGAAAAAAAATAAATAATAATAATAATAATGAGTACCAGATTAAAGGGGTGAGTACCTACCTCTACGCGATCCCAGTCAGTGAATCATTTGTTAGCGAAAAAATTGGCTTATAATACATCCAATTGGAGCCTTCGATAATAGTTTGCGTCGATGGGAGTGAAAATAATTTAAGTTCCGATTTAAGACACTCGCACGAGTGTGTATGTAGAAAAGCCATCTTGTTTCAGGTATTCAAAAATATCTGCAACCGTTCATTGACGAGTCTTCTTTTTCTTATTTTTCTTATTATTCTTCTTCTTCTTTATTACTTTTCTCTTTATTACACTTTTCTTTTAACGGGAGATACGTCGTGGTTTACGTTCGTTTGATGAATGAGGAGTTCGCGAAATTTTGCGCTTTTATAACCAGTCCCCGCATGAGAGTGTCCATTTTTTCAGAGGCTTTGCGTTTGAGATTACTGCCTGATTCTCGCGCTCTGTCGCGTAGGGCACCTTTCACAGCTATATTTCCATCTAAGATATGACCGACTACGAGTACACCGACTTGCAATGTCTCTTTTCCAACTGCTTTAGCACCGTTCTTTAAAAGTGGTAACACTCGACGAAACAGGCCCCCGAGAAAGCTGCCAATGCCATGTCCTCATTGATTAGGCGTTGCGATATAAACATGGCTAATACCGCCGTACCCGCGACGGCCCCATCCGTGCTGCACACTGTCAATATCATCCATAACGGCGTAATCAATCGTGAGACCTTTGAAATGTAGTGTCACAGTCAACGTTCCCTGTTCGAATGGTATAGGATTTCCAAACTCGTCTCTTATATCGATCTCGATAGTGTGTTAACACGTTAAGCGCCACGCCGGTCCCTTGGGACCGGCGCTAGACTTTCCGTTCAGACCTCGCCGGTCCCTACGGACCGGCGGCAGACTTTTCGTTCTTCTATTGCGGCGCGTGCGTCGGTCCTCGCGTACTTGTGAGACTGAACATTTTAATTATGCGATATCGGTTTTTGTTTGGTCAATGCTTCAAGGAAAAGAATATAATACTTAAAAACATTAATGTAATTTATTAAAACAAGATAAGCAAAGGTGAGGTTTCTGTGTACATCGTTCGGGCGTCATTAGGCATCGCTTTTCGGTTTGTTTATCTTCTACCAAGGAGAAGGGACTATAAGGATATAAACAAAGTATATACATAGTATTTATTGCGATTGCAAAATGTCAGGCTCTCGAATGCAATTTTCTGCAAGTGGAAAGGTAAACATACGAAGACAAGCCCCGATCCTCAACGCGGGTTACGTTACCCGACATCTATCTATACTCTGGCTCGCCTGTCGGCGAGCGGCCCTGCGGAGCCCGCCTGACGGCTAACGGAAAGGCACAGAAATTCGGCGTGGCGCTTAACGTGTCAATATATATCGTGGCGCCGAAAACGATTAAATTTTTATCGAATCATATTGATAGTCGTCAGCATCAATGGGAAAAACTCGTGAGAGGGGTATTTCTATATCGCCTTTAATATAGCTCTCGCAGATATCGGTGTATAGAAGCATGCTGGCTGACATAGCACCGGTGAGAGATGCAGGTCTCGACCCTGTGTATTCGCAATCCAGTTCTATCATTACAGACCTACAGGCCTCTTCCGAAAATCCTAGTAGCCTTGCGATAGCGGGCGATACGCGATAGTCGCGGTATCGCGCGCATTCATCGCTGTTATCTGTGTCCATTTTCGCTGTAGGCCTTTCTGTGCTCTATTCAGCGTTGGGACTAGATTGTCTATGCGTGCCTTCTTCCTCACTCTGAGGCTTATTAACATGTGTATATCAACCGAATAGAGTGTGCACGTTATTCTTTTTACACTCTACGCTGAACACTATCTATCGCGATAGTCGCGGTATCGTAGATCGTCGCATACGGGAGCCACTTCGACCTGCCCACTCAGAAGCGATTTAAAGCGTAGATGACCGGCCACGTGAGATAACTTATTTATACTCTGCAAAAGAGTATAGTTGTTCTTTTGGAAGAGGAAGATCATCATCGAGCACTGTGGCGGATTTCTCATATTGCTGCTTGTGCCTGACTTGGTCTACACGAGCGTTGGAATATGCCAGAAAGATGGTGTTTATTCCTCATGATAACATACATCGTCTCGCGGATCTCGCCACTACTGCTACTACTACTACTACGACAACTACTACCGACTCGTCGCCCTCTGTACAGACCGGTACATCATTATCGCGTCTCGACTCTAAGCTGAGTGAAATTCTAAACTCTCACTCGTATAAGAGCGATAATACAGTACCGAATATTTCGTGAAAACGAAAAATAGCAATACTCGATAGCCGCGAGAATAACATCGACGACGTTTTCATGAACAAAGTTATATCTCGACTCAATGACACACTGATTATCGATAGCGTACCAAAAAAAAGCATTCTAAAGCAATATCGTTGCTTCGCAATTTGCATTGCAGCGCAGTCGGTAAAAAAATGACATGGGATTGTTATGCTGGTACCGCGTAATTGGATTATTCGGTATTCGGTATAATATTAAAAAGTTATTATTTTTGGGATCGTTTGCCGATAAGGAGATGAATCTCGAGTTATCGATGAAAACACGAATTTATGTAAAAGGAAGTATTTATTATAGGCAACGGTAGCTTTCCGTTGTCTATTTAAAAGTCAAAGTAAGAAAGTACAATAATGCGTTGTTTCGAGAATTTCACGAGGAACCAACCGTTCTCTGTTGAGTCTAAATTAATCCTCCTTTAATACTGCCCTTTCGTAAAGCAGTTGCTAACTGTCTTCACGAAAATCCCTTAGTTTGCGTTTTTAGTGTTAGCCTATCGTCGAACGCCAAGCGAGTCGCCTCATGCTGCGTCGGCGTTTCTGGTGTCGATCGTACGATCGGGCATTGGACTTCGTTTCCTGTCTTGAACGAATTCCAATGTTTCTTTGCTATGGAATATTCCCGAATATATGAAATACGGAGTGCAATATTCCGCGGCACAACATCCCTCCCCCCTTAGAAGGAAAAATTTTTTCTCTAAAAAATTTTTTCTTCGATTGGTTTCCCGTATTTCCTCTTACAATTTGTTACGGTTTGATGTTATGACAATACAATGAAATTTTTCATTTTTTCATTTGTAACGATGAAGTTTTTCCTCTTGCTTCTTATCGTCTTTCGTGTCGAGCGAGTCGTTCTCGGATGGGGGGACGGGTCCATACTCTGGCCAGCTCGGATCGCAGTTGCTCCTCTGGCTGTTGTCGTCCGAGCGGTTCGAGGTTGATGTTGACCTCGGCTGCTGCCGGGGTCGTTGCCTCGCTTGTCCTTGTTGGTGTTCGGTTTCGTTGGTACCTATAACATTTAAACAGAACATAGCCAACCAAGGCTATTGGTGCTACTGCACCCATTGAGTAGAAACTCAGATTATGGATGTGTTGCATCCCGTCTCCGTCTGTATTGAGGTTGTCCATGATTTGGTCGGCTCGAGCTCCAAGCTTTTGAAGCTCTTCTGGGTCTCGCATCACGCTTAGTAATGGAATTGTCCTCTCGGTCTGCGTAGGGGATTCCTGAACTTCAATTTCCGTTAATTTTAAATTGAACGACGGGAGGTAGTTTTTTCGGATGATCTGCGATATTCGCCCGATGGTTTTGATGCTGAAATCTCGGGCGGTTACTATACATACGCCTACCAAAGCCAGTATTCCCGTATTATTGAACATTTTAAGCCGAGTGGGATTTTTCCCACAATTTTTCTGGGGTTGGCGCGACGTATAGCCATCACCCTTGCTGTTGCATTAGGACGACGAGGGGATGGGTTAGTTAGATAACCTTTTTCGCGCATTTCTCGCTGTTATCTGTGCCCATTTTCGCTGTAGGCCTTTCTGTGCTCTATTCAGCGTTGGGACTAGATTGTCTATGCGTGCCTTCTTCCTCACTCTGAGGCTTATTAACATGTATATCAACCGAATAGAGTGTGCACGTTATTCTTTTTACACTCTACGCTGAACACTATCCTGTGTCAGTATTAATATGCTATACATTTTTCGTGGTGCTTTTCTGGCACGATCACAGTATTCCGTCCCCTCCGGATTGCGCAATCAAATTGCAATTTTTTTTCGTTCAATATATTTTTCTGATGTGTATACGCTCTTTTTCCTGTTGATAAAATAAGGTCTCCTAAGACCTTTTCTACTTTATTGGAGCTCCCTACCCTGCGTCCTGAGGGGCTCCTTCTCACATTTATTTTCTAGCTAATATTTAGTTTTAACTAGCTATAAGTATTCGAATTCCTTAATTCCTGCGCTATTAGTGCTCAATAAAGAGCTTCAGGTAGTTTGCGTGCACCGCCTGGATTTTACGTCCCTTCCGGACCACGTAGTTGACGGGGGCCTCTTCTCTACTATTTCGTAAGGACGCGTCCACTTCCGAGTCAGCTTGGCTGACCGCCCCCTGCGCACCGTCTCGTCGCGAAGGAGTACGCGTTCGCCGACGCAGTACTCTTGCACCTGCGCGCCGTGGTCGTACGCGGCCTTCGACCGTCCTTTCGCGCCTTCCAGATTATCACGAGCTACTGTCCATGCGACGCGTAATCGTTCGCATAACTCTTGGACGTAGTCGTCGTGAGCGTAGGTGCTGCGGGGCTCCTGTTTCACGGCGGTCGGTAACTCCGCTTCGCGTCCGTACACCAATACATGGGGTGACAATCCGGTCGCCGTATGTGGAGTGGTGTTGTACGTGAACATCGCGTACGGCAGCCACTCGTCCCAATTTCCTTGATCCTCATCTATGAAATTTTTGAGGTACTCAGCGAGGGAGCGATGCGATCTTTCTAATGCGCCATTTGATTCTGGATGGTAGGCAGTCGTTTGTATTTTCTTGATTCGGAGCAGTCGACACATCTCTTTGAAGGTCGAACTGAGGAAGTTCGTGCCTTGATCCGATAATATTATTTCCGGTGTCCCGTGCCGGCAGATCAATTCTTCAACGAGCGCCTTTGCTACTGTCGAGGCCTCTTGGTTCGGCAGTGAGATCGCTGCGCTGTATTTGATAAGTGCGTCTTGAATCGTAAGTATATATTTTTTCCCGGAGTCGCTTTCCGGTAGCGGTCCTACGATGTCGACCGAAACCTTTTCAAATGACCTCGATGGGGTGTCCGTTACCACCATCGGCACTCGTTCCCTTTTCCCGATTTTATTCTTTTGACAGGATTCACATGACGATATATAATTTTCTAAATCTCTTCTCAGGCCGGGCCAGTCGTATTTGGTCCGAATCCGATGTAACGTACGCCGTATACCCTGATGCCCTCCTATAGGGGTGTCGTGGTATTCTCTAATTATTTTCTGGCGGTCATCGGCAGAAGGAGTGGCTACGCCACTGCGGCAGTCGCTATACTCTTTTATAATGCTGTCTTCGTCCGCGCTGCTGGAAGTTCGTGGGCTACGGGCCCCGCCGTGCCTCGCTTCCTCAGCAGGCCTTTGCGGTGCTCTGTCCGCAGTTCCTTCGCTCGGTGTGCCCACCGTTAGCTCCGCCGTCGGGTCGCTCTCTGTCTCGAGCGGCCTTGCTACGTTTGCTTTTCGCGGCCTTCCGCGCTTTGCGGGTCCGCCATGCTGTGCTGGGCCCGCTCCGTCCTTGTCAGCGGTGCTCGCAGTCTAACCAGTGGCTTGCGTATGTAGCTTGCGTGGTCTGCCCCTTCCCCGACCGCACGGCTTCTCGGCGGGGCTGTGAGATTCAGTAGAGCGATCAGCATGCACGCTGCAAATCTCTCTATCCTCTTCTGGCGCATTGGCCAGCGCGGCCTCTCTCTCTGCCGCGTTGCTGGGCTGCTCCGGGGTATTCTCGGCTCTCCGCTTTGTGCGGCTGTCCGTACCCGGGCGCTTGCTGTCCTCGTCTCTCTCGCGGGCGAGCTCGACCTCTCGCTCCAGCGAGCTACCATGGCTATACGGGGTATCTTCGGCTGTCCGCTTTGTGCGGTCTTTCGTTGTACCTACTTGCCCCGTCGTGCTCTCCTCTTTCGACACACGGACGTCGTTCTTCGCTCTCGTGTGGGCCCTCGTAGTAAGGAACTCTACGTTAAACTCATGTTCCGCCAATTTAATTTTCCAACGCATCAATCTCGAAGCTGGATCCTTTACTCCGGATAGCCAGGTGAGCGGTTGGTGGTCCGTCACTACCGTGAAACAAGTACCATAAATATATGGCCGGAATTGAGCTAGGGCCCATACTATCGCGAGTAGCTCTTACTCCGTGTGTTACTATGTCGTCAAGGTAAACATAGCATTTGACGCCCTGTAGTCCTGCTAACGCGGAGTTCATTAGCCGCTAGAAAGTCGGTGGTGCGTTCTTCAATCTGAATGGATTCAAAATGACCCCGCGGAGTAGAAAATGCCGTTTTTCTATGTTTTCCTGCGCCATCAGGATTTGGTGAAATCCAGAGGCGAGATCCAAAGTCGTATAATATCGGGCCCGTCCCAACTGGTCCAATATTTCGGTGATATTGGGCAGTGGGTACGAGTCTCCGATGGTGGCTTCGTTCAACTTCAGAAAGTCCACCACTACACGCATTTTCTTCACTCCGGCGGCATCGGGTTTCTTAGCCACGACCATCAGCGGCGCGTTACATTGACTCCTGCTGGACTGGACTATTCCTTCCGCTAGCATTTTGTCTGTCGGTATCTCCACTTCTCTTTCTCGTGGGCGAGTTTAGCCTCTCGCTCCGACGAGTTATAGTGGTTGCCTTGGGTATCCTCGACTCTCCGCTTTGTGCGGCTGTTCGTATACCCGATTGCGCTATCATTCTCTTTTTTGTGGGACTTTCTGTCCTGTCCCACTTGGGCTCGTGTGGTCGCATATATGCGACTAAGAGCGTCTGCATCAGTATTTCTTTTTCCGGCTTTATGCATTTTACCGGACCCATGCCCCGATTTTACGGTCTCCCCAGGCAAGGGTTGCGATCCTAGGTCCTTCGATCCGACCTTAAAGGGTGCGCGATACTGCACCTCGTGCGTGCGCTGTCGCTTGTTCCCTCGTAGTTGGGATACACCGTTGTATTCGCACACTATTCTTGCGCGAGCTGCTTGCTTTTCACTGCTGGAAGGCACCAAGTCGGGCTTCCGTTGGCGCTGCGCAAACCGTTTGGCCTTCTTCCCCGTGCTCTCTGAGTTAACGCGCAGTGCCTTGACCTGGCGGCTACGTACGGTCTTCGTTATCTCCGACGGCTCGCATGTCACCGTCGGCTGTTGCATTTCCCCGTCGCATTTAGAAACTTCTAAACTCACTCTTTTGATTCTTGACGGTGTGACACGGGGTCTCTCTATGATGCCTCGGCCGATCCCGCTCCTTGTAGGTAGTCTGACAAATGTATTTTCCTTAGCGGCATCCATGTTAGACCCGTTTCCGGAAGGAAGATTTATCTTTGTAAGCAGGCCTATGTATTTGCACGTGGCGGCAGTTCTACTGCGTGGTGACGAATATATCCTCGTCGCGCCGTCCCTTAGCAGCATGCAGTGCCCATACAACTTGAGCATCTCGCCATGCAGGATGTCCGCTTTATGCTGCTTGATAAAGTCCATGACAAGTAATCCGTTGCTCTTCAACGGCACATTGTTAGGAACGATGTAGAACCAATGCTCTACATTTAAAGCCGGTGTCTCGAGTATAATTTTAGCTATACCAAGGAGGGTGAATTTTTCGCCCGCCACACCCTGTAATTCTACGGGGCACCTGCTCACCATGGTCTCGGGCTTGAGACAGCTTTCCTTGATTATGCTGCACTGCGCTCCGGTGTCCGCCTTGAGGGTGAGTACCCCAGTCGTGGCCAACGGTGCATCGATATCGAAGTCGCTGGTGGTGGCACTCGACGCCGGCAACGTTACTTGTAGAAGCTGCAGCGTTGTTTTCTTCTGCTTGCACGCAGGTCTCTGCTGGACAGTTAGCGTATTCAGTCTCAGTGCGCCCAGCGTGTTCACGCCTGCAGTGGCTGGATCTGGCCCCGCAGTTACCGTATTTTTTGCATCTTTGTAACCTGCGTTTCTTGGCTGTCGGGGCGGCTGCGTTGGCTCGCTTTTATTCTGCGACAGTTTCTTCCGGCAGTCCTTCCACATGTGGCCTTTCTTCTGGCAGTAATTGCAGGTTATTTCCACATTGTGGATTGACTTGTTTTCACTGGGTACTGGTAGGCTTACTCGTCCCGTATTCTGGGTGCAGTCTCGAGCCATGTGTCCAGTTTTTCCGCAGGTGAAACAATTTTCTCCCTGCCGGGGTGATGCGCCTTGGGACCTTCTGGGGTGGCTTAATACTCCACCTGCCCCTCCCTTTGGCTGCACCATGTTGGTAATCTCGATGGCTCCCGTTACCGACTCGTGGAGAGTAGCGTAGTTACGAGATCTCACCAGAATTTGGACCTGCCCATGCAGTCCATTTTCAAAGTTGGCTTGGGCGCTCTTCCGGGTTATTTTCGCGATGATGCGCATTCCCGTCATCGTGGTGGCTTCCTCGCAAAGCTTTTCTATTATATCGACGGTGATACGCTCGGTCCTGGCGGCGTATACCGCGATGTCCTCTCCTTGGCCCTGCCGGAGGGAGTGGAAATCTACTTGTAACGCAGGCAACGACTTCCGCTTCCCGTACAGGGCCTCCAGCTCGGTTTTAAGCTGTGCTACCGAGTGGATGATTTTGTGCTTTATTTCTCTGGACGCTCTACCCTCGAGCTTGCTGCTGAGCACTAGTTCCAACAGGATGTTTTGATCCCGGGGCGCTACTCGCTTGAAAACAGTCTCGCAGGATCGTAAGAAGGCGTCTAGTTCGTTAGCGTTGCTTCCGTCGAAATGCTTGATGTTTTTTAGCGCAAGTCCAAGATCGAGCGTCCTACTCGGTATTTCCGACCCCCACTGTTGTTCCCTTTGGAACACGGGATCCGCAGGGGGATTATTCGATTCCTCAAATCGGGTTTGCCTTCACCGCGGACGTGGTGTCGGACGTTCTTCCAACCCTGTATTTTCCAGCCTCCGCGATAGTTCGGCGTTTTGCTCTCGTAGGGACCGGATGAGTTCGAACTCGTCCGCACCTACCTCGTTGAGCGTGTCCGCCAAGTTCCATCTTGCCGACGGTGTCTCGGCCTCCCTGAGTTCGCGATCGAGTTCGCGTTGGCCTAGATCGTGCTCGCGCTGCAGCCTTTCATACTGTTGTCGGACTCTTCTTAATTCGCGTTCGCTTCGGTCGACCGCTTCCAACCGATCGCGTACTCTTGCTGGTACCAACCGGGCTGTCGTACCGGTAGCTGCTGAAAAACCTACGCGATCTATTGTTCGCATATTTTCTATTTCCCGTTCACCCATGTCCTCTGTGATGTGCTCCGGCGTTTGCTCGCCAGTGGCCATATTAAACAAGTCGTCGCTAGCGTCGCTGTCGAAATCCCCGAATGACGCACCCCTACGTGGGTTTACGCCAAACTGGGCCGTCAGTCAGTCCGCCAGGGCCCCTTGTCTGGTCGAAGGGATTTGCGCGCTTCGTAAACTATGTCCCCTACGGCCGCGGCTATCCCAGCTGTGGGGTCTACCTCTGCGCTGGGCAACGTCGTCTCTAGCGAGTTGCCCCTATTTCTCAGTCGGGCTCCTCTAGGATCTGACATATTCGTTAATTTCGCGGCGAACTCTACTTAAAAATATTCCCACAAAATCTCAAGAGATATTTTTTCCAAAAAATTTCAAAATATTTTTCCTATCTGGCTTCAGTTTATCGGCTATATGTATAAGTATAATGTAACCGCCACTTACAGAAAGATGATCTGGTAGACGGTCCTTTCCATACTGTTGCTCTCAGGTGTTGCCGACTTGATGTCCTGCAGCTCCTTTCTGTTGATGGTCCTTGACGTCTTCCGTGACGCTGTTGACCCGTTTCTTCGTTGGTTCCTGGGTTCGTCCTTGGTGCATTGCCAATGGTTGCGCGACGGCTTCTTTTCGAGTAGCTGCTGTGCGTACTCGGTTGCACACTTTGTGCGGTTCTCCGCGACTTGACGTGACACCGTCAATCGGGACTTTAAACGGTTGACCGATACGTTACCCCGCACCGACGTTCACTTCACGACTTCGCGTTAGATTAGTCGGGTTTTCACGAACTATACTGGTGTCCTTGCACGCGTTGTAGTCCTCACGTTAGTGTCGCTCTTAACTTTGTCCAAAACACTTTTGTCCTAATAAATCGCGAATCACTCAACTTCGGCAGATCTCACCGCTGCCACCAAATGTTATGCCGGTACCGCGTAATTGGATTATTTGGTATTCGGTGTAATATTAAAAAGTTATTATTTTTGGGATCGTTTGCCGATAAGGAGATGAATCTCGAGTTATCGATGAAAACACGAATTTATGTAAAAGGAAGTATTTATTATAGGCAACGGTAACTTTCCGTTGTCTATTTAAAAGTCAAAGTGAGAAAGTACAATAATGCGTTGTTTCGAGAATTTCACGAGGAACTAACCGTTCTCTGTTGAGTTTAAATTAATCCTCCTTTAATACTGCCTTTCGTAAAGCAGTTGCTAACTGTATTCACGAAAATCCCTTAGTTTGCGTTTTTAGTGTTAGCCTATCGTCGAACGCCAAGCGAGTCGCTTCATGCTGCGTCGGCGTTCCTGAGGTCGATCGTACGATCGGGCATTGGACTTCGTTTCCTGTCTTGAACGAATTCAAATGTTTCTTTGCTATGGAATATTCCCGAATATATGAAATACGGAGTGCAATATTCCGCGGCACAACAGGATCATAACGGTGTTGTTTCCATAGAAGGCAGAATTTCAAATTCCAATATCGATGATCTTGTTAACGATGTTATGCGAGCTAGAAAACGCGAGAAACCCACCGTTCGATCTCACTTTCCCAAACTTCTGCGAACGATACAGATGCCGCGCGAATTTATCGGCGATCCCGAGTTACTACACGAGCCTATACCTACATCGTCCTCGACACTGCAGTGGCGTCTCATTTTACCACGCGATAGTGATAGTAGCAGCAGCAGTAACAGTAGCAACAACAAGGCCGAGTCCGCACACTCAAACAGAGATTTAATGCTCACGGCGGACAACAACGTCATCGAGGGGAAGGGGGGGAGGAAGAAGACGACAAACAATTGCAAAACATCACACAAGTAGAGAGCCAATGACATCCCAGTAAATATCGATACCCCACACAGTTAGAAAAAAAAAAGAAAAAGAATTCATTTAACTGGTCATCGTTAAAATTATGAAAATTCTTCAAAAAATCTATTATAAGACCGCTCATCCTGCATCCTATTTTCGAACAAAAAACTTGGCCCAGATGGATCGGAGAGTAGCCCGAAAAAATATTTTACCATGGCTCGAGACGCAGGATTCATATAACATGCAACGTCTCGTGCGACGACGATTTCCCCGTCGTACGTACAACGTGAGTAATATAGACGTTGTATGGGACGCTGGTTTAGCTGATATTCGCTCGATAGCTGCGTGCATCGATTGATGCGCATATCTGCTTGTTGTTATTGACGTGTTGAGCAAATACGCATAGGTCGAGGCTTTGTGTGACAAAACGAGCGCAAACGCGTCCCGCGATCACACACGCATACTCGCATGTGGTTACAATAGTTGCCCGCAGCAATTGCAAACTGATCGAGGCAGAGAATTTATAGGTACTCCATTTCAGCAAATTCTTTAGGAAAAAACAATAGATTTTCGCGCTGCTCGTAATCCCGATATAAAAGCGTCGATTTCCGAACGCTTTAAACGCACAGTGAAAGAGCGAATGTAGCGTTATTTTATAATACATACACGCGAAATAAGCGTTACATTGATTTACAACATTTTTTATATGCTTATAATCACATTAGACAGCGGAACGCGTATTCCTCCGAGCGAGGTGACCCTCGAAAATGCCTCTATAGCCCAAGAAAATTTAGTACGGCGTTACGAGCGTAACGCGAGAAAAACTAAAAAGCCTAAATACAGCGTCGGTGACTTGGTACGTATTAGTACAGCTAAAGCAGCATTCGTAAAAGGATATGAGCGTGGTTGAAGTAACGAGTTACTCAAGATTCGACAAATATCAGTGAATCGAGAACCATTCGTGTATGTTTTATACGATCTGAATAACGAGACTTTGGACGGTATTGTCTACGAGGCAGAATAATCGCGAGTACGAGTTCTTCCGTCATTTGAGAAGATGAAAGAGAAGAAGAGGACAAAGAGGAAGAATTTAGGAATCACCGTCCCTGATAAATATGAGCTCCAAGGATTCCACTTTCTTTGTAGTACTGCCAAGCAACAGTACTATGCGGTATTTGCCGGATAATACGACGACGAAAATTGATACAAAACTAACGCGTCAGATACGTCTGTACGGATAATTGTCTGTTTCTCTTATGGAAATTACTTATCCAATGACTCTCTTACATGTTCCTACTGTAGGAAATCTCGTATCTTTTGAGCATGGCAATTATGATTTAGCGGGTTTAAATCTTTTAACACGGAGGCGTGTAGAAAGAGACCAAGTTCCATGTGGTGTATATCGTTCTATAGACGCTCTTTTGGAGAGTATAAATAAGTTACCTCGCGTGGCCGGTTATCTGCACTTTAAATCGCTTCCGAGCGGGCCGGTTGAAGTAAAGCACGTATGCGAAGATCTACGATACCACGACTTTCGCGTATCGCCCGCAATCGCAAGGCTACTAGGATTCTCGGAAGAGGCCTGTAGGTCTGTAATGATAGAACCGCATTGCGAATACACAGGGTCGAGGCCTGTATCTCACACCAGCGCTATACCAGGCAGCATGTTTCTATGCAACGATATCTGCGAGAGCTATATTACAGGCGATGTACAAACACCCCCCTTACGATTTTTTTCCATGCTGACGACTGTCAGTATGATTCAATAAAAATTAGATCGCTTTGATTTGACCACGAGTGTAATACGCTACAATTCTGAGTGCACACAAACGTGAGTGGAACTAATGAATTTCTACGTGAGTTTACGCGGGAACGTGTAGCGCGAACGACTTGAGTGAGAACAATGGCCAAATCCGTTGACCACGAGTATCAAGAGGGCGGACGTGCGTCACAGCTTGCTTGAGTTGTGATTCGCCGCCAGCAATGGAAAGTGAGCTTTGTGAGTGGTCTTGCCGCTGGGGCCACGCTAGCAGCGTTGGCCGCTTGAGTGAGCTTCGATCGAGGATGTGAGCTGATGGACAATGTGCTTGAGTGCGCTGGGTCCATAAATCGATGTAGCATACCTGCGAGCTATACCATATGACGCGAGCCGTCAGATGATTGTGCGTGTAGCGTGTGCATGAGTTGAGTGTGTACTTGGTAGGTGCGAAAACTGAACACTATCGAGCGTACATAGTAACACTTTGAATTACGGTCCAACTGCCAAAAATTCGCATCTCAATAGCGTTCTCTGGTACGATGATACCCCTGAAAGAATGAATGATATTACATCGGGAAATACGGGTCTTATAAAGGAAAAACAATTTTTAAATGTCAGAAAAACTGTAGACTTTCTCGGCTATCTGCATTGCGATAAATTCAATCAAGAGCGGTTCCTATTAAACGGTGCCGAGATGCGACTACGGTTGGCGCGGTCTAAAGATTCATTTTGTCTTGTAGGCGATACAAAGAATAGTCAATGCGGCTTAAGATTCTCGAGGCATCGCTGCTCATTCGTAGAACAAAAATAGTTCCTGAGTGCTGCTCTAGCATGCTAAAACTCTGGCAAAATCTACGGCTAAATACCAGGGGTATGCATAAGTTTTTTCCGGTTTAACTAAGAGATGGCGCCAGCGAAAAGTACGCAGCGTATTAATTTGACACATACGTCATTTTGTTCGTCTGACATTAACCTACAAACACACACAAGTTGAGTCCGCCAAAAACTAGCGTCTTTGTTTTATCGTTCAGTGATCATGTCGAGTTTTGTGCCTGAAAAAGAACATTTGCGGCACGCATTGCTTTTCTTATTTAATCAAAAGAAAAAGGCTGCTGAAAGTCAACGTTTGCTGGTAGAAACATATGGTGAACACGCTCCGTCGATTAGAACATGTGAGACATGGTTTCGACAATTTAAAAGTGGTGATTTCAATGTGAAAGACAGTGAGCGCTCTGGTAAACCACAAAAATGCGAAGACGAGCAATTGCAGGAGTTATTGGATGATGACCCAACTCAAACTCAACGGCAATTAGCAGAAGCATTACATGTGTCACAAGAAACAATCAGCAGACGTTTACGAGTAGTGGGGAAGATCAATAAACTCGGTAAATGGGTCCCACACGATTTAAATGAACGTCAAATAGAAAATCGCAAAGTCACTTGTGAAGTGCTGCTCCAACGCCACGAAAGGAAATCATTTTTGCATCGAATTGTGACGGGTGACGAAAAATGGATTTATTTTGAAAACCCGAAGCGGAAAAAATCGTGGCTTTCACCTGGCGAAGCCGGTCCTTCAACACCAGGCCAAATCGCTTCGGCAAGAAGATCATGCTCTGTGTCTGGTGGGACCAGAGCGGTATTGTGTATTATGAACTCTTGAAGCCCGGCGAAACCGTTAATACACAACGCTATCGCCAACAAATTATTAATTTAAACCACGCATTAATCGAAAGACGACCGGAATGGGCCAGAAGACATGGCAAAGTGATTTTGTTACACGACAATGCGCCGTCTCACACAGCAAAAGCAGTGAAAGACACCTTGAAATCGCTTGGATGGGACATCCTTCCGCACCCGCCGTATTCGCCAGACCTGGCGCCATCTGACTATCACCTCTTCGCATCAATGGGGTACGCGCTCCCAGAGCAGCACTTCAGCAATTTCGAGGAAGTTGGAAAATGGCTCGACGGATGGTTTGCCGCAAAAGACAAGCAGTTTTTCTGGCATGGTATTCATGAGTTACCTGAAAGATGGGCGAAATGTGTAGAAGCCGATGGCCAATATTTTGAATAAAACAAAAATTAATTTCCTTTGAAATTAACGTGTTTTTTTTTACCAAAAAACCGGAAAAAACTTATGCATACACCTGGTACACGTCCACGTTGTACAAAATACGGCGCAAGTGTCCTCGATAACACGTTGGCTCTCGGTGTTTGAGCCGATAAATTCCCTTCCGCCAAATCGTAGCCACCAATAAAATTGAAAGTACGGTAACCGTACTTGTGACTGGGGTTTTTATCCGAGCCAGCGACGGCTCTAGCGAGAGCTTCGATGCCTCGTACGAAGTAGCAGTCAGAAACGAACGATAAGAGTAAAACCAAGACTTCGCCGCGCAGCGAAAATTCAAAAGTCGCCCGATATCGTTGCATCTTCCGGTCCCCATGAGATGCTGTGGGGATGGTCTCCGAGTAGCTCTCTCGATGAGAGCGCTGATGTCATAGTCGGGGCTACCGTTGGTTCGCATGACGACGACGGAGACTCGACATCGCTCTTCTCGCTGTTATCATAGCATTCTTCAGGCTCTTGCAGCTAACCTTCCTGTAGCTGCTGATGATTCCGTGCTCGGGCCGTTGCCCGCTCGGGAGAATTATATAAAAAAAGAAAACAAACGAAACACGAATTGAATTTTAGTCGCTTCGTACGCTATACTTTTGCTCTGTTGGATTGCCTCGGGGAGACTCTCGGCCGAACGAGCAGGTGTATCGTGGTCAGCCCTGCTTAGTCCGACTTTGTGACGGGTTGCTCAAATACCCCGTCACACTATACACGCGGTCACGAGAAGGCTATACCTCTTTGCGATATCACGAGTCGTGAAATATCGAACCTGTAGAATGAGGAGCATATTCAGATGACAGAATTCCTCGTGTATGGTCGTTACCGGCCGGACTCGTAGTCAACACGGATAAACACCACGGACCTGGAGAGCATTGGATCACATTATACCGCAATATCTCGCACGGCTACGAAGAAACTGCAAGTTCTATGGGTACGGCCTCAAGCAGCTACAGAATAATACATCGGATTTGTGTAGACAATTTTGTATTATATTCCTGCATCTTATGTCGTACGGATTCACCATGTCGCAATTTAATAGTCTCTTTAGCGATAATGTAATGAAAAACGATAGAGTACATGAATATTACAAGGCTTTTACCTCTCGACGATCGGGCAGCGATAAAAATAAATTTAACAGTGGAGGAATCTCCGAGCGAAGATTACCGTGTTTGCAGGGATGTTGCATGCGACGGTCAATGTGTGTAAAGTGATTCAAATAAAATATTGATTAATTAAAAACAAATACATTGTCTTACTGTCTCTTTTATTTTATAATTATAAATAAGTTATAATCGAGGTCTCTCGCGGTACGGTATCATATTCGCGCGCGCGCATGTGTTTGCGTGTTTGTGTGAGTGAGATAGTGAGAGAGATAGGAGTTTAAAATCACTGTTGAAGGAAGGTGGACGTCAACAACATCAGAGGTGAGTACCTAATTTTATTCTTTTTTTCAAGTATGTGTACATCTTTGCTCGATCGTGCTCTTATCTCTACTCTTCCTTGTTCACCAGAGTACCCACACCACCTCACTTTATCATCTCCACGTTACCGACACTGGTTAAGCAGAGTGGGTAGCGCGGCGGTGGAAAAGTGGGGTGATGGCGGTAACCGCGTGGTGGGGGAAGGAGTGGGGGTACGATTGGGATGGAGCAAAGGTGTACACATACTACTCTCGCTAGACGAACCGATTCGCGAATATCTACAGGGTGCGCCATCTCAATCTGGTCGATGGAAGTATTGAATAACTTAGAGAATTTTCAACAGATTTCACAAAGTCGTATTTTTTTATTAAATTTGATTCATTACAATTTATTTTGATTAGTTTCCAAAAACCACATCGATCAAATGTCCGCCTTTATTACTGAGACAAAAATGAGCTCTTTTTTCCGCATTTTCCATTGTATTTGCCAGCGTCTCGGGTGATATCGCTGCGATTTCGGCTCGAATGTTGTTTTTTAGCTCCTCTATGGTCTTCGGCTTGTTGGCATAGACTTTCCTTTTCAAAAATCCCCACAAGAAGAAGTCCGGTGCAGTCAAATCCGGCGATCTTGGTGGCCAGTCAATATCACCTTTCTTTGATATCACACGTCCTGGGAACTTCCGACGCAAATAGTCCATTGTTGAGCGCGCAGTGTGACATGTCGCACCATCTTGTTGGAACCAAAATTCCTTAAGACCTTTTTCACGCATTTGTGGTAAAACAAAGTGTGCCAACATCCACCGATATCGATCCCCATTGACAGTTTCACCAGCTCTGAAGAAAAATGGTCCAATGGTGGTTTTTGAGCAAACACCGACCCAAACTGTCACTTTCTCATCGTGCAATGGAGTTTCGTGAATAATATGAGGATTATCGGTGCCCCACATGCGACAGTTTTGTTTGTTAACAGCGCCAGAGAGGGTGAAATGAGCCTCGTCGGTCATCAGAATTCGCTCCCAAAAATCCGGCTCAGCTTTCTTCATTCGACTAACGTTATTAGCGTAAGCCAAGCGTCGCGGCTTGTCAGTTTCCAATAATCTTTGAGTCAACTGCACTTTGTACGGAAACATGTGAAGATCTTGCTTTAAAATCCTTCTCAAAGTGGTTCCACTGATGTTTAATTGCTGAGACCGGAGACGGTATGAGACATTTGGATTTTCTGCAACACTCTGTCGAACAGCTTCGATATTTTCATTTGAACGACCTGGACGCGGTCGAGCTTGATGTTGGAGATTCGCTACAGACCCGTGCTCCATGAAATTTGAAGCTAAATGACGGATAGTGTCGCCTTTGGGCGCAGAACGTCCGCGATATTTTTTACGATACGCACGCTGAGTTGACACAACTGAACGATTATTTTCAATGTAAAGCGAAACTATTTCGGCGCGTTCTTTCGGCGTATAGCGATACATGGTTGAAATTGTACTGAAATAACCTATACGAAACGTGTTGTACGACGCTGGTCGGTTAAAATCTGTCAGAGTTATTCAATACTTCCATCGACCAGATTGAGATGGCGCACCCTGTATAATATATAACACTGTGACCTATGGTAAGGCTAGCTCATCGTATTTAGCTACTAAATGCGTATGTAAACTTCCAGAGTTAGAAGAACGTGATTACCCGGGCACTTCACGAGGTGTTGTTGATCTGCAGACGCAGATCTCCGAATTGTTGAACGCCGGAGGTTTCACGGCTCACAAATGGTGCTCAAATTATCCAGAAAGTGTATCTATGGTATCTCAAAATGAGAAAGAGACTAGCTCAATGTTTAGGGTTGACAATAATACTTCTATCAAGACTCTCGGTTTAGATTATAATCCGAATGAGGATAGTTTTCAATTTGCGGTACGTAATCTCGAATCAGTAATTACGAAGCGAGGAATGCTTTCCGCCCTCAACAACGTTTTGATCCTCTTGGATTGATTGGACCAGTTCTCACTCGAGCGAGACTATTGATGCAAGAAACGTGGAAAACTGATTATGATTGGGACGAATGGCTTCCGAAGGAATTTCTCGACAAATGGGATCATTTTAAGGACGAGCTGTGCATGCTAGATACGTTATGAATTCCAAGACGTAGCATTGTTCACGATAGGCCAAATCAACTGCTTCTCCATGGATGTTGTGACGCGTTCGAACGCGTATACGGTGCCTGCGTTTATGTACAAGCAGAAGGGACTCAAGGAGAACTCAGTTCACGAATACTGTGTTCAAAATCACGAGTAGCTCCGCTAAAGACAACAACATTACCGCTATCCGAGTTATGTAGTGCCGTTCTACTTACACGATTGATAATTATTGTTCAAGGGCATGGTACGACTCTATGGTTACCTTGCATTAGATTCACAGCAACGTCTCGCGATATAACTTTTCGTCACAAATATAGTGGCAGAAATTATCGAAAATTTGACTGCAGAGCCTTGGAGTCATGTGAGCGGTAAGGAAAATCCTGCCAAAGTGATCTCGCGATGTTCCAGTCCTCGTCAGCTCACGGATTCGCATTTATGGTGGGCGAGACCACCATGGCTACTGACTAAAGAAGTAGGACCAGTAGAAGGTCATCAAGAAGTCAACTGTTCCCCAGAGATCCACGGGTTAATTTCGGCTGAGGAACGCAAGAAAACTTAAACGTGCCACTTTGTCGCTGAAGTTAAATCGCTCGTACAGTTCATACTTGAAAGCTTCTCTTCGTTAACGAAGATAGAGCGTGCCATTGGGTATTGCGGACGATTCAAATCGAACGCGAGGAAGAAACCATCAGAGCGGAGCTTAGGTTTCTTATCAATGACTGAATTGCGGGAAACGCAATTGAGCCTCATCCACCACATACAGGCGAATCATTTTTAAAATGAAATTTCAGATTTGAAAAACAGCCATAGCATTAAGTCGTCAAACGCGCTTGCCGCATTACTACTTTTTATTGACGAGCAAGGAACGAAAGTATCCGATTCTATTGCCATCAGGAAATCGATTCACAAAATTGCTGTTCAAAAGAGAGCATGGACGTCTTCCTCATACAAGTCAACAATTATTGTTGTGTTCTATTCGACAACGATATTGGCAACTCAGAGGAAGGGATTTAGCATGCCGAGTGTGTCGCAGTTGCATACACTGCACCAAAACGCAGCCCCGAAAAATGATTCAAGCAATGGGCAATTCGAGGAGTGGCAAGAGGAGCATTTAAAAAAAAACGAATGCAGTGCCATTCATCAAGGTCGATCTGGTAATATGGAAGTTTCATCAATTGTTGCAATGTTTCAACGTTCGTTTGAAAAATACGGTCTGAGATACGTCAATTACGTTGGAGACGGAGACTCCAAAACATATTTCGGAGTTCTTAATTCCTAACCTTATGGTGAAGATGTTCAAATTAATAAAAAAGAATGTATAGGACACGTCCAAAAGAGGATGAGCACCCGTTTATGCAATTTAGTGAAAAAATACTGTTGATGAAAAAAAAAATCAAAAGTAAAACGGTTAGTAAAAATCTCTATCCGGCAAAGGCAAACTTACGGGTAAATTAATTGATAAATTAACATTTTATTACGGACTGGCTATAAGAAGAAATTGTGATTTAGATCAAAAGGACGCTATATGGGCAACATACTTTGACTATAGCTCTACGGACCAAAGCCCACAGCACGAAAAATGTCCAAGCGACCCTGACTCATGGTGTGTTTGGCAGCGTGCAGTTAATGTGGAAAATCACTCCAAAGATACTTCCTGCTGGTTCCAAAATAGTTGAAATTGCTGCATCAGTTGCTGCTTGTACTTTCAATGAAGAGATTTCAGCTCTGTTACTGTTTTTGCACGGGATGGATATCAATCTTGGCCGAAATAGTCACGAGTATGCGCGAAAAGAGGATGAACATCGTATACTCATAGCTGAGAAAAAAGCTAAGACTTGTACTCGAGACGCAAGAATTCGTCTCAGGCAGGAACAAAAGGATGCCCTGAACATCGCAGGTGTAACAGGATCTTCACTTTATGGAGCTGGAATCGACGATTCGATGTACCAAAAAAATGTTCGTCGTTTTATTTCTACTTAAAACTTTAATCGCGTTTTTCTCGAAACACTATTGTTGTAGTTGGTGGACACGATTTCGCACAAACTAATGCACCGATCTTATTGAAAATTTGCACACTTTTTAAAAATTGCATTGACTAGTGATTGAATGCAGGATTTTTTTTTACAACTAATTTGACAAGGCTATACGTAGTGTAAATTGTAGCAAAAAAAATGTGTTATTTTGCATACAACTCTGCCAAAAATTCAAATTTCAATTTTTTCAAAAATCCTTCATTCAATCACGAGCCATACTTATCTACTGACAGAAAATATTTAGTTTTTTAATTTTAGATAAAGCTATCACGAGTTATCGTAACCACCGCGAGAAAACTTTTTTTTAAGGGTCTCCGGAAACCAGGTACGACCGGCTGAATTTCCAACATTTTTGGATGAACATTTTTAAAAATACTGTTAAAAAATTACTCTCTGATGTACTTAACATTTTGAATAAAATAATTTATATACTACTGTGTTCACAAAGTAAGGTGAATTTTGTTTTAAAATAAATTTTTTTTATTTATTCTTCCAAATCGATTTCGTCCCCCTCAAAATAATCCCCCCTAGCTACAATACACTTATGCCAACGTTTTTTCCAATCTATAAAGCATGCTAAAAAGTCGTCCTCAGGTATAGCCTTCAATGCGCGTAGCGATTCACGTTTGATCTCTTCAATCGACTCAAAACGATTTCCCCGGAGTGGTCTCTTGAGCTTTAGGAACAGCCAGAAGTCACACGGTGCTAAATCAGGCGAATACGGTGGTTGTGGAGCGACATGAGTGGAGTTTTTGGCGAAAAATTCACGAAGAGCCAGTGCTGTGTGCGACGGTGCATTATCGTGGTGCAAAATCCAAGTGTTGTCTTTTCATAATTCTGGCCTTTTCTTGCGAATAGCTTCACGCAAACGACGCATAACACTTAAATAATATTCCTTGTTGACAGTTTGGCCAGTGGGAAGGAATTCGTAATGCACCACACCACGATAATCGAAGAAAACTGTCAACATGACCTTGATTTTTGAGCGACTTTAGCATGGATTTTTCGGTCTCGGTTCACCTTTGGCACGATATTCGCTCGATTGATCGGTTGTTTCCGGATCATAGGCATACATCCAAGTCTCATCGTCCGTAACAATTTGTTTGTAGACGTCCTGATAGTCAGGAAAGGAAGCATTAGATCCAGTAATATTGATAATTAAATATTCTGGAGCATTTGAATATTGACTTGGTGATGCCATTAATACTTTTGCCTTTAGGGACTTGTGTATGAAGCAAGCAACTCCTCCATCCTCTTTTCTTTCACGATCATTACGAATGAGGAAATATTCCTCTGCTCGTAACAAGTTATCAGATATAAACGAATGAAGCCACGTTTCACTGAACGAGATAATATTAAATTCGCGCTGGAGTATGGTTGATTGAATTAGTTCCATATGCCGTCGTAAGGAATTGACATTCAACTTAGCTATCTTCAAATGCGACATTGAGAGTGAGAGGGGTAAACAAGCTTGACATTTGGAGACAGTCAGATCAATTTATCAAGATCAGCCTCAGTTGAAATGACGATTGGTGTTTGGCTATCGTTCTTGCGCACAAATATGGAACCAGAGCGAGACCATACATATTTATAATTACGTTCAGAAGCACGAGCTTTTACAAGACGTAGTAGATAATAACATAGAGTGCGGGTGGAAGAAACTCATTAACATAGACGAGCCCATGTTGATCAAGGCCAAACAATTCTCTGAGCGGCCGATTTTTCTTGACTCTCTTTTTGTTGATAATATGTTCTCTAACTTGGTGTGATTTGAGAGTGATTATAAAAGATTTTGAGGTGATTTGTATCAAGTTATTAGTATTGGCATTACTTGACTCATTATGTGGACGATTTTTCTTTTTGTCAAGTGTTCGAATTTCAAGGACATCACTTGAAAGGTTCGGTATACCAAGGGCTTTAAAAACTTTCTCTACAACTTGCTCCGCGGAATCACTTATTATTAAAGGCACACCAGATAGTGTGATTTCAGTAGAGAGCGGAACTGCAGTACTAGCCCTAAATGAGTGAAACTCACGTGACATTTCTATATTTTGCTGTAATACTTGCGCGTAATTTGCTTCAAGATACGTAATTCGTTCATCGTGAGCCTTGAGTATACTTGTATACTTTTCAATACAATTGAGTTTTGCCGTATGATCAATATTGACAGCAGTTTGTTCGGCAATAAAGGCACTCAGATTTTTATTTAAGGCAAGTAATAGATCGCTTTCTGACACATGGGGATTTAGATGTTGAGCTATAGGCAGTTGTGATGTAACAGCAGATTCAGCAGCTGACAAATCATCGTTTAATCGTGCACTCTGATGTGACAGCTGCTGAGAGACAAGCGTACCAGTAGAGGAAGACATTGAAGATAATACAAGTGGAGACGACGGCAGCGAACGTGTCAAATTTGGCATTTTAAATAGATTTAAGACGCAACAAGCATTAGCCGATTTAAATTAAATATATGCTCTGCCACAACTTGGGTGAAATGATTTGGAGCAAGCTGTACACGAAATCTTATCATTAGCAATAACTTTTTTGCATTAATCGCACTTTAAATTTGATTTCGACATGCAGATAAACAAGATCAACAATCACACGTCTAACGATCAGCTGTAATAAAATAAAATAAACTAACGCATGAAGTCAGAACGGTGAGATGTTTGTATACAATTTATCATACTATAGTGTAGAAGAAAGGGCCCGAAAGATGTACACAATATTACGGAGTCAGTATGTACATGCAAGAGCGCAGAGCGAAATACCTGAGGTAAACACCACCACACAGACTCAGCGACAGTCCTACGAAGCTATGAAGTGCGCATTCGTGCTGGGAGCAGATGGTAGAACGCTGTCAACGATAACAGCTTCTATGATGTCAGTGGTGTAGTGGTGCGGCAATAAGTTCGAGCGATGACAACAAACTTGCGCGATAGATGATGTGCCGTGGGTTCAAGAGAGAAAGAGCATATGCGCAGTGTACAAGACCTTGAGATCGGCTCGGTGAAAAATCAGTGTTCTCAGGAGAAATCGAAAAAGCAATTCTCTTCATCGTATTTCTTCAGTGTACATTTGTTATTCGAGTGAATTTCTAAATGTGTTCGATGAAAAACAAATTAGTGCGTGCTTACGTCTTGAAACAAAACGCCCCACGGGCAGAATGGAGCAGAATCGTGACAAGAAAGAAGGAGCGACAAAATCAGACATTGACTCACAGAGAGAGAGAGAGAGAGAGAGAGAGAGAGAGAGAGAGAGAGAATAATTTTCATAAGCTCCGTATCCTCCGGCACTAGCAAGGTTGTGATGTGCTCGAGCGCTTCTTAAAAGAATTCCTTGGAACCGATGATCTCATACGCTGCTGCACGAGGCGTTTCACTGACAACTATCTTTTCACGGGCATATGATACCACCTCATTCATACACCGCTGAATCGTTTTACTTTTGCTCCCTATAGCCTGCATATGAATATCGATTCTTCTACTTATTTCGACGAGCATACCAAATGTCGGTGGATACAGAACAATGTTTGGAGAGTATTTTCAGAAGCATTTTCGTTTCGATTCTCCAGATTCCTCTTGATTCTCGCTTTCCTCATTAGCACTACCGCTTATTTTACGAAATGAGACAGCTCTGTGCTGGTAACACGAGGTTAAAAGTGTATAATGCGCTGTGTGCTCTATGCGGGTATCACACATTTTCTCGGCGTCAGCCCGTTGTACGCGAGAAAAATCACTTTTAAACACTCGCCACTCGTACGCACTGATTATGAGTGTAATTCCGGTAAAAGTATTCGACAATATTTTCACCATTGGGGTAAGACACGTAGAGTTCAACTCGAGCCCGGCGTCGATTATTTTACCAAATGATTTATTTAAACCGTATATAACGGAGTTCGCTATATATGGCGATATTGTGTAAGACGTAGCACCGTTATTTGCCATTTTTATTGCTTTCTTGTAGACTGTAAATTTTCGAATGATTCGTCGGTGGTGTTCATACTGCGTTTTATACAGATTACCCCCACCATCTAATTGCATCGCCTCTTCTTTTGATACTGCAAATCATACGACTAAAAGTTGCTCACCAATATCCGTTGATATTTGTCGAATTCTCCATAACAGCCTAGTAACAACAGTAATAAATATATCCCAAAGCTCTTGCATACTCTCGCACACGTATGTGCATACGCACACCTTGATACACAGATAAGATGTGTCATGAAAACTAAATAATATTCGTCGATGAAATTTGATGATTTTCCTCATGGCCGAGTGCCTCGAAATTAGATGAAGACAATATGACATTCATCAGCGAAACTCACTTAGTACATGACGGGTCTTACATTCACATCACCATCGCTAAATATTCCCCTAGGTCTTGCTTTTGTAAAGTGATCGTGTGCGGCTATCAAGCGGTTCTTCGTAAGATTCGCGGTATGCTGTGCGAGGGTCATCAGCGTGATTTAGTTAACGCGCAAAATATTGGATTCTTTGATAATCAAATAATTATTGATTCGGTGGTGCGTGTTATTCGTTGACGCGGTTGGCTGAATGAGCCTGCTTTGCAGTCCATACTCAGTGAAAGACGTAAGTAATATACTGCGTTAATTAATTAAATTTTATTTCCTTTATTTTACAAGATTTTTATATAGTCCGACGGTATGAAGAAGAAGAAATAGGATCCAACACCCATAGAACCCGTAGAATCGATTCAGATGATCATAGAAGGGATAACGATGGTGACAGCATCGCAGGGAATCGTTGGATAAATATTACCCAGCCGTTCTGCGGATATGAACCAACAAACGGTCTTTTCATGGTCGGTCCTGCGAGAGTACCAGATGGAGCTGTCGCAGGTGCATCGCGACAATACAGTTCAAGCGATGATACGTTGACGCGGTTGGCTGAATGAGCCTGCTTTGCAGCCCATACTCAGTGAAAGACGTAAGTAATATACTGCGTTAATTAATTAAATTTTATTTCCTTTATTTCACAAGATTTTTATATAGTCTGACGGTATGAAGAAGAAGAAATGGGATCCAACACCCATAGAACCCGTAGAACCGATTTACATGATCATAGCAGGGATAACGATGGTGACAGCGTCGCAGGGAATCGTTGGATAAATATTACCCAGCCGTTCTGCGGATATGAACCAACAAACGGTCTTTTCATGGTCGGTCCTGCGAGAATACCAGATGGAGCTGTCGCAGGTCCATCGCGACAATACAGTTCAAGCGATGATACCAATAGCAATACAGACGACAAGGAAGAAGAAGAGGAACGGGAGGAGGCGGAGGAAGACCCGGTAGATTCAGATAAGCTTTTAATAACACAATTACGCTGATAAAAATAAATAATTACGGGGAAAACAACAGTAAAAATGAAAAAACAGGGTACGAGTCGGACCCAAACGTTTTTCGCTTTGCACGATTCACTGTGCAGAGACCGCCGACGGGTGCAGTCGACGGATTCGAAGACTTGAAGCAAATACAAGTTCGTAATTCTTACGTTACACAATTTATATACATAGTATATAGCTCGCGACAAACAAAAAATTAAATTAAATGAAATAAAAATTCTAATAAATGGTTTAAATATGCTTGCAGGTGGACAAACTGGCGATGGAGGGACTGCTATACGAGGAGGTGATATTTTGCCCCCTGGTGAACGCTTCGGTATCGACAAAACGCAGAGCTGATATTTTCCACGCTTTAGGATGCAAGGTCGGGAGACAGATTTTTAATTTCGTCAGCCCCTGGACGGCATTGATCATCTGACTTGGTTCGAGGGCGGTGTACGAGATGTTCTCACACGTCTTAGAGAATCATACGAAGGACATGATTATGTGGGTATGACTCTGAGCGTGCCGAGTTTCGCGCAAGGACCTGTATGGTTATCATTTCGACCAGCTCGTGACATCGTTCCTGACGATATATGGCGACTAATTAAAAGTGTAGCTCAGAGCGCGCGCGACTTTTGAATAGACGCTGGTACATGTAGAATGACGACATGTATAGTACGAGGCGTCGAAGGCGCCGGTGTGGGCACCAGGCTTACACACGAGTCTATAGCAAAAAAATCAATTTTATGCATAAGTAATAGCGATAGTTTGTGTCTACAACCATCCCTTATCGTACGGGCGAGCTACACAGACGATGGTCTTAAATTCGGAACGGGCTTCGAGGAGCGCAATATACAGCAGCGATAGAGTTCACGCGTAATCCAGGGGTAACGACATCGTCTAGAGGGTGCGGTGTGCGCGAGATTCAGCTCTCTCAGGAGTACTTGGTTTACGAGGGTATAGCAATCGTTGTTTATGAATTTCTCACCTTCGGAAAAAGCGTTTAGGCTCTGTACGATGGGCGAAAATCCGTACTCTCGGCAATTGGTAAAATTAATCATACACTCTTTATTCTCTATTACGAACGCTCTCATCACTTCCAGCCAATATTAAATCTCGCTGGTGCGCTAGATAGTTGGGGGTTCTGCACACAGTGTAATTACAAGTATAATCGAGTACTCGAGCATCGCTGTAGCTATCAATGTGCTCGATGGAAATCCACTTATTGCAACGGCAATAAAGCCTTTTAGCCTGTGCATTGCACAGACTGTAATCGTTCGTTCTTTGGTGAGGGCTCCGCGGATATTATTATACGTCTCGTAAATATAGACGGTACAGCATCTGTAAAACATTGAAAATCTGTAGAGGCTGCTCGCGTAGGATTATAATCACAGATAAAAATATGCATGTATGTAGTATATCGTTTTGTATTACATGCAGGCAGACTCGACCAACTACGTATGCGTGTCTTATAGCACCTGCTAAGAAACCAGAGGCGCCAAAGGAGAAGAAAAAAAACGAGCCTTCCACGAGATTTTTGTTTCATGATTTTGAGACGCAACAACACGAACAATTGCACGATGATAAATTGACACGAATTCACGACCCGAATTTATGTGTTACACAATGCGTATGTATGACATGTCTGGATATCACAGATATAGAGACCGATTGTGATGACTGTGGTAAACGTGAATTCGTGCTTATCGATGATCCTGTTGGGGAGCTCGTGAAATTGGCATTATCGCAAACATTCAAAAAGACCATCTGTATTGCTTATAATGCAAGAGGTTTCTACGCGCAAAATATTCTACGGTATTTAATCGAAGTGCAAAAACACACAGTAGCCCTCTTTGATTATGAATGGTACGAAGATTGTCTCATTGAAGATTGGCGATGTCGTTTTTCTCGATAGTCTAAACTATTTACCTATAGTTCTTAGCGCTTTACCTAAGGCCATCGGTTTCGCTGATGAGGGGGCAAAAGATACATTTCCGCATTTATTCAACACACCGGAATATCGGAATTACACAGGTCCTCTGACGGCTCTGCATTTTTACTCACCCGATACCGTGTTCTCAGCGGATCGCGAGCGATTTTTAAAATGGTATGAGGAAGAATCCAGTCGCGTCGATTATAAATTTGATTTTGCGACGGAATTTGTGCAATATTGTCGTATATATGTTACGGTTTTAAGATAAGCGTGTCTAGCTTTTCGAGAGTTACTTAAACGTTGCGGAAACGTGTGCCCCTTTACAGAAGCATGTACGATAGCATCAGCATGTATGAGAGTATTTCGAAAGAATTTTCTACCGAAAGATCGCATTGCGGTGTTACCGCTGGGGCGATAAGCAGTCGCGCAAGGCCGTCGTATGGCTCGTATGGCTCGAGCGTGAGCGCAACTGCGTTATCGCTCATGCTGGACGCATGAGAGAGTATCGCCCTCCAACCTGCGAAGTGCTTTGCAGTCACATCCGGGTATACGTTCGCTCGCACAATTGGCTCTTAATTTCTTCTGGGGAAAGTTTGGTCAATGCCAGAATATCACGCTCCGGGTTACGTCTTGGTTCGGTTGTGGTAGGTGCAAAGTGCACCAGCCCTTCTTCTGCTGTGGGTTCGTCCGTGGAAAGTTCTAAGCGTGTCGGCACTTCTGCTGACGTCTGTTCGTCTGGGGAAAGTGCTAAGGAATGCCCGGGCAATCATCGGTTGTTGATTCAGTAGGTTTTTCGTCCTCTTCATGCGGATTCCACAGTTTTAGCTGCTACGTGTGAGCCGTTGCTGAATACTTGCAGCCAGACTGATGTCGCAAATCTGCGACCAGGTATGTGTCAGGCGCTCGTTCCGTGATGAACGGGAGTGGTCCTCTCAACCTTGGTTAGAGCTTCGTGCTCTCTCCAGTGGACGGTCTGCATTACTACTATGTCGCTCGGTTGGTAGTGGCGTCCCGGTGTCTGTCGAGTGCGATCGTATTCGTATCAGGTTTTCTGCCGTTCGGCTATCCTTACTTTTACTCGTTCTTTAACCACGGTTGAGTCTTCAAATCCACGACTTGTGTGATAGGTGCCTCTCTCCGTGATGATTCGGTTCGGAGGGCCGTGATCGTTCGCGAGTCGGTGAAACGCCACCAACACTGGGCCCGCGCCAGCGTCCTTGACTGCGTGCAGATGAACATATTTGGTCAGATTGTCCACTATGACCAATATGTTCTTCCTTCCTCGCGTCGATGTTACAAATGGTCCAACGTGATCAAGATGTACTAGCTCGAAAGGCCGTTCTCTCGGCGGTGTTCGATGAAGTTGTCCTTCCGATTTCTCAGTCTTGTGCTTCGTCATCAGACACACAAAACAAGCGGGTATATGGTTCCGCAGGTAGCGTCTCGATCCAGGGAAGTACGAGGTCTGTTAAAAAATTATCGCGAATTTTGAATTTCCGCGGGCTACGTATATTCGATTTTGGATTTTTTTGTGGCGTTAGGTTGGTACTCATGTCCCTCACTTATGCTGACAAAGTCGGCCATTTTTAATGTTTAGTTAATTGTTGACAGCTATTTTGGTTGGACGTGTTTTGGCTTGTCTTCGATTTTTGCCTATTCCAAAAAATGGATCAAAGAATCTGTATCAAATTTTATGTGAAAAACAAAATTAAGTGCGCGGACGCATTCCGAATGTTGACTGTGGCATATGGTGAAGCTACCTTGGACCAAAGCAACGTTTATCGGTGGTACAAAATGTTCTCAGAGGGCCGAGAAGATGTGAACAACGAAAAGCGTGCCGGACGCCCGAGCACATCAACAACAGACGAAAGCATTGATGAAGTGAAGAAAATAATATTGGCCAATCGTCGAATCGCCGTTAGAGAAGTTGCTGAGGATCTAAACATATCGATTGGCTCATGCTATTCGATTTTTACCAATGATTTGATCATGAGACGGGTCGCCGATCGAATCGAAATTCGTGCCAAAATTGCTCAATTTCGAACAAAAACAGTGTCACGTTAACATTGCTAAGGAGCTGTTGGACTCGGTCCGCGACGACCCGAATTTGCTCCAGAGGGTCATAACTGGCCCCCTGTGACTTTTTCCTGTTCCCACAACTGAAGAGGCCCATGAAAGGACGACGCTACGCCACGATTGAAGCGATAAAGACGGCATCGAAGGAGGAGCTGAACAAGATTACAAAAAATGATTTTTTTAAGTGCTTCGGGGATTGGGAAAAACGTTGGCATAAATGTATTATATCCGAGGGGAATTACTTTGAAGGGGACAAAATAGATATTAATGAATAAATGAATACTTTTTGAAAAAACACAAAATTCGCGATACTTTTTGAACAGACCTCGTACAATTGCTTAGAAAGTTTTGCTTGCGTTCTATACACCCCAGGGTGTCCCTGCAGATCGTGGTAGCGTACGGCCAGAGACTTCCGCTTTGCCTTCGGAGCTACGGAGAGTAGACGATTGTCGACTTTCTTATAGATAATATCATCGTGCAACTCAAATCCCATGATCTCGCTGCATCTACTGCCTTCGATCTCGTTGAAATCTTTTTTGAGAAACCCTTTCTTCTCGCGTATGGCATCGTCAGTTGCCTGGTAGGCGGTCACCTCGTCGATCAGCGTGGTAATGCGCAGTACCTGAGCCTCCTCTCTCGCAATCGTCGTTTCCGGCTTCTCGGGCAGTGGTGCTTTACTGAGTGCGTCCACGTATGGCATTTTATCCCCAGCCTTGTGCGTAATTTGGAAGGTGTACTCGCTCAGAGTATTTATCCACCTAATTAATTGTGGTCTAAGAGTCTTCTGTTTACAATCATATAAAAGTGCTTGGCAGTTCGTAACCAACGTATAATCAATGTTAGTTATTATGGAGCGTAGCCGCGTCACCGCCCATATCATCGCCAGTAGTTCTAACTTACTACTGTGATAGTTCCTTTCTACGTCGCTGGTCCCGCGGCTAAGCGCATAAACCAGCTGCCATGGGCCTTTGTCGTTCTTTTGCAAAAGCATTGCACTGTTATGCCGCTATCGCGTAATTGGGTTATTACGGTAATTAGGATAATAATAAAAATTATTATTTTTGGAATCGTTTGCCGATAAGGACATAGATCTCGAGTAAATGACGAACACGTGAATTTACGATAAAAGTAATAGTTGGTCGTTTATTATAATTATATTACGAGTCTCGTTCTCGAGATTACAAATGTAGTACCGTCTACTCCCACGCGATAGAGCCACGTATTCAGAGCTTACAAAAAAAAGAAAAAAGCGAAGCCCCTCAGCCTGTCACTCCGTTCGTTTCCCATCCTACGTCATAACGTTTTTCGTACGCGGTGGTTGCGCACGTGTTTAGAGTTTCGTGTTTATTCCAAAGGTTTGAAAAGATGAATAAGCACAAGAAAAGGAAGAGTAAAAGTAACAAGAACGACGGAAGAATCCTGAAGAAGTTAAAGAAGTTAATCGAATCTATAGACTCTGCGACAGAGTCGAATCACTCGGAGAGTGACGAGGACGCTCCACACAACACGGTCGTTCTCGCTCGCGACAATTCCAACAAAAATTATCAGGAATCATCCGAGAAAGGTACAAAAAGGTCGTATACTCGACATACGCAGACACGCAGACTTGGCGGCATAGCCGTTCGAAGATAACCTCTAAGAGAGTTATCTTGAGTCGAACATAACCTGTACATGGATCGAGCGTGAAATTTTTTCACTATGGCCAAGTCTTGGCGGTGTAATCCGTACGAAGGTAGTCTTGATGAGCTCAACCTTGAGTCAAAAATACAAATTGCAAGATCGTTCAAACTTTATTCTTGGCGGTTATAATGGCTCTAGACTCGGCGATCTTGTCCGTATGAAGGTAGTCTCTAAAAGCACAACCTTGAGTCATAGATTGCATAATCTCAAAAAATCTTTTTATAGGACTCGGCGGCCTCGTCCGTTCAAGGATAGCCGTATGTGCTATCTTGAGTCAAAAAATGTGTATCGACATGATTTCAGGTATTAATAAAAATGATGAAAGTGTATTACCAGCGGAGACACCTGCGGCGGAGGGTCAGACGTCAGTGACGTCAGAAAGGACTGCGAACCAGACGGCGCAGACCTTCGATGAGGAGACAATGCGGATTGTGGGCATTGACACAAAACCTGAGGCTCCGGCGTTGCAATTAAATGCAACCTTGGCAACGAACTGGGAAAAATGGATCGCCGAGGGCCTTAAGAAAGACGATCAACCCGACTTGTTGGTGAGATATGCTCACTCTGGCAACTGTAATTTGGAAGCACCCAAATTGAATGCGGAGGTTGCGGCCTCTCTCTACGACACGGCCATCAAGCGTGACAAATATTTATATATAAAATATATATTTATATTTAAAAAGGATTAATTAATTAATCTGCAACAAAGGTGTATTATTTGACATTAAAAATAGAGATCGTGAATTGGTGTTGCTAGAGCCGCGGTGGCGTAATTGGTAACGTACCAGGCTAGAATTCTGGAGTTCCCGGTTCGAACCCGGGCTGTGGCAATATTTTTTCACGATTTCTTTAGAAGTTAAAAATCGTCAGGTCTGGTTGCCTCATTAATTCTTAATGAATGAGTGAGGCAATCAGAGTTGACAAAAAATAATTAATGATTCGATTGTTAGAGATCTTCCTGAGATCGATAACACAGGGATCTAAGGTGGCGCTGACTCTAAGCGGGTTGCGAACTGCCAGAAATTTTCCATCAAAAAATTTGGTCAAATCATTTGTCGCTTAGATTTATCACTCTTAAGAAACATATGACCGCGTATAAAAAGGATTAATTAATTAATCTGCAACAAAGGTATACGTTTGCACATACTCGAATAATTCGCGGCACAACAGCACCCAGTCCAATTGCGCTAGCGTCGGTGTGCACCTCCGTTGTCTTTTCCGGGTCGAACATCTGTAATACGGGTTGTTTTGTTAACGCATCCTTTAGTTCTTGGAATGCACGTTGTTCCACGTCAGTCCATTTGAAACCGTTGCCCTTCTTCGAAAAGTCGAATAGAGTTGCCGCCGTTTGCGTGAAGCGTACAAGGGATCGGCAAAAGAATCCTGCCATTCCCCAGAATCGTCTAACCTCCGTCAGGCTTGTCGGTTGTGGATACTCGGTGACCCCCTTGATCTTCAGCTCACCAGGTCAAACTCTGTCATCTCGGATTTGGAAACCTAAATAGGTTACCATCGAATATATAAATTTACATTAGTATAAATGTAATGTGAAGCCCACTCCTTGTAGTGCTGCCAGCACCATAATAATTTTGTTTTTCATATCGGCCCAACGCTTTGACGGTATGAGAATATCGTCCAGATAATATAACACGACGTCGTCTCTCAGCGGACCTAGTGCCATATACATTGCTTTAGAAAAGTAAGCCGGTCCGTTTGTCAAATCGAAAATCATTCGCGTAAATTTCACGGTCTCATCAGGGGTGATAATGGCCGCCTTTGGTCGTGCCTGCGTTGTCAACAGGATCTGGAGGTAACCATGAGCCAAGTTGAGCAATATGAATAGATTTGCGCCACGTATCTGGGCCAAATGGTCATCCACGTTGGGGAGTGGGAAATGTACCCGCTCCGTTTGTTAATTTAGTTTGCGGAAATCCGCCACCAGGCATGATTCCCCGCTGAACGATACCACGAGTTTCCAAAGGCCAATAACGCAATCGTATAGCCCCTAATGTAGCCTGAGAACCTCCATGGAGAGACTTTTTATGCTCGTGCTCGATATTGAGTTGCGTGAATATGTTGAGCTGGCAAGATCAAATGATGTTTCCCTGCATAGGACAGATTTGAATTTTTAAGACGCCCACCAACTCACAGAAATCCCTCTCAAACTCATTAGACGACTGCCCTTGCCGACCAATTTGTGCTTCTCGATAGATTCGAGTTCGTTATGAAAAGCCACTCGCTGAACCTGCTTGAGGATGATCTTCCGAGCTGTTTCCAATTCTCGTGCCCAAATTGAACCAAACTTCCTTTTATATATTGTGACGGAACGCAACTAAAGCGATCCTCTACAAACTAGAATTTAAAAACTAATTAAATCAACACACCCAACCCATACCAACAAACACAGAGAACGCACCAAAATAAGACTAAAGCAAAAGAGACATCGGAAAAAGATCACTCAAACAAGTATCTATTGACAAAACGCACAAACAAGCCGCAAATAAGCGCCCACTGGATAAGGAAAACACCAAAAGCCAGGAGGTACGCGCCGGCAAACGCGAGTACCCACCCTAAAAGAATGGCGTAAACAGTAGGCCTCACCTTAGCGGGAAGACCACAATCAAAACAAAGCACAGCACACAGGGGAACCCCTCCCGCACGAAGCGAGCAAGACAGGAGGCAGGGCGGCTAGCGATACCACGAGCTGTGTCTACCGGACCCAGCGCAGTAGCCCCCGACCCTACACTAAGACCGGGCGGAACCACTCGTAAAACCAAACACCTTACCGTGTAAAGATTAGCGCAGCAGGCCCTACCCCCAATAGGCCACACTACTTGAATGGCCCAAGACACCAAGAACGCCACACAACGGGGAAAAGACGAAAGAAATGGTGGAACCCTCGCGATTACCCGAATCTATGAGACAAAACAACAGGGTACCGTCACATGAATCTCCGCTACATACCCCCACTCACAAATAAACATTAACAATAGGAAAAATACCTAAACTAAGCCAATCTCTCACCACAACTAAGGAATAAATAATTATAAAGACATCACCTAAACCTAGGAACTAACAAAAACTAGAATATCAGAAAAACCAGCAAGGAGCATATAAAAAACTCCAAGAAAAAAGCAATTTTGGCAGAAATTAATCAGAAAGAAGACAAACTAACTCTCACGAGGTAGGCAAAGACCCACATTAAACGAAAATATAAAAAAAAAATCATGATTGAACCACAAAAAACATCCAAAGGAAGTTTGAACCTCCAGCAAATAGAAAATTAACATTGTCCATCAGAATTCAACCTCACTGGAACCTCGGTTCAAACCCCAGAAAGACAAAGAATCGGCTAAATATAGACATGCAAGACATAGCGGAATACCTACACTGCACCGCCCTCACCCAGTGAGTAAGGTGCGACAAACATCACGTGATCTACCAAGAAACACCCCCCCCCCCCCGGGCCCATCCACTAAACTATATAAACCGCGACAGGACAAGCCTCAGGGCTCTTGTTGAAAATTACTCTTCAAGACGAAGTGATGCTCGACAGCTCACCTAGATTCTATATTAATCAAGTTAACATGTAAAGAAACAAGTGTTCTTTCGATGAATCGATTCCCCTGCATTGCGCTTGGCCGTCGGTTGACGGAACGAACTAATTAGTGATATCCTGTGAGGAGTAAGGCTCCCTTGCATAGCGCTTGGCCGCCTCTACTCACAGCGTCAGGGCACTCTTTCATTAACGTGTCCCCACGCATAGCGCAGTGGCTACTCGTCTTTTGGAGAGTGAAAAAGCACGTGTGTCACCAGGTCAAAGGAGTGACATCCCGGCTTGCTGCACCACGCGCACAAGATTCGTAGGGTGTATCTGCGTGGGTGGGACCACGTCAGGGCCAGCGGCCAACTACCCCCGGTCACGTACGGATATCTCGGCAGATCACATTAATTAACAGATCGAGTTGTAAGCCCCTTAATGGCACAACAAGGTACCTTAAACTAACGTGGGTAAATGCCTCAGCATCCGAGGTATAGGACGAGCTAGTTGGTAATCGCTGCGAACCCGGTGTGTTGCGCGAACAGTGATCTATAGCTAGGGACCCAAACAATAACAAAGACGAGTACGATAGGTAGGTAAATTCACACTTCCTATCTAATATTACAATGCTCGTGACCTCACACGAAACTCACCGCGGAAACACCCAGCAAGGCGGAGCCTCGAGAGACGAACCACGCGAACGGTCACACCTAACGAGAAAGCGTTAAAGTAACATACCACCAGGAAAACATCCAATGATTATACAAAGGCCGACCGGTATATCTAATGAACATACCATGGAACGCCCCGTATGAGGACAAGTGCAGGCAGTCAGACCTAGAAGACCACCTATCTTGTAATATCGCATAGACACGCGCGCAATCACACAATTAGCCAATCGAGTGTTGAGCTCCGTACATGCGATATCTTTTCGTTACACGTACACTCTTTGTCGTACGAATAATAAAATCAGAACCTGAAAATACCGGAAATAGTTCCGCATACGTAATTTTAAGATAGTCGCGCAAAAGCAAAACGCGATAACCCCAGATTGTTAAATTGAGTATTAAGCTCCGTATGCATGATATCTCATCATCATACGAATAATCGAGTCAAAACCCGAAAATACTGGAATTTATTCCACATACGTAATTATAAGTATATCGCGTAAAAACAGGACGCGAGAACAGTTTTTTTTATTAATTGAGTGTTAAGCTCCGTATGCACGATATCTCATCGTCATACGAACAATTGAGTCAAAACCCGAAAATACTGGAATTTATTCCACACACGTAAATATAAGAAAAGGATAGCGTAAAAACAATACGCGATTTAGTGTTAAGATCCGTACGCACGATACCAGATCATCGTACAAATCACGAAATTCCATTCCGATCGGAAATAGGAAGCCGTACGCAGAGATAAAATCGCAACTCAGTTATTCGATACTACCTCCACCAACCGAGGCCAACCCCTCCTAACTCCTCAAAACACTAAAACCTCAATAAGTTCAAATCTCAAATTAAAGAATTACCCACCAAATAAGATGACCAATGATGAAAGGGTAACGAATCGCACGTTCACCACGGGCATATGCAAATCAATAAAACCCAAACTGAGGTCTCTCAACAAAAACAAAAAATAGAATCAATCAAATCCTCTTTTCAAACAATGGACTCAAAAAAAAACTCCTTCCATCCAGCCCAGAGCGCGAATCTGTTCCGAGCTAGCAATTCTCTCTCCGGTGGTATAGGAAAAGACCTCGCTCGAAAGAAAATATAAACTACGCGATTTCGCTGTGACCACTTAATAGACGCGCATAAACCTCGTACGAAGAGGGATAAAACAAAATGTATAAGGCATCGGAAATCGCGAAACGTTTCATTGGCGCCCAACGTGGGGCTGGATAGCAAGAGAGAAGAGAGAATAGAGAAGAGAGAAGAAGGAATAAGGAAGAAGGAAGAAAACAAAAATACATAGAACTCTCAGAAAAAAATAATATACTACAGAACCTTTCTTACTACAGAATATGGATCCAAGCAAAGACACCACGTTGGGGGGGGGGCATACTAACGCCCACCACCAGCACGCCAACTACTAGAACAGTAGGATTGGACGATTCAATAATTCTAGCCATGACACAATCACTGACAATGTCTCAAGCACTGCGAGGGAATACACCCTTAAATATACCCCCCATCTCAGATGCTTTTCCAAATACGACAAGCATACGAGGACGCACCACAAAAGGGGGGAACCAAGGAATCTGGCATCAATTACACCCTTTAGCAGTACAGAATTATAACTAACGCAACGGAACAACGAACAGCACGGGATACCCAGTTCCAACGACTTTAAGCCCAGCACCCCACGAGGCAGTCCAACAATTAGCCATGCAGTCGCTCCTGGCAATCCTAGAGGAAATGCAACAGAAACAGGTATCGGAAATCGCGAAACGTTTCAATATAGCTGAACGTGCCTTATGCGCGAAGCGAAGGCACATTGCGATTATTTTCACGAAACGAGAATTTGACAAGGACCTTTAGATTATGGACAAGTCTTCCTTTAGCACAGCTGCTGCGATGACAAGCATTTGCTGCTCTGGCAATTCATCGAGTTTCGTGATGAGTCCGAGCCACCTTTGGCATAGGAGGATTTATCATCAATTAGCCATCGCGGGCCTCTCCACCATAGACCTGAATTCTTGATAATCTCGGGATCGGTACCGAGTGATAAAATATCTGCCGGGTTTACATTGGTGCCCACGTGATGCAAACTCTCAATCGCTGTGAGTTCCTGTATTGGATCAACTCGATTTGCGACGAACGTATAGAATCTGCGACTTGATGATCTAATCTAATCGATGACTATCCTATCATCTGTTCAATAGCGTATGGCTTCTATTTTCATATCCAAAGTTGATCATATCCAAGATCCAACATCTTGTCAATCAATTGTACCGAGAATTGGGCACCGCATAATTCCGGGCAAGGCAGAGAAACTGCCTTCAATGGTGCCACGCGCAACGTTGAATACAACAGGCTCGAGCGATGTACCTTTTTTTTTTACGGAGGAAAAAAGTGGGAAATCTTTTATCGACGTTGTGCCGGGCTCATTTAGGACTGGTCTGAATATACCGTCTAAACCTAAAACCTCCGTTCTAGACCTTCTTTGTGCTTATGGAATTACCGTATTGGGTTTCAAACTTCGTAAGCACAGGTCTCTTTATAGTCGTTCTGTCGACTTTTCCGTCGCCCCTGTCTTTTGGATTACTTCTTATCTTTAGTTTCCCAGTTTTCTGTATCCTCGGACTTACGGAAGGACTTACGCTGGGTGTCGCGTCATCCTCTCTTACCGGGCTGTCCCGCGTCTCTCACTACGTGTTCTTGTCTCTTGTGCTAGTGTTGACTGGCAGAGGCCGCATCTTTGCGTGTAATTGCGTCGTCCGGGTAAAGTTTCTACCCTCTTTCTCCAAGTCTCCGGTTTTCGAGGGTTTTCTCCTGTATTGTTTTATCGATGTATTTCTCGATGCTCCTCCAGTTGTCGTCGGTTTCCAGCATGAGGTTGATCATATTTTCCGGGTTAAGCTCCGTTCTTATTTAGGCTGTCAGTTCGTCTTTTTAGGTTTGCCATTTTCATTTGACACGAAAACAGTGCATGCCCTACGTCGTCGATGAGGTCTTCACAGTAGTCGCATGCTTCTGATTGTCTGATCTTGAATCGCTTCAAATATTTGTTGAAGCATCCGTGTCCTGTGAGCGCTTGCGTGAGGTAGAATTCTACTACCTCATGCCTTCTTTCCACCCACTTGTTCAGTTGCGGGATCATTTTATTGGTCCACCTTCCTGTTGCTGCTTCTTGCTAGTGTTCTTGCCATTTTCGCATGAGCCTGGCTCGAGTTTCTTTTTTTATTTCGGCTTTATTGCGCCTATTCTCCTTCTCACTTGTGGGATGCATTCGTTCCTTGCCTTGCCTAAAGACCTCTTGCCTTTCCAAGGTCAGTAGATCTATCGGTGGTACGCTGGCGAGAACCAGAACCGCGCTGGTGGATACGGTGCGATATGCCGAAGCAATTTTCAGTGCAACTATTCTCTGCGCTGATCTTATCATTGCTCTCAGTGATTGGTTCTCTGTCGCTGATGCCCACACTGGTGCGGCATATAGCAATTTCGAGAGGAATACGGAGACCAGAATCCTTCTTTTGGCCTCCCTCGACCCGCCGACGTTCGGCATAAGACTGGAGAGGTTTCCTCCGCCTTTGATGGCTCTGTTGACCGCTTTAACAATGTGGGGACGGAAGCTCAGCTTCCGATCCAGTTCCACTCCCAGACGTATAAGCTGGTTCTTCCACTTAATTTCCATCCCCTGCAACGCTATCCTTGGATATCTGAAGAATCTCCTGTCCGTGACTAGAACTGCTTCGATTTTGTGCAGTGCCAGTTCCAGGCCTCTTCCTTCCAGCCAGCGTTTCGCTCTTCTCGAGCTTTCATTGACTCTTATTTCTAGTACGTCGGTATTATCGGCTCTGCAAACGATGAGGGTGTTGTCGGCAAACCCGATCATTTCTATGCCCTCGGGCAGGTGCGTCTTTAGGAAGTCATCGTACATGACGTTCCATATGACGGGACCTACTCTTGAGCCTTGTGGTGCTCCACACGTCATCTCTTCTTTTATCGTCCATGAGTGCCCTTCGTAGATCACCCATCTATCGCTTAGGTAGTTGTCCAGCATGCGGAGTAAGTATGCTGGAACCTTCTTTCTTTCGAAAGCGTCGACGCAATTATCCCATCTGGCTGTGTTAAAGGCATTCCGTATGTCCAGTGAGACCAGGGCACAAAACCCCTTTTTCTTTAGTCTTCCCGCTTTACTCGTTGCTTCCGTAGCAATGTCTACCACTGTTTGAATTGCGTCGACGGTCGAGCGTCCCTTGCGGAACCCGTACTGTTTTCCCGATAGGCCGAGGTCTCCAGTGACATGGATCTCTATTCTTTGAAGAATAAGACCCTCGAGTAGTTTGCCCATTGAGTCAAGCAGGAATATCGGTCTGTAAGACGACGTTTCGAACAACGGTTTGTCTCCCTTCCTGAGAAGGACTAGCTTTTGTCTCTTCAAATCGCTGAAGAACACTCCTTCCCGAAGGCAGGAGTTAATCATCTCTAGTAGCATGTCCGGGTATACCTCGACTATCTTTCGTATGATCTCGTTTGGTATTCCATCCAGTCCTGGTGCCTTGCTCGTTTTAAGTTTGGTTCCTGCCGTCGTCAGTTCGTCGGCGGTGAAGAGTTCTTCTGCCCTCACCACCACGTTCCTCCATTCTTTGCGCGGCCGGGCCTCGTCCCAAGGAAACAGTGCCCTGATGATTTTCCTAACCCACTGGGGGTTGTCCAGTCCTGGGGTTGTGCGTCTGAATATTAATTTTTTGGTAACTATCTTGTACGCCAAGCCCCATGTGTCCTTCTCGACTTCCGCGATCAGTGTCTTCCAGCAATCCGTCTGGCTCTTTTTTATAGCTTTCTCAAGCCTCTTCCTTGCTTCCTTTCACTCGAGTTTTAGGGCGTTGTTTCCTCTAGATCTCGTGTGTTTCCTTTTTGCCTTCCGGCATTTCTCGCGCAGTCAGCGAGCTCGTCGTTCCACCAGTACATGGAATTTCTCGTGGTCCTTTGGGTTTTCCTTCGCGGTGCGCAAGCGTCACACGCGGCAATCACCCTGTATCTAGTCAGGTGCGCTAGAGTTTCTGTGGACTCCGGCTTTGTCACCCAGTTGAGCTCGTGGATCAACCTGGATTCTTCGAGGAAGCGTCTGAGCTTGTCGACATTGAGCTTTCTCGTGTTCCAGGACTGTTGTCTGGTTTTGTTTCTCTTGTACCGACCTGTCCTCCTTGCCCGGCTTTGGGGTTCGTCGATGGAAAACTCTATGTATCGATGGTCGCTTAGAGTTTCCGCGTCAAGTACCTTCCAGTCCCGTATCTTGCTCGCTATTCCGGCACTTGCTAACGTTAGGTCGATGGTCGATCCCGTATCTTCTCTCGTAAAGGTAGGTACATGGCCTGTGTTGACCACTGTCAGGTCGCACCTAGCTACCATCTCCTCAACGATCATCCCTCTCCTATCGAGTCTAGTTTCTCCCCATTCCGGTGACTTGCTATTGAAATCCCCGGTAACGAGAACGTCTTTCCCCACTGTTCTCAGACTGTGTTCGAGGTCCTCTATTTCCGCCTCGAACTTGTTCCGATGGTCGTTCGGAGAGAAGTAGCAGCTGTAGACCCGAGTTCCCGCTACCTCTATCCAAGCGTATCCCTTGTCCGTTTCCATAGTATGACTTCTACATTTCCTACATTGCTCGCTAAAGAGCAATATGTCGATCTTCCTCTCCATGGCCATTTGTTTGAGCAGATCTAGTGCAGTTTTGCTCTTGCACAGATTTACTTACAGGATCCTTACGCCTGTCCTTTTCCTTTCTTACGCCTCTTCAGCTCCTCCCTAAAGGTGGGGCAGAAGCGGCTACCCAATCTGTGTGCGGTATCCGATAGGCCCTTATCTGCGCACGTTGTGCAACCTTGGGTCCTTTTTGCAATCCTGTGCTTATGGTCTGTATCTCCGCACTTCCAGTCCGGTCCTGCACAGTTCCTAGTTATATGCCCGAAGGCTAAGCACTTGAAGCACCTAGGTACTTCTACCCTTTCCCGGATCCTACAGTTGAGCCATCCGATCTTTATCTTTCCCGCTTGTAGCAGGGCTCTTGCTTCCGTTTCTGGTTTCTGTACTACCGCTATTTTAGATTTGTCGTACCTTGTAAATAGCTTACAACAGGTCACCTCTAGTTCTGGTTTCCCCAGCTTGTTTCTTATTGCTTGTGACGTCTCTTCCGTTGTCGTCATTTCGTCCATGTCCCTTATTTCAATGGTCTTCTTCGAGATCATTGCCTTGACCGCGGCCATGGAGCCAAGCGCCTGGATAAGCTCTTGGCTGAAGGCTGCATTGTCCTGTCCCTTTTTGAGGATAACTAGCTGTTACGTCCTGGTCCCCCGCTATATTCCACGCGAAATTTTTTAAATATTTTTAACCAGTATTTTACACATTTTTTTTATATATATTTACATATATTATTAATACGAACAGATATATGCAGGTATACATATATATATATATATATATATATATATATATATATACCTGTTCTCTCTCTATATATATATATAATTTTATATTAATATGTTTTTTTTATACATATCTTATGCGTATAATTATCCATACATTTTATATGCGCGTAATCAATACGCGCACCCTGTATTTGATGCATGTAGGTATATGTATAATACGTGCATGCACATATACATTAAGCCATATTCTTAGACGTCCACTGGGGTATAAGCGAGAAACGCTGAGCAAAGCATCGCGCGATAACCACCCGTGCGACTTTGTTTAGTCCCACGACTAGAGCCAAGCATAGTTATTGAATATGACTTTGTATTTGTCGTGGCAATGCACAGCCTCTCTCGCACCCTAAACGGGATAAGGTTGCTCGCCACATTCCAATGTTATCCACTGGCGAGTAGCCACTTCAAATCTTTAAGCTAGCGTAAGCAATCCCACGTACCAGGCCGTGGTGCTTGGTCCAGGCGACTGTCGAACGGAAGCGATAAGCCCGACACCCGGCCGGGTTACGCTGACAGGCCGGTGAGGCTGCGAGGCCCGTTGTTCTGATTCTTAGAATCTAGATAGAGACCCGCGGGACTCGCAACTCTGCACTTTTGAGAGTAGGCGACTGGAGGGGCACTTAGCCACCCACTATACCGAGTCGTTGTCTTAAAAGAGGCAGTCCTCATCGTGCGGTCAATTGAAAAAGACGCCCTCAAAATTAGAAGCATCGCTCTCTAAATTAGTTACACAGCTCCAGTAATTGTTCGCGCATTTCGAACTTTTATTTGAACATTTAATATTGTGCGTCTAGAAATTGTTCGCGCATTTCGAATTTTTATTTGAACATTTAATATTGTGCGTCCAGAAATTGTTCGCGCATTCCGAACATTTAATTTCTGCGTGACCCAATAAACAACGGTATCGTACAAGGGTGTTCCGTGATATTCTTTTTATAAACCCACCCGATACGTCCGAACATCTCCAAACCTGTCTACTTTACTGTTTTCTGTCGCCAAGCCGGCCGCGATTTCTCCCTCGTGGGTCAGCTACTTTGTGTGACGCTTGGTCGTAGGGCCCCCGTGGCCTTTGGCTTTCCTTTCTGACTAGGTGATCTGGAGCGCGACCCTCGTTGCACCTCCAGATCACGTGTTGTTTGGTCCCGCACCTGGTTGCGAGTCTGCAGCACTCTACACCCTGGTGGCGCTTGGAAACTCGCGCCGGGGGATCTTTTAACTAGGGAGCGTGGCGTCAACTAAACAGTTGCACACCCTTCCGTCCTCTTTGTTTCACGAATCCGCGTGGTACCCCAGGGTCCTACACGCGGGTTCCATTTTTCTTCCAAGCGGTTCGCGCGCCCACCCTCAATGTGGACGCCGACCCTCTAACTGTGTATACCCAAACTCCCGCCTACTTTACTGTTTTCAGTCGCCAAGCCGGCCGCGATTTCTCTCTCGTGGGCTAGCTACTTTGTGTGACGCTTGGTCGTAGGGCCCCCGTGGCCTTTGGCTTTTCATTTCTGACTAGGTGATCTGGAGCGCGACCCTCGTTGCACCTCCAGATCACGTGTTGTTTGGTCCCGCACCTGGTTGCGAGTCTGCAGCACTCTACACCCTGGTGGCGCTTGGAAACTCGCGCCGGGGGATCTTTACCTAGGGAGCGCGGCGTCAACTAACAAATTGCACACCCTTCCGTTCCTCTTTATTTCACGAATCCGCGTGGTACCTCAAGGTCCTACACGCGGGTTCCATTCTTTTTCCGAGGAAGCACCGTATGACCACAAAGAAAGTGGACAACGGTCTTTCTCACCAACCGGTCCTAATTACCTGAAAATCTAGATGGGCAAAACCCGTAAACGTGCAGGACGACAACTCCGAGAAAAACAGTCCGAGTCGTCGCGAGGACCCGCGTCGGAAATCGTGGACACCGCACCGAATCCTAACCGAGGATTAACTAACGTAACGATCCAATTACGCGATTGGTCCGACGGCGCGGGCGGGCGAACCCTAAAACGGGTTCCTGTGGCTGCTATTCGGCCCATGGTCGTGCAACGCTGCACGATCCGTCCCGACGAGGAACGAGCACAGCCGCAACCGGGACCGTCAACATCGTCGTCGACTCACCAGCCGCAACCGGGGCCCGCAAATTTTTCCGACACCACCGATTCGGACTCGGACGAGCGTCCCGTCGCACAGTAGACGCAGAGCCCGAAATCGTGGCAGAAAAGTCAGAAAAAAATTTTTACAATCGGGATATTTGAGCAGGCAGTCAGGTAGAGGACTAATGGCTGCGTTAAATTGTAAAAGGGGAACCTTTTTCACCGTATACCTTCGTCGCTGGGTCAGTTGGAAGTTAGCCTTCGAGACGAGTGTTCGCATCGCGCGCTGAACGAGCGAAAACTACCGTGACTTATAAAATCGATAACTTTAAAGTGAAGTGTTTTAAATCAATCCGGAGACATGGATACGACTTCTGGAGGTATGTAGAAGATATTTTTACATTGGTTGAGTTTAAAATAAATATGTAAATTATTGAAGTGTAGTATAAACTACTGCATAAATAAAGTGAAAGAATTTTGTAAACTTATATTTTCAACTATCCGAAAAGTTATACTTTCTGCCATATTCTGCGACAGCCAATGTCTAGGCCTTTAGTTTATTATATAAGCTTGCGAAATTAACAGGAATTAGCTGCCTAGAGCTGCCTAACTTTGTCTGTTATGGTTTTTGGCAACGTAAAACAGGCGGTTGCCGACCGTGCACGCGCGCGCGGCGCCATACGCCATGCCATGGGGCCATTGAACAGCTGCTACTTGAGCAATAGGACTATATCCATACATATACCATATATAATATATATATATATACATATATATATACAAAATACAAATTCAAGTAAATCATTTATATATCTATTTTTGTAGACATACAACAATACATATATATGTAAGTATATACTAAAGTAATTAATTTGAATCGTCACATTTTATTTATATTTGATACATTTTTATTATATATATAGGTATATATGGGGCATTCCACGCCAAATCGGACAGTTCCATTTTTTTTCCCTTGATTTTGTCATATTTTCATGTACTCATCAAAAATCGGCTTCTGGTACATTTTGAGATGTTTTTGGTCACCCGTTCAAAAAATATTTGTTTATGTTTTTTTGCTCATAACTTCTTTCATAATAGTCTAAATTCAATTTTTTTTTCATAACTGTTGTTTTTTATGTACTTTTCAAAAAAAAATACGAATAATTATTGCGGCTACTTATTTGTTACAATAATTAAAATTCATTAAAATTTTGATCTGATCCTTCAACACAAATTCTATACAATTTTATGTCTTTATTACAAGGTCCCATTACGAAGGAGTACATTTGACGAGGAAAGAATTATATCTTATTATAAAGGATAATTTGAACGATAATTTCGCTACGTTATTGTTTGGCTTTCTGATTCGCAATCAGTCACTTTCACAACCCGCGTATATCAATTTTGTTCAATTCAATTATAATAATTAAAATTCAAATAACTAATGCAAGTTATATATCATTGTATACGAAAACGTCATACTAAATAAGTAAATTATTTCATCCTTTTTTGAGTGGTACGGCAGAAGGGAGTTTTTTTGAAAATTTTTAATTTTTTTTAACATACTTGTCCGCCATATTGGATCAGTCATTTTGTTTACAATAATTTGGCTTTCGGATTCGTAATAAGCGACCCTAAAAACCCGCATATACCAATTTTTGTCAAGATCGGACACCTTTTTAACATCCATGTCCGCCATATTGGATCGGCCATTTTGTTTACAATAATTTAGCTTTCAGATTCGTAATCAGCGACCTTAAAAACCCCTGCATACCAATTTTCATTCCGATCGGAGGTTATTTGTATTTACTGCCACGATTTCGGGCTCTGCGTCCACTGTGCGTCGTCGTCCTCGACTAGTTCGTGGGGAACGGCGCCAACTAGTTTTAAGGTGAGTAAACCCACTTGTTTTGTCGGAAAATAAAATATTTCGACAGGTCGACCGTGCCCCAATCCCGAGGCAGCACATTCTGTCGCAAAATGGGGAAAATAAAATATTATTCCTTCGTCGCGTCTCTCATTTAAAAACCCAGGACGTAACACTAGCACTTCTTCTTTCTTTGTCCTTTTGATGGACTTAACCTCCATGTTCGTCTTTGAGGGGTTTACTTTGCTTTTCATTTTGCTAGGAATTTCAGCCTACTTCCGTTCTTCCCAAGCCGTCAGCTTGATTGCGTCGCTAGCCTTTGGTCTTCTGCGTTTCGCTTTTTCCTCCGCCGATTTGCTAGTTGCATCTTTCCCTCTTTTTTGTTTTTTCTTCTCCGCTTTTTTTTCGTTTTGGCCTGCTACCATTTCCCATCCTTCTTGCCTTCCTGCCCCTGCGGGTCGTTGGCCCCATCTGTCGCCTGGGGCGTGGAGGCTGTGCTTAGTTCCGGGGTCCGGACGGCTTCTTTCCTCTGCTTAGGGAGTCGCCCTTCTGGAGTTTTTGACGCTTCTCTTTTCACGCTCTTCGAGGTCGGCGTCGCGTTTCCTTGGGAGATTACTCTTTCGCGACGTCTCACTTTCACCGGAGGTCAGGTTTGTGCCAGCTCTTTCTCGAGGTTGTCTCTTGCTGCTTTTAGGGCATGACCAGTACTGCACATGTTTCCTATGTACTCCTTAGCTTTCGCCATATTGTTCTTTACGGGCATTGGCGTGTTTTTCGGCAAAGCGTTGCAGGCCGTGCGGACGGCTTTCTGCAGCGCTTCTATGTTATTTTGCTGTTCTTGGAGTACACCGGCTACTCGGTGAACATCCCGGCGTCCAGGCTCGCGTATTCGTTTCTCCGTTCTTGTTTTCTTGTATTTTATCCATTCTTTATTGTTATTGCCAGCGCATCGTACGTAGGGGGGCGGGTCGAAGTAGTTGGGAGCTGGTATACCCTCGGATATTTGATTCTACCCCAGTTCCCTGAGGCCCGACCTCCGTTTGGCCAGTCCCGGAATACGCGGACGGACTGGACTCGCCCGGAGCAGTGCAATTTCCGACCCCTCCACTCAATACGCTCTCCCCGATCAGGGCCCGAAGTGGCTGGTCACTGACCCCGTGTCACGGCTTACACCTCGGCAGAGCAAGCTCACAGCAGTCCTTCATCTACGCCGGCAGAAAACTAGCTGACAGTGATTCGGGACGCTCCTAGTGGTCCACGGCACGGGCCGATCCCGGTTTTTTTTTTGTTCGGAGTATCCTTCCCCTATCCTGTTGGTCCACGAGAGGTAGTTTACCGTCCCTCCTAGCCCTTATATCTAAGGGGCGTTCCCCTATCCGCCACCTGGGGACGCGCTACATGGGGGTTTCAGGATCCCCTCAGCACAGAGCGATGTACCTTACCAACACCGATGTACACCTTATCAGTCGTGCGCGCATATACGCATGCCCCATAAGCGCCCTTACTTGCGTCGCAAAATCCACGAATTTTAAAGTCAGCGATTTCTTGAGCCTCGGTCACCTTGCGCAGAATTCGAAGTTCATATAGTAATTGTTCATACATTCCATTGAGTGCACAATTCCATGGGCAGAGACTTGTCCCAATTCAGCTGTAGCGCTCACCATTTTTCTATAAGTACTTTTGCTGATCTGATTACCCGTCCTAGGTAATAATGGATCCAAAATTTGTGTGACGTAAGACCATATCGTTCTCTTTGTTATACGTTGCGGATTCCTCATACTCGTCCTGATGCTATATCAGGACAATATAGTATCTATCTACATCTATCTACTATATATAAATATATATATATATATATATATATATATATATCTCGCTCTTTGTCTAACCATCGTGTTGAAATTGTTGTTGCTGACTCAGCAGCGCCCTTGAATAAATCTGGAGTATTCGAGGCCTACTTATACAGAATAAACCCACCTTTCTCGAGAAGTCTCGTTGTTTAGTCACGTATTCATCACGCTTGTTTTTTGGAGTTCGATGCGGTGATCAAATCGTTGACATAAAAGTCGCGCTGAGCGATGTGCGATCTAATTAGGAAATTATTTTTTTCTATTTCAGCGAGTGTTCTAAGCCATGTGACGGTAAGGAAAGACGCTGGGCGTGTTCCGAATGTAAAAGTCAGTAACTCGAATAACTTTATTTGATCTATTGGAATGTCGCGTCAAACTATCTGCTGCAAGTCTACTTGCGATTTGTCTAGAAGCACTTGTCGATACATATTGGCCATATGGTCTTTATTTGGCCTAACCAAGTGATGTCCAAAAAAATATCTACGCCAGTGAGCATATCGATCTTTGATGATTCCAGGAAATCTGGATCTGCGAGCGTGATTTCCGGTGAAATACGGATGTCAGATCAACTGAGAACAGTTTTTCTATCAGGGGTACAAATTGAAAATGCGGGTTTGATAACAGATGGCGTTACTAACGCTATACGCATCAGGCAGTACTGTGACTATGTTCATGTCAAAGCTACGTCTTATAGCTTTAATTTTCAGTATGTGTCAATTTGTCGCAGTGTCAAATTCATAGTTTTTTTGAGCTCTCAATATGTCGAGTTTCGTGCCAACAAAACAGCATTTGCGGGAAGTTTTAATTTACTTCTTTAATTTGAAGAAAAGTGCTGCTGAAGCACATCGATTGGTCTCCGAGGCTTATCCGAGTCATGTTCCATCGGTTTCAACGTGCGAGAGATGGTTTGTGCGGTTTAGAAGTGGTGATTTTGACGTTGAGGACAAAGAGCGGCCGGGCCAAGTGAAAAAGTTTGAGAATGCTGAATTGGAGGCAATACTCAATGAAGACTCGTGTCAAACTCAACAAGAGCTCGCAGATTCATTGGGAGTGACACAACAAGCCATTTCCCATCGTATAAAAGCCCTCGGAATGATCCAAAAGCAAGGACATTGGGTGCCGTATGAGCTGAAGCCGAGAGACGTCGAGCGCCGTTTTTTTGCATGCGAACTGCTGCTCGAACGGCAAAAACGGAAGGGTTTTTTGCATCGCATTGTCACTGGTGATGAAAAGTGGATCCATTACGATAACCCGAAGCGCAAAAAATCATATGGTTACCCCGGCCATGCATCATCATCGACGGCCAAACCAAATATTCACGGCGCCAAGCTCATGCTCTGTATTTGGTGGGACCAGCTGGGTGTGGTGTATTATGAGCTATTGAAATCGAACGAAACCATCACAGGAGCACTATACCGAACTCAATTGATGCGTTTGAGCCGCGCACTCAAAGAAAAACGGCCACAATACGAGCAAAGACACGACAAAGTAATTTTGCAACATGACAACGCTCGGCCACATGTTGCAGCGCCGGTCAAAACATACCTACAAACGCTGAAATGGGAAGTCTTACCCCACCCGCCGTATAGCCCAGATATTGCTCCTTCCGATTACCACCTTTTCCGATCGATGACACATGGCCTAGCTGACCAGCGCTTCCATTCTTACGAAGAAGCCCAAAAATGGGTCGATGACTGGATAGCAGCCAAGCCGGCCGAATTTTTTCGCGACGGTATCCGTAAATTGCCAGAAAGATGGGAAAAAGTTGTGGCTAGCGATGGACAATACTTTGAATAATTCATTTGTTACCATTTTTTCAGAATAAACGTTCAAAAATAGAAAAAAATCCCGCATTTTCAATTTGTACTCCTGATATATTATAGTAATAGATAGTAATAGATAGATAAATAGTAAAATAGATAGAAAAACATATCGCTAAGCTGGAGGATATAGCGCATCGACTGAAATTAATGGGTGAGGAAAATTCTGATTAGATGATGATCACGAAAATCCTCATGATTCTGCCCGAGAATTTTCGACACTTCGTCAGTACGTGGGAATCAGCGCCAGTGGGAGAGCTTATGTTCGACAATCTGAAGGCGAGATTGCTAACAGAGGAATCGAGAATTATCGTCCGAGGGGATAAGAGCGGAAACGCTCTAGCGTCGAATACCCAACGAGGAAAATCTAAGCGCGGTAGAGGTGGTAGATCGTGAGGCGCGTCGACCGATTCGTCGAAGCCAGGGGAATGCTACGTCTGCGGAGAGGCTGGGCATTGGGTCAAAGAGTGCTCGCAGAGGAAGAGAAACGATGACACAGAAGGATCGAAAATCAATAGAGCGTCGATGAAGAAACCTTGCGGCGACGGCCATGTGAGTGTAGCGCTTTAATCAGCACCGGCGCAGCCCGTCAGAGGCACAGGCTGGATCATGGACTCGGGATCCAGCTACCATATGTGTTGCCGAAGAGACTGGTTCATCACGTATGAAGCCTTCGATCACTAGGCGTCCGTGCGCATAGGCGGCGACGGTTTCATCGAGGCTTTGGGGAAGGACTGCATCAACGTTGATATGTTCAACGGAGAAACCTGGAACGAGAATCATCTCGTTGATGTCCTTTATGTTCCCAGATTAAAGTACAATCTGTTCTCGGCTGGCGCGGCGCTCGACAAAGGATGACGCCGATACGATCGAGGACGGCGATGGAGAAGAGGCCGAGCGATAAGAGGACGTCGACGAGATGGAACAAGACGCACCGAAGGTCAACGGGTCGAACCTCATGCTGAACCTGAAGGAGCAGTGGAAGAAATAAATCATGACGATGGAAGAGACAATAATGAAAACGAACAATACCGACTCCGAGACAGAGAAACGTTGAGACTTCCCGAGAGATACCGCGACGTCATCGATCATTTATTTCTAGCTGAAAATCAGGAGCCTCTCTCGTATCGCAAAGCTACCGAAAGCAAAAAAGCAACGCTGTGGAAGTAAGCCATGGACGAAGAATTCGGGTCTCTCAGTCGAAATGACGCATGGGAACTTATGGAAGCAGTCGACAATCCGAGAACGATAGATTGCAAGTGGACGTTCAAGCTGAAGAGAGACGCTGATGAGAACATTTAGCGTTACAAAGCGAGACTCGTCGCGCACGGATTCAGACAGCGGGAGGAAGTCGACTACCAAGAGACTCACAGCCCTGTAGTAGATTCGATTCGATGCGGACTATCCTCGCTATAGCTGCGAGCGACCGTATAAAGATAAAGCAGTTGGACGTAAAAACGGCCTTTTTGTACGGTGATATCCAGGAAACGATTCACATGCAGCAACCGGAGGGGTACGATGATGGGACAGGAAGAATTTGCAGATTGAAACGAAGTTTGTACGGTCTCAAACAATCCTCTCGTTACTGGAATCGATGCTTCACGAACTTCCTAAAGAAATTCAACCTCAAGGCGACAATCGCGCATCCATGTGTATTCACCAGACAAGGCGACAACGAGAAACTAATCTTGGCGATCTACATAGACGACGGACTCATCGTTTCACAGAATCAAGCGCTGATTGATAAACTTCTCGACGGTCTCAAGACAGAATTTGAAATAATGCATAACGATGTAAATCTATTTTTTGGCATGCCAATAGAGTGATCGTCGGACGGCTTGATTTTTCTGCATCAAAAAACCTACGCGAAGAGGATTTTGAATGTGTGAAACACATCGACGTTCGATTTCACTACGTGCGGAAACGATACGCAGCGAAAGAGTTCTCGCTGGAGTACGTTGCATCAGAGGTGCAACAGGCGGACATCCTGACGAAACCGCTGCCTAGGCAGCAGTTCCAACGCAATCGTGAAGGAAAGAAGAAAGAAGAAATTCACGAAAAGTCGATAAAGCCAATGCGGGAGTGTTGACGAGATTGTCTTTACCGATCCTTCCTATTCAAAGGCAGGCTGTCAACCTCCCAACCTATATATCTATATATTCTATATTACCTCTTATATATGTTAAGAACGTGCCGTAATATCCTTCAAATATTTATTACCTTCGACCGAGCGTCATCGAAGATGTACAAAATACTTACGCCCGCGTTTCAATGGTCTAAGCAATGTCGAATGGATTATCGTGCCAGGATACCGTTGCCGATCAGTTTCGCCGGCCCACGTGGATTCGATGCTTGCGGAGACGTAAGGAAAGAGAGAGTTCGCGAGAGGATTATTAATCAAATGAATTAAATGTTCGTTTATTAATACAATAATACTAAATAGGTTTAAGATATAGTTTGTAACAATATAAGTAATATCGGTTATTAAGTATAGTCAGAGTGGCTTGGTTGCCCGTTTCGCGTTACACGTGTTATCTACTACGTCGTTAATGGCCGTCGTGCTCGTTTCGTGATAGCGTGTTACTCGTTTAGCGTCCGTCGTTGTGCTCAGCCTTTCGTTAACTGCCGTTGCTGGGTCGCAGCCTCAGGTTACGCGGGCTCGCGCCTGCGCCTCGTGGCCGCGCAGTGGAATATTATCCTAAACAACGATTCCCAATAGTGTTGCAGCGCCGACCACGCGTGCCCGTGAACAGTCTATCGCGCAACCCGTCATATTGCTCTTCATCATCTTGTACGTGTGCGCCTCCGTCTAGCATCCACAGGTCGGCGTTACCGGCTCGGTTCTAATTGTCTATCATCGGATACTAGGCGCACGTGCACATACCATATATAGAAGTCTGAGAGTGGTCACGACGGCATTTTATATAAAAATTTTTTTTTTTATTCACGGAGAGTAACCTGAGAATTTCTTGATTGTAGGCGACCTCGTAGTCATTTGCCATTGCCGTAGGTTTTGTTCTCCTCGTTTGATAATTACGGACATCTTGCTTTTTTGTTGCTTTGCTTTTTACGATCTGCTCATCTCGACACACCTTGCGACGTCACTAATATACCGGGATGTCGATTTAAATAAAGACATCGAAATATCTCGAAAAGTAAGCATCGTACGGAAAAAAAGTTCCGAATGAAAAGTTAATATTTTTGAGGGAGCACTTCACTCGTACTAAAAACAGACCGCTCCTGTCACTTCTCTCAAGGGGGCGGGGGTAAATTTGAAATCTTAAATGAGAATCTCCATTTTTTATTCCAGATTCGAATTTGACGCTGCAAAATACGTAATTAAATCGGATTGCGATTTAAAAACGAAAAAGTACCTAAGCTGTGCATGGTAACTATTGTTGATAATCTGGAGACATCAATCCGCGAGACATAGCCGATAGCTCAGTTGTATGAAGGGGCGACGAAATATCCATGAATACGAAAGAGATACAACTAGTATAGTTTTGCCTCACCTGAATTCAGCGAGAGGCACTGGTAGTAATTTATATAGCTGCTTCCCTCAGACACCAGTAGAGTGAAATGCTATTGTTTACAGTTTTAGTTACACACTGAGTAGGTTTCACATCCCCTTAAGAGTCTCAATCCGAAAAATTCCGAAGACAACGAAATTGTGGTCTGGCTGAGCGGAATACAGAAGAATACTAGAGCTGGGATTGGCGGAGAAATAGACACAGCGGAAAATGACTCACATTCTGCTTGATAAAAATTGTAAATCTGAACCGATGTTGCTCTATGAGGTCTTGATGAAGGCAGAAGGAGCGCTAATATTTGGTAGACTAATTGGGGATTGGAGCATTAGGTGATCATTAGTTAGCGCTCGCCATGTTGAAAAACAAATGGACCACCAATTATTTAGATATAATAAAAAGTCAAAGTTGTACGGCTAACTTTATGTGGGTATATAACTATAGCTGCAGTTAAGAATACACCACCGGTGTGTTTGTTTAGGAAATGCCAAATTGCCAAAAAAGGCATTGGCAGGCTGGTACCTGCGTTTGGTTGCAGGTTTTCGCATCTATATAGGGACCACATATCCAGAGAATATAGATGTACATTTCTGTTCTCTGCATATACCTATATATGTTATACGCTGCTGTTTCATGGTTTTATCAGCGAATCGGTGACACGACTATTTGTCCCATTAAATGACCACACGATTCGGACATTCCGCTTTCATATTACTACGACACGTATTAACAATTCGCGTGGCACCTTCAAGAGCTTTTCTACTCTTTATGCCTTTCGTTTCTTTTTTATTACTGCGCGGAGTGGCGCGTTACCGCCATTTCGGCTAGTGTTGTACCTCCACGCAGCTCGTGCGTATGACTATCGTCGAGCCACCGACTATCAGGTATAGTTCAAATGTATCATTCATTTTTCGCCGCAATTTATTCTATTCTTTCATCGAGGCTGTTTCGTTTTGATGTTTGTCAATTATTGCAGTTGCGATTAACCAATATTTTTCGTTCGCGGAGTAACAGGTCTAACCGGTCCACAACTCACCAAACTTGGACGTTTCACCAGCGGTGAAATTTGTTTAATTGTGCAATGGGTTACCTCAAGTCTATGGGGACTTCGTTTGTCTACATTGCCTTTTTTGTTGCTGTTATCACCTTCTTGCCTGGATTTCCACCTACCGCAGAATTTTCTGAGTACAGGTACATTTTATCAGTTATTTTTTATCTGTTGTGAAGCAATTTAATGATTCTTTTGTGCTGAATTTTCGAGAACATTGTGCCCAAAGCGCAAACTACTTTTAGTTTCATAATGTCTCTAAATACCTGCATTTTAGAAAAATTATTTGCTGAAACTTAGAAGCAAAGGAGAAAATTTGATAAAGATATATTGTGGCTTATGCAATCAGGAGGGAACTATCCTAGGGCTAGGATAATCTTTATGTAGCAATTGTATTATTAGTTTTATAATATTATTTTGCATGTTAGCTATAGCTATAAAATTCAAGCAAGGAATTCAAGGATGTCCGTTTTTAGGACAGATGGTATTTAGCTTGACTAAATACAAAAATATGATCAAAATCAACTTTTTATTCAACAGATAACAAATGATATATGTAATAAGATTTTTTCTTATTCACAACTAATCAATGATGTTAAACAATAAAAAAGATCAAAGATGACGTAATTGTTGTATTACATCACATTACAGCAAAAATGACCAAAATGTTGACAGAGACTGTAGATTATTTGTAATTGATAGTGGAAAGACAGTGGAAGAAGTTAAAAACTACACTCTATACTAAACTATACTTGCCTTGACCATCTTTGACAGATAATTCTCTATGCAGTTGTAAATAATAGTAAAATAACCCTAAAGTGAGACTAGGTAGTGGGATCCTGCTTTTCCTAACTTTACTTAAGGAGAGGCAAAACACTCACCCCGTCACCGAATTTTTTGAGATTCTTTTCATGTAGCATATTAAACAGAATTGAATAAAATTTGGACAGTACACTGCACATGTAAATCTTTGTTGTAATGCTAAAAGAATTATCAAAAACCAAAAAACATGACAGATTGATTAGCCACAGCCATGGATGAATGGAAAAGCAAAGATCTATAATTATTTTGGGCAAAAAAAGCAGCATTACAACATAGCCAGCTCAAAAACACACATGGTACGTCCACTCCGATTGCAATTTAGATACGATGAACTGAGAAATCTTTCTTGGAAAAAACAGTTTTTATTCTCGAGAAAAACAACCGTGAGACATGGACAAAAGTCTCACCAAGTATAAATATCGCGAGAGAGCACTAGAGTTCCATTCTAATACCAAGGGCATTGGACCTGGCTAACCATAAGAGAACCATAGTTTTACACAATGTTACTAGCATTAAACAGAGATTCACGTACAGGCAGTCCACTGTCCAAATTTTATTCAACTCTGTTCAGTGTGTTACAAGAAAAGAATCTCAAAAATTTGACAGATGGTGTGAGCAGGTGTGAGTGTTTTGCCTCTAAGTATGGAGCTTTCACCTCGCATTAACTGAACCGCCTGCTTTACTTGTTACCATGGCAATCATTTTCATTTTCTTAATTTCCCCTTTTGCCCATCCCCCACCCCTCCCACAGTTGCTCTGACATAGGGTTGCATATACTCTACTCCTAGTAGCTGGTCGATACTGGGGGTCTGTAGGTGAAATAAATAATAGTGAAGGGCCCAATCCCATCGAATTATGATAAGCAGGGTCTCTCTCTACTGGAATGTTGACTCACTGAAAAAGAATTGCACAAAAATTGGTAGTATATTTTTATTTGTTAAAATTACACATTTTTGTGAGGTTTTAAACTATCAACAAAGGGGTCCCGCCCAAGAACAAGGTGATAGACGGTCTGAGAGCCAAAAGAACAACAACAGTTATGCAATCTTCAAAAAGTTTATCTCTGGTTCACAGGGTGTATGCAGGCTTCAAAAGTAGTGTGTTATTACTAACATAAGATTAACTGCGAATTGTAATCTCCGATATTGATCTACAATGTAAGTGGAAAGAGGCTGCAACAGAACAAATTTGCTGAAATATGTGGATACACGGGACAATTTAAAAATTCTATGGCGTGGTGTCATTTGGTCAATCAAGCCGTAACTGTTGGACTGAAATTCAATCCTTTTTTGCTTCTTCATAAGACAAGCTTTGTTTTGGTGAAAAATGTTTTGTTTTTTTTGAGATCTTTTTGTTCCCAAGATGTATCATGCCATGATAATAAAAAAAAATAGTGAGGAAGTAGCATGCAAGGTTCTAGTTTTTTAAGTTGTAGTTCTAGCATTTATATTATGTCCATCAATAGTTTTCAAATAAATGAATAAATATTAGAAATAAAGTAATAAAAAATGTTTGTGTAGAGTTTGTAAACATGAGTGCCAAGTTTTAGCCTGATTCATTGAGTGACAATTCATTGTAGAGTCTTTCAATCTTTTTGTAGAAGCAAACAAGCTGTCTAATAGGACTGAAATTAATCAAATATTTTTTTATGGGTATCAACTAACAAAGCATTTGTTTATCAATAAACAATCCACGACAAAAATACAATCTATAACAAGTCTGAAGTCACTATCTCTCCACAAAAATGCAATCCATAACAAGTCTGAAGTCACTATCTCTCCCAGGGAGCTTCAAGTGAAATAAATAATTTTAAAATCTGGTATCACTTGATTATGATTTCTACTGTCTTCCCTTTTTGGCATCAAAAAAGTGATAATCGGTTACTGGCACAGTTAATGATTTTTATGGAATTTTTTAATAACAATGAGCATCTTAAATAATATAAATATAGGCTACAAAAAATTGACTAAAAATGAAAAAAAAAAGATCTGCTATAAATTAAAATGAAGTAATTGTAAAGAAAAAATATTAATAATCCAAGGCTTTATCCGTCATCCGAATACGCCGTATAAATTTAGTCGATTAAATTTTGTAATTCGATTAAAAATCGAATAGCATCCAACAATTGAGAAGCTCCTTTATAATCACTCTGTACTATTCAATTGCGCATATGATTATTATATACCGGTACTCTACATGTAATTTATTGGGCATGAATCTGAATATGCGTCTCTGGAGATGAATTAACAGTTATTTTTCTGAACTGCGCAGAATAAATCCTCCCGTGAAGCTAGAAGGTGTTCTAGCGCCCAATGAGCGATTAAACGGGCCCGAAATATTGTTCGAGGGCGAAATTAAAGGTGCTGAGTCCTTTGATTCGTATAATGGCGAACTCTACACTGGATTGCACGGCGGAAACGTCGGAAAAATCGTGGGAAAGAAGATAATTCCAGTAGTTAAATTTGGCAAAAAATGTGGTAAGTTTATCGACTAATGCAAGCGAAAGATACCAATCTGAGTTTGCGATAATCTTTCAAATAAATATTCACAGGTGGTATTTGGGACGAAGAAAAGTGCGGACGTCCTTTGGGACTGAAATTTGACAAACAAGGTCTTCTCTACGTCGCTGACGCTTATTACGGTATATTTAAGGTCGACGTGAAGACGGGAAAGTACGAGAAACTTTTCGATGCTTCACAATCCATTGACGGCATAGTTCCTATTCTTATCAACAGCGTTGATGTTACTAAGGCTGGCGACGTCTACTGGACTGAATCGAGTACGGAATTCAAGTTGCACGACGGTGTTTTTGTGATGTTGGCTAACCCCTCGGGAAGGTATGCTATTTATTTGCCTGTTTTATTTTGCGATTATTCATGCCTAAAGCCTAAAGGGCGCATTTTCACCATGGTGGTATACAAAAAATCAAATTCTGCGCCCCTCGTCTCAAAGTTAGTTTCTTTTGGTTTAATAAAGAAACAGAAACGAACATTTTCTTGAGATTGGTGTTGCATAAACTATTCCGAAGCCTCAGGACACTTTCTTGCTTTTAGAACCTGTAGTAGGTTACGAGTTGACAAAAAAGCAAAAATATTTTTTTTTAATAATTGGGTTTTTGCTACTGGAACAAATTATTTGGAGCTTAGCTGCAGCGAGATATTAAAAAGTATAGCTAGCTCAAAGTAAAATCAATGTTATACTGTAAAGAGTTAAGGTAAAGAATTAAAGCAAGTAAAGGTATTTTTAAGTGCCGTTTACAATTTTTTTATGTGCAATAGAAAATCATTCTGAATTATATCAGTGTTCCCGAATTACACTTTTCATGATAAAGGTATGTCATTGCCCGAGAACATCGCGCTATCGCTGTCCTCGTTACTCTTAGTAACGAGGAGCGAAATTTTCATGTGCCACTTGTACGAATTACCACATCTCTCGACAGTTCGTTGTGGCGCGACCTGCGATTTCTGCAAATTTAGCTTATCCTCATCCGCGATAGAACATAATCTCCGACCTCTGTCACATTCTTTTCATCCGCAGTCTTCCTCCATCTTTCGTGAGGCTCAAAACAATTATTGTCTATATATTGCTCGATCACCTGACAACACAAATATATTGTAATCTAAATTTCTTTAATGGCAACCGCATTATTTGTCGATAAATTTCTCAGCACCGTTTCACTATCGAAACAGGATTTTAATCCATTTAACGGGTCATCCCCTTGTTATTTCAATTCATAATTAAATATTTGCTTATACGTCAGATCTTTATTTAATTAATAAAATTGTCAGCGGTGTAGGTGCGCGATTGGCGTGCAGCTCTGGCGGTCCTCCGAGTTAAGTAGCATTTCGTGCTGCTATTCCTCGAATGGAATCTGTGTAAAGCTAGCGGTCCACAAGCTGGAAAGAAAATGTAGTACCTACCTGCCTTGGGTGCCTACTAATTAGGCGCCAAAGTACAAAATAACTCGTCCGGTTTCGTGGCAAATCGAAAAATTGTAATGCACTGCTATCTTTATCTAAATCTGGTGACTAGCTTTACACAGGGTCGGATGGGTGACCGCTTAGCCTTGCGCTCGCTGGTACATCGAATCATGGAGCGGGAGATCATTTGTTCAGAGTTGAAAGGACCGACTGTACAGGGTAGAGGTTTTCCGTAATTTCCCTGGCCACGTGCGGGTGCGAAACAGTAGGAGTGTAAGTTGGTTGTGAACGTAAACAGGAGGGAAGCGGGTCTTGTAAAAGGTAAAGGACACCGTACAGTGGAACAAATATTTAAAAAAAAAACAAGTTTACTTAATTAATAATGAATGATAACACGTAACACCAACCATAATCAGAAATATGAACGGCCTTAAGCGCCGTCTGAAAAGCTTTCTCTAGATATTCTCGTAGACAATTATTTTTAAAAGAAGATGGGCACTTTTATTTATACGTACAAAAATTCACTGGCAATGTCTGCGGTAAGATTTACACGTACTATAAACATTAATGTAGCGGTATTCAATGAATATTTATTGTCCCAAGTAATATACAAACTGACCGTTTTGCAGACTGATACGCTACAATGCGGCGACAAAGAAAAACGAGGTCCTCTTGAAAAGCCTGGCATTCGCCAACGGTCTGAAATTGAGCGACGATGAAAGCTACTTGATTGTAGCTGAGACAACAACGTCCGTTCTCCTCAAGTACCACTTGAAGGGCCCAAAAACCGGTAAGAGTGAAGTATTCGCGACCGGTCTTCCGGGCACCCCTGACAACATCCATTCCGACGGCCTAGGCAACTATCTCGTCAGTCTAGTGGTTCCCGCGGATCCTCAACATCCACAACTCATGCAAACGCTCATTCCTCATCCTTATATAAGGAAAATGCTCGCCCGACTTCTTGGCCTCGCTGAAGTGCCCTTCAAACTGTTGGACGATGTTTATCCCAACGTTTTCGCCAAGAAGGTCGTCCATGCTATCGGATCTTTCGAAACTACGAAATTTATGTATCCGCAAAAAGTCACGGTTCTGAGAATTGATGCTAACGGAAAGATATTGGACGCCCTGAACAATTCCGACGGGAAAATAGCCGCAATTAGTTCGGCTTTCGTTCACGATAATTATCTGTGGCTCGGGTCGCCCTTCAACGAATATCTTGCAAGAGTACCGCTGAAGCAAGCTTTTCCCAACAGCGTATTTTCTAGAAAACTCAAGGAAAATCCTAGAGTTATTCGTGATGCTCCTAAGGTCGAAAAATCGGCAGCAGCAGCAGCAGCACCTAAAGTAGAGAAATCGACGACTCCTAAGCCCACGATGAAGACTACAGCTTTGCGGAACCCCACAGATGCTTCTAAACCGCCAAAACCAGAAAAAATTAAGGAAACCAAGTCGAAAGAGGTTCAAAACGAGCCGGAGAGGAAGAAACAGCTCCTTAAAAATACAGAAACCTCGAAATTGCCCAAAAAAGAGATTCCTGTTATGGAAAATGAAGTTCTGCAGCCAACTAAGCAGGCAGGCTCGGAACAACCCGCGATAAAGGTGTTAACTGCGAAGGAAACGATGAACGAGCTTCCGAAACTTATCAAACAAGTCGGGTCAGCATCAATGAAACAGGCTCAACCTCCGAAACCAAAGCTACCGGAAGCTGCGAAACTGTTCAAAAAAGATAAACCTAACAAACGCAACACTAAAATTGCAGATGAGATATAATTTCTTTAAAAAAAAACGAAAAAAATTGTAATAGGTCAAATTATTCGTTTCCATGGCTAAAAACTATTTTCTTGAACAAAGAAATCTGATCAAATATCTTCGAGTTGTGAGTTTGTTGCTTATATTTTTTTATGTCGTAGGGTATTTAAGGCACAATTTTCTTCCGAAGACCAAGTTGGACGTGTTGTGCACGAAATAATACGACTACGAAGGTGAATCATAGGGACTTCTCCATATTCATTCAACTAGGACAGTAGTATACCATTCCAATAGAGAATTACGTATATGTTATCTTTGGGTAGACCCTGAGATCTGTACCTGTAAATAAGGTTGAGAATAACATTTTTTATATTTTTTTTTTATTGTATGGGTGATTGGCATATATAATGTAATAATATACGCATATCCTAGTTTTATAAGCTAGAAAATAGATGGTTAAGAACTTTCATCGTTGGATAACAGGCTTTGAGTGTTTTGTTTCACGGAAATGTCCGCTGTACATACCACAGCCATTTATTAAAACTATTCCAATGTCCAGACTGCTATGTTACGTGTAATTTTCAATTATCTGTCTGGCTTGCGACAACTGTTCTGGAAAATGTAAAATCAATCATTTTATCATAAAAATATTTTTGTATGTCACGGATATCTTCTCATCAGCAGCTATAGTGTGACACATGTTATTATGGTAGCTAATGCATCAGTGAAAACAAACATTTTTATTTGACATGTAATTATATTCTGTAAGGTATCAAACGTAATTACGACAAATTTCAATGATTCACCAATTGTCACTGAAATATTTGTATTCAAAGTTGGCCAGTTTTGCATCAAATTATAAGCAACAAGTATAAAATCGTAATTCACGAGATTTTACCATTTTATTAAAAAAAGATCGAAATTTGGAAAACAAAATTATAAAGATGTACATGGAGTAGTGTCGTTGGAAAAGTCCAGTAAGAGCGCAAGTGGTCGGTGGAAAGTATGGTGTCATGGCGGGAGAGTGGGAAATTTGAATGTTCTCGAGTGCTCCAGCACCATAATCCACCGAATTCATCGTAACTTTCACCTCGATTCACTAAATACCGATTGATACAATAGACACTCGCGACTCGACAACAATGACACTGAACCTCGGCCGGTGACGGTTGACTGTTTATCACATTCACCCAGCCACAACTGAAACTGTTCGCAGTTAAATGGAATCTATAAAATGACCATGCTGCCACCAAGAAGTTATATGCTGATGTCGGAAAACACATGATTGACAATATCCATGTCAACACGAATAAGTGATATTAATAGTGCAATATCGGATACCAGAGAAGCTGAGTGACGCAGTGGTAGTGTTGCAGACTGATAATCCAAACATAGCAGGTTCGAATCTCGTGATTTTTTGAAAAATGAATTGTTGCGACAAAAAGACAAAATCGAAAAGTTTCGTTATATGACCTATTAAGTATACATGTCAATGACATGACAAGATTTATTTCCCCGACTTACTGAAAAACCGCTACGTCATGAATTTCTTACAAATATTAATGAAAAACACATTAAAAAATCAACAGTTTCAATAATTAATGAAAGCAAACATTTTATTCATCTATAGATAAACCAGTATTTATATGAATAGAGTCAGACACTCGTGGACATTGAAAACCGTATTTTTAGTATAACTCGTGTACAATAATTAATAATACTCGTAATTGCAGGGCGTGTGATGTGGAAGACGTGCATAAGCAAAAGGCACGCTACAAGTAAGTACTAACAAGCAACGCTGCCCGTAGTCGACTGGAACAGCGAGAAACTAGATGGTTGGACGAGGATGAGGTTCTCGCTACAAGTCCGAGCGTGGAGTTAGCGTTTGCTTCCGTCGGTGGCGTGACGTTGCATCGGAGGTGCCAGGGGGGGCCAACTCCCCTCTTGGAAAAATGGTCTCGATTTTCAGCGCCTCTATCCTTGGTCTCACTTGAAGGAACTAAAAACAGTCACGTGACATTGGGCGGGATATTGAAATTCATGGGAACGCGAACCCCTATATATATATATATATATATATATATATATATATATATATATTTGATTATATTTGTAAAGGTATAATTATGAATAACAAGGAATATAGGTGAAAATTATAGTTTATTGATATTTTTTCATTAATACATTCATAACAATGTAATAAAATTACTAACTAAATTTTTTTATCGCACCACCATATTAATATTTTAACCGCGATTACGTGAACCATCGTCATAAACATGTTTCCACAATGCTCCACGCACTCATGGCACTCGATGTTTATTTCCCAATTCTCAAAGTGTTGTAGTAACACTTTGAGAATATTTCGTTGATGGCTTCGCGTTTTTACCAATTTAAATACTCTATGTATAATTTGTTTCGAGTAAGTAGAAAAGAAGCTACTATTTCTAAGCCAATTATTACATTCTTCGCAGTTATTGAACCGTTTTATGATAGAATTAATAATATCATTACCATAATCTAATACAAATGAATCATCGCGCGCATCTACTCGTTCCATTTCAACCGGTTCGTCGTCTTCCTCGTTTTCGCTCACATTACTCACATCAGCATTTTGAAGTTCAGGCTCAGATTCTAAATATTCTTCCAATGAATGCAGCATGAAGGTATCTTCATCTGTTTCACAATTACCACCAACAATCTTAATAGACTTCATGTTATTCACTAGTAAAGTTATGAATGAGTCTTCAAATTGCCGAGGTGTTGGGTTTATATTTCGAACGGCATGACTTCTTACTTGTCCGAAAAAAATTTCTATTGGGTCTTGATTACAATAACGCATTTTTAGACTTTTAAAATCGTATTTACATTTCAATATCTCCCACAATTTTTCGAAATCCTCTACAGTTGAGATCCAATTTTTTAACGTAGGACCCGCATTTCCGCTGTAGCAATACCTTCTTCTTCGTCTATTGTAATGGTACTTTCGTCTTCCATTGTTGCTCCACCTGTTTTTAATAAAACAAATTTATTCTTAATATGTATATTTGTATAACAATATATGCATGTGTATCTTTCCTTACTGTACAATAATGATATTACTACTTACATTTAAACCTTGCAAAAGTCTCAATACAGCTCGCTACTGTTCCACTTAGAACTTGCGTTGCATATTTAACACGCATTTTCTTTATTTTATTTTCCATTATATGTTCCTTAGTAATTTTCTTCAGTAGTGGCCGAATAGTATTAATATTTCTGTCAATAAGCCATGCTGTCTTGATGACATCCCACGATGCTATACGACTCGGTATGTTATTTTCGCAGCTCATCGCAAGATCTTTTGTTAATAAACCATTCCGAAAACACTTCTCAAGATGTGGAGGATCAAATAAATGCACAATTTCGTACTTTCCTATCTCGTAAGTTGAGGCTGCAAATAAAACATAATACATAAGATGTGATTCATATATGCTATATAGTTACAAGTGGACATTACTTACTTAGTGCTCTTCCTTCGCAATGGCGGTTCATTTCCGTCTGTAGGAACAATTGCTTCATTGCAGAGACATTTGGAGATCCCTGATCGCATACAGTTGCAACTATGCGGAAGCCTGCTTTGTGTATTGTATTTACATGTTCCTTGATACAGCGCAGTAATTGTATGCTGTTAGTCGCTTTTGCACAAAAATTATATGAAATACGCATCTTCCAGCCAGTGTTTAGACCACGCAGCATAAAAACTAATACATGGTCTGCCAATTTATTAGTACGGTTGTTGCCCCAATCTTCAAAGCCACATATGATATCCTTTCGAGTATCATACATGACTTTTGATTGAATTGATATCTCGTCCCACATCAGTATGTATACTTTATCTTTGCTCGACATTTTTCGAGACATGTTCTCCAAATGTCTCAAGATCAAAGAGTTCAAACCCGGAACCAAAGGTATCTTATGAAGCATCGACTTTAGTGTTTGTGTGCATGGAATGTCAGGAAAAACTTCTCGCAAACATGTGTAAGCACGCTTCCCCATCGTTTTATATAGCGTCAGAGCCAAAGCTTTTTGTTTCGTTTCGTATCGATGTCCCTATTATATTAAAGATGAAATGAGAATATGGAATAAATATTTTATTTGTTAGTAGACACACGCCATAAAACCTGTTATTTTTTATTGTAGACATGCACTATGCAAAAAAATTTCTACAACTACTACTACTATACAAACTTTTACTAGACATCAAAAACACAGAATGCACAGATGTTACACAGGAAAACCTAAACAAACTTACATCACAAAAACTTTTAAAAGTCTAAAAAACACAACGGCAGCAACTTTTTTTTGTCTGTCGCACGCTGGCTCACTTTCACACTCCGCGTCACGTGACTCGTTTTAGTTCGTTCAGAGCTGAGACCACAGGTAGTTGGCGTTACCGTCGATTCGTTACCCCTTTCACGGTGCGAGTTGGCCCCCCCTGGGTGGTGCATATGGGTGATTATCAGGAATTTGGTCTATTTTATTAGGTGCGCAACTATGTTCCCGCTGTTTTTCAAGAGATGGCTCTAGTAGTAAGTACTGGTCGATTGGGACATAACCAAAACGTCATGAACCAAGCTTAGACATATGGTAAACAAACCGCTTTGACACATTAGTGATTTTGTTTTTGCGTCATATACTTTTGGTTGTGTGAAAATGTCTGATTTTGTGCCAAATAATCGTCATTTGCGGGAAGTGTTGCTTTTCTTCTTTCATTCGAAGAAAACGGCGGCTGAAGCGCATCGAGAACTCCAAAAAGTTTACGAAGATGCTGCTCTAAGTGAAACAACATGCCGTGATTGGTTCCATCGCTTCAAAGACGGTGATTTTGATGTTGACGACCGTTCGCGTGAACGAAGGTCAAAAACCTTCGAAGACGCTGAATTGGAGACATTGCTCGATCAGGATCCGTGCCAAAAGCAAAAAGAGCGTGCTTCAGCATTAGGAGTTACCCGCCAAGCCATTTCCAAGCGATTGCATGCATTGGGAATGATTCAAAAACAAAGAACCTTATGGTATTGTGAAATAGATTTTTTATGGGAAATCCTGTGGGAATTCTCCTTTGATATTATTAAAATACAATAGATGGCTTGGAGCAGGCTGTAAAAATAACGACACGAACGCACATATAATATTAATAAACTGTGTATATATTCCACAGAGTCTCAAACATTGGTTTATGTCATAGATTGATATTGGTTTAAACTCTCAGGCATTGCTCATTCTCGATACATTAATTTGTCAGTATTGTCGCATAAAATAATAGTGAAAAACAACTGATTCGATAAGTTCGGGACTTCAAGATGATTATACAAATTGTAATACGAAAACAACGTGACAGAAAAATATAAACTTATCTCAAAAATCGGCGATCGCTGTTGATGGATCGGTGGCTCTTTCTTTACCTCTGGGGCTCGCTGATTTCCGGACCGCGTTGAAAATGTGAAACTTCGGGTAGAGGACAGGCCTGGTCCGTTCCAAATGAGCAGATACGATATATTTCGTCCGATGTAAATGCTGTGGTCCTCGTGAATAGAGTAAAAGCGTCCTTTGTACTCGACGTCCCCAGAGAGAAAGAGAAAGAGGCCTTGGCGATACGAGTCTCCTCGAAATTATTATTCTCGATCATGCGCAATGGCACTTGCCTTGATCTAAACCCCGCGTGAGCACTCGGAGCTGGTGGGGGTATCGGTATCGATTTACATTAAGTAGAATATAGATCGATGATCGAACGTAAAATTATAAAATAATTCCTTACAAACCCCCCCTTTTATGCGATTCCCTCACGACAGGTATTCGCATAAATAGGCTACCATTAGGATTTCATCTGTCTTGAATACCATTTTTCTTGACCGAACTAGTATAATTTCCACTCATCCTTCCACTCATCCTTTCTCATATCTTACATAATATAACGCACTCTAACCTCGTTATTCTTCGTCATTCTTACATTAATGAAGAGGCGGAACCGACATGGATCCAGTCCTTATCATTCGCTCAGAGAGAGCGAGAGAATCAGTAAACATTTCGATAAAACTACGTTACTCACCCAGAGAGGCGGTTTTAACTTCTAGTATAATATTTTCTAAGATTCAAGCGATTGTAAGTACCAATTTCTCTTGTCAGATCTTTCGGATCTCTTAACACAAAAGCATTATCTCCGACTTGACGGACCAGCTCATAAGGTCCTTCGAAAAGATGGAAAAATTTCTTAATGACTTTATCGAGTGCATTGAACAAATGCCTAACCCGTAACAAAACGAGATCGCCTACACCCAAATTGACTTTCGAGACATGTTTTTGATATTTCTTCCTCTTTTTGTAATTTTCAATCATATTTTCGCGCGCAAACGAAATGAGATGTTCGGGTGACGGATCTTTCCCTTCGGGGAATTTTATTAACTGATGAATATCTTCTTGAACCGGCTTTCCAAAATGGAGCTGTTGGGGGGAGAGGCCAGTAGTTTGGTGGACGGTAATATTGAGAATCGTTTCTATTTGAGGAACTAACTCCACCCATTTAGTATGTTTTTCGGCACATAGCGTTCTGAATAGTCGTCCCAACTCGCGCATAACCCGTTCGGCTGGGTTGGATTGAGGATGTCGTATCGAACTGTATAGTACTTTGATATTTTGTTCTTCCAATGATTTCTTCCACAAGTGAGCTGTAAATTGGGTGCCATGATCAGACAAAATTCGCCGGGGCTTACCAAACTTAGGAATGAATTTGCTAATAATCCTATTCACCGCGGCTTTTGCTGTTGCATTCTTCATAGGATATAAACTCACATATTTCGTGAAAGCATCAAGCATTACGAATATATACTGAGTTCCCCCCCTCGCCCTGGGAAGGGGCCCATAAAAATCAACAGTTACAAGCTCATTTGGTTCCTTTGCCAAAATAAGATTGTATTCACCCTCCATTCTAACGTTAAGATACTTGACCCTTTGACACAGATCACAGGATAACACAAACTGTTTTACGTGATTCGCCATAGATTTCCAATAATAAAACTTCCTTAGATGGTTCAGGGTTTTATAGACTCCGGGATAACCTAATTTGGAATGGACAGCTTCGATTAAAGATTGTTGTAACATTTGTGGGATCATGACTTGCCAATTCTCCTTCTCCTGGTGCCGATGGAAAACTATCCCCTCGCATACCTGATAACATGCTGATGCTAACTCCATATTTTGACCTTGAATACATCTTTGAATTATGGGATCAGCGCTTTGTAATTGTTCCAAGTGCTTAAAGTCTTGAGCAAGAGCTTTATCAACCTTTACTAGAGCAATTATCACCAAAGATTTATCCTCATTATTCTCTATCCACGGCAAAAAACATCGATGTAAAGCGGACACTACCATCCGTTTCTCATCATACTCACTAAATTTTTTATCCGGATTTCTACTAAAAAAATCGGCTACGACATTATCGACTTCTCTGCAGTGTTGGATCTTAAACGAATATTGATGTAGAAGTATGGACCATCGAGTTCTGCGGGAGTTTTGAAAATTTGCGGTTTTCAGAAAAGTAAGACTTTGATGATCTGTAATTATAAAGAAAGGATTTCCGTCTAAATAAACTCGAAATTTATCTATCGCGTAAACTATCGCCAGCAATTCTTTTTCGGTGGTCGTATAGTTAACCTCGGCTCGATTTAAGCATCTACTAACAATGTCGATGATATAATGATTCCCTGGCGCATCGACCTGATACAAGATCCCACAAATTCCTCGATCACTTGCATCAGTCTGTAATCGGAATTTGGTATCTGGGAGGATATGACTCAATCTAATACACCTACAAAAATCCCGCTTCAAGGTCCGGAAAGCTTCGCTATGTCGCGACTCCCATATCCATTCCTTATCTTTCGTCAACAACTCTCTTAAAGGATCGATCGCATAACTATGACGAACGTTGAACTGCCGGTAATAATTACATATTCCGAGAAATTGTTGGAGATTCTTTTTTTTTTTTGGGCTCTTCAAAGTTCAAAATGACGTCTAGCTTTTGCGGTTCCGGCGAGATTCCTTTACTTGACACGATGAATCCCAGAAAGGGTACTTGATCTTGCAAGAATTCGCATTTAGATAACTTAATCGTGAAGTTATATTCCGACAATTTATGAAAAATCCTGTCTACTATTTTAACATGCTCCTCAAACGTTCTCGTTCCGATGAGTATATCGTCAATATAACAAGAAATATAAGCATCAAATTCGTTACCGAGGGCGAAACTTAAAGCCCGAATAAACCCACTCCCCGCGGTCTTAAGACCGAATGGAATTCTACGAAATTGATATATTTTCGAGTCAAAAAGAAAGGCGGTGTACTGACGAGATTCCTTGCACAATGGCACTTGCCAGTAACCATGAGTTAAATCGATCTTCGAGAAGTATTGAGCTTTGTAATACTTTTGTAACAATTCGTTTATTTTAGGTGGTGATTCGTGATCGTCTTCTATAACGTCGTTAATAAATCGTGCGTCCAAACACACTCTAGCCGAACCGTCATCTTTAACAATAATTCGTAAAGGATTACAATACTGGCTAACAGCCCGTTCTATTACTCCTGTTTCCACCATCTTTTCAATTGCCTGTTTAGTAGGTTCTCGCAACCGGTATGGGATAGGATAGGTGTGTCTAATACTCGAAACCTCGCGTGTTAGTTTTATGTGATGTTCGTATCCCTTTGCACACCCTGGTTTATTCGAAAATAAAGTCCTATGCTTTTGCAAAATATCGGCAAAAACTTCCCTTTCCAGCTCCTTCAACGATGTTAGTTTCAACGCGACCGCCCGAAGCTCATCTGAAACGCTTTCAACGCTCTCAACTCGACCATTCGTGCACGATGGTTTTTCTAATTCGACGGCTTTTTGTCCCTCTGACTTTTCTATAGTCCCTTCGTCCAAATTAATTACAAACACGTGAGTATTTTGTTTTTGTTGTTTGCACAATAGCGTTTCTGATGCGCCTCGTTCGAACATCACTGTGGATGGAGAAAGAAGTCGTCCTCCTACCTGGATAGTGTGCCTTTTATAATTAATTATTACTTCATTACGCAACATCCAGTTGTTCCCCAAAATGATCGTTGACGTGAGATAAGGAATGATTATGAACGGGTCGCTATACTTTCGTTCTTCTACCTCAATGTCTAATAATACTTGATGTTTTATGGTTGTCGATTTTTTTCCAATTGCCGTTGTTACCCGAAGATTCGAGACGGGCAATAACCTAACATTCTTTTGACTCTTTACCACGGATTTGTAAAAATCTTCCGAAATCGCAGTTATTTGACTCCCTGAATCCAATAAGACCGTTATTGTTTCATTTCCCACCTTAATTTTAACGCGGGGGCATCTTGCAATCCTCCACGTAGTGTTAACTACTTCATAGTCCTTCTCCCCTTCGATTCCCGAAGCTAATTCCTCAATAAAATCAAAGTCTTGACGCGTTTTCGGACCCGTGTACAACGCGCCACTATTCAGTTTAAAGAATTCGTTGATCGATTTTGGCTATTTTCTCCCTGACCCGTATATTGTTTATTCGTACCACTCCCCCAATTCGGCGGCGGGTACCGGGTGTTTGGCAATACGATTTTCTTGTTCGGGTGATGATTGTATTGTGAACCCCTTAAGTAATTATTATTGTTTCGGTGCCAACCATTATATCGTGTATTTTGATAATATTCACGCGAGCTTCTACCTCTCATATTATTGTACCTGTCATTGGATTGTACCTGTATTTGTTTCACGGCTTGTCTACCACTACCATAATTATACGACAGCTTCTTTTTTTCTCGTTCTCGACGAATAGCATCCAGACTCGCCAAAGTCTGACCAATAACACTACTATTGTTATAATTTACCGTTGCCAAATTCTCCTTGACCCATAAAGGATATTGTTGTACTATACTGTAGTTTATTTCATACTCGTGTATTTGTGGATCGAAATAACGCGCTTCTTTTATTTGGCGATAATAATACCTCTGTAAACTTTCATCTTGTTCGCTATACCGACGATCGATCCAAGCATTTTTGAACTGGACTCTTATTGGAATCGAGTAAAATTCCTCCAAAAAACTCGCTTTGAATATTTCATACGATTCAAAATTTGGTTTGGTTTCTAACCATAATCCCGCTCGAGCTCCCTGCGCCGCGCTGCTTCGCAGTCTAACTGTCGGTCCTCTGGCACTATCGGCATCCTTTCGGTTTTATTATTTTTTTCTGTGAATTTTTTCAAATCAAACCTTTGTTTTACCACTACCAAATTTGGTTACATATATTTTATCATCCGCAGCCATCCATTATATTACTCCATTATTAAGAATATTTCTATTTCATTGTATTATTATTTTTTAGCGTTCCCGGTAACCGTTACTGATTTAGTATTAACTATTAACCTGTAACTTTATCGGGCCCCACGTTGGGCGCCAATTTGTGAAATAGACTTTTTATGGGAAATCCTGTGGGAATTCTCCTTCGATATTATTAAAATACAATAGATGGCTTGGAGCAGGCTGTAAAAATAATGACACGAACGCACATATAATATTAATAAACTGTGTATATATTCCACAGAGTCTCAAACATTGGTTTATGTCATAGATTGATATTGGTTCAAACTCTCAGGCATTCCTCATTCTCGATACATTAATTTGTCAGTATTGTCGCATAAAATAATAGTGAAGAACAACTGATTCGATAAGTTCGGGACTTCAAGATGATTATACAAATTGTAATACGAAAACAACGTGACAGAAAAATATAAACTTATCTCAAAAATCGGCGATCGCTGTTGATGGATCGGTGGCTCTTTCTTTACCTCTGGGGCTCGCTGATTTCCGGACCACGTTGAAAATGTGAAACTTCGGATAGAGGACAGGCCTGGTCCGTTCCAAATGAGCAGATACGATATATTTCGGCCGATGTAAAAGCTGTGGTCCTCGTGAATAGAGTAAAAGCGTCCTTTGTACTCGACGTCCCCAGAGAGAAAGAGAAAGAGGCCCTAGCGATACGAGTCTCCTCGAAATTATTATTCTCGATCATGCGCAATGGCACTTGCCTTGATCTAAACCCCGCGTGAGCACTCGGAGCTGGTGGGGGTATCGGTATCGATTTACATTAAGTAGAATATAGATCGATGATCGAACGTGAAATTATAAAATAATTCCTTACAGTATATTATGGGTTCCTTATGATTTGAAGCCAAGAGACGTTGAGCGTCGTTTTTTCGCCTGTGAACAACTGCTCGAGCGGCAAACAAAAGGGTTTTCTTCATCGCATCGTTACGAGTGATGAAAAATGGATTCATTACAGCAACCCAAAGAGAACAAAATCATGGGGACTGCCCGGTCGTGCTTCTACGTCGTCGGCTCGGCCGAATATTCACGCTGCGAAGATTTTGCTGTGTATTTGGTGGGACCAGGGCGGTGTTATTTATTATGTTTAAATTCTGAATTTATGCGACAATTCCCGACCACTTGTTAAGATGGAAATTTCGGTAAATCGCAACTCGGGGTGTGAGTCAACGTTACCTAGATTCCTGCGTTATCGATCTTTCTTGGTCGAAAGATCTCAAACAATCGAATCCCTAATTTTTGTCAACTCTGATTGCCTCACTCATTCGTAAAGAATTAATGAAGCAACCACAATTGACGGTTTTTAATTTCTAAAGGAATCGTGAAAAAATATAACCACAGCCCGGGATCGAACCGGGAACTCCAGAATTCTAGCCTGGTACGTTACCAATTACGCCACCGTGGCTCTGGTGACATCAATTCACGATCTCTATTTTAATGTCAGTAATCAAGCAACTTTCTCGGTTCGATCCCGGGCTGTGGTGATTTTTTTTCACGATTTCTTTAGAAATTAAAAACCGGTCAATTGTGGTTGCTTCATTAATTCTTAACGAATGAGTGAGGCAATCAGAGTTGACAAAAATTAGGGATTCGATTGTTTGAGATTTTTCGACCAAGAAAGATCGATAACGCAGGAATCTAGGTAACGCTGACTCACACCCCGAGTTGCGATTTACCGAAATTTCCATCTTAACAAGTGGTCGGGAATTGTCGCATAAATTCAGAATTTAATAATAACATATATACGACCGATTGATCAATAAAAGTTGTTATTTATTATGTGCTGTTGAAACCGAACGAAACTATCACTGGGGAACCGTATCGAACTCAATTGATGCGATTGAGCTGAGCACTGCGCGAAAAGCGGCCACAATACGAGCAGAGACACGAAAAAGTGATTCTACAGCATGACAACGCTCGGCCTCACGTTGCCAAACCCGTTAAAACCTACTTAGAAACGCTCAAATGGGAAGTCCTACCCCACCCGCCATATTCCCCAGATATTGCGCCGTCCGATTATTACTTGTTCCGTTCGATGACACATGGTCTGGCTAATCAGCAGTTCAGCTCATATGAAGACATCTCAAAATGGCTTGATTCGTGGATAGCCTCAAAAAACGAACACTTCTACCGTGACGGTATTCGAGCTCTGCCAGAAAGATGGGAAAAAGTTGTCGCTAGCAATGGGCAATATTTTGAATGATTCATTTGTAAACATTTTTTCACAATAAAGTTGCATTTTCATAAAAAAAAAAAAAAAAACAGCGGGAACTTAGTTGCGCATCTAATGCTTTACTTTTTTTTTTTAAATAAAAATAGCTATTTTTTTTATTGGTCTTAAAATATAAAGGGACACTTTATAAAATATATTATAATAACGGACAAGCTTGTTAAAAAATATAGATATTATCGGGTATATTGAATTTAAGGCTTCCACGGTGCTTACAGTTCTTACCTAGGTGCTTACGTATTTCGAATTTTTTTTTCCACCGTGGTTCCAAATAGAAATGGTTTTTAAAAACTAACTATATACGGCCATTTACGTTCAAAATTGTATTATATAATAGAATTTTTTATAATTATCTTAAATTTAAGTATTTTGTACTTGTAAGTTATCAGTTATGGCAATAATTATCACGATAGTAGTCATATGAGGCACGAATGAGTAATGAGCATTTTAATAATCTAGATAACATAAATATAATTTTAATTAAGTAAATAAAGCAATTCTTAGATACTCGTTAATAACAATTTGTCATAGCTTCATCCTCAGATGCTTAATGCTTCAAACTCCCAAAAGAATTGTACCTGACTCATTCTAATCATAAATAAAATAATAACATTATGATTAATAGATAATAATTATATAGGTTATAATAATGTTTTTTTTTCATTTTTAAATGAAAAGTACTAGTATGCATTTAAGTAACTCTGTTTACCGTTCTTCTTTGTCTTTTTGGTATGTTGGTTGCAGTTTGCGTTGTTCTACTGGCTGTTGAGATTTTCCCATGTGAAAATGTGTACATTTTTCTGAGGGTTTGCAAGTGTAACAGCTAAGCTGGTTGAATAGTATACGGCCTCGAACACTTCTACTCCAAGTCCACTGATGCATTTTCATGGTGCCCTTGAAAGTTTTTAAGTTTTTTGGAAGACTCTGAAATTTACTCTGTCAATTTCCATGATCTCTCGTTCGTAGACTGTTGCGTATTTTATATTTTTCACATTTATCTTTAAAACTTTAACAAGAGTATCAAAATTAGATACGTCATCTCCTCGAGCAACAAGATTGTCGGCTGTTCTTTTCGTTACACCTCCAACTCCATCAGCTGCTTTTTCCATGGCCACTTTTGGAAATGTTGTATGTTATAGCATTTATTTGCTCGTACAAACTTACCAGATAAGTTGTCAGCAATGCAAACATCATTTTATTCCTATACTGGTTTGTAGGTTCATCGCTAAGAAAGTGTAGATGATGTATTAGCGGTTTCTCTCTCAAAACTTTTTTCAAGATCGGCTTCAGGCGAGCAATTATTGCTTGAGGATCATGTCTCAAGGATGCCGACTACGTTGCGAATAATTGGTGACATCCCTTTGTATACCATACACCGGTGTGGAGGGATACTGACTCCCGTGATGCTCCGAAATGAACAGATTGTGGTTCTTCACCGTATTTGCAATTATAATTTTCACTGAAGTCTATATGCAGTAACAGATCTTTTTCTGTCAGCGTGTTTTTCAAAGTTTTGATAACTGAATATCGGTACTCAGTCCTATAAACATGACTCAGAAATTACGGTTTGCATTCCTTCAGAATTACTTTCAACTCCCCAACAGTTGTTTTTTGAGGTTGTTTAATAGTGCGCTGAACTGTAATTTCTTTCTTAGTCTTTGCAGATATCCTATTTTCCTTGCCAGTGGTCCACTTTTGGTCAGTAATTGGAGCGTTAATATCATTAATTTCGTGGTAAGGAACATCTTTAAGACAACAGGCTGCACACTTACGCTGAAGGCAAGCTTATGTACTTTGTTCACAGGTAAGTACTGAAATTAAATGTGTTGGGCTATGTACTTCAGTAACCTTCCCTCGATGCAGTGCTTGAAGTAACAGTTTCATGCTTTTATGCTTGATGCAGAGGCAGGTATCACGACTACTAACTTTTGGATGAACTGTTCAAAAAGGCCGGAGCCTAAAAAAGGTAGTGTAACTGATTTTGATACTTGGGTGAAGAGCTCTGAATTTAGTGTATAGTTCCTGTACAGAAAGATTCAAGAACATCTGCTTTTTAAGACCATGGCGTGTAATGCAGTCTTTTTTGCCAGGACACATGCGACTGTTGTCCTCAAAAATTGATGTAACTGTTCATTCTACAAATATCTGTCCCTGCTTCTTGGTTTTGCGACTGTAGACAAGAAGATTTTCTGACGTCGGTATTCCAGATGGGTGCAAAGGTGCTATAAGTTCCCTGTATTTCATCATCATGCGATATTTTTTTATTATATTGCCACAAATCACTCGTCCAATGAATTGTTTACTTTCATAATCTCTTTGTGCTGTATACATGGTTCGAAGCTGGTGTTGTAAAACTTCCCCAAATTCGAGCCTTTTCTTTAAATCAGTGTCAATAGACTTTCCCTTAATGAACTTTCTCACGGTGCTCCGAGGGTTTAAGTTATTATTAGCTTCTTTATTAATTTGCCTCCACTCAGATTTCTTTTTCTCGCCATTTTTCGTTCTAGCTCCTTATATTTATTTCTCAGTCTTTCTAGATCTTTGTAGCATATTGCAATTTCACGTTTTTTTTTCATTTGAGCTGCAATAGCTTGGCGAGGTTTTTTGATACCATCTTTGTTAATTCCTTTTATATCGGTTTGCTCTAAACTCTGTGAAATATCCTGAATACTTTCAGGATATCTCATTATCTATTTTGTCACACTTATTTGTGATATTTTTTTCTTTTTTCTTTCGTTGACGATATGTTCGGACCCACTGCTGTACCTTGATTCTTCTATCTCGTTTTTCTCTTTCAGTCATGTCCGCAATATTTTTCAGTTTTCCTGTAGCTTTTCGAGCCTGCCATCTTTTCAGTTCCACTGTACGTGCTTCTTGATAATTCTTTGGATTTGCTTTAATTGCCTGTCTCCGAGCTCGTTCCGCCTCTTGGTTCAATTTCAATGTTGCTTCTCGTTGAACAGAACTTTGATTATTTCCTTTACTTGCACTGCTCTGTCGATGTGATTTTTTCAGCTTAGCTGCATCATTGAGGCATTTTTCATACACTTCCTGTACCCGATTCCTCTCACGAAGTCTTGTCGACACTCCCCTATGTGGAGCCATTCTGTTAAAAAAAATCTTATTCCTTAAGGTACGTCGAAGATCTACACTGGACATTCATTTACATGTTAGGTTATGGAGCTTTCTAGCAACTTTTTATTAATCAATCGGTCGTGTCGCATAAATTCAGAATTTAATAATAATATGGAACTTTCTTTCTAAATTAGGATAGGAGATGAAAAGGCATCGATTGATACTTTATAAGGCTAAAGGCTATCCTTCAATATAGTGTAACATAGTTACATGCGCGGCACGATATTATAGTATCGAACGGCTATGAGAGCCAATATTATATCTTTGAAGCGTCAAGTACAGCGAACACTAGGCCGACGAACCCGGACCTAGCATAAAAACTGGTGACGTCACGCCTCTGGAATTCGCTCGTCGCCGAAAACAGCAGGTCAGCGACCAGCTGGTCTTGCTCGGCGATGAGGGAGAGCCAGGGGGGGGGGGCGTGACAACGGAATCACATAATCGAGCGAAACGGGACAAATTTTAAAATCGAAGTCGAAAATGACGTAGGAGGACCCAGGGTGGGGAGACGGCTATAAAAGCGCCTGCACCGGAAGGAAGACTCTCTCTTATTCGGTAACACGAGTTTAACTGAAGCTAATTGCGAGTGCATTAGATTTCGAGAATATTAAAAGTAATAAGGCGGAATCTATATAAAATTGATTAGTCGAAAGTCTGAAAGTGATATAATACGAGAAGTAGTTAGAAATAATCAGGATAGGGACAGATGAATAATTATAAGCCGAGAATTTAGTGCATAGGAATAAGAAAATAGTGTATGATAAAATAAATTAAAGAGTGCGGACGTTAAACCCGTAGGAAGCATCGGAATCGCTTTTCCTGCGAGAGAAAGCAAGAAAGAGCGAAGAGTGTGAGAAGTGTGAGAGAGAAAAGCATTGTCAACAGAGTTTCTACACTCTGTCCACAGAGAGCCTGGTGCGTACGGTGGTATGGGTGTAAGCGACGAGCAATACCAAGAATTTCGGGTAGAATAAGTAGAAATAATAATAAATATAATCAACGGAATTCCCTAATTTTCGAGACCGAAAAGATAGAATTAAGAAATATAGAAGATAGGATAATTGTAATTCAATAAGAATAAGTAGCATTAACACATAGGATAAATAAGTACGAGTGAATGAGTGAAAGATGTGTGAGAGCAAAAGAATTGTGAATAGGGTTCCTACACCTTATAAAAAGAGAAAATGCGAAGTATCATGACCAGAAAGCGAAATCTTGGTGCGACAAATATCCGATAATACCGTGTAACACCGAGCGAGAAGGGAGCACCATTAGAGTCAGAGCGAAAGAATCATAAAGAGAGCTGAGACGCTTGACCAAAGGAGTGAGTGCGAGGAAAGATAGCGAGCGGTGCGGTATGGATATAGCGGCGTATTGAACATAGGTATAGTGAAACTGTGCTACGAACCATAACAGACTCCCGAGTAATACCGAGAAATCGCGCATCACAAATAAGATAATAAATTGCGGAAATAATCGGTTGCATACCGAGTGTAAAGGAAGATCCTCGAAAATTTAAATGAATGTAATTAAAAAAGTGAGGTTTGGCTATAAATTATTTGTCTAAAATAAAGCATCACTGTCAACCACCTTGAAGTCTACATTAATTAGTTATGTGTCGAGCCCAAAACCCCACGAAAAATAAAAATATATGTGAACGGGAGAGAAATACCGTTACAATAGATACGAAGGTCTTACCCATGGTGCTTACATGCCATGATGCTCATAAATAACCTTTAGCTGGGTCTAACAATTCAAAGAGGTTATGTACAAAGAGTTCCGCAAAAATTTATTTATGCACCAAAGTACTTTGTGATATTATATGTCAACTAAGTGATAATTTGTTACGATAAGCAGGTTATCTATTCTATGGTGCTTACAAACCACTTTTATAACCTAACCTTTTTTCTGTAACTCCAACCTTCGTAGCTCGCTCGCCATTGCTCGCTGCTTTCAGTCTAGTACTAAAAATTTTCTCTACAGGTACTTCTTCACTTTAGAGTATTCATAGTAAATTATAATTGAACGTTCTTTTGTAAGCAGTGCAAAAGTTAAAATTGATCGTTCTTGCCAAAAACGAGGGGACAAACTTCAACTCTGAACATCATGCATTTAAAGGTGCTATAAAATAAGTGTGCTGCATGAAAATGTAGCCACACTTATCTATTATTAATAACGAAAATGCGATTTCATAAAAAAAAGTCCAACTTCATTAATGGAAAGCTCTAAATAGTGATGTAGGAATGTCGGGACAGCTCAAGGTGCTTACATTTTGACGATTTGACAACTGTTGGATAATCAGCTGGCGCACGGCGATCGATATTCGTCGTGCGCCTACCTGTTGCGGTGCTCCAGCACACGGAGTTCGGTTGAGTCGAAGATAGCCGAGGCAGGGCTTCGCGAAGCCGAGGCTGTGCCTCGTTGACAGGTCGCGTCGAGCGAGAGGATGTCTCTCTCGCTTGACTTCGGTTTCGCTCACCGGCTATCTCGCTCAACTGACTTCAGCGCCCAACGACACTTTCATATTCCGCAGCCATATTGGATATTTTGACACTTACGTGAAAACCCGCACGGAACAGCGCACGCATTTAGAAGGCTCGAACAATTTTCACATCTCTCAACCGGATTATCTCAACCTTCGTTTGTTCACCAGGACTCAAAATCAGGTACGAGTGCATTGTTATAATTTACCATAAATTCAATGGCAATGAGGAGTTGGATTCTCATCGGTACATCAACATTTTTTGGTCTCACTTTATGGCGGGCATCGCAGCACATGTCGCGCCACGTTTCCTCTCAGCTTAATTTGCCGGTATAATTAATATAATTATGCAGGTTTTCCATATTCGCTGTACTTTCCCCCAGGACATCTGCTGGGAAAGTACAGCGACTATACACTGCTCATTTTGTGCATCCTCATTATATGTTGTATTGTGCTATGCAGTGCTGCCTGCATAGCTTGTCTCATGCATGTAGAGCACTCAAGCAATTTCAATTGCAAGTGCTCTCATTTGTTCACTGCAACCTCTCTTCATTAAGCTGCTGAGAGCTTGCTGTGAATTGTTATAACGCCTTACGCACTCATTCTCTCTAGCGTAGCGTGCTACGCAGCACTGACTGCTGCACGCACACCGCTCTCTACGCTCTCAGTATACCTACTGCACACAATTATTATAATTGTGTGCTGCTCAAGTCTCACAGACAAAAATCTGACTCAATTTTATTTATTTATATACAGTTTTTAATTCTCTCATTTTGGTGCATTCATTTTTATATCAACTTTGTTTTTTTTCTAAATTTAACCTAATGTTGTATTTAATTCCAAAGTCTAACATTTTTCCAAATTACATTTAAATTATGATTTGTATGTGACTTGCGGATGGTTAAATAAACTACTTTCTCTGAATACCATCTATGCGTCTGGTTTATTTTCACCGTGTCTTGAATGAAGCTTCATTAGTTTCAATATATTCACAGGTCTGTCAAACAACATCCTCTGGACTTCTCAAACAACAACGTTTTCGCAAAAAATGCGACGTTGGATGGAAATTTTATATGGTGCTCCTGATAAACGTTGTTAGTATGTCCACGAAACACTTCTGTAAACTTTGATGAATTACTTGCAGAGTCAAAAAATATTAGGAGGACAGAAATACACCACTTTTCGATAATGACCCTAGAGCGAACCCGTCTTGGGGTCAGTGATACCAGATGCGGGAATTTTGCCCCTATCACGCTGCCCGTGCTAGGCGCGTCCGGAGAAGACTTGCGCCACTCGTAATAAATCTCGTCTCGATTGCACTTTACGTTGTCTCGCCCCACCCACTTCACAACAGCTACTGCGCGGGCTTTTATGAAATAAGTTATGGAACATTTTTTAATGAATATATATAAATATTATACATATTGTAACGGTATTTAACGTTAACATCACCCTTAAAGGGTTTTAGTTCGAACTCGAGCAGGGAGGAAATTAATATAGGCTTCTGTATTAGGTAAAAGTATGGTTTATTAAACACATTAAACAGATAAATAATTTATATGGTCATTAAATATACTCCTTTTTAGTTTTGGTGATTATGCACCTTATAAAAAAGACTTGACCCGGGCTTACGCATGCCGTTATAATCGTGTTCGCATGAAGTAGGAGATTTATATCGAATTACTGAAATATTTTCTTTATAAGGTAGTATAGTTCCTACACATGGAAAGAGCTGGTGGAGCTTGCTATCGTTTATATATCTATATCGGCTCTGTTATTATTCCTCGGTGTTCGGAGGTAGGCTATTCTATAGCTATAGTGCGTGGACTGTAGTGGGGACGGAGCTCTCACTCGAGCTCTCCGGGCCAAGCGATCTACTCACTGGTCCCGCCGCTATTCCGGTGGAGGCGTCAGCGTGGTGCATCATCGGTGCATCGGCGCATCGGAAATGCGACAGGAGCGGCTCTAGCTAGTTTTTATGGTGTTTTTTTAGTCCCTACGGATTTAATATATTTTTGATCCATACCGCTTGGTTTAGTTTTGATTGGAGATCTTGTCGGCTGGGATGCTGGACTATTCGGATGACTGGTAGCTCAATAGTTGGCCTTGGAAGATGTTCGTTTTTCCCTGGGCCAGAGGTTTCAGGCCTGATCCTTGGAGTGGTGCAGTTGAAGATGCTTCTCCTTGGGTTGACTAAGTGGTCCTTCTTTTAGCTGGATGGCTGGTCCTCCTTTGGTCGATTAGCTGGTCTTCCTTTGGTTAATTAGGTGGTCCTCCTTTGGTAGATTCTGGATGTTGGCGAAAGTCTGTGAACAGAATGCTCTTCGACTGTGGTTTGTCGTGCCCTTTTATACCGGCTTCCCCGCTCTTCTTTCCTTTCTGTCGGTATAGCAGGGTATTACTATATCTGCTAGTGGTCCCGTAGCCCATCTCCTGTAGCCCATTTGTCCCGTTAATTTCCTCTTCTTGGTTATCGTGATTTAGCGCGTTCCTTTTAGATGGTTCTTCATACGTTACTCGAGAATATAGTATTACTGCTTGGTAGTATAACTATAGCTCGAGTAACGGTAGTTGGTCTTTATTTGTGTGCGTGCTGTGTGGTATGGATCTCTGTGTTTGTGTGTGTGTGGGTCTCGTTTAGCCGGTATATTTAATTATAAGACGAGTATGTCGTCTTAATATAAATAAATAAATGATGAAAGTAAAGAAATATATAAAACGCTCACTAATTTTGCAGCCGTCAGCAAATGAATAGTGTATTACAATATCCAACACCAAATTGTAGTCCTTTACACAAAAGGTTCTTTACAATTTATCGAATAAAAAGAAATTGTAATGCTCTACTCACGTCCCAGGACCTACCACGTGGAGGTAGCTGCATAAGGACCCACCCGTGGGGCCGTTGCTGTGTTTGTATAGCCAAGCAAATACGGACACAGGAAAGACCCCTCTCCATCCCTCCAACAATTAAACGTCTTATTTTTTCATTAAACTAAGAGCAACAAATAAAATATGATTTCGCAAGAACAGTATTTTCTGTTCTAATAAAAAATAAATAATGTTTTCAAATAAAAAAAATAATAAATTTCTGTTTTTGTCTTAGGTTAATGGAATGCGTCATGAAAAGTTAATAAAAGCCAAGTTACAAATTTGGAAAAAAATTAATTGCTATATATAATCAACAGTATTATATTATATCTTTCTAAATTAATAAATAATAAATAAATAAATATATTTCTCTTTTTTCTTAAGTCTATGCAATGCATTATACACAATGTTATATTGATTTTTATTCACATTTATTTTTATGTAACGCGTTCGATTTACTTTATTTCCAGCTTTTTAACGTACCCATTACGATATTCATTTATTTTTATTTTTATTTATTCGTGTATATATTTTTATATTGTTTATTTATTTGCATCACTGCTTGGGGTTGTGACCAAGACGGGTTGTGCCCATTTGGTGCTAGGAATAGATCTGTGTGGGGGGAACGTAAAGCAAAGAGCGAGTCGGGAGGTGAGAGCAAATTGCAAAGGTTCTTGCGAGGCTGTCGTAGTGAACGAGAGCTGACGTTCGCGGAGAAGGGTCCGTGAACATTCCTTGAGGGCTGGTGTTTGTTTGTGGTTGCGAAATTGAGAACGCTACAAATTGACTGTACTGTATGACTTGAAGTAAAGACGGGGTTGTGGATGCTGCAGCATGGCTGTATTGCATCATATTAGGTGGGTAGGGAGTGGTGGAAGGAGACGAAGAATGAGAGGAGACCGCAGAAATCAATGGAAATTACGAGTTGGTCATAATGAATGAGGAGACCGGGCGGTTTTGTATGGGTCGTTGCCCGAGGAGTTATCTGGCTTCAAGGGTGTTTAGGGATGTTTAGGGATGTTTAGCTCAGTTGCTGCGGCTCTTATTGCTTTTTCGTGTAAGTATGCCGGGCATGATTTGTCAATGGGAAGGTGTTCACCTTTGCATTTTGCGCAGCAAGGGGGCTTGTTTGTAATCGGAAATGTTTGCTCTGGCGAATGTTTTTTGTCGCCGCAATGGAGGCATTTTGCATGGCTCTTGCATGGGCTGGATACGTGGCTAAATATGAAACAGGAAGAACAAATTTGTACTATAGCAATTTAGGGGTCAACGGGGAGACTCAGTAGAGAGAGAGAGAGAGAGAGAGAGAGAGAGAGAGACGGAGTCTTGGCGAAGCCTGCCTTCAAATCTAATGTAATCAGATTGCGTAGGGACGAGTTTCGATTCGTTTCCGGAGCCTGACTTTCGGTTTTGACGCCGAGCTTCTAGGACCTGGTGTTACGTCAAACCCGCGCGGTGTTTTTACAAAAACCGACAAATTTAAGACGTGTGAGGCGTTTCGGCGTGAGTTTTCCGTACTCTGGTCAAGGAGAATGAATTCTCTCTTTACCACACCTGACAAGAAACACCGAAGACGCGAGCCCCCTTTTGAGTCTAACCTTTCGGAAAATTACTCGGAACAGGGCTGATAATCCGCGTTGATTGCTCGCGTTAACCGTCCCTCGACTCGATACACTAGATCGATAAATTAACCCGTGGAGGAAGGGGTTTTAGGGGGAAGGAAAATGGCAGGTTACTTTCACTTGGGGAAATGTTTACGGAGATAGTAGAAAATATAAATTAGAAGAATTGCGTCTATACTTACGTTTGGTTTTCTGGTGAAGTTGTGTCGTCGGTAACCGATGCGTTGAAGGGTAAGGATGGTAACCGTTTGTTAAAATTAAAAAATTCTAAACTCGATGATTCGTGAAGCTGTTAAAATTTATTCAAATAACCGAATAAGTGATACACGTACGTTCACTATTACTGTGCGCGAGCGGTCGTTACTTTTTGACACAATGCTCTTAACGTGATACTTATGATTCGATAAAACAGTAAAACGAAATAAACAGCGTGGACTAGTACCAAAACGGCAAAAACAATTGAAATTCAATTTCTTCTAGATTCCTTCTTTAAACTTGAGATAAATTCCGAATGATTGACATTAAAACCGAGAAAAAGTAAATTCGAACTGAATTTAGACTGCTCAACCATTCTTCTTCTAAGTACTCACTCTGAATTTTAGCTGACTCTACAGGGTGGGGTTCCTCCGCGGTGGGAGCCTTTTTAGCTGGCCAGTTTCGATCGTGACTGATCGAACGCTCGACACTGCGGCTGTACGCACTGTAAGCTATTCTCCACCGGGTTCTAACCTAGGAGCCGCTTACTCTCTGTTCTGTTCTACTGCACTCTGACTATCTGCTTTTTCGGGCATTTTTCCGTCCTTACATAGGCCGTGGATGGTATAATTTTCTATGCGGGGGATTCTTAGAATTACAATAGCGCTCGGACTTTGAGGCTCATCGCGATGACTAATTTTTCTTCTAGACATGCCCTCGTTCGATTCTCGTTCCGAGTTGCTTGGGGTGAGGTGACACATCCAAGGTGAAATGAAGCTACATTCGAGAAAGGCTTAGACTTTTAAGTCGATCCACCGAGGTTGGTGATTCATGCTGTAATTCTCACCTGAACCCGGTTTCGTTCAATTCCTATTCCGAGCTGCGGTACCACGTGTCGCGAGGTAGTAGGAGAATTATTCCTTGCTTTGACGACATATATCGAGATAGACAGTGAAGAATAAAAACCACTCGGACCCCGGTACAGCCAATATGCTTCTCTTTTGTATTATCTCTTTCTTTCTTTTTCATTTTCCGTTATAAACTACGACTTATTATTCAAATCCAGGTTTGTATTTGGAATTCATTTGAACGCTTATTAGTTAATGTCTAAAAAGGCCTTATTGACTCAATATTTCTCGATATATTTCCTCAAGTCTTTTAAGTTGGATATCGTTGGTAATAAATTGAGATATCGGTGTGACAAGTTTTTACTCGATTGTTAAAGCCGTTTTATGTACAATAACTCTTCTTATTAATTTTTAAGGAAATGCATTCGATATGTATATATTACTATCTCTATCCATATATTCCTTCGAGGGATTACCTCTCGTCTCGGTGGCACCCGCCGAGATAGAGAGAGGGAGCGAAAAACGGCTTGGTCAGGAAGCGAGGTGTCGAGAGGTTCGGGTCACGCTGCGCTGTAGATCCGAGTCGCTTTTGCTGTCCCTTTTATGACTACTACAGAATGCAGTTCTTCGATAATGTTAAACTTGTTTTAATTCTTAATAGTGTACAGCGCGAAGAGGCTTATACAGGGTGGCCGATTTATCTGAAGACATTGAAATATTTCGAAAACTACGCATCCCATCAAAAAAAGTTCTGAATAAAATTTGTTCGCCTAGAAGGGGGTCATCCAATGATACCAAAGTCGACCCATCACCCCTACCCCCTGGGGTGGGGGTGGGGGCAACTTTGAAATCGTAAATAAGAACCCCTATTTTTTATTGCAGATTCGGATTCCCCATAAAAAAATAAGTAACTTTTATCTGAAACATTTTTTTTCGATTTGTGATAGATGGCGCTGTAATCGCAAGGGACCTGATTTTTGCGAATATCTCGAGAAATTACACATCGGATCGAAAAAAGAAAAAAACACATGTTTTATTTTTTAAAAAGCTATTCAGCGATACAAAACTCGATCCACCCCCCCTCCCCATCCCTACCCCCTGGGGTGGGGGTGGGGGCAACTTTGAAATCGTAAATGGGAAACCCTATTTTTTATTGCAGATTCGGATTCCCCATAAAAAAATAAGTAACTTTTATCTGAAACATTTTTTTTCGATTCGTGATAGATGGTGCTGTAATCGCAAGAAACCTGATTTTTGCGAATATCTCGAGAAATTACACACCGGATCGAAAAAAGACATGTTTCATTTTTCAAAAAGCTATTCAGCGATACGAAACTCGATCCACCCTCCCCCTATCCCTACCCCATTTTGTGATGAAAATGGAAGTTGCTTCAAAATCGTGATTGGAAAACCCTATTTTTTCATGGTTTTCCATGGCAAAATCCATTGATTTGACTTTATCGTTGATATGAAATTTTCTCACACATGGCGCTGCAATGGAAAGCATGTATTCGTTTATCAATAAGTTAAGGGATGCTTATTTTAGGTGAGTCCCCTTGCCTCTCACCATCGGGGTGCTTGTTTTAGGTGAGTCCCCTTGCCTCTCACTGTTCAATAAATTAGATTAAATGATTATTGATTCTTTCCTCGAATGATTGTACACAGGAGAGGCCCTCACTCCCACCCTGAAATCGTAAATGGTCATCTTTGACAACGCTGCAGTGGCTTTTATAAACCCGTAGTTCACCATACGGTCACAGTGGCGCGTCAAGGTCAATATCAACGATTTTAACTGAAAACACTTCCAACATTGTCAATTCACTTGACTATCTTTACCCTTCATTCCTTAAACTGAAGTACGAGTGCGAAATAAATGCTGCAACCATAGAAGAAAAAACTGATATGATTCTGATTTTCGGTGAATGTAGGCGGAATGTTGACGATGCTGTTGCCTTGTATGCTGAGCGTTTTCCAGATAATGTTTGCTCACGTTCTTTTTTTTACAAAGTTGTTCAATCCGTTATGTCTGACGGTAGTGCACAACCTAAAAAAAGAAAACGAAGAATCCCTGTCACAGGAGAAGCTAATGAAATTGATGTGCTAGCAGCTGTTCAACAAAACCCTGATGTAAGCACTCGGCAATTACATCGGGATTCCGGAATTTCTAGAGATAGTATTCTCAGAATATTGCATCGTCACAAGTATCACCCATACCACATTTCACTGCATCAGGAACTTCATGGCGATGATTTTCGTCTGCGAGTAGAATTTTGTGAATGGGCAGTTCAGCAAATACAAATAAATTCCAATTTCTTCGCTAATGTACTATTTTCACATCAGTCCACATTCACAAACCATAGTGCCGTTAATCGGTATAACATGCGTTACTGGAGTGTGCAAAATCTCCACTGGTTATGACAAGTTGAACATCAACGTCCCTGGCCGGTTAACGTTTGGTGTGGAATTGTAGGTAACAAACTCATTGGTCCTTATTTTATTAATGGTACTTTAAATGGAATCAAATATCGAAATTTCCTGGAACATGAACTACAACCTCTACTTGAGGATGTTGCATTGCCTATTCGCCAAATTATGTGGTTTCAGCATGACGGTTGCCCAGCGCATTACTCAATAACAGCACGGGAAGTATTGAACCGTGATTTGACATCGCCGGATTTTTTTCTGTGGGGTCATCTAAAAGATAAGGTTTTTCAACAAGCACGAACCACTCGTGAAAACATGATACAGCGCATAAGAAACGCTTGCGCTGAAATTCCCTCAGATATGCTCCTCTTCTGTGTACAATCATTCGAGGAAAGAATAAATAAGTGTATAGAAGTTCAAGGTCACAATTTAGAACATTTAATCTAATTTATTGAATAGTGAGAGGCAAGGGGACTCACCTAAAACAAGCACCCCGATGGTGAGAGGCAAGGGGACTCACGTAAAACAAGCATCCTGATGGGAACAAAAATTACTACGTCCACGTCGTTGTTCCTGGGTAACGCTGAAAGTACTTGTTAACTTATTGATAAACGAATACATGCTTTCCATTGCAGCGCCATGTGTGAGAAAATTTCATATCAACAATAAAGTCAAATCAATGGATTTTGTCATGGAAAACCATGAAAAAAATAGGGTTTTCCAATCACGATTTTGAAGTAACTTCCATTTTCATTACAAAATGGGGTAGGGATAGGGGGGAGGGTGGATCGAGTTTCGTATCGCTGAATAGCTTTTTGAAAAATGAAACATGTCTTTTTTCTTTTTTCAATCCGATGTGTAATTTCTCGAGATATTCGCAAAAATCAGGTGCCTTGCGATTACAGCGCCATCTATCACGAATCGAAAAAAAATGTTTCAGATAAAAATTACTTATTTTTTTATGGGGAATCCGAATCTGCAATAAAAAATAGGGGTTCCCATTTACGATTTCAAAGTTGCCCCCACCCCCACCCCAGGGGTTAGGGGCTTTTTTTGATCCGATGCGTAGTTTTCGAAATATTTCAATGTCTTCAGATAAATCGGCCACATTGTATATCTACCACAGTAACTAAATGTTAATTGTTTTTATATCCTTTCACGATGCTAACTGTTTATTTAAACAATGTAATGGCTTTTTGATTCTGATTTATGTTTAATTCTCATAATTGTAGTTATTTCTTGTATCCTTTTAGGTAAACATTTCTTTTCTGAATTCTTATCATAATTTTAGGTTAAAATTGTTCGTGAGTCCAAATTATTGTATTATATATTAAATGGCTGCTTAGATTTGCAGTGGACCGCAAAGTATTTTATAAGTATGTATTGTTTCGAGGGAACACTCCTTATGGTGTTAACACAGAGAGAGGGGAAAGACAGCATCGGCTCGGGTGCGACCTGAAGCGTTGAGGAGTATGTTCCCCCACCAGCAACTGCTACCGTAGCTTCGAACCGTCTTTGCCGTCGCTCCAATGACTAATATGCGACATCTTTCTTATTTTAGCCTATTTTAACTCTGGCTATCTGTATGATACTATTGCTTAATTCTTATATCAAACTTACGTTTAGATGTTTTATTCCTTTTAAATTATCGATTTATCTATTAGATATATTGTAACATAGTTACACTCTCTAGCCTACTTTATTATGTCAAACGGTATAAAGAGCCGAGGGATACGCAGAAACACTTACAAAATTAGACTCGGTACAGGCGTACCGAGGTTCGCGGGCGATAGGCCATCACCCCTGGTATAAAAACTAGAGCTCTCGCCGCTCCAGAATTCCCTCGCTGACATAAACAGCAGGTCAGCGACCAGCTGGCCTTGCTGGGCCGCGAGGGAAAGGCGGTGAGCGCGGCAGCGGCAGATCGCAAAAGCCGAAAAGATGCGTTAGATTTTAAATTTGCGATGAAAAATAGGCAGATGGGAATGAGGCGAGGGGAGGCCTATAAAAGGCCGCTGCGCGGAGAGAGGAGCTCTCTTGGCCTCTTAGCGTGGATAGAAAGCGTGTTAAAAGACAAGTCGAAAAATCTGAACATTCTAAAAATTACGAGAGAAAAGTTAAGCATTATCAACGAATAAATTCTGAATAAATTCGGGTCCAGTGCATAACGGAACATCGAATTAGTGAGAATGGAAGACAGCGGAACAATGAGAGGCAGGCGAGTGGTTTAAATAATATAAAGAATTGGTTTTAGTGAAGTTAAAAAGAAACTAGTAATAAATTAGGATATGGATAGGTTTAGGAGAATAGAATTAAGAGAATAAGTGTGTGTGCGAATAGATCTAAGTAAAATGAAGTGCATAGGATTAATTAATACGTTTAAGCGAGTAGTGTATCCGGAAATAGAATTAAATTGTGTGGACTTTAAATTGGAAGTATAAACGGGAATCGCCCGCCTGGATGAGTGGGAGAGAGAAAGAGAGAAAGTGAAACGAGAGTAAAAGAGAAAGAATTGTAAACAGAGTTAATACACTCTGTCGAAGGAGCGAGTGCGAGGCGAATGACTGGTGATGTGAGTATGTCTGTGCACCGAGCATACAGCAATACCACTGTACAAGAAGAATAATAAACTCCCGAGGATACCGAGAATCGATGCACGAATGAGACGAAATGATAATAAAATAATCGTCGGAATTACCGAAATTAAATGCACCATTCTATATAATAGAGGCCGAAAACTGTAAAATAACTTGTTATAAACTTATTCATTCTGTAAATAAACCCTACTCTCACGCACTTCGAAGTCTAACATTAATTAGTTTTGTGTTCGAGCCCGAACTCCCACGAAAAATAAAAATAATTGTTAACGATAAAAAAATTACCGTTACAATATATATATTTTCCGTCACCTGAATATTTACTTCGTAAAGAGTCTAAATCTCTGCTACAATTGTGTTTCAATTCTTATTTGTCTATTCAGAAATTTTGAAGAGCTGCCTTTTGGGCTTTTGGTGTTCTGAAGTCAAAAACAAATTCCAATTTTCCATCACTACTAACAAGGAAAGGTACTTTGGTGTCCCCCTCCGATTTTAATGCAACTCACGTATGTTGTAGAGCATCGAAAACTAAAAGACACGTATTTTTTTTTATCGGCGGAAAAACATTATTAAGGGGTGAAATCGCCCTTCAAAAATAGCATGTCGAGGGGTGATTTTGCAGTTTCACCCAGAAGGCGTCAACCGATTTTAATAAAACAAAAACCAAAATACTCCTCATTGAAGACAATCAAAATTCCACGCTAAGTTGAAGAAAAAAATTCATTTGCAGGGGTGAACAACCCCCTGATTTTTCAAATTTCCACCCTACACAAAAAACTAATCAACCAAATTAAACAGAACATGAACCATTTGGAAGGGCAAGTTAAAATAAAGTTGACGTATTTTTGCACATTCACAGGAAAATGAGTTTACGGGGGTAAACTACCCCTTATCCATTAGTACGTATATTTGTACATACATTTTTGTTTCTCGTTATTTACATGTTAAAGAGCTGCTTGCGTTCACTCTTTGTGCTGATTTTGTGCTTATCAATAATTTATCGTCATATGTCATCGACCTTTCGATTAGATAGTATTTCGATTCGGCGCAAATTTCGGAATAAGTCGGTGATGCAACAGTCGTTCCATCTATAGAACTTTGTCAATTATTCCAACGAAATGAATATGATCTTATTTTTTTGAGTAATCTAATCATACGCCAATATGATAAAAATACTTTCGACGCAGTAAGAGGTGTTTTCTACATAGGCGGCTATCTGGGACTGCGTATTATCTGCTGATATCGCATGTGGTTCAACAACAAGTCTTTCAAATATAAAAGCCGCGATACATACAGCGATCTTCAGTTGCTCATTTGAACGGAGTGCCAGTGCGTCAGTTATAATTTCTGACAAAAAAAAATCAATAGACCATGAAAGTGAATCCAATCAACGTCATTAAACTTCGTTTGGCTACATTTCAAGCCATGAATATTCCCGAAACTCCGATTAACAATGCAGAAATCGAGGTAAAGCAGAATTTCGAAAAAGTTCTGGTCGACTGCATGGACGATTATAACGGAGTTGAAATTATCGAGGAGCAATCGCTAGATTTTCAAGAGCCATTCAAGCAATATGATGTTAACCCTGTCGAGAACACTCTTTGGCAACATGATGAAGGTCCAGTGGATTCTGATACTTGTTCTAAAGACGAAGAAGACATAAGCTACGATTACAAACGCAAAGCAATCGAATACTGGAGATCCGGTAAGAAGAAAAATTACAGTGTCGATACCGTGAGTCAGAAATTCAAAAAAGTCAAATCTGTACGACAATTAAAACGCTGGGCAAATCAAATGAACAAAGGTGGGACCTACAAGGAGAAATTAGCTCAAATCTCTGAATATACTTTGAAAGACATACAAGCCGCAATAGATGCTGGTTTCATTGTTCATGATATCGACCTTCAAAAGTGGGCTCTACAAGCTCAAAAGAGATAGGTCACGAAGACATTCGTTTTAAAGCTTCTCATAATTGGCTTCGAAAGTTCAAGAAATCACATCGTATTGTGTCCAGGAAAATTAATAAATTCGTAACACGAAAGACTATAGAAGACAAACCAGTTTTAAGGATGAATGCAGAAAACTTCGTAAATGAAATTAAACCATATATTTAAACATATGGACCGGAAAACATATATAATTCAGATCAGAGCGGTTTTCAACTGGAAATCCACTCTGGCAGGACTCTGACGACTGAAGAAACTAAACAAGTGCAATGTGTAGTACAATCCGTATCATCTACAACTCACAGCTACACTATCCAGCCAACCATAAATGCAGATGGAAAATTATTGTCACCCCTTTTTATCGTTCTAAAAGAGGGAAAGGGTGAGTTCGGCCCAATCGTGGAAAAAAATTTATTCAGGCCAGAAAACGTATTTTTAACAGCAACGAAATCCGGAAAAATGATTGCCAGAAAATATTGAACATATGATGAATTATACTATATCGATAACCAATATCATCCTATGTATAGAGCACTTCAAAATTTGGTTGGAAAAAGTATTCTTCCCCAACACCGGCCGTTACAGCGTATTGTTGATAGACTCGTGGAGTGGACACTGCCCAGAAGTTGTTCTAAATGCAACACCTCGGGGCAAAAAAATAATCACAAAGATAATACCTAAAGGCACCACAGGGAAAATCCAACCACTCGACGTTTTTGGTTTCCGAATATGGAAAAATTTTGTACGACATTTTTCCGACAGTGTATTATTACTTAATTCTGATATTAATTTACACTTGAGAAACAACATAATCAAACTGCAATCGCTCGCACACAATCAACTATCATCACCCAGATATATAAATCTTTTCAAATATGCATGGTTCAAAAGTAATTATAGAACCGATAAGCCAAACGAATTCGACAATCCAGTGAGTTTTGGTTTCGGTCAATCGTCTCAAGTACACTGTGAAGTACTAGGTTGTAATAATGTGGCCATCATCAGATGCTCATGGTGCAAGAAGTCTTTATGCTTGCAACATTTTTTTGAAGAGTATCATTTCTGCACGACTTACGAACCATGATTGCTGCAAATTATGACGTGCACATTGCACGTTGATGAATTGTAAAAGGAATGATACATTATAATATATACTGTGCGTTAACATGGGACGTAAAAAGGACGACAGTCGAATAAATGCGCATGCCGAAACCGGGTATTTGTTATTGCTCGCCTATATCCTCAGCTGATTGCCACTGTTTCGAAATACAACCATACATATATGCCATACAACCACCCAACCCCAGCAACATTCCCCAGTATTCTGTATTTGAACAAGCTATTTTTTTCAGTAAATAACGTGAAACTCGTGAATGGACCATTCTACTTGTAAGTACCAGCCGGTCACCCACTTAATAATAAATAAAGCATCATGCGAAGTTCCCCCCCTTGACTTCGGCTAACAGGAATGTTTTGAATCAATTCGGACATTTAAATAACGAGAAACAAAAATGTATGCACAAATATACGTACTAATGGATAAGGGGTAGTTTACCCCCGTAAACTCATTTTCCTGTGAATGTGCAAAAATACGTCAACTTTATTTTAACTTGCCCTTCCAAATGGTACATGTTCTGTTTAATTTGGTTGATTCGTTTTTTGTGTAGGGTGGAAATTTGAAAAATCAGGGGGTTGTTCACCCCTGCAAATGAATTTTTTTCTTCAACTTAGCGTGGAATTTTGATTGTCTTCAATGAGGAGTATTTTGGTTTTTGTTTTATTAAAATCGGTTGACGCCTTCTGGGTGAAACTGCAAAATCACCCCTCGACATGCTATTTTTAAAGGGCGATTTCACCCCTTAAAAATGTTTTTCCGCCGATAAAAAAAAATACGTGTCTTTTACTTTTCGATGCTCTACAACATACGTGAGTTCCATTAAAATCGGAGGGGGACACCAAAGTACCTTTCCTTGTAAGGCAATCAATTAATAATATGATGTCTTCTTGTAATATTGAATATCAATCTTTCGTTCATTGCAACATTCGTCGTACCATATAAGAACTTCCGAAGCAACGAAGACGTTGCTAGGGCAGTTGGCCCACTTTTGTGACCCAGATACGGTACACGACAGAGAGAAGGGAGCGAGCACTCGACAGTCGCCAACAGAGCAAGTGGGTACGAACTAATTAAAGACTTCGGTGACACGCGACGTCAATGATACCCACAGGCCATAGAGGGAAACTCTTGATACGAGATGCAGGCCCCTCCACACTGACCGTTAGAGTGGGGCAGTGCCCTACCAACTTTTAGTTTTTCGTTGTTAGGTACAGTGGTGAACCTGGCGGTCCCCTCTTAGCGTGCACTGTGAGTTCCCACTGCCCTGCCTCGGTGTGGCCGCAGGTCTCACCCCTTCCGCCGTCATTACACCTGTATAATCTCTGCTAACTATAGGACCCGACCACAGTGCAGGTTTATGATATTCTTCAAAAGAAAGAAAGATATTGAAGCATGGTATCGTCAGGACGTGACACCGGCAAGGGGATTGCTCTGGATTCATTCGTCCATCGAGACGTCGAGGGGAACTCTCCTTATGAGGCCTTCGCATGAGAGAAAGGAGTCTTGAATGAAGGCAACTAGGTTGAAAGCTTCGAAAATGGAAAGGCTGACTACGTCGTGGGCAGTTTGAGCGTCGGCCATCATGATGGCGGTTTGGTTTCTGTCCAGTTGTAAATACCGATGATTTGGTTCTTGGCGTATCTGCTGAGTAGCAGTTTGGCACTCGTGTGGCATTTATTCTTTGCAAGCTGCGATATAGATATTTTGTACGCTTTAGTACTGCGAAAGGGCCACAGTAAATGTTTATTGAGTAGGGATTTTTGAGAAGCTTCTCTGGGAGTTGCGTAGCACCTTGCGATGTTAGGGTGGAAGAATCTCCAGAAAGATCCGAGGAAATAGTCTTCTCCAGATCTGCTTCTGCTTTCCGGTTAGTGTGGTGGTATCGTCGATCTGGTCATGCGGACGTTTGCGTAAATGCGGAAAAGATTATCCGCTGAGATCCTCGATTTGGGTTACGATGAGATCGTCCTCGATTATAGCACCTATGTCGGGTGCACTTGTAGAGTAATTTAGTAATAACGGATAAATAGAACCACCGACAGAAAACACAGAGAAAGAAATGTCGATAGTAGCTCTCCGCTGCGTCGCTTGGTCGCTCAACCCACGGTCTTACGTACAGGTCTGAAAACTTGTTGGAAGGGGGAGGGGGACTCAGATATTGAGGCAAAGATGGTAGTTTTCGCTTCTGCCACCTGTAACGCTCATACGTTATAATATTTCAAAAGTTATTATTTGAGATCGTTCGCTAATAAGAAGATGGATCTCGCATGAATGAGATAAACGCGTGACTTTACGATAAAAGAGTATATTCGTCTTTTTCAATAAATAACGGCAACTTTCCGTTATTTATTACAAGTCATGAAAAGGATTTAAGTACAATTTACATGTTCTCGAGCTACCGACTAGTATCAACCAATCTTGTTCGAATCTGTTTGTAGACTAATTTCGGTAAAGCAGTTACTAACTACCTTTAGCGAAAATGATGAATTGCAATGGAGCGCGTTCGTTAGTCACGACTCGCTTCATACATTGCACATTCTTTTTACTTCGCGAAGTGAGCGGCCTCGCGATCGAGCGAAGGAGGAATAATGTTGGAATCATATTAATGCAATTTTGTCGTATATTCCGCGGCATAACAAGCTGTTCAATGATGCAGATCTTTCGGAAAACAACATTTTTAAGAGTATTTGGATGAAAAACAATTAATTTTCTTTTTACTACGAACGTATAACGAGGATGACTATTACTCGTCGTTGCGCAACATTATTATACATTAAAAAGAAGAAATGTAAAAAAGGAGAAAATATATAAATCGAATAAAAGAATAACAAATTAAAAAATAAAATTGAACCAATCAGAAAATAATTATTTAAAAGACTAGTAAAATCAATAAACCAATAAAACCAATGAAAAAATTGTTATTTAGATTAATATAATAGAATTGTAATAAGATTAATATTCAAAATGTAATTCAACCAATGGAGAAAAAAATAGTTGCCGTCACGGGATTCGATCTAAGATTGTCTACGTACGAGACGAGCATTCTACCACTACGTTATGTATAAATATTGGAGCTGCAAGTTCTTTAATGTCTCAAAAATCATGGGCTGTTTAAGAATCCGATGGTCTGATGTGTGTGAGCTGTAATATATGGAAAAAGGATGAGTTCTCACTCGTGCCAGGGAAAAAATAACCAGACCAACGATGTTCACAGAGAAAGTGGTGTATATTTTCTCTCAAAACTGCAAAAAATATATAAGAATAAACGAAAACTGAGTATTGAATTTGGTGGTGAGGTGCATATACTGAAACGTTTCGCGATTTTTGTACACTATTCAGCTTTTGCTGTTACGCGCGTCTTATCAGGAGGCGGCGTGAAATCGCGTAGTTTTAATTTTGTTTCGAGCGATTTCGTTCGAGATCATGTGGAAGATGGAGCTTGCTCGAAACCAGTTCGTGCTCTGGGCTGGATGGAGTGAGAAGTGTCTGTGTTTTTATGGATTTGTAATCAATCTATTCGGTTGTTGTTTTTATTGTTGTTGTTTGTGGGACCTCAGGTTAGGTTTTTGTTGCATCACATTTGTCCGTGTAAGACATGCGGTTTTGTTACCCTCTCATCATTGGTCTTTTGACTGGTTGGGTAATTCTTTCTTTTCTTTATGGTGCTGAAGGCACGGAATTGCTTGATTAATCTCTGATTGATTGTGAGTTCAGACAAGGTAGGAAGGATGTTCGTGGGAGGATCTCGTTGTTTGTACGATCTTCACGTTCGCTTACAAAGTTTTTCCTAAAATCTACGCATGCGGAATTGCTTCCGGTGTGTCTGGGTTTTTGACTCGATAATTCGTAAAATAATGAGATATCACTTTACGGAGCTTAACACTCAATTTATCTTTTAAATTGGTTGTCGCGTTTGCTAGAGCGCGCTCTCCTTAATTCTACGCAAATGGAATAATTTCCAGTCTCAATTCGGGTTTTGATTCTACAATTCGTAAAGTGATTAGATATCACTTGTACGGAGCTTAACACTCACTTTATCTGTTTAAGGGTTGTAGCGTTTTGTGTTGACGCACGATCTTCTAAAACTACGTAAATGGAATAATTTCCAGTTCAACTTCGGGTTTGACTCTACAATTCGTAAAGTGATTAGATATCACTTGTACGGAGCTTAACACTCAATTTATCTTTTTAATTGGTTGTCGCGTTTGCTAAAACGCACTCTCCTTAATTCTACGTACATGGAATAATTTCCAGTTTCTTCCGGTAGTGAATTTAATATTCGTGAAGTGATGTAGTGTCGCTTTCACAGAGCTCAACACTCAAGTTATCTAGAGAATTTATGCTGTTGTGATTTTTAAATTTTGAAATCCTAGGATATGGTTGGTCGAATCAGGGGCTTCACGTGTCTCTATGTGAGGCGTACGGTGTGTGGCCTATCCTTATTTGTTGCCGCCTTAGTCCTCATACGGGGCATTCCTGGGTACCTTCGTTAGAAGTACTGGTCTGCCTTGTTTTTAATCATTGGACATCTAACTAGGTGTCATGCTAGGGGGTGTTATTGTTTTGTAGATGCCCGTACGCGTGATCTGCCGTGTAAGGCTACGCCTTTCTGATGGTTGCGCGGTGAGTGTATAGTAGGGACGCGAGTGTAGTGCGAAGGGGGGAGGTGTGTGAATTTACCTACCTATCTCTACTCGTCTTTGTTATTGTTTGGGTTCCTCTCTATAGCTCGCTGTTCGCAACCGATACCGGGTTCGCAGCTTGACCAACTAGCTCTTCCTATACCCCGGATACTGGAGCCTTTAGTTGCTCTCAATTAAGCCACCTTATTGCGCCTTAGAGGCTTTACAATTAGGTTTTTTAATTGGTGCAATTGGCCTGGGTATTCGTTCGTCACAGGAGGTAGTTGGTGCTGGCACTGACGTGGTGCCACCCAGGCAGGTATACCCTACGAATCGGTTGCGCGTGGTGCAACAAGCCGGGATGCCACTCCCTAAACCTGGAGACACACGTGCTTCTCCACTCTGCAGAAGACGTGTAGCCACGGCGCTATGCGTGGGGACACGTTAATGCAGAGTGCCCTAACGCTGCGATTGGGGGCGGCCAAGGCGCAATGCAGGGGAGCCCTTTCCTCGCAGTGTATCCTAGATAATTTGTTCACTCAACCGACGGCCAGGACGCGATGCCAGGGAATCGGTTAAGAGAAAGAATACTGTTTCTGACAAGATTTTTCCCAAACTGTTAGTCGTTATCGAGATAGCTGCGTTCGGTCAAACGATAGCCAAGGCGCGATGCAGGGGAATCGTTTGATCGAAAGCCTGCTATTTGTGTTACATTCTGAATTAAAAATGAATTTAGTGTGGCTGTCGGGCAGCGCTTCGTCTTGAAGAACAGATTTTCAACAAGAGCCTCGAGGCTTGTCCGGTTGTGGTTTATATAGTTTAGGGGATGGGCCCCGAGGGGGTGTTTTTGGGTATGTCACGTCATGTTTGTCGCCCTTCAATCACTAGGTGAAGGAGGTGCGGGGTGGTGTATTGGTGTACCGTTATTTCTATATTTAGCCGGGCTTTGTCTTCTCTGGGTTTGAACCGTGGTTCTAGCGAGGTTGAATTTGTTGGCCTGTGTTAAATTTCTACCCGCAGGAGGTTCAAACTTTTCCTGAGAGCTTTTTATTGTTTAATGCATGTTTTTACTACTTATTGTCATGTGTGGTTTTGCTGATGCTTCGTATGTATTTCCTGGTTTACGTTCTGATTTGGTTTGCGCTAGACTTGTTTAATAATTGTGAGTTTGGTGTTTTACCAAGTGTTTTCTAGCTGTCTTTCCTGGTTTTTGTGTTATTTTTGCTATAGAGTATTTTATCCGGTTAGGGCTTGCCCTAGTCTTGATTTGTTAATTGTTTGTTGTAATGTTTAGGTTCGTTTTGTGTCTTTATTTTGTTATTAATGTTTGATCATTGAGTGGGGGTATGTGGTGAGGTTTCATATGGAATCCCCTTGTCGTTTACTCTTGAAAGTTTGTGGAATTTCAAGAGTTCCACAAATTCTTTTGTAATCTTGCCGTATCGTGGCGTTCTCCGCGCATCGTGTAGGTGTGGTGTGGTTGGCTTGAACGGGTGAAGCGGGCTATGTCTTCCTAGCTTGGTAAGGCGTTTGTTGTTACGCGTCGTTCCGCCTGCTTCCTACTGGGCGGGGGGTACTACGCTGAGGTTTGGTCTGTAGCGTGCTGATTTGGCCGGCCTCTCTTCTTACTTGTGCGAGCCTCTTGCGAGCTGTGTTTGTTTTGATAGTGGTTTTTGTGTCTAGGTGGGGCCTGCATAGGACGCCATGCTGATTTAGGGTGGGTACTTGTGGTTGACCGTGTGTACCTATTTTTATGTTATGTTGTCCTAGTCATGCTAGGTGTTCGTCTGTTTTGTGTAGGTTGAATGTGTGGGTGCTTTTAAGGGTATAGTAGCGGAGCGCCGTGATGGCGTTCCGTTACAATATAATTATATTAATTCCGTGCCAATTAATAAAGGGCGAGAGAGCGTGAAGCAGCCCGTGCTGCAAAGCACGCCATGATGTGAGACATTTGATGGTGCACAAAATGATATTTTTCCACCTCACCTTGCTTAAATTTGTGTATGGTAAATCGTCAAGGTGCAACCTTACAGTTGAATTTGAGTCCAGTTGAGTACGTTTCAGATTGAAAATATCCGAGATTGCAGTGAAAAAGTCCTAGAAGAGTAGAGGCAGGTGATGCGTTGCAGATGGCTGAGTTATTGGAAAACGTCGTTGAGCGACGCTACTGCCAAGCGAAAGATAGATCGTAGTCTCTCGCGTGAGTTGAGTGTCCGTGAGGTGCTGCCCCCCCCCCCCCCCCCCCCCCCCCCCCCGATGCACGTACGGCAGCCGAGCGCAGCGAGGCACCAGCAGCATCGAGCTACCGCACAGGGACCATAGTGGTCGTGTGCCAACTGTTTTCTTAACATGTCCGCCCGCCATCAGCAACGGGGTTGCTGATTATCCTCACCAGGTAAGTCGGTGATGGGTGAGACGGGCAGAACAGCTAACTTTGAGATAGGCCTGGTGAGTGTAGTCGTAGAAGTCCGTAGTATCACCACCCTTGTGAGGCCCTAGCACGGTGGAAAACGTTGTTTCGTAAGCAGAACCAAAGAGCCGATTTGAATGTTGTTGTTGGGGTGATGCCGCTCTGAGATTGACTGCTGCCGTTGGAGATAATGAGCCGACCATTGACGCCAAAATTGTTGCACATTTTGCTGCAGCAGTTGCCATCTTGAAAGTCGTGAGATCGCCAGGTCCTCTGAGGATGGTACTGGGACCGTTATGAGTGCTCCTCAGATGAGAAAATGTCCAAGCGTCAGCGCTGATATATCACCAGGGTCTGCGCTGAGAGGTTCCAGAGGTCGAGAGTTGAATATGGCCTCGATTTGAGCCTGCAGTGTGGTGAGCTCCTCAAAAATGAGTGCAGTGTCGCCCACCGTACGTCGAAGGTGAAAATTGACTGATTTTACTGCTGCTTCCTACTTACCGCCCATGTGTGGAGCAGCAGGTGGGTTGCACCTCCATTCAACTTCATGATTAGCAAGTGAAGATGCGATGACTTGATGTTCTTGTCAGTTTTTCGTGAACAACTGACGTAGAGTCTTGTGATCACCAACGAAGTTGCTGCCACAGTCAGCGTACATGATATGACAAAACCATCAGCTGAGTAGTCGCTGACAACCTCAAGATGGAGCGCTGACGTGGTGAGACACACAAAGACGCAGATCTAGCCTTAGTATGTTTTGTTCCCTCACCCCTTCCATGTCTTGAGTGTGTGAGGACAGGCGTAGTCAACTTCTGCATGAGTAAACGCACGCATTGGTGTAATTCGTGAAAGAGATAGCTGACCCATCAGTTGATAAGCACGAATCCATCTCTGCCGAACACACACAACGCAACGCAAGATGTGAGTTTTAACCGGAGCTCTTCCGCCACAATCCAATGAGTTAACCGTACTTGAGCTAATGTGAGCTGAGTGTCTCCGTGAAATGTCCGCCGATGAGCTTGGTCGATAATGAGAGTTGAGAACCGAGCGTGACGAGGCAGAATGGCAGGATATCTTCCTTCGTATGTGAGTGCGAATTGAACGAGACGACCTCCCACTCTGATGGGGGGGAAACTTCGGATGGCAGTAGATCATCCCATTTGAGGTAGTAAAGCCAAAGCTCTTGTAAGAGTATATTGGCTCTGATCACAACAGGTGAGGCAAAACCGAGCGAATCAAAGAATGAGGCGTTTGGTGAGATTTCCTTGAGTTGAGTTGAACCTTGATGAGAATGTAAACTTGTCCTCGTGAGGAAGCCAAGTCAATCCGAAAATTTTGGTTCCGCTGCCCTCCATTGAGATAGATGAGCTTGACGGTGATTTTGAGATACTAGCAAGAACTTTGAGGTCCGACGAGTGTCACTTGGCGAGTGGAAAACCGCCCGCCATGCATAAGTCCTTGAGCTGTTAAGCAATTCCAATGAGCTGATGTGTTGTATCCGCCCCTACAAAGTTGTCATCCACGTACTTGCCAAAGATGATAGCTGGCACAGCAAGTGGAAAGCGATGGCCTTCATCCTCGGTGAGCTAAATGAAAGTCTTAACCGCTAGGAAAGGAGCAGCTTTTGTACTATACGTTACAGTTGTTAGGTAGTATAGCACTGCGTTGAGTTGATCATCCTTCCACAAAATCCGTCTAAGATTCCAGTCTTCGTGATGAATGCGAATTTGACCTTACATTTTAGTAACATCAGTGGCAAAGATGTGTTTGTGGTGACGGATCGAAATGAGCACATCCGAAATATTAAGCAACAAATTAGGGCCAGTGTGCATGATGTCATTGAGAGACTGTCCAGATGACGTGGAGCTAGAGCCATTAAATACCACTCGTACTTTGGTGGTGACACTGTCTGGCCTGAAAACGCCATGATGAGGCAGGTACTAATGTGCCTCTCCTGATGTAGATGTTAAAGCCTTCACCATGTGGCCTACTTGCTCATATTCTTCCATGAACTGACCGTACTCAGCATCCTTTGAGCTTTTAAGTATGAGCTGCCCAGATTTGCAGGCGAAGAAGTGAGAGAAAACGAAACGATGTACCGTCAAGTAGTATCACGCTGGTGCGTGTTGCGAGAGTAGTACTAGCTAGCCTGCTCCGGTTGAATTGCTCCGGAAGCTTCTGGTATGGCTGCCTGATTAAGCATCGTGTGATGCTTCCCTGCGCATTCTTTGCAGGTGTGAGTTGACCGGCACGATAAAGCCTTGTGTCGTCCCAAGCAATTATAGCAGAGTCTGGATTTCTCCGCTACCCTGCGACATGTAGCTACAGTGAGCTGCCCGGAATCTGGACACATAATTATATAGTGGTCCAGAGATCGATAGCAGTCACATGGGTACAACGACCTTCCTGTGCGCGTTGATACCGCAATGCTGGAGTCCGTACTCGCCGAGACGTGATGTGTAGCAACCCATTGCGTGGTACCTTTTGAAGTTTCTGGTTTCTCGGTTGCCAAGCGAGCTGATGATCGAGTCCTCTTCGCAGCAGTACCCTGTCGTGTGCCATCCATGACTAACAATGTCCGCTTGTCGTCATATTCAACGGGTGCCACCCCGCTGACTGACAATTTGCTTTCTGACATATTTGCTAATATAACACAAAAACACTGGAAAAGCAACGAAGATACTCCGCGGAGTGCTACTTTATCCAACTGCTGCCGAGATGAGTGACGAGGTGAGCCGATGAGGTGAGGCTGCGCAGATACTGCTACGAGCTCCCACGGGCCTAGCTGAGTAGAAGCAGGTGATGCGTTCCTGGCGGTTTTCACGAGAGTAGCGAAAATTATAAAGATTGCTGAGTTATTCGAAAGCGTCGTTGAGCGACGCTACTGTTAAACCAGAGATATATCGTAGTCTCCCGCGTGAATGAAGAGTCCGTGAGGTGCTGCCTCCCGGCTGCATACACGGCAGCCAAGCGCAGCGAGACACCAGCAGCATCGAGCTACCGCACAGGGACCATAGTGGCCGCGTTCTAGCTGTTTTCTCAACATAGGCCCTCGATTGATATTTACAGGTGCTTGGATATTTTTTGAAATCATAAACAATTTGTTCATACAAATTCGTCATTTATTTATGCATATAAACACAAAAACCACGGAGAACCATTTGACTTTGAGGAGGTTATCCACGATTATATATTGTTACGTCCTGACGTAACGTCGCATTTATATTTTCTGGTTTCAATTACATTAAAGTTCCTCTGTTTTAGTTCCGCTACACACACACAACTGTGTCTTTATCACAAATAGCTACACATACGGAGAATTATTGCGTTCGCAACGCAACACCCGATGCATAATCAACGATATGACCACGGTACAGCACAATTATTTCGGACAAAATAATTTTCATAAGCTCCGTATCCTCCGACGCCAGTAAAGTCGTGATGTGCTCAAGCGCTTCTTGAAAGAATTCCTTATCCTTCTATCTGTACTCTTTAAAGTACCCTAAAGTGGGGTAGTTTCAAGTAGTACAGAGTGTGAGTAAAAAGAGTACTGGACAAAGAGTCCGGAATACAGAAGTCGACAGTAATTATAATTATTGTATTAACGCGTGCGAAATCGGGAATATTGAATGTGCAGTATACGACTACTCATGTAGTTTTATTTCAATAAATTATTATTATTAGGCACGAACGCATACGTTCGACTTTGGGTTTATCCGACTTCACCAGTCTACGTCCAACCAACGTTCAACAGCAATAACCATAGCAACAAACAACCGTAAGTACAATTTTCTTTTACAAATTAAAGTGAAATCTTGCTCCGCGCTAAATTGTCATTCAAGTCCCACCCCATTCTTCGTGAAGTGATTATCCCCAACAAAGAACAAAATGCACTCCAGCCCTATCCCAAGTAATTTTGTGCGAGGTTAGACTCAAAAACGGGCTTGCGTCTTCGGTATTTTCTCGTCGGGTGTGGTAAAGGGAAGATTTATTCTCCTCGACCAGAACACGGAAAATAAACACCGAAACGTGCATCTATGTTAAATTCGTGGGTTTCGTAAAATAGGCCGCGATTTTGACGTAACAAATTCTGGAATCTCGTCCGGGATCTTAGAGTGTTAGTTTTGGTCGAACTAATTTTGAAAAAAATCAACTGAAAAGAAAATATTTTTACTTTTCCCTTTTTACCGTGGGTTTGTAATTCTATTTAATCCTCGAAAATCGATTTTTTTACTTTTTATTGAGTTTTAGTGATTCAATTAATTTCACGAAAATTTATCCTTCCTCGCTACTGAATTTTTATAAATCGATTTAATTCAGAAAATCCAACCTATCCCTTTTACCGCATTTTCGAGACTTGATTCAATGAAAATTTATCATTCTTTGCCACTAAGCTTTTATAAATCGATTTAATTCATAAAATCGACCTTTTCCCTTTATACCATATTTTCGAGAGTTGATTCATTTCATAGAAATTTATTTTTTTACGTTTTATTGAATTTTAACGATTCAATCCATTTCGTGAAAATGTATCATTCTTCACTACTGACTTTTTATAAATCGATTTAGTTCATAAAATCCACTATTTTCCTTTTTACCACATTTTTGAGAGTTGATTTAATTCATAGAAATTGATTTTTTTTCTTTTATTTAATTTTAACCATTCAATAAAAAAATTGTCACTCTTTGCTACTCAGTATTTATAAATTGATTTAATTCTTAAAAATTAACTTTTCCCTTTTTGCTGCGTTTTTGGTGAGTTGATTTCATCTACAAAAATTGATTTTATTACGTTTTATTGAGATTTAGTAATTCAATTTACTTCAATAGAAATGTATCACTCTTTTCTACTGAGTTCAACAAATCAAGCTAATTCCTAAAATTCTGATCTTAAGAGAGTTAACGAGATTCTTTTTTTTTATTGACAGAAGATTATTGAATCCCAAATACAGGGAAACGTTAAGTTAAGAATCGAAGAAATATATTTTTCTTTCTTTCTTTCTCCATGTGTAATTTCCAAACTGTCAAAGGTATATGGAGACTGAAAAATTTGGTGGACATTCACATAGACATTCACACACATTCTTGTAGAGCTCGAAGTCAGAGTGCAAAAACTCATTATTTAACTCACGCATGAAATTTTCGTAAAGAAAACCAGTCTAGAAAAGGTACAACGAAAAACAAGAACTAGCACAAGGAGACACGATAAATAAAATTCAAGAAAATATAATAATTAATTCCAATACCAAGTCTAAAGAATAATAATATTCGTTCCGGTCAGCAACTGTCAGTTTTCTTACCTTATTTTTTTTTGTATACTGCTCGTCCTGCATCACTGCTGCATCTCAGTTTCATCTAGATATACTAGAAGTTTAAAAAAAAAATTTATTTTAATTTTAAATACTTCTTTTCTCTTTTACTTTCCTTTCTTTAAGCAAAATCAAAACGCAAATAAATTTTGAGAATATTAATAATTCGAGTAACCTCCGTCACTCCGCGATTGATCTTTTTTGCACTATCTTCCTCAAAACAGTTACCTCCTCCAATCCTAGAACGTATCACACTCACAAATCACATTACACTAGTGAGAGAGATCCTTTGTTCTAGCCCCTTGCATAAGTGAGGCAAAGAGCTGGCAAGGCTCGCTCACGAAACACATCCCACTAGTGAGAAAAATCCTTTGTTTTAGCCCCTCGCGTAAGTCAGACCCGGGCTGGCAAGTTTCGCTCACGAAACACATCATACAAACGAGACAGCCATAACTACACATACCACTTACTTATTTTGATAATTACCCTACCACTATCGACCCGGATCGTTCATCTATGCCGAAAACCTATAGAGCAGGAAGGAAAATCCAAGTACAGAAATTAAGACGACAAGTCTTAAAAGACCGTCACCAAACTTCAATAATTGCGTGGAGGTCATATAAAGAACAACATTCTTGAGTCCCTAATATTGAAATCGAAAAAGATAATAAAACTATCCTCCACGAGGAAGAAAAAGCAGCAGAGTATAAAAACTATTCAGACAGTATAAAGGCAGATTGCGCGACCGTATCTAACGTCGAGATACCATATTCATTAGGTGAAATTACGTACGAAGCAAGCAGCACTCAAGTCGTACAGGGTGTTGACACTGAAATATCGAATAAATCTCAAATAAATCGCCTTAAGGAAATCCGAGCAATCGAGCGGAAAAATTATCTATACAAACTTGTTGCCAATTACGAAGCTCACTCCAGACTAGCGATTCGCTATCACCCGAGGTGACGCCTTGCGAGCATCATATTACTAATATCGAATCGTTGAATGACCACCAAATGATTATCGCCAAAGAAAAATAAAAGACTACGAAGTCTACTACTAACAATAAGAAAATTGGTCTCTCTCTCTCTCTCTCTCTCTCTCTCTCTCTCTCTCTCTGGCTCTTCTATGAAATAATCTTGCATTCGCTTTTCATTGTGTCAGTAATAATAATAAAGATTTTCCCCGTTCCCAGGCCCTACCGTAGAATTTACTGCGTTTTCACTCTGTTCTAAAGCTTGTTAATGGTATTTAATTGTTCCCGCAGAATTGAAGCATTTGTAATACGCTGGTATATTCATTTTTTTACGAAATAGAAATAAAAATGAGTAAAAGAAGAACAAGAACCTTTGGAACAACGAGGGACGATTAGGTGGGTATGCGTTCAACTCGATCAAAGGTAAAACTTGATGATAATGTAATACATGATTATCCTGAAGACCGAAAAACGAAACTTTGAATATATAACCCTCCTAAATCCCCATTTGATACAGTCGAAGAATTTTTCGACGAAAATACTGACAGTTCGCATCCCAAAACTCCCTACACAATGAATCCAACGGGGGAAATTATTGCAGATACATAGAAAAGTAGCAACTTTAATCGAGAAAATCTGGAATTAATTAAAGTAGACGAAGACAATCATATACAATCTTTGGAGTTAACGTCGAGAATTCCAATTACGCGATACCGGCATAACATTTGGTGGCAGCGGTGGGATCTGCTGAAGTGATAAGTGCTACGTAATTTATTTGAACAAAAAGTGTTTTGGATAAAGTAATAACAGTGACTTTGAAGTGACGACTACGACTCGTGCAAAGGACGCCAGTGTTGTTCGTGAAAATTCGACTAATCTAACGCGAAGACGCGAAGCGAACGTCGGTGCGGTGTGACGTATCGGTCAACCGTTTCAAGTCCCGATTAACGGTGTCACGTCAAGTCGCGGAAAACCGCACAAAGTGTGCAACCAAGTACCCGAAGCGGCTACTTGTGACGAAGCCGTCGCGCAGTCATTGCCGACGCACAGAAGACGAGCCCAGGAACCATCAAGATACGGGTCAATGGTGTCAGGGAGGACAACTGGACCAACCTTCGAGGGGAGCTACGAGACAGCAGGTCTACAGCACCCAAGGAACATCGCCATGCAGAGGACCATCAGCAAGATCATCATCCTGTAAGTGGCGGTTACACTATATATATACATTTAGTCTTGTAGATTCAAAGCCAGTCGATCCGTAAATTGGAAAAATATTTCAACATATATTGAAATGGAACGCAATCACAGCGATCTGCTACTAGAATTAAAAACCTTAATTCAACCAAAACATCCAACCCACACCAACAAAAACAGACCAAAACTAATGATTAAAACAAAGAAATCACTAAAAAGTAATTATCTCTTAAACGACGAGCAGACAAGAGACGAATAAGCACCCATCAGACAAGGAAAACATAAAAGAGCAGTAGGTACACACAAGCAACCGCGAGTACCCACCCTAAAGAGAATGGCGGCAGCAGTAGGCACCACCTAGCACAAAAATCACCAACAAAACAAAAGCACAGCACACAAGGGGAAAACCTCCCCCCCCCCCCCGCACGAAGTGTGCAAGACAAGAGGCAGAACAGCTAGCAATATCACGCGCTGTATCTACGGAACCCAGCACAGTAGCCCCCGCCCCTACGCGAAGAGCGGGCGGAACCACTCGTAAAGCCAAACACCTTACCGTGCAAAGACGAACACAGTCGGCCCTACCCCCCAAAAGGCCATACTATTCAGACGGGAACACACCAAGAACGCCACATTACGGGGAAAAGACGAAAGAATTAGTGGAACTCTCGAGGTTACACAAATCATCGAGACAAAACAGGGTACCTTCACATGAAGCGTCGCTACACACCCCCACTCACGGATAAATATTAAAATTAGGGAAAACATATAAATCAAGCCGATCTCTTACCAAATTTAATGAATAAATAAGTATCAAGGCATCCCCTAAACCGAAGAACAAACGAAAAATAGAATAACATAAAAATCAGCGAGGAGCACATAAAAAATTTCCAGAGAAAGGCAATTTTGGCAAAAATGAATCAAATTTGGCAAATATTAATCAATAAATAAGACAAACTAAGACACACGGGTTAGGCAAAGACCAACAGGTGACAAAAATATCAGAAAACCATGACTGAACTGCAAAGAACACCAAAAGGAAGTTTGAACCTCCAGCAGGTAGGAATTTAACATTAACCAACAGAATTCAATCTCGCTGGAACCTCGTTTAAACCCTAGGAAGACAAAAAACCGGCTAAATATAGAAATTCAAGACATAACGGAACACTTACACGCTACCCCGCACCTCCTTCACCCAGTGAATAAGGTGCGACAAACATCACGTGACCTACCACAAAACACCCCCCCCCCCCCCCCGGGGGGGCTCATCCACTAAACTATATAAACCGCGACAGGATAAGGCTCAGGGCTCTTGTTGGAAAGCATTCTTCAAGACGAAGCGCCGCTCGACAGCCTACCTAGCTTCAATATCATTTATAAATTTAACATGTAAAGGAACAAGTGTTCTTTCGATCGATCGATTCCCCTGCATTGCGCTTGGCCGTCAGTTGATTGAACGAACTAATTAGGATACTCTGCGAGGAGTAAGGCTCCCCTGCATTGCGCTTGGCCGCCCCTACTCACAGCGTCAGGGCACTCTTCCATTAACGTGTCCCCACACATAGTGCCGTGGCTACATGTCTTTTGGAGAGTGAAAAAGCACGTGTGTCACCAGGTCAAGGGAGTGGCATCCCGACTTGCGGCACCACGCGCACAAGATTCGTAGGGTGTGCCTGCGTGGGTGGGACCACGTCAGGGCCAGCACCAACTACCACCTGTCACGTACGGATACCTCGGCAGATCACGATTAATTAAGAGACCAAGTCGTAAGCCCCTTAACGGCACGAGAAGGTATCTTAAACGAACGTGAATAAATTCCTCAGTATCCGGGGTACAGGACGAGTTAGCTGGTCATCGCTGCGAACCCGGTGTCTTGCGCGAACAGCGATCTATAGGTACGGACCCAAACAATGACAAAGACGAGTAAGATAGGCAGGTAAAGTCATACTCCCTCTCTAACACTATAACTCTCGCGATCCCACACTAGACGCACCTCGTAAACACCCAGCATGGCGGAGCCTCGAGAGGCGAAACACGCGAACGGTCACACTTAATGCGGTACAGTAGCATACCACCAGCAACACGTCCAGTGATTATACAAAGGCCGACCGGTATCTCTAATGACAATATCATGGAACGCCCCGGATGAGGACAAGGGCAGGCAGTTAGATCAAAAGCCACTAACCTTGTAACCTTGCAGAAGACACACGCGCAATCACCCAGATCCTTTCGACACACGAATAATAAATTAAGAACTACAAATTCGGGAAAATCGTGCCACATACGTAATTTTAGGAAAATCGCGGAAAACGCGATAAATGCAATTAGATAAATTGAGTGTTGAGCTCCGTATGCGCGATATCTCGTCGCCCTACGAATAATAGAGTCATAACCCGAAATACCGGAAATAATTCCGCACATGTAATTTTAAGACATCGCGTAAAAGCTAAACGCGATAACCCTAATAGAAAAATTGAGTGTTAAGCTCCGTATGCGCGATATCTCTTCGCCATACGAACAATCGAGTCAAAAAACCCAAAACACCGGAAAGAATTCCGCATATGTAATTTTAAGATAAATCACGAACGCGACAAGCCCAGATAGATAAATTAAGTGTTAAGCTCCGTATGCACGAGATCGCATCGTCATACGAATAATCGAGTAGAAATTCGAAAAAACTGGAAATTATTCCACATCCGTAATTATAAAACGAGTATAGCTTAAAACAGGACGCGACTGAAGGTTAAAGTCCATACGAACGATACTAGATCGCCGTACTAGACCAAATTTCCTTTCCTATCTCTCCACAAACATTACAAACCAAAACAGCGCCTTTGGGACAAAAAAAATTAAGAATTACCCACCAAATACAAAGGCCAATGATGAAAGGGTAACGAATCGCAGGTCCACCACGGACATATGCAAATCAATAAACCCAGGCTGAGGTCTCTCAACAAAAATAAAAAATAGTAGAATCAATCACACACTGTCATAAAACAATAGACACAACTCCTTCCATCCAACCCAGAGCACGAACCTGTTTCGAGCCACCCATCGTATTCCGATGGTATAGGAAAAACCGAAATAAAATTAAAACTACGCGATTTCACTGCAACCGCGTAGCAGACGCGCATTAAACCTCGCACGAAGAGGGATAAAGTAAAGTATATAAGATAAAAGAAATTGCGAAACGTTTCAATATATATCAGGTCTATAAATATGAAACCGGAATTTGCCCATAGATAGCCGTAGTTGCTCGCTGGAGCGAGAGGTTGAGCTCGCCCACGAGATAGAAGAGGACACCAAGCGCCCGGGTACTGACAGCCGCACAAAACGAAGAGCCGAGCATACCCCGAGCCAGCTTAGCGTCGCGGCAGAGAGAGAGAGGCCGCGCCGGTCAATGCTCCAGAAGAGGATAGAGAGATCCGCAGCGTGCATGCAGGACGCTCAACTGATCTCCACAGCCCTGCCGAGAAGCCATGCGGTCGGGGAAGGAACAGACCATGCACGCTAGCAATGCCTGCACGAGTGAGACTGCGAGTATCGCTGACAAAGGCAGAGCAAGCCCAGCACAGCACGGCGGACTTGCGAGGCGTAGAAGGCCGCGAAAGGCAATCGTTGCAAGGCCGCTCGAGACGGAGAGCGATGCAACGGCGGAGCTACCAGTAGGCACACCGAGTGAAGCAACTGCGGACAGAACACCACAAAGGCCTGCAGACGAAGCGAGGTACGGCCGGGCCCGTAGCCCGCAATATTCCAGCAGCGCGAACGAAGACAGCGCTACAAAAAAGTATAGCAACTGCCGCAGTGGCGTACCCATCCCCTCCGTCGATGACCGCCTAAAAATAATAAAGGAATATCACGACACCCCCATAGGAGGGCATCAAGGTATGCGGCGCACCCTGCATCGGATCCGGACCAAATATGACTGGCCCGGCATAAGAAGGGATTTGGAGAAATATATCTCGTCCTGCGAGTCCTGCCAAAAGAATAAAATCGGGAAAACGAACGAATGCCGATGGTGGTAACGGACACCCCATCGAGATCATTCGAAAAAGTTGCGGTCGACATCGTAAGACGGCTACCGGAAAGCGCTTCCGGGAAAAAATATATACTTACGTTTCAGGATGCCGCACAGTGGGGCCGATTCCCGAAAAGCTGGTTAAAAGTTGAAAAATGAAGTTTCATTTTATAGGATTTAGAGTACATAGGTGGATAGAGTAATGTTTGAAGAATATAATGGAATATTTTATAAGGGCTAGTGAAGTATACCTGGCAAGTATAAGCCAGTACAAAAGAGACCTTCGCGCAAGTAATAGCTCGATCGTTCGAGCTCATATTCAAGCGTTATATTAAAAAATTCGTAGAAAATCGTAAAATTGGTGCTTCTTAATGCTGCAAAATGGAGGTTTCAGGTTGAAGAAAGTAGTTTATTATTATATGCGTCGAAAATTATAATAGATACATATAAATTAATAGCTAAACAATGTCTAAAGTACCATAGAAAAAAATGAAAAATTATGTGCAATCATTTTAGAAAAACAGGGAAAAAGTTAAAAGTTCCGCAGTGTTCCGCAATGAAACAAGTTTTAAATTAAAGTTTGTACTGTTATGTAACAAAATTAGTAAAAATCAGTTGCAGCTAGCTGCAACTTTGTTTTTAGTCCACATTTGAATATAAAAAATTACAAATTCACATTAACCACTTGTTGCACGTTTTTTTCAAATGAATATCATTTCATTTGATTTCAGTGATACATTTTTTGGTCCTTCGAGCCGGATATAATTTACTCACATTCAGTATCATACATTTTTTGGTCCTTCGAGCCGGATCCTGGTCAAGTACATATATAAATTTATGCCTCGATACTCACATAAATCACCAATCAACACATGTAATACACTACAGATTGCGCAACTCAGAATGCATCGATACAAGACAATGCTCAATAATAATAAAATACTCACCCAAGTGCCCTAATCATTTATTGTAAACCATTCACCAGGCTCAACCAGTTCAAATCATGGCTGACGATAAGAAAGCGCTGTCAGACCAAAGCAAATCCTCGCAGGAAGGCGACTCACATGATGGTAATGTGGAAGCAACCGATGAAGCAACAGTCGTTATCGAGACTCTCAATGTACCACCCACGGTACAGAGACCACGCACTAGATCGCCATCACCAAGCACCAATCAAGCTAACCTCATGGATTATAAGGTCGCATCACAGTATGCGAGGATAGCAATGATCAATCAGCTACACGATCACCTGCAAAACTCACCAGGCTGCGTTTTCGAAGAACTCAACGGCCATTTAGAGATTTTAAATCGCACTTGGGAGTGTTTTTGTAATGAACATAATCAAATGGGAGAAACATGTAAACGTGCTTTTCTCACTCACCCTTATGTTACAGATAAGGTGTACGAATTAGGCTTTGACAGTTATTTCAAGGCACTCACAATCATCCTGCGAGAGAAGGCAATCGCAAAAACTCAAGAGACCACATCAAACAGAGCTGATCAACAGAGTCAACCAAGTCAGCACAGATCAACATTGCCGAAAATAACGTTGCCGGGATTTGACGGTGATTTTACAAAGTGGCCGGCATTTAGAGACTTGTTTGCCTCAATGGTGGTCGGCAATGAACAAATCAGTGATGTAGAGAAACTTCACTATTTAAAGATCAGCCTCAAAAGATCAGCCGCTCAACTGATCTCCAATGTGCCGATCAACAATGATTCATTCAACTCATCGTGGCAAATAATCAAAGACAGATTCAACAACAAGGAAAGACTCATCCTGTCTTATGTTGAGAAACTCCTTAGCAACACTCGACCAGTGGCGAAATCTGCAGCCGCACTCAACACATTAATCAGCTCAACGAAAGAGATAATCAACGCACTCAACGTTCTCGGAGTTGATACAGAATCTTAGAATTATGTATTAATTTTCGTAGTTGCTCAACGCCTTGACACGTCCATGCGTGAAGCATGGGAATACAAAAGGAGTGCACACAAGCAGCCAACCTCGTTTGAAGATTTGATGGGATTCATCGAATCCAGAGCGAGAGCTTTAGAAGTCATCCCAATCAATCCAGATCAATCGGCTGACAGAGCCAGCAACACCTCAAGACACTCAACAAAATCTACACTTCTGCCAGCAAGAACGGCTCACCATGCGTCCACTCAACCGAGGACACACCAATATCCATGCGATCACTGTGGTGGTTCGCATTACATTGTGAGCTGCGCCAAGTTCAGAGATCTTCAACCTGCAGATCGCCACAAAGTTGTGACTGAACATCGACTGTGTTTCAATTGCTTTGGTCATCACAACCTCCACTCGTGCCAATCAACCATCAACTGCAAGACGTGCGGTGCCAAACACCACACGATGATTCATTCGCCATCCACCGCAAGAATTACACCAAAGTCAAATCAACCAAGCACATCAGCTATACCTGCCACAGCTCATCCAAGCACCAGCTCACGTCAATGAGAAATTGACGTGCCATTTTGCCAACTCATCAACTCACACGGTAGAACAGCAGTTCTACTAGCAACGTGTCAAGCATTACTCATCACATCTTTTGGCACTCACCAAGTCAGATTACTCATTGATCCAGGATCAGAGCTCACCTTCGTCTCAGAACACCTTGCATCGGATCATGGGCTTACTCGTCAACACTCATCAATTCCAGTCATTGGCATTGGAAACACGAGATCAACGCAAACAAGAGGTACCACCACATTAACATTACGATCAATTCATTCATCACGTGGTGTTACCATCGCAGCTCACATACTCAATAAGTTGACGAGTACATTGCCATCAGTACACACACAACCACAGGAGTGGCCACACATTTCATCACTGCAATTGGCAGACCCTGACTTCTTAACACCACGGCCAGTAGATATCATTATCGGGGCTGATTCATACGGGCTAATCATCCAGCCTGGCATCAAGAAACACTCGGACGTCTTACCGATTGCACAATCAACAATATTTGGGTGGATTATTCTTGGTCCAGTCCCAGAGAATTATTCAACACCAAGCAACTCATACCACATAGCAGTAGAATCATCAAACAAGGAAATTCAAGATCTTCTCACGCAGTTCTGGGTTCAAGAAGAAACACCATCGACAACAGATCACAAGCTCACCCCAGACGAAGAAGCGTGTGAAAAGCATTTTCAAACGACTCACACTCGAGACGAAGAAGGACGATACATCGTGCGAATCCTGCTCAAATCATCACCATCGAGTCTAGGAGACTCAAAACTCACTGCTCAACGATGTCTACAACGACTCATGAAGAAACTCTCAACAAATAATTCATACACCAATTTATACAACTCATTCATGAAAGAGTATAAAGAGTGTGGTCACATGATACGTGTACCATCCTACCATCAGTCAACTCGAATGAGCGAATCTGTTCATGACTATTGTGAAACCGAGACGACCTTGGCACATGATGCTGTAGCATCAGGAGGGTTGAGAGTCTCGGAAGATCGATTGTCAGAACAAACTTACGCTCATCCTCCATATTATCTTCCTCATCATGGTGTACTGGAAGAAGATCGAATCACAACAAAGTTAAGAGTTGTCTTCAACGGATCCAGCCCAACGACGTCGCAAGTATCACTCAACGACATCCAGCATGTTGGAGCAAAATGTCAACGTGACATCTCAGACGTGCTCATATGGATCCGACAGCACAAACTCATCTTTTCAACAGACATCACAAAGATGTACAGACAAATCAAAGTCCATCCGGACGATTGGGATTTGCAACGAATCATATGGCGAGATGACCAACTCAATATGGTGCCATATCACCTAACAACAGTGACGTATGGAACTCGCTCAGCACCATTCTTAGCAATCAGATCATTGCTTCAACTAGTTGAAGACGAAGGTCATCGCTTCCCGCTCGCAATCGAACCACTCATGAAAGGCAGATATGTTGACGACATATTTGGAGGAGCTAATCAGCTTGACACACTCATCGAAATATCAAATCAAGTCACCCGGCTCTGCATGGCGGGCGGGTTGCCTCTAGCAAAATGGCACAGCAACACCGAGCAATTCATCGAGCATATCGACCACCACTCACCATCAAATTCACACTCATTCGAAGATAGCAGTACCAAGTTACTCGGCCTGTCATGCATACCTCGTGAAGACGTATTCAAGTTCCACGCAAAGCCTCCATGCTCAAGTTCCAAGCTCACAAAGAGAATCATCTTGTCTGAAACAGCACAACTCTACGATCCACTCGGGTTTCTCTCACCATTCATCATCAAGGCCAAATCATTATTACAAGAATTATGGCTGGAGAAACTCAGCTGGGACGATCAAGTTTCAGATCAGATACACACCAAGTGGACGTTGCTCAGACAAGAGCTCACTCAAGTCGATCAAATTTCAATTCCACGATGGATTCAACTCACAATCTCAACACTTGTGGAGTTGCACGGATTCTCCGACGCATCTCAAATAGCAATGGCGGCTGCTATCTATATCAAAACAACAACTCCAGGGGAAGAAACCAAGGTTACACTCATCTGCGCGAAATCAAAAGTAACACCACTCAAGCGACTCTCCATCCCTCGACTCGAGCTCACAGCAGCACTGATCTTAGCAAAGCTCATGAAGTATGTGCAAACAATCTTGGAACTCACCAACACTCAAACATTCCTGTGGACTGATTCCTCAGTAACGCTCACCTGGATTAACTCACACCCATCACGGTGGAAGGACTTTGTCAGGAACCGAGTGTCAGCAATTCAAGAACTAACTCCAAACAGCGTATGGAAATTTGTTCCTGGCAAAGACAATCCAGCCGATTGTGCTTCAAGGGGCATCAGCATCTCCCAGCTCCAGAAGCACCTCCTGTGGTGGACAGGACCACAGTGGCTCACAGGCGATCAATGTTCATGGCCAACTCAACACTATCAACAAGACTCATAGACTCATCAGGAAGAGCGACCGGGGCTCGCACTCACAGTGGCAACAAATCAAGCCGTATATCATTGGGAGATGATATACAGACACTCTTCTCTCACTAGACTACTCAGAGTAACCGCAATATGCTTTCGAGTAAGTCAACTCATCAAGAAATTGCCAAACTCAACGCTCTTTAACCCTCTCTCGCCACAAGATATTGAGAATGCAAGAGTATTTTGGATCAAAGCAACTCAAGCAGCATATTTCTCAACAGAGCTCAAATTGATCGCCATAGCTCAACTACCAACAGCTCATCCTTTCAATCGCCTGACTGCCTATATCGACACTCAAGGCATCATTCGGGTTGGAGGAAGATTGACTAACTCACAACTGGAACTTGAGACAACTCACCCAGCAATACTCCCACGACATTCTCACTTCACCACACTCATCATAGCAGATGCACATCACAAAACCATGCATGGAGGCACTCAACTCACCCTGAACTACACAAGGCAATCGTACTGGATTATTGGTGGTAGAGCTCCTGTACGGTCGCATATACTCAGCTGCATGAAATGTGCTCGACAACGTGGCGTCAGAGCACAACAACTCATGGGTCAATTACAAACCAAGAGAGTCACCCCAGCACGACCATTCTTCTACTCAGGTGTGGACTACGCTGGTCCGCTGACCATCAAAACCTGGAAAGGTAGAGGCGCCAAACAACATAAAGGATGGCTGTGCATTTTCGTGTGCTTCGTCACCTCGGCCTTGCATCTGGAGGCCGTGAGTGACTACTCAACTGACTCATTCATCGCTGCATTCAGACGGTTCACTGGACGCAGAGGCATCTGCAACACTCTCTATAGTGATTGCGGCACAAACTTCATAGGAGCAGATGCCACACTCACCAAACTCTTCACTCAAGGTACAACAGAATCACTCTCACTGCATTGCTCACTCACCAGCGATGGAACTACGTGGAAGTTCAACCCACCAGCAGCTCCACATATGGGAGGAAAATGGAAAGCAGCAGTCAAATCAGTAAAATATCACCTGAACCGAACAGTAGGAGACATCGCACTCACGTTCGAGGAATTAACCACGTTGCTCATCCAGATCGAAGCAACGCTCAACTCACGACCATTGGAACCACCCACAGAAGACCCTGAAGATACTTACACTCACACCAGCTCACTTTCTCATAGGAGAGCCGCTCACAGCTATACCAGAGCCAACACTCACAGATCTGAACGTTACTAGACTATCACGATGGCAACTACTACAACAAAGGCTTCAATATTTTTGGTCCAAATGGTCAACTCAATATCTCCAGCGCCAACTGTCTACATCGAAATGGCATCATCCATCGAACACTATCGAGGTCGGTTCATTAGTACGGATCACTGATGAGAGGTCTCCACCATCAAAATGGCCTCTCGCCAGAGTCACTCAACTCCATCCAGGAAAGGATGGACTGACCAGGGTAGTGTCACTCAAAACTGCAACAACAACACTCGTTCGACCAATCACCAAGCTCGCCATCTTACCAGCTCAAACTGAATGAAGAACAGATCACACTCAATCATCAACACCGTTGCTGATGGCGGGCGGAATGTTCAGTTTTCATGCCTACCAAGCACACACTCAACTCATGCACACGCTACACTCACAATCATCTGACGCCTCGCGTCATATGGTATAGCTCGCAGGTATGCTATATCGATTTATCGACCGCGCACTCATGCATATTGTCCATCTGCTCACATCCTCGATCGAAGCTCACTCAAGCGGCCAACTCACTCGGCGTCCGGACACTCACCAGCCTGCCGTGTGGCTTTACTCGAGCTCTACAACCAGACTGTATCACCAGGATCAACCACACGGAATCAACAAGTCAACTCAGAGGCCTAAGAACCTACTCACCAACAGTACATCAACACGCAGGCCAGACAAATCACAGTATATATTTGTTATAATCACCAGGTATTTTTTTGCAATCACTGTTACATAATTTAAATAAACATTGAATTTATTATTGTTCATTACTGAGTGCTTTTAATTATTTATACTTGTCACCAGGATCCTTAATCTTACTATTCGCATCTGTCACTTGACATGCTACGTGTGAATGTATCGACTTGCTACCTGTCGACAGGTTAAAAATAATTTCAAACTCAAACTCAGTCTCACACTCATTATTATAACATTTTTTGGTCCTTCGAGCCGGATATAATGTACTCATACTCATTATCATACAGTGAGCGTCTACGACACGAAGGGAATATATCCCTAGAATTTCAAGTTTCTAGGCCCAGGGCTCAGGTTTGCCCAGCTGTTTGGGCTGGGCGTTGATGAGTCAGTGAGTCAGTCAGTCAGTCAGGACTTTTCTTTTTATATATATAGATTATAAATATTATTTTCAACTAATAATTCATTTGTTTAACTCTTTGCACTCCGTTGTCGCCGTATTTGCGACATTAAAGCCTCTATGCCCTACTAGGCTGGAGTGCAAAGGGTTAATTACTATACGACTTGTTTAATCATTATAAACCGTATTTTCAATTATCTAATTGTTATAATCATTTAAACGATTATCCGTTCGCTATAAATATTATTTACCTTAATATTCATTTATTCATTAGTCGTAAACATTATTCGCATTAACATTTGTTTAATACACGCGCTTGTTGAGGATATGCATCCTTGATATATATGTGGTCACAATTTAAATATAATATTCAAAATAATTATTTTATTCAAAAACATTTATTTTATTTTCATTTCAATATACAGTTAATGGTCTAAACAATTTAAATCGCAAAAGACATTCATTTTGTTGAATACACATATTTTTAATATATTAAATAATATTCAAAGTCCACTATGAGCTAAGAGTAGCCAGTGTATGATGTCAGCGTTATCTTATCTCTGGAATGTTGTCTCCATTAACGAGCGACGCGTGGCTAGCGTACCATGCCTGTAGTCCTTAGAACAATGCAAGGGTAGCATTGTACTGCGACGCGCAGAGACCCTAAGCGACGCACCGATTTTAGTCAGTCCCAATTCAACCGTCTTACAATTCTCATCGACACCACTGAACGTGTAGTACCTTATAACTCGCGCCGTACTATAGGGATCGGCTTAGTAGTAAATAGGTATAGTGAATCCGTTATGTCATCGATTGTATGTCCCGAAATATTGTCCGAAGTAAAGAAATATCGTGACTCCGCGTTAGATTATTCGCGTAAATTGTAATTCATTTGTGTACTAAGTTATAAAGAGTTAATATACATTTCTACTATTTCTTACCTTTATAATTTCGAGTCAGAGTCGATTATTTCTATCAACTCTTCATCGGAATAATTCCATAATTAGTATTATTTTCCAAGTATCCCTACCTCAAGTCAACCTTTCTGTGCATACATTTTGCACGTAGGGTTTTCATCCATCTAATATCCGGTCAGTGCAAAGGCCTGCACGATCTAAAATCCTTTCTCGAATCCTCCTCTCTCCCTTGTACTGGATATTTAATGGGAAGGCGAAGGGCTGGTCGGAAATATCAAATCCGTTGTGTCATTGCAGAAGCTTGTGGTTTACCGGCTCGTCCTAAAGGCCATAACAATCCGAATAGATTGTACAAAGTAGATCCAGTCATTCGAACAATTATTAACGACTGTATCAACGAACTGTTAATCATTTCAAAATCGATCACCGCGAGTAAACCACAAATCGTTTCCGTCGTGCGTTTAAATTTCGACGTCGTGAAATCTTCGAATCATTGGATTATTAGTTGGGAAACATCGGCATCGCTGGAATCCGCCGGAGTCATTCAACCCAGTAACGATTCGTAAATTGACCCGCTACGCACATCTGCTTGTTCTGTTGCCAAGGTCATCAAGTGATTCCCGGAAGGAATGAAGGTACGTTTCATAATTTAAATTACATTAAAAATAACCAAAACAGACAAGGTCTCGATCCTTGACGGGCGCATTCCCGTTTAAACCCGAGGCCAACCCCTTTGTATTCTTAATCTGTCTATCGTCCTTTGCGCTCGAGTTCATCGTTTTGTTCTCTTCTTTCATTTACTTTATTCCATATTTTTATTTGTGTTTATTTTTATTTTTTTTTATATATTTAAAAATCCAGGACGTAACAGCATGTTATGCCGATTAACGGCACCATGGTTTGTGAATGTGGACTCATCTGAAAATAGTACATTAGCGAAGAAATTGGAATTCATTTGTATTTGCTGAACTGCCCATTCACAAAATTCTACTCGCAAACGAAAATCATCGCCATGAAGTTCCTGATGCAGTGAAATGTGGTATGGGTGATACTTGTGACGATGCAATATTCTCAGAATACTATCTCTAGAAATTCCAGAATCCCGATGTAATTGCCGAGTGCTTACATGAGGATTTTGTTGAACAGCTGCTAGCACATCAATTTCATTAGCTTCTCCTGTGACAGTGATTCTTCGTTTTCTTTTTTTAGGTTGTACACTACCGTCAGACATAAAGGATTGAACAACTTTGTAAAAAAAAGAACGCGAGCGAACATTATCTGGAAAACGCTCAGCATACAAGGCAACAGCATCGTCAACATTCCGCCTACATTCACGGAAAATCAGAATCATTTCAGTTTTTTCTTCTATGGTTGCAGCATTCATTTCGCACTCGTACTTCAGTTTAAGGAATGAAGGGTAAAGATAGTCAAGTGAATTGACAATGTTGGAGGTGTTTTCAGTTAAAATCGTTGATATTGACCTTGACGCGCCACTGTGACCGTATGGTGAACTACGAGCTTATAAAAGCCAATGCAACGTTGTTAAAGATGACCATTTACGATTTCAGCGTGGGGGTGAGGGCCTCTCCTGTGTACAATCATTCGAGGAAAGAATAAATAAGTGTCTAGAAGTTCAAGGTCACAATTTCGAACATTTAATCTAATTTATTGAACAGTGAGAGGCAAGGGGACTCACCTAAAACAAGCACCCCGATGGTGAGAGGCAAGGGGACTCACGTAAAACAAGCACCCCAATAGTGAGAGGCAAGGGGAGGACTCACCTAAAACAAGCACCCCGATGGGAACAAAAACTACTACGTCCACGTCGTGTTCCTGGGTAACGCTAAAAGTGGTTGTTAACTTATTGATAAACGAATACATGCTTTCGATTGCAGCGCCATGTGTGAGAAAATTTCATATCAACAATAGAGTCAAATCAATGGATTTTGTCATGGAAAACCAGGAAAAAATGGGGTTTTTCAATCACGATTATGAAGCAACTTCCATTTTCACCACAATGGGGTAGGGATGGGGGAGAGTGGATCGAGTTTCGTATCGCTGAATAGCTTTTTAAAAAATTAAACATGTGTTTTTCCTTTTTTCGATCCGATGTATAATTTCTCGAGATATTCGCAAAAATCAGGACCCTTGCGACTACAGCGCCATCTATCACGAATCCAAAAAAAATGCTTCAGATACAAGTTACTTATTTTTTATGGGGAATCCGAATCTGCATTAAAAAATAGGAGTTCTCATTTACGATTTCAAAGTTGCCTCCACCCCCACCCCAGGGGGTAGAGGTGAGGTGTCGACTTTGATATCATTGGATGACCCCCTTCCAGGCGAACAAATTTTATTCAGAACTTTTTTTGATCCAATGCGTAGTTTTCGAAATATTTCAATGTCTTCAGATAAATCGGCCACCCTGTATATACTCTTATTTACTATATTGTATTATTTTCTAATTTACAACTTAACTTTACATTAATTTACTTTACGTTACTATTGATATTCATAACTATCATTATGTCATGTTCGAGGAGTTTATCACTACTAACGCTTATTTGTCAATTGAATTTTTAGGTGATCATTAAATGGACGTGGAGCCTGCTCTCCCATATACACAATTTCACCGCAATAGAATCGCCCATCAAGACTTCCGCAAAAAATTCTACGACAGCCCGTCTGGTCATGTATGCTCCGTATGTGACCGTTTATGGTTTAAAAATGACTTGAAAGAACCAGCTTTAGAACATGAGGAAATTTTTCATAAAATAATTGAAGCTAATGTAGGTGACAATATATTAGTTTGAAACACGTGCATACAAGCTCTCAATATAAATGTTATTCCTTTGATGTCCACGTACAACGGATTCAAGTACCAAGCCGCGCCAACGTTTTTTCCACCATTAGACTTGGTGTCGGAGAGACTGGTTTCTCCACGGATTCCATTTATGCAGATCAGGAGATTGTGATACATGCAAGGGCCATATGGAATTTATGGACAAATTATAAATGTACCGATATCAGTCAATAACATGGTCAAGCATTTACCACGAAATATTGATGACGACCACTGCATTAATGTCCACATAAAGAGAAAAAAAATTCATAAAACAAGCTATCTGATGGACTTGGTAAATAAAAGGACAATTCATGTGTGGTTACAGTACCTGGTTCGAGCTCCTCTTTATCTCTTGTATGGCATAAAAATTGATGAAAACTTCTTCAATACCGATAACAGTGTTGGCAACGTTCAACAAGATAAAATAAGTGAAAACATACCAATCGAAGAGAGCCTTACTGCACAACAACATACACTTTTGTGGAATGATGACCATTATTTAAGGAGAGCACCGGGGAAAAATAATCTTCCGCAAAGTATCCTCTTCGATGAACATGCCGAAGAACTGTCTTTTCTTTAAATTTGTTTGGGCCATTTTCGGACATTTCGAGATGGAATTAATTCAACACCATGCGCAATAGCAGCGAGTGAACTACGAAGATCGGATCGACGCGGAGTAACTCTATATCATTTGCTTTACGTCGCAATAGAAATTATGAGGATACGGGTCCGCGATTCTCTTACTATTGCTTTCAAACATATTGGAATAAATACAAAATAACTCTACAACAAATTGAGTCTGATGATTATATTAACAATTGTATCGAAAGTAACTTAGCTTTCTTGCCATCGATACCAAATTCTACTTGGTATTGGTCGGAACAAAAGAGATCTCTTTTCGCAATGATATAACAACTTGGAAAACCCACGATGTTCCTCACTCTGAGTGCCAATGAAATCGGGTGGAATAATCTGTTACGAATACTAGATAAATTAAACAACAATGGAGCTGACATTTCTGACGAAGAAGCTGAGCAACTAAATTACATTCAGAAGACAACACTCATTGATAAAGATGCCGTCACCTGCGCTATCTATTTCAACAAATTGGTGAATGTTTTAATGAATATCGTTGGATAATCAGCTGGCGCACGGCGATCGATATTCGTCGTGCGTCGAACTGTTGCTGTGCTCGAGCACACAGCGTTCGGTTGGGCGGAGATAGCCGAGGCAGGGCTTCGCGGAGCCGAGGTTGTGCCTCGTAGGCATGCCGCGTTGAGCGAAAGGATGTCTCTCTCGCTTGACTTCGGCTTCGCTCACCGGCTATCTCTCTTAATTAACTTCAGCGCCCAACGACGCTTTCATATTCCGCAGCCATATTGCATATTTCGGCACTTACGTGAAAACCCGCACGGGACAGCGCACGCATTTTGCAAGGCTTGGATTCTTTCACATCTCTCAACCGGATTATCACAATCTTCATTTGCTCACCAGGACTCAAAACTCAGGTAAGAGTACACCGTTACAATTTAACGTAATCCAATGGCGGTGAGGAGTGAAATACACATCGGTACATCCTCATAAAGGTCTCACACTATGGTGTGCTCTGCAGCGCGGGCTGCACCACGTTTTCACTCAATTATTAGCATGCTCGATTAATATAATTGCGTGTTTTACCAATTCACTGCACTTTCCCCCAATTAAACCTGCTGGGAAAGTGTTGTGAATTCAGTCTGATCATTTTGTGCATCCTCAAGCTCACATTGCTATGCTCTGAAGCGTAGACTGCTCCATAGCCTGTCACACTAGAATTAGATACAGTGGCCAGATTTTCATGTGCTAGCACTCACTTGCTGCAAATTCTAATTCATTGTCTCATTGAGTATTTGGTGACAGGCATTGAATTTGTCTACGCACTCATCTATCTCATTGTGTGGCATGCTCCGCAGCACTGGCTGCGGCACGCATACCGCTCTCAGTACATACAGCACACAATTAATATAATTGTGTGCTGCTGAAGTCTCTCTGTCAAATTCAAAGTTGATTTATTTATTTATATACAATTTTAATTCTCTGTTTTTGGTGCATTTATTTTACATCAATTTTGTATTTTCCTAAATTTAGTCTATTTTGTATTTATTCTCATTTTCTATGATTTATTAAATTGTGTTATTTCATTGTTTGTGTGGAAAGTATAATAAACCACTTTCTCCAAATTCTATCTATAAGTCTGGTTTATTTTCACCCTGTCTTGAGTGAAGCTTCATTAGTTTCAATATATTCACAGATCTGTCAAACACCATCAGACGGATTCTCAAACAAATATCCCTCAGTCAAAGAAGAATAGCCCATTCCGAATTTATCATGTGGTCAATTATTTTAAAAGAATATAATTTCAACATCGTATTAGACCTCATACACACATCCTATTATGGCTCAATAATGCTCCACAAGATGCACTTGGTACAGGTAAACAGGATGCAATAACAATGATTGATCCACTAATATCAGTTATCACATAAACACACATTTACTTGGTTCAAAGTGAATCGCACGAACCAGCCACAGAAATGTAGGTTTAAGGCGCCATTTCTGCCATGCAAATACACGACAATATTAACATGAATGCCGAAAGATCATCCGGGATTTGCAAATTACGCTCGACGTTATCAAATGCGTAGAATAAATTTGGAGAATAATGATTATACAGACGTCGAGTCATTTTATGAACAAAATGGTATTACTTGCGATGAAGACTATTTTCATATACTTGAAGCAGGAATTACTCGACCTAAAGTGTTTTTAAAACGATTACGATCAGAAAAGTAGCATAACCCATTCAACCCTTTCGTGTTCAATATTTTTTAATAAAATACAGATTTCCAGTTTATCGTCGAAGAATATTCTTGTGCCGCGTATGTCGTAGAGTACGTGAATAAAACAAATAGAGGCATAAGCAACTTGCAACGTCAAATTCATGAAATCATGGATGAAAATCCGCAATTCGATACAGTTGAGATCACAAGAAAAATGAGTGTAAATATGCTCAATACAGTTGAGTTAATAATTCATGAAGCTGCATGATACTTACTTCGGAAGCCAATGTCAAAAAGTTCAGTTGTGGTAGTTTATATTTCTACAGTGTGGCCTGTTGAGAGGCATCGAATTTGAAAAACACAGAAACAATTAGAAGAAATGCACGCTGATGAAAATTGAACAGATATATGGAAAGAAAATTGGTTCGACAAATATGAGCAGTGACCAGAAGATATGGAATTAGTAACACTAGCACAATTTGTTTCCAATTATTCTAAGAATTCACAAGGGACATACACTCGAAGAAAAGAACAGTGCATCATTCGTTATAAAAAAACTACGATATGGCATCAGATTATAATAAATATAAAAGAGATATGGTCACTTTGCATATTCCCTTCCGAAATGAAGAAGCTGAAGTTTTAGCAGTAATGAAATTTATCGAAATTTACGACGAAAACGAAGATATCATATTGCAGCGTCGAAAGGAATTTGAGTCTGATGCAGATGTTAATAATGATTTACGCTTAGCGACGCCGAATAAACTCGGGGCAATCGCTAAGAAAAAAGAGAACCTGATGCCTAATCGAGACTTCTTTGAACTTATGCGAATGGCAAATGAAAAACAAAAATATCTTCTCATGCATGTTATTTCACATCTTCAGTCCGAAAGACCCTCACCATTGCAAATATTCTTCACGGGCTCTGCAGGATGTGGAAAAACATTTGCAATAAAACTGTTAATGGAAATGTATAATAGGTACACACAGAATGATGGATATTGTAATGCTTACATAACTTGTGTTTCAACTGGGAAAGCTGCAGTACCAATTGGTGGAACAACGGTCCTCACAGCTTTAAAAATAAGTTTGTCTAAATTATTTCCTCTGTCGATGGAAATCGCCCAACCATATCGTTCATTATTTAAATACGTTCGTGCTCTAATCATAGATAAAATCAGTATTATCGGTGCTGAACTGCTTGAGCAAATCGACGCAAGATTAAAACAGATCACTGGTAATTTCAACGACAATTTTGGAGGACTGGATTTAATTCTAATTAGAGATCTACGTCAACTACCGCCGGTTCGAGCAACACCAATTTATAAACAGCTGAGACGACAACTAGCAGGTCCTACACTATGGCAAGGCTTGCAATTCTATGAGCTCACAGAAGTCATGCGGCAAGCTAATCAAGTATTTTCAACAATATTGACAAAAATTGGGGATGGAAGGTTGTTGAGAATTCCTGTTGATGGTGTCGGATGGAATCTGTAATATATTGAAAATAATGAGTATTGACTCGAGGCAGGGGAACAGAAACCAGACTGAAGATGTTGAAAGAGAAAGCGGTTTATTATACCTTCACTATTAATTTGGAATACAAAAAAGATATATATATATATATATATATAAATACAATTAAATAAAATGAATTTAATATTGATTTTCAGTGACCAGCACACAATTATATTAATTGTGTGCTGTTTTAGGTTGTACAGTGAACGTGATGCATTCAGCGCTGCAGAGCACACCACGTAATGAGGAGTTGAGAATGCGCAAGTGAGCAAAATATTCACAGTACTTTTCCAGCACACTTAGTTGGGGAAAAGTACTGTGAGTAATTGCTGGCATATACCATTGCATTACTTGTAAGAATGTGGGGTAGAAAGCGTGCTGCAGGCAGCACTGCAGAGCACGGCAAAATGAGAGTTTCAGGATGCACAAATGATAAGAATATATTCACAGTACTTTCCCAGCAAGTTTAGATGGGGGAAAGTGCAATGAATAATAAGCACATGCAATTATATTAATTGAGTGCGCAAAGTGTAATGTGAAACGTGGTACAGCCCGCGCTGCAGAGCACGCCACAAAGTGAGACTTTTATGAGGATGCACTAATGAGTTTTCCTCACCGTCATTGAATTATGATAAATTGTAACGGTGTACTCTTACCTGTTTGTTGAGTCCTGGTGATCACGAAAAGGCTCAGTAGATTCGGTGAGATGGTGAAAAGTCCGAGAGATGTGCAGAGGATGTGTGCGCTGTCCAAGCGTGTTTTCACAGAACCACAGAAGTGTCACATTTTGCAACATGGCTGCGTTGTACAAAAGCGTCGTTGTGCGACGCTGAAGTCAAGCGAGAGATCGACGGTGAGCTATGCCGAAGTCAAACAGAGAGAGAGCGAGCCTCTTGCCTTAAGCAGCATGCTCGCGAGGCACTGCCTCGGTTATCTCCGGCATAGCCGAGCGCAGCACGCTACCCTAGCGGGTTGTGCGAGCCAAAATTTGATTGGTAATTCTAAACTGGTAAAGTCGAAAAATTCGTCTCAAGTATTGACTGGTAACCAATTTTTCCAGCATTAGACTGAAGCGATTTTGGTTGGACTTTACATGAAACGTCGCTACCAATCAAAATTGAAGACGATTTTTTCGACTTTACCAGTTTGCAAAATCGCATAACCCGCTAGGGTACCCAGCAGCAACAGGTCGACGCACGGCGAATATCGATCGCCGTGCGCCAGCTGATTTTCCAACAAAGGTTATTAGATGAAGATGAGCTGCAGTTGATAGAATCAAGATTCTTTACAAAAGAAGAGACTGCGACAGACTGTGTCCGCATGGTGTACGGTTATTCTTCAATAATCGACCTGTTATTGAATATAATAATCACATTTTTAGTTGTGCAGACGTCAAAGTTAATTCCATAGCAACAGATGTTTATATTGGTTGCCAAGGAGCTCAGCAAGAAGCCGCTGTGCATCAAAAACTTCACAAGATGTCGGCTATTGACACCGGAGGATTACCATGTGAAGTCACGTTGGAATTGAACAAACCATATATATTAACCACCAATATCGACGTGTCAGATGGGTTGGCGAATGGTGCTACAGGAAAATTGGTCCACATAGAATATAATGATGCTGGTGAAATAGGTCGTCTATGGCTAGAATTTCCGGAGTCAACCAAAACTGGTGAGAAGATACGTAAGGAAGCTGCTGCGTTAATACAAAGACACAACCTCAGTCGACTGGCTATTCCGATAGATCGAAGAACTTCTACAATTCCACTTGTTGCAAAACGCAATCATTTCCCGTTAGTGTCAGCATGTGCTATGACAATACACAAATCTCAGGGAGGTACATTTAGTGAGATTGTGTATGAGTATGAGAAAACTCACCCTTAACAGCTCATATACGTAGCGTTATCATGTGTTACCAGTATTGAAGGTTTATATATTATTGCTAATAATGGAGATCAACGATTTTGTCATGGGTGACGTAGAGCGGCATATCTGATGGGCTTGCAAGCGGAATTCGAAAGGCTTTCATTGAACAGACTGCAAACAATCAGAGGATTATTGACAGAATTCATTACAAATAGATCAGAAATGTCAATCTTCTCATTTAATTATCAAAGTCTACGTGCTCATGTAGCAGATATAAATTCGGATAAAATTGCAACAAAATCAAATTTCTTTATACTTTCTGAGACATGGTTGGATAATGGCGATCATATTGATATTCCGAATTTCGATATTGTGGTGAAATTTAACGCGATATTAGAGCAGGTGGAGTAGCGATATATCACAATACGAATGATAGTGCTCGTATTGTTACTCCACAAATGGATATAAGTACGCATCAAACAGAATCATTGTCCGTGCATCTTTCTAATATAGGAGAAATGTGTGCTTGTCATAGCACGTTAGAAGACGGGCAAACGGTTCTAATTGTTGATATATACATTTCTCCACATAAAGCAATAGAATCTATTATCGAATTCATTCACGAAAATTTAATAAAATATACGCCAGAGGTGTCCATGATACTTAAAAAAAATACAACGAATTACCAAGGATTTTAAGTGGAGATTTTTACATAAATTTTGCCGCACCCACTTTATGACCTTTAAGGGATTATACGCAGTTATGATTTTCAAAAAATCGACTTTTTATTGCATTTTCGTAATGTACATATATTCAAAAGTATACACACAAAATTTCAAGTCGATCCGAGCAATACTTTCGGAGTTATACCTATATATGTAGAGACGCTTCGGCGCGTTTGAAAGTAGGTGGGGCAGAGGATCAAGCGGCAGCTGTTTACCTGGACCGTTGCTCCTTTTATATACCTGTGTATTGTATTCTTATACATTGTGTGAGAGTGTAGTAGTGTTTTCCTTGTATCTGAGAGCAAAATTCAACGGTTTCTAGACGCTTATTCAGTATATACAGCCGAGGCAAGCAGTGAAGTCGTGCGTTCGTTTCCGTATTTTCTGCAATATTTCGTTCGGATTTCTAAGATAATTGTGAATTATGGTAAAATAATTCAATATGAAAGTAAGTAGAGAACGGCGTTCTGTTACAAGCGCGAACAAATCAAGAAATCGAAAACGGAAAAACGTTTTTAATCCGAATAAAGCTGAGACGGACGAAAGCAGCTTCAGCAAATCTGCGAAAAAATTCAAAACTGACCGAATTTGAGCACGATTATCAGCCATTACCCACGGATGTTGCTGAAGCTGTGCGTCCAATTTACGAAGACCTCAGCAGCGAGACATTATTGGAACGATGTGTAGGCGGCTTTACACAAAATAATAACGAGAGTTACAACCAAATCATCTGGAAAATTACGCCGAAAATCATTCCGAGTGGCTCAAAAATTGTTGAAATGGCCGCAAATATTGCCGCCGGTATGTTTAATGAAGGTTCAATTTCACTTTTGTACCATATGAATGCAATGGGATTGTCTTTGGGGCCCAATGCGCATGCATATGTACAAAAGGGGGACGAAGAGCGCGTTACGCTATCCGAGCGCAGAGCGCACGAAGCGACACGAGAGGGAAGGATGGCTCGAAGACAGCACCAAATTGAATTGCTGGAGGCTGCTGAAGGAATGGAGAGTTTATTATATGGCCCTGGAATAGACGACACCATGTAAGTTGAAAAAAAATTTTTTTTTCTATGTGTGAATCGGTTTTGAAACTTTAAACGCGTTTTTCTCAAAACAGCATTTTTCAAGTCGGTGAACACGATATCTCCAAAACGGCTTGTTCGATCGGTCTAAAATTTTAACACAATCTTCTCAGATACATTTTCTAGTAATTAATCGTTCCTTTTGTCAATCTCATACTTATTTTCCATTTTATAAACAATTTAAGGCCAAATTTTACATAAAAAATCGAAAACATTTTTTTGAGAAGCCGCCATTTTGTGAAAATTCAATATATTGATTAGCCGAACGATTAATTACTAGATAATCTAATATATTAACGAAATTTGTTTGGTTTTTTGATTTCAGATAATCCAATCTTGAGTTACGACGTACACCGTAAATCGTCTTTTTTTAGAGGAGGTTCCGGAAAACGCCTGCAGCGCCCTCTATAATCAACATTTTTATAAATACAAAATTTGTTTACGTTCTTGAAGGATGCTTTTATAACCACAAAAATTTTCAAATTAATAAATTCAAAAGTCTCTTCAGGATAAATCCTTGAAAAACCGTCTTTTTTTTACCTCATAACTGTGTATAACCCCTTAATAGAATTTTTAAATAATACTTCAGTTAACAAATGTCAAATAACAGAAATGAGCCAACAACAAGATCAGGAACTACCATAGATGGAGTATTTCAAAGATTTTAAAATAAAATTCAAACCAAAACATTTGTATCATATTTTAGTTACCATAAGCCGTTAGTAACATGTTTGGAAATTGACAATGATGAAAATAATGATAATATATGAGCTAATTTTACCGATGTAAAAAACTATATAATAAAAAATAATTTTGAAATTAAATATAGTGATTTCTATATTTCATAAAATATTACCTCCAGTCACATTGTTTATCTGTCTCACTCTCCCTTTCCCTCTTTGGGCAATAAATAAGAAATGAATCAATCTCTCCCTGGCTCTGCTTGCGTCTTCTTAGTGTAATATTATGTCTCATTCTCTCGCAAATTAGCCAAAATACAAAGTTTCACTTCTACCGCGTGTGAACTGCACGTTTTTCTTTTAAATATTATTTTCGCATTTTCACGTAAGATATTTATTTCATAAAATAATTGTAAATCATTTAATTTATTAAATTTCTATACAAAGTAATGCTTGTCCCGTAAGGTATGTGATCAAATCCGGCCTTGGTGCGACGCCAGCGCTGCACTGGCATGTAGGAGTCGAACTAACTACGTGCTGCTGAAACGGGCTTCACTTTTTCGTGGCCGTGGTACGGGAGTGCTCCCTCCGGGACTGATGTCCACATCCATAGAGACTACTCTAGTCTCCGTGTTCACATCGGTCGTCGGAGACGTCGGTTTGCAACAGCAGTTAGAACACCAGCTCGATAAAATTGATCAAAAAGAATGTTAGACCTCCGCGATGACAAGTCAAACAATTCCTCGACGATTTCTGGTCGGCAAAGCCGCGACATTAATATAGCCGGTAAGTGCGAAACACGTACTCTATTTTCACTTCGTACTTATTATTTCAATGAAAGTCTGTTCCAACCTATACATCGAACCCGGAACACGTTATCACTACCAGCATATTTACGTGACGAAACTTCACAGTTATTATATCATTTTTATTATGTATGTGTTTCAATAACTGATCAGTTTTTATTCTCTTCTGAGAAATTGTCCTCTAGTTTTTGATCCCGGCAGGCAAGAAACTTCCATTACATTTGTGAGGGATTGTAATAAAAATGTTCTGTACAAAAAAGTTTGCTTGTTCATGCTCTGACAAATAAAAATATACCTAATTATCCATTATTATTGCATATTTAAGGGAGTCAAATCATCCAAAATCATAAATAAATTACAATTTTTTCCTTTTTTACAGAGGAAGCTTTGTTTTTATATAAACATTTTCTTTTTTGGATTATGATATCACAGTACTTGAAAAGCTCCTAAATATGGAGAAATTATACTTAGAAAAAATGTTTGTGTGTGTGTGTCATATGTGTGTACACGTTTGCAATTAGCTTGAAAAATTGAACTGGCTATATCATGAGAACGGGTTAATAAATCTTACTCAAATGTCTAACATGAGTCAGGTTGCAGTCCCTGTCAAATTGCTGCAATATTTACCCAAATCGCTAAAAGGCATCTCATTTTATAACAGATCAAATTTTTTGAGAAAGGGTGATCTCTGTAATCTTTGTAAATTCTGGGCTATCGAGCTAAAACTTTCTACAAGAATGGACGAGGGGACAAGGTTATTCAGTATTGTTTATAATAAGAACGATTGAGGTGTTCAGATTTGATAGAATTATGAGTTTCTTGAATATTTTGAAAAAAGTCTCTTTTGCCTGAACTTTAGGAAATTTTTACATATCGAACTTGGTTAAGGTACAAGGATACCAATACATCTTGAATTTGGTGAAATTCAGTCAAAGGGTTTAAACTTTATGAAATTTGCAACCTTCCTAAAATTACAATTGTAATGGAAATTTCAGAACCACTTCCTCCATAAGAAAGCCAGAATTGAGATAGCTGTTACCTTTACTTTGCTTTGCACTCACTCTTTTAAAAGAGGGACTATTTTTGCCTTCCTAAAAGTATTATCGGCTGTCTATCCGGAGCAGTATATCAGGAACTATTGAACCGATATGATTCTCCTTGATAGGGTTCCTTTATCTTGGTATATCCTTATGGCCCATGGAGCTTAAGTCAATTAGGTACAGGCCAAATTTAGAATTCTGAGAAAAACTATTTTTAGCTAAAATTACCACTTTCATGTATGTAGAGTCATAACTCAGTAACACCTCAATGGATTCAATTGTCTTTTACACAGTTATCTTACATGGTTAAAATAAAACGTCTTGCACAGTCTAAATAATTTCTCATAGTTAGAACTTTACAAATTGATAAGAATAACGCATTTTTTGTTATTACAGTTTCTTGAAAATTCAACTATTCCTGAAGTGAATCACTAGCCGGACAATTTTTAATATGGTATTTTATAGTGTAACGTAAATTTAGCCTCCCACTTTCCACACGTTACCTAAAACCGGTCTCAGGTATTTTTGCTCCCTTTGTATTTGCTCTCTCGAGCTGGGTGCCAGGCGCGTGCGCACCGAGAGGCAAATAACGATGGTTGCGACCGGACTTAGCCCAGGCTAACTGCAGCTATTCAACGAAGAGTGGGTGGTTCGGACTTTCGAATTTCTAATAAATAAATTTGATAAACACGGTAAATACGAGAGTTACAAATACGCCAAAATGGCAGATTATTTATTTAATTAGATCAATTACTGACTTGGCAAAATATCACAATAACAAAAAAATAAAGGAAAATGTCCGGTAATGTAACTCTGGGTTTTCGACAATTCATCAACTTAATTATTCTAGCCGTAAGAATCGCGGTAGTCGTTTCTTCTCTAACACTCGCATATGTAATCTGCGTCCGATCTCATTCCCTTTAGTCCACGTTTACAAAATTCAAACAGAATTCCAACTATAGCTCGCGATACGGCTTATGCCGTGCAAAGCCCACACACACAAACACAAATCGACAACCACGGGACGACGGAAGGTCACGGACACGAAGTTTCTAACGGCTCGATCGTTTCAATAAACGAAATCATATAATAAACGAAAGATATAATAGAGAATATCAGTCCGACAATATATTATTAATAAAATAAATAAAGTAAAAATCATAATAATAAATAAATAATCTACAGATAATAGACCAGAAAAAACAACAATAAAATAAGATATAAGGCGGTGCTAATAAAACGAATTATTAACACTTCGTCTGTAAACCTGGGTCGTTCGTGTCCGAGCAAAAAACAATTTTGGTTTGTACCTGGGAAATAGGTGAAGGACGGACGCTTCCTCCTGTCCCTAAAAAAAGTTGTATAGGAGGGGGAACTGACGCCCGAGTTTCAAATTTTTAGTACTGTCCAGGCAGTGGTGACGAGCGCACAGATTTCGTCGTGGACACGAACGACCCAGGCTTACGGTCGGCGTGTAGTAAACAGGTAAGTTAGTGAAATTTTTTTTTTGCTTTATCGTGTTTTTGGCATCAGTGATTCTTCACTATGCCTACCAAATTTTTTGGAATTTTTTTCTTTAGTATTTTCGGAAATGAAGCAAATTTTTTGGAATTTTTTTTTTTTAGTATTTTTGAAAATGAACGTCGTTATTGTAATAATAATATGACGTTATTGTATAATAAATGTAAGATACCTTTCATTGTGAAAAAAGAAAAAAAAACGTTTTTTGCTAATAAAATGTGTGAATAGCAATGCATCGTACATAATTTATTGCCTGTTTTCATGTCCAAAACTTAAGCATTTAGCTTTAAACAAACGAAACGGAATAATTTTTTCCTCAAAGCTACACCATTCACCTTTAATTTGCAATTTGGAAAATTACGCTATCTTTATTTTTCTCTGAGATACAATTTTTTTTGTAAATTAAAATTTTATTCCCGATTTCTTCATTTATTTAACAAAAAAGTTATGAAAAAATTTAATTTTCAAGAATTTTACAATTGGTACTTCAAAATGAATATTTCGAACAGTAGCATGAATTTTTTCAGAATTTTTTGAGTGCATGAAGGGGGTGAAATAATGGCCGGACGCGAAAGACCCATGTTTACAGACGGGAGGTGCGGAAAAAACGTTTACAGACGAAGTGTTAAAGAAAAGCGTAAAAGAAAGTCTAACAACGCGAGATACGCCTCGGAAGTGCAAATCCCTCACACAACGGGACGACGGTCAATCATGCAAAGTGTATACATAATAACGCAAAGTCAAATAAATAGGATAAAATAAATAAATAGGATAAAATAAATCTAACAAATAAATAAATAATCGACAATAACTAGAACGATACGCGACGCGGTCTATATCGTGACAATCCCTCACACACAAACACAACGGGATGACGAACGAACACGCGCGCGACTTTGCAGCAAACAATCAAAGAAAGAAACAAAACACGGAGTGACTTATTCCCGGCTCTAGTCTCCAAGAGATCTCGATGCTACTCCCTATTAAACGAAATTGGTCCCGATACAATACGTACTCCGTGCGTGGTGCACGGAAATCGCAGATACGACCAAGCCCTAATGATATCAATTTTATAAATTCAAAAATAAAACGACTAAAGGCTGCAGAGAGGAAAGATAGCTCACCGGGACGAAGCAGCAGCGATGTTCTCAGCAACATTCGTAATCCCAAAATCAATCGTCTCGAAAATTTCCCACTCAGTTCCGATTTATCAGTCCCCACATCGGAGATGGTAAGGTGGCGAAAAAGTATGTTAGCCGGATAACAGGCACCTTTGAACGGGACAATGTAAAGGGTGAGCTTTACTTCCTACTCACTCGACGTCCACCGGAAAAAGTCATGAGTACCTGCCGGCACGCGTGGTTGCGAACTATGATCCCCTTCTAACGATCCAAAATCGGACTTATTAGAGGAATCGATGTCGCTAGATGATTGCGACTAGCTCCTCGCTCGTTGAAATCGCGAAAGACGCGACTTCCAAAGCCGAATGCGACTCAACATTTATCAAACGGATCATCACTTGAGACGAGACGTGGATTTATGAGTATGACATGCAATCCAGACATCAAGCGAGTGAATGGCGTGCACCGAATGAGCCGAGACCAAAAAAACCACGTTATTTTCAGTAAAAAAAGAAGGCGATGCTCACGGTTTTCATGGATCACAACGGTGTTGTGCATCATGAATTCTTGCCAGAAAAACAGACAGCCAACAAGGAGTATTATTTGGGCGTTATGAAACGTTTGCGTGAAGCAATGTGCCAAAAAAGACCGGATTTGTGGGAAAAAAAACTCGTGGATTTTGCACCACGATAATTCACCGTCGCACAATGCTATCCTTATCCGTAAGTTTTTGACCAAAAACAACACGATTACAACAGGAATCCAGCAGTCTTCGAATTCACCTAATCTGGCTCCCTGCGACTGTTTCCTGTTCAACCGACTTAAAAAACCGCTTCGTGGAACGCGTTACAGCACCCGAGAGGATGTCATGAAAAAATCGAAGACGCAGCGATATTTCGAGGATTGGATCAAGCACTGGCGTAAGTGCGTTGCAGTCGATGGGGAGTACTTTGAAGGGGACCATATCGATTTTGATGAATAAATTTGTATTTTCGATTTTATGAATAAAGTCCTAAAACTTTTTGATCAAGGTGGTAGATGATAGAGATGCGTAGCCCAGTCCGGCACGTAAGCCACCCTTGGTAACCGTAGACGGTGGGTATCCAGTGGGACTGCTCGAGATCCCGACAGTAAGAAGCAAAAGACAAAATCGGCGAGTGCGATCCGTTCTCCTTCCCGCTCTCTCTCTCTCTCTCTCTCTCTCTCTCTCTCTCTCTCTCTCTCTCTCTCTCGAGTCATTAACCATAGAAATAAATCAAAGTACAACAATAATTAAATATTGTCCTACGTGATTATACCAGGGCTTTGCGAGATCGTCTTAGAGCTGTCGAGTGACGAGGACGTAGCATTTTATAGTATCATATTTTTCGAGGTTATAATAGAAATAAAAAGGAAAAAATTGTTGTATTGAATAAAACTTGTTTAACGTGACATATACACAAGAAAAAAACTAACCCCTAAAGACACAGTTTTTCGTCGAAATCCTCTATATATGAGGTGTGTTGGAAAAAATAACGGGAATTTTGTAATTTCACGTGTTGTATAGTTCAATTCGCGGGATGTTTTCGTTGTCGTGTTGATAAACTTATCTGAAAAGTTCATGTACTGTATTAGCCATATTGGATATTTAGTCTATTGTCAGATGTCATAAAGGTCACATATGTTTTGGTAGGATCGGCGATTTTAAAAATGGATCAGACAATTTGTATTAAATTTTGCTAAAAGAATGGAATAAAGTACAGCAAAGTTTTAGAAATGTTAAATATTGCTTTTGGTGAATCTGCTATGAGTAAAACAAGGGTTTACGAGTGGTATAAAGCGTTTCCAAGATGACCGTGAAGACGTTAAAGATGACGAGTGCCCTGGACGCCCCAGCACATCACAAACCGATGAAAACGTGTAAAAATTGAAAAAAATCATTATGAATGATCGCCGAATCACAATCAGAAGTAGCTAATGATGTTGGCATGTCAATTGGCTGATGCCATGAAATTTTTTCGGCAGTTTTGGGTATGAAACGTGTGGCAGTAAAATTTGTTAAAAAATTATTGAATTACGAACAAAAACAGCGGCGACTGGAAGTTGCTCAGGAGTTGCTAAATAAAGCCAACAACGATGCACAACTACTGAAACGTATCATAACAGGTGATGAAACATGGGTTTACGGATATAACGTCGAAACTAAGGTTCAATCGTCCCATTGGAGGCATTCTGGACATTCGCCAAGACCGAAAAAAGCTCGACGAGTGCGGTCGAATGTAAAGGTTAGTTAACACAGTGCTCACTGTGTTCTTCGATTTTAACAGCATAGTGCACCATGAGTTTTTGCCACAAGGTCAAACGGTCATTAAGGAGTACTACGAGTACTTACAAGTTCAACCCCGTTTGCGTGAAGCAAAATAAAAAAAACGCCCTGATTTGTGGCGAAACAATTCATGGTTTTTGCTCCACGATAATGCACCTGCTCACACTTCATTGCTTGTTCATCATTTTTTGGCCAAAAACAACACTGTAATGATGCCCCAGCCTCCACATTCGCTAGACATGAGTTCCTGTTACTTTTCTGTTCCCAAAAATAAAGAGAACTCAAAGGGCCGTCGTTTTGCAGACATAGATGAGATTAAAAACGCATCCCTGAGAGAGCTAAAAGCTATCCCAAAGAACGAATTTCAGAAGTGTTTCGGGGATTGGGAAAAGCGCTGGAATAAGTGTATAATATCCAATGGGGGCTATTTTGAAGGGGATAACATTGTTGTATACGAATTTTTTAAAACCAATTAAACAAATTCGCAAAAAAAATGGTGCGTGAACCCTTTGACCTATGGATCCGACCAATTTGAGAAAAGTTTATAGTGTTTTCTCCTAAACTAAAAAACAAATCCTTTTTGTGCAAATTTAAAAATTTGACCCCCCCCCCCCCGACTTTAGGGCCCGATCTCGAAAATTTAATAGAATGCATTATCATCGGCAAGGGGTCAATGTTCCAGATTTCAGTACGATTGGATGACGGAATGTGGTTTAATTTGTCTTCCAAAGTTTTGGCTAGCCAGCCAGCCAGCTACACAATCGAAGATAATATAGAGGATTTAAAAGAGAGACTCGAATGGTTTTGTTCGACCAACGTATATATTACTTTGGAATATTTTCATATTTCACACAGCTTCCTCTCTATGTTTGGAATAAGACATCGGCGCCACCTGTGCCCTAATCGGGAAACTACATTCGTACTCTTTTTTTAAATCCTCTATACTGATTTCGATTGTGTGGTTGACTGGCTGACAACATTTTTGGAGGGCTAATCACCCCACTTCCCGTCATCTAAACGAATTAAATCTTTGCACATAAACTCGTTACCGATGACAATGCCTTCTATTAAGTTTTTTAAGCAATCAGACCGCGGGGCGTACGGGGAAGTCAATTTAAAAAATTGGCCGAAAATAGATTTATTTCTTAGTTTTTATGAAAACGCTTTATAAATTTTTCTTGACGTGGTCGGGTTGCTGGATCAAGAAGTTCTCATATCATTTTTTATTGCGACATTTTTTAATTTAAAAAAAAAAATTGCGACCTTTTTTTTGTTCGAAACATAAAAAATTATACTCGCTGAGGTCAAAGACAAAACTATAACATCGATTTTGTTTGTGGCTGGCTGACATTCATCATTTTCAGATCAACACATAAATACTGATGTACATAAAAGCCGACAATGTGGAGGATTTTTACGAAAAACTGTGTTTTAGCGGTTTATCAGAGATTTATCGGCTCTGTTTCCTTGTCTCAAGCGGCCAGACTATGTGAACGCAGTATGCACTCTACGTGAATTTTTTGTCAAAGAAATTACTTCTTTGACAAGTCTTGCTAGCTTGACGTCAAGCTAACGATCCCATGACTAAATAAATGTAAATAAATATTGTTATAACGGTAGACACGTAAATGGAACGATACGATCGATGGTATAGCATTCAACAGTTACTTTTGGTATCGTTTGCCAAGAAAGACTAAGAACTCGCGTGGAAGTAATAAAAACACGGAAGGTTGATTAATTATTCAACAAACAATTTAATTACAATCTGTCAATAGATATGATTATTCACGTCCTCGAGCCTTCCGAACGAGAAACTAACTGTACACTTTGAATTTAAATCTGAGACCGATTTTCGCAAAAGTGGTTACAGGCTGCGTTTGCTTTAAGGGGTTATATGTAGTTATGATTTTCAAAAAATCGATTTTTTTATTGCATTTTTGTAATGTACGTATATTCAAAAGTATACACACAAAATTTCAAGTCGATCCGAGCAATACTTTCGGACTTATACCTATATATGTAGAGACGCCTCGGCGCGTTTGAAAGTAGGTGGGGCAGAGGCTCAAGCGGCAACTGTTTACCTGGACCGTTGCTCCTTTTATATACCTGTGTATTGTATTCTTATACATTGTGTGAGAGTGTAGTAGTGTTTTCCAATTTACGAAGACCTCAGCAGCGAGACGTTATTGGAACGATGTGTAGGCGGCTTTACACAAAATAATAATGAGAGTTACTACAACCAAATCGTCTGGAAAATTACGCCGAAAATCATTCCGAGTGGCTCAAAAATTGTTGAAATGGCCGCAAATATCGCCGCCGGTATGTTTAATGAAGGTTCAATTTCACTTTTGTACCATATGAATGCAATGGGACTGTCTTTGGGGCCCAATGCGCATGCATATGTACAAAAGGAGGACAAAGAGCGCGTTACGCTATCCGAGCGCAGAGCGCACGAAGCGACACGAGAGGGAAGGATGGCTCGAAGACAGCACCAAATTGAATTGCTGGAGGCTGCTGAAGGAATGGAGGGTTTATTATATGGCCCTGGAATAGATGACACCATGTAAGTTGGAAAAAAATATTTTTTCCTATGTGTGAACCGGTTTTGAAACTTTAAACGCGTTTTTCTCAAAACAGCATTTTTCAAGTCGGTGTACACTATATCTCAAAAACGGCTTGTTCGATCGGTCTAAAATTTTAACACAATCTTCTTAGATACATTTTCTAGAAATTAATCGTTCCTTTTGTCAATCCGATACTTATTTTCCATTTTATGAACAATTTAAGGCCAAATTTTACATAAAAAATCGAAACCATTTTTTTGAGAAGCCGCCATTTTGTGAAAATTCAATATTTTGATTAGCCGAACGATTAATTACTAGATAATCTAATATATTAACGAAATTTGTTTGGTTTTTTGATTTCAGATAATCCAATCTTGAGTTACGACGTACACCGTAAATCGTCTTTTTTTAGAGGAGGTTCCGGAAATCGCCTGCAGCGCCCTCTATAATCAACATTTTTATAAATACAAAATTTGTTTACGTTCTTGAAGAATGCTTTTATAACCACAAAAATTTTCAAATTAATAAATTCAAAAGTCTCTTCAGGATAAATCCTTGAAAAACCGTCTTTTTTTTGCCTCATAACTGCGTATAACCCCTTAAATCAATGAATTGATTTTTACTGTATTACTCAATCTCGATGGCTAAGCAAGTCGCAACACACTGCCTGAGCCCATTTCTGCATATGGGCGAGGGGCCTCGCGACCGCGCAATTAAGAGCTGGAATTTATGTCAACCGAAATTCAGGGTGCAATATTCTTTTCCCCTTAAAAAGGTCAAAATCTGAATTTGTTGAAGATTTTTTTACTTCGTTGATTGCTTGCGGGTAGACTCATTTCCCGCACACGTGTACAATTTTGTTTCGTTGCGCGCAGTATTCATAAGCTATTCTTTAAATTACACAATCCTTCAAACATCTTTGTTATTATACAATTATTTTCCCCTATCTATATAACAAAGGTTACGGTTATCCCTAGAGTTGGTCTAGTTATGCCTAGGTATTGAACTATTTTTTGTTATGAGCATGCTCTGACCAGCTGTACTTGCAATCTTCCTTGCCGTGACGCGAGCAGCTCCAGATTTATGCTTCTAACGTTGATGTACTTCGTAACAGACCAATACTATCGGTGCTATAGCTCCCGAAAGTAAAGTTTTACATTATGTCAATGTTGGTCATTATTATTTTTCCCACAACCGTTCCGAGGATTTTTTAATTCAGCAATTGTTCGTAAGCTAAAGTCCAGGGCGGTTGCCTTACATGCAGTGTAATGGTATTAACTCGTTAGTATTAATTCGATTTTTCTAGACATCTAGAATTCAAGACTCTAATAGTAGGGTAATTCATCGAGGCTTCTCTAAAAGGTAAAAGTAGGTTTTATTCATATAAACGTGGTAATTTGTTGAATCAGGTACATGGAGCATGAACGGTTATCTTCTGATATTCATGAATTGTTTTACATGCTTTATTCCGGGCTTTCGCACGCCGTTATGATTGTGTACGAATGCGGATATCTTCGCTCGCTTACGCGTATTACTCTCCTCTTCTGTCGCTTAATCCGTTCGGCAGTTTCCGCTCGACCGCGGACACCCTACAGAGCCAGGATACGCCGCTCGGCAATTTGATTTCTTTAATCGCTGCTTCTTCGACTTTGCATGTGAGGATTCGCCTTTTGTGACACCAACAGAAGCAAAGTGCTGTACTCCTCTCCTGATATCATTTTCCTTAATTTCCTCCTTGGACAATGATCGTTAGATCGATTTTCTTGATGGAAAACATCACGTTAAGTGCGTCGAGTTTTGTCTCGCGACACGCAACGAACTCCGTCCTTGTCTCGCGCACGCCCGGGTAGGGCTATCTATGTAGTGGTTTCAGTCGGAAACTACACTGCCCGATATTATGCCGGACGACTCAGACACAGTGCGCTTTCAGTTTGATTTTAATAATTCACCGAGACTCGTATCATTTACAATAATTTCGAATACCCTGCAAAAACTCTTAATAATTTAATATTTTATCGCCATTCTCCACAATTTCACGATATTTTGTATCATTTATAAAAGTGCTGGTCTTTTATCAAAATTCTCACAGATTTTGGCAAAATTCCAATATTTTCCAGTCGCGTTAACACTTTCTAGTGTTCGGCAATATTTTCAATAATTCGTATAACAGCTCGGATGTCGGCAGCGATTTGATGGATGATATATGACTGTTTCAAAACGACTATCTCGAGCTCCACTGTCCCCACTTTTTTATACTGAGTTCAACTCATTTCTTCTCTGTCGTTCCTACGATCTATCACGTGCCTGCCTTACATTTTTTTTTGTATTTTCGCATTCTGGCGATCCTTTTCGATTTGCTCGACTTTATAAAAACTGCCAGCCTTTACATGCCGCCTCGCCTCTATGAAAAACTGCGGCGTTCTGTCTTTGACACTCTGCCTCGAGACTTTTTAAAGTATTCGATTTTAACAAATAAGATGTCACATTCTTTTAATTTCGGCCGCTGCCCACCTATCCATCTCTGTTGGTGTGTGGTACCGGGTCGCGTGCCCCACCTACTCGGCAACAGCTTATCGGTGTGCATTTGATCCGTGGTCGCCGCAGCACCTACCAAAGCCAGTTCTCTATTTAAAGTTTGATGACGCACTTTCTCATGCCACACTATGCATCGCTGTTATTATAGTATGAGTGAGGCTCGTGATTCACTTCGGGCAATGCACACCGCTGTCTGATTAAATTTTTAGCAAACGTTAGCACCTCACATAGTGCTGCATCTGTGATAGGCATGAACGGGTATATCGGCGTACAAATTTATTGTTTTTCGAAATTTTCAATTTCTTTTCAATTTTTTATTTTGCTCTAGGCCGGTAATTTGCATGTAACTTCAATTTTTTTGACAGGCTCATCGATTTTTTTCGTTGAGAGACAAAGGTATTTTTAATCGATAATCGGTACCGTTTGAAATTAGTTCGCATATTTTCGCATTTTATTCAGCTTTAATCTCGATTTACTACGCGCACTCTCTTATTTTTATGCTTCACATGATATCGCGTCGGTAATCAATGAAATATGATTACAGAAGACGATTTCCAAATAAACATGTATATTGTAATGGTATTTTACGTTATCATCACCCTTAAAGGGTTTTAGTTCGAACTCGAGCAGGGAGGAAATTAATATAGGCTTCAGTATTAGGTACAAGTATGATTTATTAGACACATTAGACAGATAAATAATTTGTATGATAATTAAATATACTTCTTTTTAGTTTTGGTGATTATGCACCTTACAAAAAAAACTTGACCCGGGCTTACGCATGCCGTTATTATCGTGTCCGCACGAAGTAGGAGATTTTATATTGAATTATTGAAATATTTTCTTTAGTTATATGGTAGCATAATTTCTACACAAGGAAAGAGCCTGCTGCGCCTGCCATCGTTAATATATCTATATCGGCTCTGTTATTATTCCTTACTCCTACTCTTATTCCTACTCACTGGCCCCGCCGCTGTTCCGGTGGAGACGTCAGCGCGGTGCATCTTTGATGCATCAGCGCATCGGAAATGCGACAGGAGCGTCTCTAGCTAGTTTTTAGGGTGTTTCCTAAGTCCCTATGGATTTAATATATTGTTTATCCATACCACTTGGTTTATTTTCGATGGGAGATCTTGTAACAGGTGGGCTGAAAAGTTCGTAGGCTAACATAGAAAAAATCTTTTTTTTTTTGATAAAATTTGATTTTATTATTCAATATAGTTGCCTTCAAGAGCGATACAACGATTATAGCGCTCGTACAATTTTTCAATACCATTTTTATAGTACGATTTGTCTTTAGCCTCAAAATAGGCTTCAGTTTCGGCGATTACCTCTTCATCGGCGCTAAATTTCTTTCCAGCGAGCATTCTCTTGAGATCTGAGAACAGGAAAAAGTCGCTGGGGGCCAGATCTGGAGAATACGGTGGATGCGGAAGCAATTCGAAGCCCAATTCATGCAATTTTGCGATCGTTTTCATTGATGTGTGACACGGTGCATTGTCTTGATGAAACAGCACTTTCTTCTTCTTCAAATGGGGCCGTTTTTCCGTGATTTCGTCCTTTAAACGCTCCAATAATGTTACGTAATAGTTGCTGTTGATGGTTTTTCCCTTTTTAAGGTAGTCGATAAATATTATACCATGCGCATCCCAAAATACTGATGCCATAACCTTGCCAGCCGACTGTTGCGTCTTTCCACGCTTTGGAGTCGGTTCATCACATGCAGTCCACTCGGCTGACTGTCGATTGGACTCCGGTGTGAAATATCGACGCAAAAATTCGGGTTTATTACGATAGAACAACACTCCAAACACTGCTCAGAATCATCAATTCGTTGTTGTTTTTGGTTGATTGTGAGCTCGCGCGGCACCCACTTTGAACAGAGCTTTCGCATACCCAAATATTCTTTCACGATATGTCCAACACGTTCGCCTTTGATATCTTTAGGGTCTCGCTATCTTGAATAACTTCACTTTACGGTTATCCAAAATTATTTTGTGGACTTTTTTTGATGTTTTCATCGGTAACAGCCTCTTTGGGGCGTCCACTGCGTGCATCGTCCTCGGTGCTCATTTCGCCTCGTTTAAATTTAGCAAACCACTTCTCAACGGTTGATTTTCCTGGTGCAGAATCCAAATAATGTTTATCAAGCCAAGCCTTGGCTTCAACAGTATTTTTCTTCGCCAAAAAGCAATGTTTTATTAACACACGAAATTCTCTTTTATCTTGTTTTTCAAACTAACAAAAGTTGCTTCACTCAAAATGCTATATCTCACAAACTAATAGTGCGACAGCTGTTAAATTTATACACGTGTCTTTTGAAGGTTAGGGCTAACTAAAAATCATATGGATTTAATACTAGTAGCGCCATCTATGTGTCAGCCTACGAACTTTTCAGCCCACCTGTAGGGTTGGATGCTGGGCTGCTTGGACGGCTGGTGGCTCAGTAGTTGACCTTGGGAGGTGTCCGTCTTGGCTGGCTCAGAGGTCGCAGGCCTGGTCCGTGGAGTGGTGCGGTTGAAGATGCTTCTCCTTGGGTTGGCTAGGTGGTCTTCCGGTAGATTCCGGATGTTGGCGAAAGTCTGTGAACAGAATGCTCCTCGACTGTGGTATGTCGTGTCCTTTTGTACCGACTTGTCCGCTCTTCTTCCTAGTTCTACCGGTATAGCAGGGTATTACTATATCTGCTAGTCGTCCCGTAGCCCATCTCCTGTAGCCCATTTGTCCCGTTAATCTCCTCTTCTTGGTTATAGTGATTTAGCGTGTTCCTTTTAGATTGTTCTTCATACGTTTCTTGAGACTATAGTCTTACTGCTTGGCAGTATAACTATAGCTTGAGTAACGGTAGTTTATCGCTAATCTTCATAAGTGTGGGTATAGTATGGTATGAAGTCTTGTGTTTGTATGTATAGATATATTTCAGGCTAGTTACTCTAGTTGTGTAATTGAGTATAAGACGAATTTGTCGTCTTAATATGTCAATTGAATAAATTGTCCAGATTGACTTATTATCAGAATCAAATAAGTTTTGTTGCTCTTACAAGGCGTCGTTTCTTTATTTACAATACATATCTTTCTTCACCCTGACCCTAAATACCGTTCCCCGTCGGCATTACTAGTCCATAAAATATTAAAGGTGGTTGCCATGAAAAGTCGTGGTTTTCCGACCCTTTTTTTGTGTAATTAACGTGTGATTTCTTTTCTACTACTTTGCGTAGACCTTTCGATTTTAGCGTAAACTTACTGCGTCTTTCGTTATCCTCAATCAGCGATACCTAATCATAAATGCAAAGTTTCGTTTTTTCGCGTCCTTATTGAATTTGACCATAGGTTTCCTCTTTAAGAGCTGCAGGTTGATCCGGGTCCATGCAAAGCGCCATCTCTCCCGCAATTCTGAAGTGCTGTCGTTTGAATTTGCGTTTCCTTCGACCATTTCCTTTCGCGCATTTAGCGAGTATATTTTTCGGGATAGTCCTGGGGGGTTTGTCCACTTGAGAGACAGCCCAGCCAATCAGCCGTACCATACGGCTTTGTGGAGTAATACTCCATGACATACGCATTTGCTTATGGTCGCACATCTGTTGAGCTGTACCGTCTCAGGTATCCTGTATATACTGAGGACTTGCGCGAGGAGTGCTTTTCCCCGCTGTTGGTCGTCTGCAACCTAAAACGTACGTAATTTTTTTCAGCTTTCTTCCTGGTACCGGGCCAATGGTATTTGATTTAGGTATATACCCTCTTGCCACACTGGTATCCTTTAAGAGGGGTATGATGGCATCCCTTTATGACTTACGCGGTCTTCTATTGTTAGGCGGGTTACGCCATCATTGCAGCTACGTTCTTTTTCCGTGTGGCTGTCGTGAGTATAGACTGTCGTCTTTTCTGCTCGAGGCTTCCACAGCCACGCCGGACTGTAAGCTGGTAAGGGTATCTTACCGCACATTTCCCGCGGTATCTTGCGTTATTGGATTTGCCTCTGTTGCTAAGCAGTGCAATTGCTCTCTCTTTCCTTTCGCGTTTACGCTTAGTGTGATGCCTTGCCTTGTCCCCACCCTTGCCATTCTGCTTGCCTATAGTGATACGTTAGTCGTTCGGTAAATTGGCGCTGTTGCCGTCTCCTTATACCTCACTCTCTGTCTTCTCGGCTCTTTCTTTAGCGCGAGAATTCGCGTTGTCCCTATCCCAACCGTGCGGTTACGCGGCGGGGTAATATAGGTCATTAGCGTGGTCAGTAGGCACTTGACTGTTGTTGCCGTCCTGTTTGTTTGCGATTTTGCTCTTTTGCTCGTGTTCTTTCGTTGTCGCGTATGTGCGTCTAGCTGTCAATGCATTGACATTAGTATTTTGCTTTCCAGTTTTATACTTTTCACCAGACTCATACTCCAATATTACCGTCTTTCCTGGCAAGAGTTAAGAACCTTTGGGCCCTTTAGCCCGACCTTACGGTGTGTTCGATGCTGCACTTTCTGCGTGCGTTGTCGTTATTCCCTCATAGGTGGAATACACCTTTGTATTCGTTTATTTTTTCCCAGTGAGCTGCTCGCTTTTCGCTGCCGAGCTGCGCTAGGTCGAGCTGCTATTGCTGCTCGAGACGTTTGGCCCTCCTGCTTTCTGCGCTTACACGTGGTGCCTTCGCTTTGCTCCTACGTACGATCTTCACTATTTCCGACGGCTCGAGTATCACTGTCGGCTGTTGCATCTTTTCCTCGTGCTTAGTAACTAAAGGGTGGTTAAATTTTAAGGGCCGATGTTGATTTTGAATAAAACACAAATTATTTAGGAAATTATTGTCAATTCTTTTTATTATGATAATATGGTATGGTTCAATTATGTATGGAACAAAATATCGGCCAAATGGCCGCCGCGACCTCGGCGGCACACCTCCATCCGATGGTCCAAATTTTCGATGACGCTTAGGCATAATTGAGGTTCTATGCCGTTAATGTGCCGAATTATCTCATCCTTTAGCTCTTGAATTGTTGCTGGCTTATCGACGTACACCTTTTCTTTCAAATAACCCCAAAGAAAGAAGTCCAACGGTGTCAAATCACATGATCTTGGCGGCCAATTGACATCGCCACCACGTGAGATAACACGGCCATTGAATTTGTCGCGCAAAGGAGCCATTGTTTCGCTAGCTGTATGGCAAGTGGCACCGTCCTGTTGAAACCACATATCGCCCACATCCATATCTTCCAATTCGGGCCATAAAAAGTTCGTTATCATCTCACGATAGCGAACACCATTCACAGTAACTGCCTGACCGGCCTCATTTTGGAAAAAATACGGCCTGATGATGCCGCCAGCCCATAAACCGCACCAAACAGTCACTCTTGGTTTTTCGACAATCACTTTTGGATTATGATTCGCCCAAATGCGGCAATTCTGCTTATTGACGAATCCACTGAGGTGAAAATGTGCCTCATCACTGAAGATGATTTTCTTCGAAAATTGATCATCCACTGTTGCCATTTCATGCCACCATTCTGACCATTGACGACGTTTGGAATGGTCAAGAGGGTTTAGTTCTTGAGTCCATTGCACCTTATAAGCGTGTAAATGCAAGTCTTTATGCATAATGTTCATCAACGACGAGCGTGAGAGGTGCAATTGTTGGGCACGACGACGAGTTGAGGTGGACGGTTCTTCAGCCACACTATCGCGAACAGCAGCAATATTTTCTGCAGTACGAGCTGTACGAGCATGCACTGGTGTTTTAATATCTCCTACAGACCCGGTTTGCTCAAATTTTCGCACGATTTTTCCGATTGTACGCACATTTGGACGATTAAATTGACCGAAAAAATCACGAAGTGCACGATATGCATTTTGATTTGAACGCCCATTTTCATAATAAGCCTGAATAACTTTAACGCGTTGCTCGATTGTGTATCTTTCCATGGTTCAAATTGAGTTAGTCTGAAATTGAGAAATGTCAAATGAAATGCAGAAAAAAACTTGACGTTTAGGTGTGGTTCACATTCAACATCGGCCCTTACAATTTAACCACCCTTTATTATTCTCGCCGCGTGGTCCTTTGACGGTGTGATACATGAATCCGGTACGACGCCTCGGCTGATCTCGTTTCTCGTGAGTAGCCCGACGAATTTATTCTTCTTTGCAGCGTACGTGTTAAATCCGTTCCCAGAAGGAACCTTTATTTTCCTCGTTCCGTCAATCAGTGACATGCTGTGATCATAGAGCTGAAGCTCTCTTTACTGAGGATATCCGCTTTATGCTTCTTGTAACTTCCATTGTCAGCAGCTCGTTCACATCTAGTGGCACGTCGCCTGGTACCATGTAGAAGAAATGATTTGTGGCTGTCAGGAGACCGAGGATGACCTCAGCCTTCACGGAAAAAATGGGGTCGTCGATATTACATTAAGACAATAGTAATCTCTTTGTAGCCATTTTTACACATATTGCGATGTAAAAATAACCATAATTTATATCCGAAATAACACTCGCTATCATAATATATAACGTTGATGCTGTAGTAAACTATTTATATTAAAACTTACAAACTAATGCAGTACTTATGAATACCAGGTGTACCAGTATGAAATGCGAATTTTTTTTCTAAAAAAACATGTTAAATTCGGGAGAATGATAAAAAGTGCTTTATTCAAAGTATGCTCTATCGCTTGTTATACATTATCCGATCTTTCGGTCAATTTGTGAATACCACCAAATCGGTCAATTGTTGTTGGTAACGTTTAGTATTAACCGTTTCCTCAGGTTTTAACAGCACAATAGACCACGCCCCTCTGGTCCCACCAAACACAGAGCATCGTCTTTCTTTCGAAGCGATTCAGTCTTGCGGTCGATTTGGATGGTGCGCCTGAATCTACCCATGATTCTTTACGCTTGGGATTCTCAAAATAAATCCAGTTTTTATCCCCTGTAACTACACGATCCAAAAACGACTTCCTTTTGTACCGACCGAGCAAAATGTAACATGTGTTTTTGCGCTTTTCCATTTGCCTGTCGTTCAACTCATGTGGTACCCATCTACCGGTCTTTTGAATCTTTCCCATCTCTCGCAGCCGATTGGAAACAGCTTGTTGACTAACGCCCAATTGCTCGGCGAGTTGTTTTTGTGTTTGCGAATCATCTTCGTCCAACAATGCTTGCAACTCCACATCTTCGTATTTTTTCGGCGGCTTTCCACGTTCCTTGTCTGCAACATCGAAGTCGCCACTTTTGAAACGCCGAAACCATCGTTCACACGTATTTTGCGATGGAGCATATTCACCATAAGCTTCTAGAAGTAGTCGGTATTATTCAACAGCAGTTTTCTTCAAATGAAAACAAAAAAATTAATGCTGTCCGCGAATGCTCTTTGTTCGGTATAAATTTCGACATATTGAACACAATAACACAACACTATGCACACAGTTTTCCAATTTGTCACTCGTGCGCATCTGACACTTGTTGATGACACACCAAAATGGCGCAGTGTCACATCTTTATAGCACAAACTGCATTCGTGCGCCATCTGTTGTCTGAAATCCGCATTTCATACTTGTACACCTGGTACAAACGAAACTAAGCAACTACAAACGAAAAAAATTGTTCTACAAACAAAACTAAGTTACTACAAACGAAACTAAGTTACTAGAAACAAAACTAAGGTACTACAAACGAAAGAACGCTACTACAAAAGAAACTAAGCTACTACAAACGAAACTAAGTTACTACAAACGAAAATAAATTTACTACAAACGAAAGAACGCAACTACAAACAAAATAGAGTTACTAGAAACGACTACAAACGAAACTAAGTTACTACAAACGCAAAACATTTTACTACAAATGACTACAAACAAAATTAAGTTACTACGAACGAAAAAAATGGTACTACCAAGGAAAGAACGCTACTATAAACAAAACGGAGTTACAACAAACGAAAAAAATTTTACTACAAACGAAATTAAGTTACTACAATCGAAAAAAATGCTACTACGAATGAAAGAACGCTACTACAAACGAAACGGAGTTACTACAAACGATAAAAAAATTATTACACATTATTACAATCGGAATTCACTACATACGAAAAAAAAATGCTACTACAAACGAAACAACGCTACTACAAACGAAAAAAAAAACGATACTACAAACAACTAGAAGGTAAACGAAGATTGTAGCATCATTTTTTAGTTTGTAGTAGCTTAATTTCGGTTGTAGTACCGTTCTTTCGATCGTAGTAGCATTTTTTTTATTAGTAGTAACTTCATTTCGTTTGGAGTCGTTTGTAGTAAATTTTTTTTCGTTTGTAATAACTTTTTTTTTTTTTGTTAAAAAAAAAATAATAGCAAAAAAAAATTTTACAACCTTTTTTTCCTTCCGTTTTATTTATGCCGATCCCTCTGGTACTAAAATTCGAATAGGTTTGGTAATATATAGTCACTTTATTTGAATATGCATGTTTAAAACGTTAAGCGACACGCCAGTCCCTAGGGACCGGCGGCAGATTTTAAATTAGTTAGCCGGCACAGTTAGCCGGCAGGGCCCGCCTGACGGCTAACTGTGGCTTGAACGGAACGGCACAGAAATTCGGCGTGGCGCTTAACGTGTTAACAACGTCGTAAGCAAGGTGTGTCTACCAGGTCTATAAATATGAAACCGGAATTTTTGTATAGAACATACACGTTTATTGTATGAAAATGATAAAAAATATTTAATTCGAAGTATTGCCCATCGCTAGCTATACATTTTTCCCACCTGTCTGACAATTTGTGGATGCCACGCCAAAAAAACTGTTGCTCTTTTGAGGCAAACCAGTCATCGAGCCATTTTCGTACATTTTCGTAAGAAGTAAAGCGCTGCTCAGCAAGTGCGTTTCCCATCGATGCAAATAAGTAGTAATCGGACGGAGCCAAGTCTGGTGAGTAAGCCGCATGCGAAAGTATTTCCCAACTAAACGCCTCAATCGTTTCCTTGACCAGTTTTGCTGTGTGTGATGGTGCAGTATCATGAAGCAAAATCACTTTGTGTTGCCTTTTTTGATATTCTGGTCATTTTTCACGGAAAGCTTGATTCAAATCGATCATTTGTTGTCGGTAGCGTTCAGTATTAACGGTTTCGCCAGGTTCTAGCAGCTCATAATAGATCACACCCTTCTGGTCCCACCAAACACAGAGCATTGCCTTCCGTCCATAGCGATTTGGCCTTGCAGTCGATGTCGATGGTTCGCCTGGAGTTACCCATGATCTTTTACGCTTAGGATTCTCAAAATGTATCCACTTTTCATCGCCAGTCACAATTCGATGGAGAAATGACGTTCTTTTGTACCTGGCGAGCAGCATTTCGCAAGTGGTTTTTCGGTTTTCCTGCTGTCTTTCATTCAGTTGATGTGGAACCCATTTTCCCATCTTCTGGATCTTTCCAATGGCTTCAAACTTTTTCGGTGGTCTTCCACGTTCTTCGTTTCTCACGTCAAAATCGCCACTTTTGAATTTTTTAAGCCACCCAAAGCACTGTGATTTACCAAGAGCATTCTCACCGTAAGCTTCGACAAATATTCGATGCGATTCTGCAACAGTTTTCTTCAATTATTAACAGAAAATCAATGCTGTCCGCAAATCGTAGTTTCCAGGCACAAAATTCGACATGTTCAACGCTATTACAAACTATGCTGTTGTATGAAACTTGTATTGTTGTGAGTTGAAAATCTTTGTCAGAGATGTCAACAAGGAAATGGCGCCAATGACGTGGTTTGACGGTAACTACATTGACAGCTAGGGCCATCTATGGGCAAATTCTGGTTTCATATTTATAGACCTGGTATGGTTGATATATGGCTATGTGAACTTGGCACCCGAGTTTGGAAAACGGAATTTTTTTTTACAATTCTTATAGAGTTTCTTTTGTAGTTGTTTGTACTAACTTTTTTTTGTTTATAAAAAAAATTAATAACATAAGAATTTTTATAACTGTTTTTTCTTTTAACTATAAACGGAAATTCTTTTACTACAATCAACTCTAAACGATTCTCTTTACGAATGAACTGCACAATTTGAGTGCCGACAAAGTCGGGTGCAGCGCTTTTTTGAAAATCTTATAACTTTTGTTGGAGCTACTACAAACGAAAAATTTGTTACTACAATCAAATACAAACGTGCCAAGTTCACATATCCTAGTTGTTTGGCCGCTACAAGTAAAGACGTTTAATTTCCGGCAGGATGGCGTGCCGTCACGACAATATCGCTCGGGTTTTCTCACTAAAAATATCGGAGCTAACACCCACACTCAAACCAAAGACGAACGACGGTCTTACCGGAAGGTTGCAGTATCGGGAGCCTCTCGAGAAATAGTCTTGCAGTGGTCCAGAATCGCGGGGGGTAGGCATCGGCTCTTGTCAGACAGGCACGGCAGTGCACACAGTGGACACAGTGTAGCTCTCGTTGTTTGAACCGATTAACTCCCACCCTCCGAATCTTAGCCACCAATAAAATTCGAATTATTTCAACGATACCTGCGCATCGCTTGAATATGCGAACTGCCAACGGCACTAGCGAGAGCCTAGGTGCGTCGGACGTAGCAACAGCCTGAAGCGAACGAAACTTGGCAGCACAGCGAAAATTCAAATGCCGCCAGGGCTCGCTGCCTCTTCCGGTCTTCATGAGATGCTGCGGGGATGGTCTCAGCGTGGTCCTTTCTACGAGAGCGCTGACATCAGAGTTGTGGTTACGGCCTTCCAGCATGACGACTGCGGAACTCCTCTCGTCGATAAAACAGGGTCTTTCGTGTTCGTGCACATATACACTCTTTTGTCGAAATTTCCCATGACTGTTTTACATATATGTTGCTAAGTTTCGTTGATACAGCGCTCAAATTCCTCCTTCAAGGTGTGAAACCCCAAAGAAAAAAGTCCAAAGGCGTTAAATGGCATGATTTGGGCCGCCAATTCTGATCACCAAAGCGGGAAATTACCCGATCAGGAAATGAGTCGTGCGCTAATTCAATTGTTTCTCGGGCTGTATTGCATGTGGCGCTGTCTTGTTGAAACCACATGTCGTCCACATCCATATCTTGCAATTTAGGCACAAAAAACTGAACTATCATGTCGCGATAGCGAGCACCATTAACTGTTATTCTCTGATCAGCCGGATTTTCGAAGAAGAATGGTCCGATAATGCCTCCAGCCCAAAATCTGCATCAAACACTGACACGTTGTGGATGCATTTGTTTCTCAACAATCACTCGTAGATTTTCTGAACCCTAAATGCGACAATTTTGATGATTAACGACGCCATCAAGATGAAAAGGAGCTTCATCGCCGAAAATGATTTTGTTCGAAAAATGAGCATACACTTGTTATTGGTCCATAAGTAATTCAACAAACTCTCTTCGCTGTGCATGGTCAGTAGACTTCAGTTCTTGAGTCAATTGATCATTGTAAGCATGAAGATGCAATTTTTTCGTAAGAATACGCTGTAGAGAGCTTCTCGCAATGTATAATTCTTGACCAGTTCCTGCTCGGAATTGATGTTCCTGGACTATCAGCAACACTCTCACGAACTGCTTCGATTTTTTGTGTTAAACGACTTGTTGAAAGACGGCCAGAGGAGCTAAGATCACTAATTTATCCAGTCTCCCTACATTTTTTAATTAATCTCTTCACAGTTGATGAAGTTAAATCACTATTTCGACCATATTTCGTACGAAAAATGCGAACCGTAGCTGCCAAACCTTCATTATTTAAAAAATACTGCTCAACAATGAAAACGTGTTGTTCCTTCGTGTAGCGCTCCATTTTTAATAACCCTGAAACGTCAGCGGTCACGCTGTTTTTTTTTTTCGTTGGCAGCGCTTTACCGCACAAATAGCGCAAAATTCAAATCTTGTGTGATTTTTGGGACACCCTTTACATGTATGCCTGTATTTCATGTTCTTGTTACCTCACTATTGTATTAGATAGTGCCCGTTTATTGAGTTTCAGAGCTGTAGGTTGACCTCGTTCTCTCAATGAGAACGAAACTGTTGTTACATTGTTTCAATTGTACACGTTTTGTACATACTCTTCTAAATAATTGTTTCATGGCAGCACCGGTAATATTATTCGTGTGGCTAGTGGGAGAAAGCTCAATCAATTCTTGTTATCCAAACCGGCGTGGCTTGCATTATGTATAAGATATATGTGTTTTTAATTTATTATTGGATATTGCTTTTGACAGAATCGGCGCCGTCGAGTCCATTCAAATATTTGTATTAATTAAGATGTAAACGTAAACTAAATTCGCGTACATGCAAACCAAAACGTGTGCATTCTCAATAATTCGGTTTGTGTTTATTAGTATATGTCATTTTGATGCGTATGAAGAGACTATTGCTGGATTGAAATTCGCGAATTATATTATATATTCCATTTACGGGTTTTAATGAAACTTCGTCACGTAATAGATATATAAAATGTATAATAAAAATGAATAATCATGTCAAAAATATGGTTTAACAAGCGAGTAAACAATATCATAGATCTGGGTAATTAAACAAAATAAAACAAGAATACTGTTCGAGAATTAGCTGTTTATTAGTGCTGGATTTGTAGCGGACTGTAATTTTTGCAATGAGAGGGTGAGTCCTGGTATGTGGTAGGTGACAAAATAAGATGGCGTGTGCCCCACAAATATAAATCTTCACTATATTTAACAAATACCACAAAGTAAGCGTGAAATTATGATTGCACGATAAGAAGATCCAATGTGAGACAATTATATTAATTGCTGCACAGAAAGATAGTAATCGCAGAGAGCACAAATCACACAACAGGTTTTTATTAAAGTTAAATGTCTGTTGAGTTGTGTAGACCGGATTTGAATACACTGAGCACTTGCGATAAGTGGATATAAGCACTTGATATGCACACACGAGAATACCGAAATGAGACGACTGAATTAAGCACACATTACGAGGTAACCGTTACGGGGAGGGGGACTGGAGAAAGAAACAGGTTCGTAATAAAAACTTTTTTCGTACAATGACGCGAGATATTCTCACAACGTGTTTATTCTCGATTCGGTAGATACGAATTAACTCTCACGAGTGATCTCGTTACGACATACCCTGACGCCGTCGTCGCTAGGCTCTAACACAGTCCGTACCATATATCCGAGCTCTTCCGACGCCAACGGCGGGAGAGACGCGTGCATACCGACGCTCTCGGTCGTACAGTCGACCTCATCGAGCATGGCCAATGTACACTCAACGCAATAAACTATTCTCGACAATCACGAAGCAAAATTGCTTTGCCGTATCTTCTGGCCCATTCTGGTCGTTTTACGATTAAAGCGTGGTTTAAATTTATTATTTATTGTCGGTAACGATCACCACACATTCCTCATCCTACGATGCACAGAGCATTGTCTTCTCTCCGAAGTTATTTGACATTGCAGTCGATGTTGATGGTTGACCTGGATCAACCCATGATTTTCTCCGTTTGGGATTCTCAAAATAAATCCACTTTTCATCGCCAGTCACAATTCGATGCAAAAAAGACCTCGTGTTTCGTGCCGTTGAAGCAACATTTTTCTAATAACTTTTCGGTTTTTCATTTGTCTTTCGTTCAGTTGATGTGGCACGCATTTTTCTTCCTTTAAAATCCTTCCCATTGTTTGTAAACGATAGGAAATTGTTTGCTGAGCATCGTTCAATCTACGAGGGCCGTTTTAAAAGTTTCCGGGCTCATCGACATAAAGTAACTGTAGAAAAAAAATTCTTTCGCCGTCCAATAGATGGCCTTGACATATGTAAACCGTAAAAATTTCAAGTCATTCTGATCATTACTATGTCTATGGCACTCTTTCAAAGTTGTAAGCTGACATTGTCCATCAACGATGGAGAAAATTGAGTATCGCGCAGTGATAAAATTCCTCCATTTGAAAGGGAAAAAGACTCAGGAAATAAAAAATGAATTAGACTCTGTATACGGTAAAGCCTCCCTTTCATTTACAACGGTCAAACATTCAGTGGACGAGTACAAACGTCGTCATACGAGCATTTTAGACGAGGAATGTTCCGGGCGCCAGAAAACCGCTACAACTGACGAAATTGTCGATTTAGGGCATCAAATTGTAATGGAAGATCGTCGATTGACTGTTAAGGACTGTTTATTGCTGAAACTTGTGGAATATTATCTGAATGGATGTACAAGATTTTACATCAATATTTGGATATGAGAAAATTATGTGGTGCCGCGCTTTTTGTCGATCGACCAAAAGCGCATACGGACGGACATGTCGCGCAAGTGTCTTAGCCTGCATCAAAAGAATCCAGCGGAATTTCTGCGGCGAATGATAACCGTCGGCAAAACCTGGGTACAAGACCATATGCCTGAGACCAAACACCAGTCAATGCAGTGGATTGCAGTGGGGGAACCAACTCCGAAAAAGGCAAAGGTCGTTCTCTCTGCAGGAAAAGTGATGACGACGGTTTTTTGGAATAGCCGTGGAATAATTCTTATCGATTACCTTGCAAAAGGTGAAACAATTAACGGACAGTACTAGGCTGCATTGCTGGATAAATTGAAGACCACAATTAAGAAAAAACGTTCGCATTTGGCCAAGAAAAGAATCCTGTTTCACCAGGATAACGCTCGCAATGGTCGCAATGTCAAAATTGAACGAATTGAAGTTTGAATTGCTTCCGCAAACACCCTATTCGCCAGATCTAGCTCCCAGCGACTTGTTCCTGTTTCCTAATTTGAAAAAATTTCCTGGGGGAAAAAATATTAGTCAAATGCTGAGGTGGAAAACGCTGTAAACTGGTATTCTTCAGGTTTAGACAATCAATTATTCTCTGATTGCTTAAAAGGGTGGGAGAAACGTTGGACCAAATGTATTGCGTTGCATGGAGACTACGTCAGGAAATAAATTTTGTTTTGCTTCGAAATATGTGTTTTTCTGAAAACGGCTGGAAACCTTTCAAATAGCCCTCGTATCTTCAAGTTGTTTTTGAGTTTGAGACGCATCCTGATCCAATATTGCTTGTAATTGCTGGTCTTCAAACTTGTCGGTTGACCTGGACGTTCTACCTTTTATATCGAAATCATCACTTTTAAAGCGCTTAGACCAGCGTTTACAAATACTTTGAGATAGAACATGTTCACTATGAGTTTCCTGAAGTATACAATAACTTTCAGCAGCACTTTTCTTCAAAATAAAGTTATGAATAAAAATTTCCCGCAAATGATCTCATTTTTGCATGAAATTGAGCCACTAATATACACTCCCGCGCTCGATCGTTCTTCAGTTCTAGATCCGTCCATGTACCAAATCGGTTCCTGCTCTTGTAGCAGTCCTGTTTCGGCAGTCCAACTTGCTCGTTCCGGGTATACGACTTTGTAGATGTTGATGAACCGGTATCTAACTGGGCCTCATTCTTGCTTCATAGATGCTGCAGGGCTTGATTTTTTAAACGTCCCTACAATATTTGTGTGACTCTTTTGTGGTAGTTCTCCCTGCCACTGAGTCGCCCTCTTTAGCATGTAGGCTGCTATTGCTACTGTGGTCTGTACCACTGTGTAACGGTGGCCAGTTCATCAGGGTTACAAGTCCTATATTCGAAGCGGTGTTCAAGGCACTCGTGATGCCTTTGGTCGCCAGCCTCTGGACGCGTGTGAGCAAATCATTTGCTGCCTTCAGCCCAGTCCTGCTCGACCATATCGTGGCTCCGTATAATACTGTCGATTTGATCACTGCTGTATATATCAAGTGAATTATCTTGCGGCTTGGGACCCAAGTCGTGCGACAAACCCTTCGCGTGTCCCACAAGAGGCAACAGGCCTTCTCTCGAATCTTTTGCATATGCAGCCCCCTATCCAGGTTAACGTCTAGGATAACTCACATGTGCTTCACTATATCCGTTAGTCCGATCGTTATCCCTCTAAATGTCGGGTTTCTCTATCCTTCAAACTTCCGTTTGCGGGTGAAGCGGACAATTTCAATTTTCTCCGGGTTCACATTCAATCCGACCCGTATTACTACTGCTAGGTAATCGGCGTAACTTTGCGCATATATTCCTGCTCTGTCTAGTCGGGCCTGTAACACATCGACCACTATGCATCACAAGAGTGGTGAGAGCACTCCCCCCTGCTGGCATCCGCGGCCAGTTGAAACTTTTACCTTCTCCCCTAGAGACTGCGAGCAAGCGGATAGAGAGCATGTTTTGATCCACTTAATGGTTGTGGATTCTAGACCATGCCTCTCCACCGTCCTGCAGATCGATTCCACCGTTGTGCAATTGGAATCCCCTTTGTTGTCCTGGAACAGTCCTACCGCTATGCAGCCTTTGTTCCGTGCTTCCTCCAGTCTGTATACCCGCCTGTGTAATGCCGTTTCCGCTGATTTATCTGTTTGATAGGCGAATTTCAGAGGATGTGAGGGTTGTATCCTCAACGGTACGTCCCTTACATACCTGCCCATTAATCTCTCCAGTGTCGAGTAGGAAAGAGGTTATACTGATGGGCCTATACGCCCTTGCCTGCTTGTAGTCGATCTGGCGTGGCTTAGAAATAAAGACCACCTTCGTTGATCGCTGACGAGTTTCGTGACTAACAACAGAATCCTCTTCAATCCTTGGTGCAGCAGCGGTGAAAAATCCCATCTGTGCCCGCCGCTTTTCACCACTCGAAGCCCATGAGGGCCCACTGAACTCTGGCCGGGATGACAATCCAGGCTGCTGTAGTCTAGTTGGTATTCCGACGTCTACACCGAGGATATGGCCAGTCCGTCCAGTCGTCGGTCAGCGTACATCCTGGAAAATATTTCCTTAGCATGACCTCTAGTTCCTCCATTCAGGACAAGGTAAACCCACCCGTCGCCGTTTTCAGTGAGCCGCACACGGGTATTGGGTCGTTCCTAAGGCCGTCTGTCCTTGCGGCTTCTATAACACTCTTCATTTCTTGATAGTACTTCCGCCACAAATCTCTCTTAAAAATTCGGTTGACTTTCTTACATGCCCTCTGGTCTCTTTAGTGATTCCCTGAGTCCCTGGGACGTGCGGTTCCCTTCGCGACGTCCGTGCTTTCTGTTTTTTATCTCAGAACGCCGGTTTTGGCGTGCAGATATTTTCGTAGGATTGTATGACAGAATCTCTCTGTATATCTACTGCGAGCTCTATCTCTCCCTCGCGACCGTTTCTGCTCGGAAATCGCATTATTTTTGCCCGCGATTCCTTCACATATGAAAGCCAGTCCGTCATTCTCAGGTTCCTCATAGGTTCTTTTTCCCTTCTTACTGCCATCGCATTTAGTGTGAACGTGATTTACCTATGGTCCGTACTTGGCCAGATAATAAAAGCTTTGTTACGTCCTGAGCTGAAGGCTTGGTCAACGTAAGAAATATCAAATTTCTGCGTGGAGCGCTGATTTTTATTATTTTTATTGTAGGGTTGCCGTGCTGTTCGCCCATAAACGGGCTCGACCTCTCGAGACTGCAAGATTTCGGAAATTCGTGGAACAATCAAATCAAGTTTTCAGACAAAAGGAATATCATAAAAATTTATTCGTTAACCATTCACACATTCACTCGCGCATACATACTTACAAAATTCGCTGGTGTGTTATTTATTTTTTCATCATTAATTATCGTTCTAGTGTCTTCGTAAAATAATAGTATATTGTGTCTTTACATATTTGATAAAATACATTTGAACTAGGTGGGAGGGCTGACATGCAGTGCACTTTACTCCCGGCGTTTTTATAACGACTTACGGTATGGTGACCCAGAGTCAAAAACAATATATCGGAGATTTATTGAGTGCTGTGCAACGCACATCCGCGGAGCTCCCCTTACAGCCAGCGCAACAACAATCGAGGGAAGACTGCCGGCCTATTCGTCTGACCAGAAATTCGTTTTGCTCGGCCAGGAGAAGAGGTGCAGCCGGCCGCGCGACAGTCTCAAATAACTCGCGTGTGCCTCGCTCAAGAAAAGAAAAGATTATACCGCATGTCAATCCATGGGGCAAAGGCGCTATTAAGGGGGCATACGAGTTTGGAGCCCGAAAAAAAGGCCTTTTTTGCGAATTTTTTTCAGAGCCAGGAGACAACCTAGACGAATGGGACTTTTTGCATAATGAAACACCACTTTTGTACTTTACATACAAATTTTAATAGAAGAATTGAATAACAAATTCCTTCCCTTTCAACGTCATAAAGTAAGCCCCATTCGATTTGTCATTTTTTGCGGTTACAATGATATCTCCTTGTCCACTTATCTGAAACACAAAAATCAAACGGCGCTTTAAAGAAGAATGTTATTTGTTGTCGCTGACGCATCCGGATTTTGACAATTCAAATTGTGAACAAAATGGCGGACCTTCAAAAATAGGGTATCGATTTTCGACCAAAAATTTCAAGTTTTTTCGTCAAAAATAAAATAGAAAAAATTGTAATTTTAAAAATCAGAATGCGTCATCGACAAGCGACAATTATAAGCTTTAATTTAAAAAAAAATGAGATCGATCGGTTGATCCGTCTTCAAGTTATCATTGTAACCGACTTGAAAAACATGGTTTTGAGTAAAACGCGTTTAAAGCTTCAGAAAGGCGAGACGCATGCCTATACGCTGCCCGACAAAACGCGTTGTAACTTCTGTACTTATTCGAATTTCCAAAAACGGTTTTAGGACAATATTCTTGAAGGTTCAAACTATCGAAAAATGCAAAGAAAAAAAAATCGATTTTTTGAAGCCGTCAAACTCGTATGCCCCCTTAACTCGTGCATACGTGCCGGGCACGGTACCCAAAAAATTAAGAATACCGTGCACGGAACGTAGTCGCTCTATATATCGTTTAGTTATTGTCATTCAAAAATGTATGCTAAGCTTAGTTATCCTCGGGCGTTTCCTTAAGGCCTTACATACGTCCAGAATTTTCAAAAAGTCGATTTTTTTTATAGATTATTATTCTCTATAGTTTTAGGCGTATTTCTGTGAAAGTCGATTGTAAAAATTCCCTATAGATCGAAAGTTATTATAGAAAACCCGACTGCCTAACGAGAGGGCCTGATGTGCGCCTACCTGCGCAGACTTGTTTGAGGCAGCTGGCCTCCTTTACCCTCGGAGCCTTTTAGCCTGTCGGTTCTTTAGTTATCCTACAGTTTGTGTTCGAGAATTCAGTTGTTGGAGAGGAAGTAAACTGTAAATATTTGTAGATCGAATTAAAACGCAGTACACAGATGTTAACAACAATAGCATTTATTTGCTCCACCTGTCAAATGACAGTGGACACACAAATATACATAAATAAACACCGGAAAATGTAGAAAATGATATAGAAAAAGCGTATAGAGAAGGGAATAGATGAGGCGTTCGGAAAAGAGAAAGTAAATGAGGCGTTCGTCTTACCGCACACGATTATACTAATCGTGTGCAAGCGCTGAGACTAGCTGTCGCGATCAGGCTGATGCCGGGTCCACGACACGATGAGCCAAATGAGGATGTACCGGTGTGCCGACGTCAATCTATCAATGCAGATATGATGGCTGGGTTGTGTAGACTATAGGTCGGCTGAGCTGGTTGTTGAGTCTGATTTTAATGCACTTTTTAATCGTACGGATGCACAGAGCTTTTATAGGCACGCACAACCACGGTGGTGAAGAGAGCTGTTTGAGAGCAAAAACGCAAGATGGCTGCGTTATACGAAGCAGCCGTTGTCGAACCAAGCAGTCGAAGAGCGCTTGCGTGCAGCGACCTGTTGCTCGGCACGCAGACCTAGTGCAGGATTTACAGCTCCTGCATGGTGCTGCCGCTGAGTGGCAACAGCAAGCAGTTGCCCATGCTAGCCTGCAGTGCGCAGTCTCGCTACGCTTGGCAGAACGTTCAAGCATTCTCAAACAGTATGTGTAGGGACGTTCATAAAGCATTATGCGAATATATTTAGGTTTCTGAAATTGAATGTTAGTTCTCTTTGATCGTTCGAAGCGAGCAGTTGTGTGTCGTATTTGTGATTTTCGAAAATGTTAAAACGGCGCAGTCTAGATCGTAAAGGCAGTAAAAATGAACGATGTTCACGTCCTAAAAGGAAGAAGCCTCCTCAGAGGCCAGATAAAATGGAGAGTGAAACAAAATACACTAGTTCGACTGCAAAAAAATTATCAGGGCGATTACATAAGGTTTCATTCGACTCAACCTTCTCATACCGTATTTTACAGTTTACTGCGGTTTTTGCTATTTCGGAGTATGTGGTCTGTCGTACATGTGGTGGCGATATCAAATTTTTAAAAGCAAGTCCCCGTGGACTTGCTTTTAAATTGAATGTTTTTTGTACAAAGTGTGACGATAATATCCAGTGTTTTTTCATCGCCTTTGATAAACACTGCATACGAGATAAATCGACGCTTCACATTCGCTTTCCGACTGTTAGGAAAAGGATTGAAGGCAATGCAGCTTTTTTGTGGTGTCATGGATTTAGCATCATGCATCGCACAAACAAGCTTCGATTCAATTATGAAAAATGTTAAAGAAGCTTCAACAATCGTCGCTGAAGCATCTATGAAAGCTGCTACTGAAGAAGAAGTTCAAGAATGTGCCAATCAAGATAAACTACAATTATCTCACAATGGAATCATTGTATCCGGCGATGGTACTTGGATGAAGAGAGGCTTTTCTTCGGGGCAGAGGCTTTATTAAGAATAGAAAGATTACTTGGAATAACAATTGGATACGAGGGGTACTACTATTGTCTTGAAGAAAATGCGAACCGGCTAAAACACGCACGAATCAACGCTACCAAAGCAACAAAAGAGGCCAAAACAACTCGTCGATTGGAAAAAAATAAACAGCAACAATTGTTTACTGACAAGGAAGGCATACAATACGAAGCTGGAATGGAAGATTAGACGTAAGTTAACAAAATGAATTTAAAAATTCATAAAGTTCTTGCTTTAGCTGCGCGCGACCTCGAGCGAAACGCACTTGAAACTTTAAATGCATTTTTCTCAAAACTACTTTTTCTGGCACAGTCTGCATGATAACTCATACAGTTTTTAATATTTTTTGATGCTTTTTTTTTTTTTTAATATTCGAAATTGTTTTCTCTATAGTCTGTCGAGTCGGATTTTTGATATTGTGATTAAAAAAATGTATAAACATAATTAAAGTGTGACATTTATGACACAAAATGCATACTTTTTTTTAAACTGCCGTAAATTGCTAAATTTTTCGAATTTCAAAAATTCGGCTTGACAGACTATAACTACAACTTTATTTTACAAGAATTTTTTTACGTTTTGCAGATCTATCAACATTTCAAGAAGAAATTATGCATATCGTGGAGCAACTTTTTTTCATAGTGCTTCGGGAAACATGATTTTTTATGTTGTAATTTTTGAAAAAAAAAAAAATGAAATACATTTTTTTACAAAGTTTAAACACTAATTATCAGTGTGTAAAAATTATTTTTATTAATTTCTATTGCTATCTCATCTAAAAACAGTTTTTCTTTTAGCGCGTTTTAGGCACTGCTGGACGTATGTAAGGCCTTAAGGATACTCATTGTTCAAATAGTTATCAGTTAGTTCATCTGGTCACCTGATTTGTCGAGTACTAATTTTTTGCGTGATGCATTCTCGGTACGCCGAGATGTCGCACTAATAGCCGTTCATTTTCTGCCTGCGTAATTGTGGTTTTTTACATCGGTGTTTATTATATTATTACGAGACAGGTAAGTACCGACACTGGTGGTTGAACGATGAGTGTACGGCTTAAGCGGTTTTTTTTTTTCTATGTTTTATAAATCTAATGCTTATGTCATTTTTTGGGCACTTTTATTCATTATTGTTTAACATTTTATTTGTTTTATTTGTTTTTTCTATCATATTTGTTCGACATCACATTTTTTTCCACTAACTTTTTTGTTTCTTCTAAAAAATATCCGGACCTATATCGCCGATTCATCAAATCGATTAGCAGGACGCAGCGAGGTTGATTTCGGTATTCTTCGTAACTCTTAAAAAATATATTCTTTTATTTAGCTCCGAACCGTTGCACGAACTGGACTGTGATGCTTTCGGCCTGCGATGTACGAGGGCGGTTTGAAAAGTCCGTGCAAAAATGAAAACTACTTAATTTTTTAGGATAGATCATTTTTATTTTTCAACATAATCTTCTCTAATCACAGCTCTAGCAATCTCACGCACCTTCACTCTTCTGTCATCCATCACCATATCATGGATTTTATCAATGATTTCTGGAGTAGTGGCCGAAACAGGGCGTCCAGAACGTTCAGCGTCACTTGTGTCCATATGGCCACTCCGAAAATTTTGAAACCACTTATAAACTGTTCTATTTGAAGGTGCAGAGTTACCATAATGTTTATCAAGCTTCTTTTTAGTCTCCTGAGGTGATTTGCCTTTCATAAAGTAATGTTTAATCAACACGCGAAATTCTTTTTCGTTCATGTTTTGAAAACCTTTTGACTTCGATTCAAACGAACGCCAAACACAAAGAAATGCTACTAACTGAAAATAACTTCGATAGGCAGCAGTAGTGCCCTCTCTCTGACTTTGCACGGACTTTTCGAACCACCCTCGTACCTGTGAAACGTATAAGGTTTTTAATAACTAAAGAATGATTTCTAAGAGATTACTTCCTACTAAAAAGGATTTATCATGCATTCGGTTTTCAGAAAAATGGTAGCAATCAGGATGTATGTCTATCGCGGTTTGTTAGTATCGTTTGCCATTCTCTTTACTGTTTCAGGTACTAGTACCTATTAGAAGGCCAAGAAAAAGCAAATTTTCCAATAAGATTATCTCAGCTTTTTTATTAGCTATCACCATGTTTTTTTTAAAAACACTAGGCATTTTATGAAGAATAAATAAAAACCCGAGTCCTTGACTGATCATTTGGTCCGTGATTGGTAGAGGGCGCCAAAGTACGTGCTCGAAAAAAAAGTAATCCCATGGCGGACAGATAATCTCCGGATTGGGAAGTCTGAAACAAAATAGGGAAAAGCGCGTTAAAGAGGAAGGTTTTTTACACAGGAATCCACCACCGATATGCAAAAAAGTAAAATAAATTAAAAAATGGCCTATGCTTGAAAAAAAAGTGCAAAAAACCACCTTTTTCTTTATCTTTTCTGTGTTGCCAAATTTTTTGTTGACAACTTTTTTGCAAAAAAGTGGTGGATTCCTGCGCAGAACACCTACAGTAGCGGACAAAAGTTTAAGACGATGAATTACAATTTGGTTCATAGATCTGTCATACAAGTACTAACGTTTCTTTCGGCTTGTTGTTTTTTTACAATACATGTGTACGTTTGACCTTCATAATGTAGAAGTCTCGGTCGTCAAATGTAAACAATATAGATTATACAATTTTTTTTTCCTTCCAACCATCTGTAAACAGCGGACATTAGTTTAAGACGATCTGTCGAACAAGATACCCGTAGTCGATCCACGCAATAATTTGATATATTAATACTGTAAATAGTTTGTGGTGTATCATCCAGTGTCTTAAGTTTAATTACGTACGAAAAGAGTATGGGTAAAGCCCGTAATTTGTCATCAACTGAACGAAAACTAATCGTGTCTTTACGGAAGCAAAATGAGACATTTTCTTCAATTACAACTCAAATGAATCGATCAGAAACTTCTTGTAAGCAAGCGTGGTACAAGTTTGTGAAGACTGGGGACTATTTTGATCGACCAAAAAACGGTAGACCGCGGAAAACCACGCCAACGCTGGATCGTCGGATTCATCGATTAAGCGAGAGAGATCGTTTTCGTTCAGCAGTCGATATCAGAGCTGAAATATCCAGTAATAATAATGCACAAATTAGTGTAAGAACTGTCCGAAGACGATTAGACGAATTCAATTTGAAAGCACGAAAGCCACGGAAGAAGCCGATGCTCAGTAAAAAGAATAAAAAATTACGACTGCAATTTGCTAAGGCTCATCGGCATTGGACAAGTGAGGATTGGCAAAATGTGCTATTTTCGGACGAATCCAAATTCAACCGAATTTGTTCTGACGGGATACTGTATGTAAGACGTCGAATTGGCGAAGATTTAAATCCTCGATGTGTTTTACCGACAGTTAAGCATGGAGGTGGAAACGTAATGGTGTGGGCATGTTTTTCTCGCAATGGTCCTGGACCAATACGCCGAATTAATGGAATCATGGACCGTTTTCAATACTTGGATATATTGAAAAATACTATGTTACCGTATGCCTACGAAAATATGGGTGATAATCTTATTTATCAACAAGATAATGACCCAAAGCATACGGCTCGGGTAGTGAAAAGTTTTTTTCAAGATGAAAAAATCACTTTATTACCGTGGCCATCGCAGTCGCCGGATTTAAATCCAATTGAAAACTTATGGTGTACCATAAAAAGAAGGGTTCAAAGAAATAAACCAAAAAATTTTGACGATTTGTACTCTTTGGTTGAAAAAACGTGGAATGAAACAACTGTGGACGACTGCAAAAAATTAATTGATTCAATGCCTCAAAGATGTGCTGATGTGATAAAAAATAATGGACTGTGGACAAAGTATTGAAGGGAGGAAAATATCTGTATATTTTCTACCAAAAAATATTTTTTTACGTATAGTCTTGAACTTTTGTCCCCGAAGATATCAAACAAATTTATGTTTTCTTTGTTTATTGTATCTAATGTTGTTACGCTGCAAAATTAAATTTATGTAATAAATATATGAATTAATGATTAATTAGCTAATACAAAAAAAAATCCACTGAGTCAATTCTTTTCATAAAAAAATAAACGATTACTTTTTTTTTCCTCTCCGTCTTAAACTTTTGTCCGCTACTGTAAATAAACAAGTGAAAAAATTCCGGTGATGATCGGTCCAGTGAATCCGGAGATTAACTGTCCGTCATGCGAAAAAAAGCCGTTTTGAGAAAACCGCGTTTAAAGTTTCTTACGTATTCTTTTCTATATTTCTCGGAATATGTGAAGTTTTATTACCTTTAATTGATTAATCTGCAATCCCTGGACCATATAAAAGTACACCTGAGTCCTGTTCAGCCTGCTCCAACTCCTGTTGGGCTTCTTTTCTTGCCAAACGCCCTTCCTTGGTTGCCGCCTTGGTAGCTTTTTCAGCCATCGCAATCCTTTCTTCGTCCTTCTTCTGAATATAATTGTAGGCATTAATTCCTATAGTGCAGCCCATTGTTTCCAACATTTTTAAGAGAGTCATACGTCCCTCATTAAAAATAGACAAGGAAATGTGAACAGCCAGTTCCACGACATTCTTGCCTACAAACGTATGTTTGGGAACGATCGCCCAAAGCGTCTTTGCTGTAGCACTCGTTGTTTTGTGTATTCTTTCCTAAGCACCGTGAAATCAATTCGTCGTCGCATAGTTTTTCATAAACGGGTTTTACCATCTCCTGGACCTCCTTACTTAGTGCTGGTTTGTGCTTATACGGCTTGTTGTCGGTTTGAGCCTGCAGGTACTTGCACCAGTCTGCATTGCAGTACTGATGCTGCGGTGCATCGTCCGTAGAGGCCAGGTCAAGATGTGTATACGTTAGTACACTAAAGGACCCCAGTACTGTAGAGAGTGGGGGTATACAGCTGCCACGCGCGAGAACCGAGCGCGGGCTACCCGACGCGCTTCGACCTACACTGCTATATATCGCTGTAACTTTTTTTCTGTTCAGAATTTTTTCATAAAATTTTAAGGAGTGATTTTTGATACTTTAAGGAGTCGAAAAATGAATTTAAAAAAAATTTTTTTGAACTCGCTAATAGGTACTAGTACCTTAAATCGTGCTCCACTGTAATACTGTACTCTGTTGTGTCATATTTGAGATTTACAGTATTTATCATCAGTGTGCAAAGGACCGAATTGTCAAAAAAAAGTCTGCTAATAACAATGAAATAAAAATCAAATCAAATGCCGGTAAAGTGAACGGCCCAGTTTGTGGCCGTAAAAGAAAATGCCTCTCGTTCGAATCATGTATCAGGAGTACAAATTGAAAATGCGGGATTTTTTTCTATTTTTGAACGTTTATTCTGAAAAAATGGTAACAAATGAATTATTCAAAGTATTGTCCATCGCTAGCCACAACTTTTTCCCATCTTTCTGGCAATTTACGGATACCGTCGCGAAAAAATTCGGCCGGCTTGGCTGCTATCCAGTCATCGACCCATTTTTGGGCTTCTTCGTAAGAATGGAAGCGCTGGTCAGCTAGGCCATGTGTCATCGATCGGAAAAGGTGGTAATCGGAAGGAGCAATATCTGGTCTATACGGCGGGTGGGGTAAGACTTCCCATTTCAGCGTTTGTAGGTATGTTTTGACCGGCGCTGCAACATGTGGCCGAGCGTTGTCATGTTGCAAAATTACTTTGTCGTGTCTTTGCTCGTATTGTGGCCGTTTTTCTTTGAGTGCGCGGCTCAAACGCATCAATTGAGTTCGGTATAGTGCTCCTGTGATGGTTTCGTTCGATTTCAATAGCTCATAATACACCACACCCAGCTGGTCCCACCAAATACAGAGCATGAGCTTGGCGCCGTGAATATTTGGTTTGGCCGTCGATGATGATGCATGGCCGGGGTAACCATATGATTTTTTGCGCTTCGGGTTATCGTAATGGATCCACTTTTCATCACCAGTGACAATGCGATGCAAAAAACCCTTCCGTTTTTGCCGTTCGAGCAGCAGTTCGCATGCAAAAAAACGGCGCTCGACGTCTCTCGGCTTCAGCTCATACGGCACCCAATGTCCTTGCTTTTGGATCATTCCGAGGGCTTTTATACGATGGGAAATGGCTTGTTGTGTCACTCCCAATGAATCTGCGAGCTCTTGTTGAGTTTGACACGAGTCTTCATTGAGTATTGCCTCCAATTCAGCATTCTCAAACTTTTTCATTTGGCCCGGCCGCTCTTTGTCCTCAACGTCAAAATCACCACTTCTAAACCGCACAAACCATCTCTCGCACGTTGAAACCGATGGAACATGACTCGGATAAGCCTCGGAGACCAATCGATGTGCTTCAGCAGCACTTTTCTTCAAATTAAAGAAGTAAATTAAAACTTCCCGCAAATGCTGTTTTGTTGGCACGAAACTCGACATATTGAGAGCTCAAAAAAACTATGAATTTGACACTGCGACAAATTGACACATACTGAAAATTAAAGCTATAAGACGTAGCTTTGACATGAACATAGTCACAGTACTGCCTGATGCGTATAGCGTTAGTAACGCCATCTGTTATCAAACCCGCATTTTCAATTTGTACCCCTGATACATTCATACGAACAAACAAGAATGTAAAAGTGTATCAATCACTGATAAGGCTGCACATTAGCTGTTCGTCGGATAGTGACAGAATCTAGCTGTGTTAAAAGTATTAAAATATGCGGTAGCGTCTCGTCGCTAAGTACTTAAAAAAAGGTTTTTTAAGACGGAGCGATGCTATCGTGTAAGATTACGCAAACATGCCGGAAGTGAAAATTTCTATACTAATGTTTCGGCGGCTAAGCGTCAAATCGGATTTTGGCCGACACTTTCATAATACAATTTCGACACAAGCTTACAAACGCGATTAATGCACCTTACCGGAATCGGAATCAGTGAATATAAATATCCAAAAAATCTAGAAAAAAAACAGAAGAGTATTTTCCTCATTTAAATTCTATGGGTTGTACGCGGTTTCAACATGTCACCTAAAAGCATCTACAAGAGACGGAAAACGTTGCGTGGAGCGCGCCGCAACGGCTACAAGAGACATGGTAGACACTTGCTGAAATTTGACGTGAGTTACAGCTACCGCATCGATTATTCGAAAAATTCAAAAACCTATCAAATCCGATCCTTTTTGTAGATTCGGCTCTAATTAAACACCGATCGTCCATTAACATTTAAAGCTGTTTAAAATACATTTTTTTGTAAAACCTGAACAAATGTTTCAATTACTGCTTAAACTGTGACGAATAAAGGAGCATAAGGAGCTGTTATATGGGCGTGCCAAAATTCAGCTGCATGTCTCCGGACATTTTTTCTAAACGTCAATCGTAATTGACGTCGGCGTCAATTGTCGAAGGTTTCCCATCTCATCCTTCACACGACCAATGCAAGATCGTATAATTTTTTCTAAATCATTTTTTCAATGTTTTAGACCATTCTGAGTATCCCTGCATGAAAATCGCCAATTTTATGTGATTTTTTTCACGAAAACAGTTATTTGAGACTGTCAAATAATTAGAGGGAGAAACAGATTGTTGAGCATTACAAGAATACACACGCTCATACATTACGATCAAAACGTACCGGGAATTTGTCAATAAAACGAGCCACCCTTGAGATATTATCAAAATAATTTTTTTTCTAGGTTGGTACATCTATCAGTTGCTTACATGTCACTTTTAAATGCAATCTGTTAGATAGTTTGTGCGTAATAGCTTTGTAAACAAGTCATTGTTTGGTGTATTCTGCGAATTTCGCTATGTCGAATTTAGTTGAGCAAAGAGTGTGCCAGAAATTTTGTGATTCTAACAAAATATAATGTGCAGAAGCGTTGAAAATGTTAACGGTAGCCTACGGAGACTCGACAATGTCGAAAACACAAGCATACGAGTGGTACAAAGAGTTTAAAACGGGCCGTACTGAGCTTGATGATTTGCCTCGTTCCGATCGGCCAACCACCTTTGTGACGGACGGAAACATCGAAAAAGTGAAGAAAATTGTGCTCGAAGACCGTCGTGTGAGCATCAGGGAGATAGGAGCCGATCTTGGTGTCTCGTTCGGATTGGTACAGAGCGTTATGCACGATGTTTTGGGCATGAGACGAGTTCAAGCGCGGCTTGTGCCGAGAGTGCTGAATTTTTTTGGAGAAACAGCATCGCATTGCAGTCGCTAAAGAAATGCTTTCTTTGGGCTAAAATGTTATCGAAGGCATTATTACCGGTGACGAGACATGGGTCTATGAATATGACATCGAAAGGAACCAACAATTATCCGGAATGGCGCTTCTCAGACGAGTCGAACCCCAAAAAATCACGACAAAGTCGATCCAAAATCAAGGTTTTGTTGACCGTTTTCTTTGATTGCCGTGGTGTGGTCCACTCCGAATTCCTTCCACCAGGCCTAACAGTAAATAAGGAGTATTGTGTAAGCGTACTGAAGCGTTTGAGGGAGAATGTTTGTCGCAAGAGGCCGGAATTGTAGAGAAATAACTCGTGGTTTCTTCACCACGACAATACACCGGGTCACACATCTCATCTCGTACGCGACTATTTGACCAAAAACAACGTTAATACCGTTCCGCAAGCTCCGTATTCATCTGATATGGCCCCGTGTGACTTTTTCTTGTTCTCACGACTCAAGTTACCACATCGCGGAAAGCGATTTAAGACGATTGTGGCGATAAAGGAGATTTCGCAGAAGGAGCTGAAGGCGATTTCAAAATTGGGCTATGAGAAGTGTTTTAAAGATTCGGAGAAACGTTGGAATAAGTGTATTGCTTACGATGGAAATTACTTTGAAGGGAATAAAATGAATATCGATGAATAATTGAACCGTTTTCGTTTTATTGACAAATTCCGGGTACTTTTTGATCGTAAGGTATATGTATGACTGACAGTTATTTCGGCCATGATCTGTTTTCAGGAAAACGATTTCAAAAGGAGATGAATTTTTTTATTGATAGCATTTTGATAAGCAATACATTTTTTTAATTATCCCACCCCCCAAAGAATTAAAAAATCAATATCCAATGTTATCGTATCTAATTGAGTCACTCACATTCAATTACCGAAGTAGTTTCTGTTTACATGCGACGCTAAAAACGAAGAAGCCACAGAAGTCGACATCTTGTTCCGTCAATGACCAGTCTAGTCTGCCGGCCTTGCTTCCTAGAACGCAGACAAATTGAACAGAAAACAAGAAGTTGTACGCTGTAGCACATCAAGAATTAGTAGCGATGCTTCATTATTGCAATACTGTTACTTTATTGGACTGAATTACGGTTGAAGCACCGTTGATCTAGCATAATCTTCGCACAGATTGAATAAAATGGTGTTATGAAGTAAACATTTTGCGGATGTTATATACATAGCCGCGCTTGCATCGTGATTGACTGACACGGATAAGACTCTCATTTACTCTAAAAATTTGAACGGAAATATGCTAATAGAATGAACAAATTCTCCGATTCGTTACGGTAATATGAAATGAGATCAGTATTTACTGACCGGCAACTGCTGGTTCTGCTGTTCATACTGATTAGCTGCGTGGTAGAGCGAGAGCGTAACGGGTGTTGATCACTCGAGGGTATGATCAGGATGTCCTTCACGGCGATCGTGCTACGCTGTCTTTTCTATATGAGGAGAAACGGCCTTGTAGAGCACGTTGCTGATTAAGCGGGCTATTGATGGTGATTGAACCGAAGCCGCCTCTTGTACTTTAATTTACGTAGCAACGTTTCGTCGGGCCACCTGTGCGGTGGTGCAATTGTTACCCGGATAACGTAGGCACTTGGGATATTGATTGCATTGAGTCTCGAAACCTGCTATAATTTGTTCCGGCGTGAGAATGTTTTTTAAAGCATTTACTAAACCTTTTGGTTCATGATTTCGTTGAATCGACAAATTCTGAACTTCCGGCCACCGCGCCGTCCAGCCATCAGTTCTATTATAAAAAGAAATGAGGTTTTGAATAACGGGGAAGAGAAAGACGGACAACGAGCCGACCAGTTTGTAATACGAGCGTATACAGAGCTGTTAATGTGAAGGGTGGTTAAATTGTAAGGGCCGATGTTGAATGTGAACCACACCTAAACGTCAAGTTTTTTTCTGCATTTCATTTGACATTTCTCAATTTCAGACTAACTCAATTTGAACCATGGAAAGATACACAATCGAGCAACGCGTTAAAGTTATTCAGGCTTATTATGAAAATGGGCGTTCAAATCAAAATGCATATCGTGCACTTCGTGATTTTTTCGGTCAATTTAATCGTCCAAATGTGCGTACAATCGGAAAAATCGTGCAAAAATTTGAGCAAACCGGGTCTGTAGGAGATATTAAAACCTTTGTTATTTTATTATACGCGGTCATATGTTTCTTAAGAGTGATAAATCTAAGCGACAATGATTTGACCAAATTTTTGATGGAAAATTTCTGGCAGTTCGCAACCCGGTTAGAGTCAGCGCCACCTAAGATCCCTGTGTTATCGATCTCAAAAAGATCTTTAACAATCGAATCATTAATTATTTTTGTCAACTCTGATTGCCTCACTCATTCATTAAGAATTAATGAGGCAACCAGAACTGACGATTTTTTACTTTTTAAAGAAATCGTGAAAAAATATTGCCACAGCCCGGGTTCGAACCGGGAACTCCAGAATTCTAGCCTGGTACGTTACCAATTACGCCACCGCGGCTCTAGCAACATCAATTCACGATCTCTATTTTAATGTCAATTAATACACCTTTGTTATTTTATTATACGCGGTCATATGTTTCTTAAGAGTGATAAATCTAAGCGACAATGATTTGACCAAATTTTTGATGGAAAATTTCTGGCAGTTCGCAACCCGGTTAGAGTCAGCGCCACCTAAGATCCCTGTGTTATCGATCTCAGAAAGATCTTTAACAATCGAATCATTAATTATTTTTGTCAACTCTGATTGCCTCACTCATTCATTAAGAATTAATGAGGCAACCAGAACTGACGATTTTTTACTTTTTAAAGAAATCGTGAAAAAATATTGCCACAGCCCGGGTTCGAACCGGGAACTCCAGAATTCTAGCCTGGTACGTTACCAATTACGCCACCGCGGCTCTAGCAACATCAATTCACGATCTCTATTTTAATGTCAATTAATACACCTTTGTTATTTTATTATACGCGGTCATATGTTTCTTAAGAGTGATAAATCTAAGCGACAATGATTTGACCAAATTTTTGATGGAAAATTTCTGGCAGTTCGCAACCCGGTTAGAGTCAGCGCCACCTAAGATCCCTGTGTTATCGATCTCAGAAAGATCTTTAACAATCGAATCATTAATTATTTTTGTCAACTCTGATTGCCTCACTCATTTATGAAGAATTAATGAGGCAACCAGAACTGACGATTTTTTACTTTTACCAATTACGCCACCGCCGCGGTGGCGTAATTGGTAACGTACCAGGCTAGAATTCTGGAGTTCCCGGTTCGAACCCGGGCTGTGGCAATATTTTTTCACGATTTCTTTAAAAAGTAAAAAATCGTCAGTTCTGGTTGCCTCATTAATTCTTAATGAATGAGTGAGGCAATCAGAGTTGACAAAAATAATTAATGATTCGATTGTTAAAGATCTTTCTGAGATCGATAACACAGGGATCTTAGGTGGCGCTGACTCGAACCGGGTTGCGAACTGCCAGAAATTTTCCATCAAAAATTTGGTCAAATCATTGTCGCTTAGATTTATCACTCTGGAGATATTAAAACACCAGTGCATGCTCGTACAGCTCGTACTGCAGAAAATATTGCTGCTGTTCGCGATAGTGTGGCTGAAGAGCCGTCCACCTCAACTCGTCGTCGTGCCCAACAATTGCACCTCTCACGCTCGTCGTTGATGAACATTATGCATAAAGACTTGCATTTACACGCTTATAAGGTGCAATTGACTCAAGAACGAAAGCCTCTTGACCATTCCAAACGTCGTCAATGGTCAGAATGGTGGCAAGACATGGCAACAGTGGATGATCAATTTTCGAAGAAAATCATCTTCAGTGATGAGGCACATTTTCACCTCAGTGGATTCGTCAATAAGCAGAATTGCCGCATTTGGGCGAATCATAATCCAAGAGTGATTGTCGAAAAACCAAGAGTGACTGTTTGGTGCGGTTTATGGGCTGGCGGCATCATCGGGCCGTATTTTTTCCAAAATGAGGCCGGTCAGGCAGTTACTGTGAATGGTGTTCGCTATCGTGAGATGATAACGAACTTTTTATGGCCCGAATTGGAAGATATGGATGTGGGCGATATGTGGTTTCAACAGGACGGTGCCACTTGCCACACAGCTAACGAAACAATGGCTCTTTTGCGCGACAAATTCAATGGCCGTGTTATCTCACGTGGTGGCGATGTCAATTGGCCGCCAAGATCATGTGATTTGACATCGTTGGACTTCTTTCTTTGGGGTTATTTGAAAGAAAAGGTGTACGTCGATAAGCCAGCAACAATTCAAGAGCTAAAGGATGAGATAATTCGGCACATTAACGGCATAGAACCTCAATTATGCCTAAGCGTCATCGAAAATTTGGACCATCGGATGGAGGTGTGCAGCCGAGGTCGCGGCCGATATTTTGTTCCATACATAATTGAACCATACCATATTATCATAATAAAAAGAATTGACAATAATTTCCTAAATAATTTGTGTTTTATTCAAAATCAACATCGGCCCTTAAAATTTAACCACCCTTTATATGCAATTAACTTGACGTTTGAAGAAATAAAATACATAAAAAATATTATGTGATGAAAATTTCGTGAAAATATATATACATAGTATATGTTTGTGTTTTCGTGATGATGATGATGATGATTACATTAAAAAACAATCAAAAATATTTCGTATGTGTTCTGTAATGTTCATCCTTGTAAGCTAAGCATCAGCACATGTGCCGTACAAGCTTAAAGAGCGCATGTGCACTGCGGGGTAGAAGAGCTGACTGGTACGCTCGCACGCTAATAAATTAATTGTGCGAGCGATCGGACTTGTATTAGCTGAATCTCTGATCCACACACGTCGAATTAGCTTATATCGACGTGTGTCGGCCGCTGAAGATAAGCTTATCGAGAAAGAGAAAGAAAGACATTAGTATAACGAGGGAACACGAGTCGTGAAGTAGAAAACGTAAAATGTACGTACGTTGGAATTATCCGTGGACTCCGTTAATTTGTGGGCCATCAGGCTATAGTAAGACAGTCTTTACGTAACATGACGGTCATGAATAACGCTGTATTCGATCGTATTCTATTACGATGATAATCTCGATTCCGATACTGCTGCTCTATTCAAATACTCGCATCAAGATCCAGTGACGGCAACTGCGAGTCAAATTGTTAAGATCGATTTTCACGAGGGACTGCTACAACCAGAGGATTATTCGCACGATAATAATTTTAACAAATTGATTATTATTGCCGACCTAAGAATCTTCGAATAATACGATAGTGGATCTTTTCACAAAAGGTAGCTACCATAAGAATATTATTGTTATATTTATAATACAAAATATTGTTCGTCAAGGACATGGACAACGCAATGTTTCGTTGAATCATAATTATATTGTAATATTTAAAAACTCTCGAGATCTAGCACAGATTGAACATTTCGCCAGACAAGTACGAGTATATCCTGAAGATCCACGTTTTTTTATCTGAGGCCTATCATGATACTACTGCACAGCCACATGGCTATCTGTTGTTGGACCTTAAGCAATCTGCACCACATATTTGTCGATGTCAAACAAGAATATTCCCCGACGATTCTCAAATGCAGGTCTACGTGCTGAAAAAAGTAAGACAAAAACAAAGTGGGTATTCAGACTAACGTCAGTGCAGTTTTTAAATCAGTAGAGAGAACGTGCGACATGTGCAAACATCGGAGAAACAACAACAACAACATGGGAGTAAAGAAAAAGAGGCGATTGCATTCTACACGATCACCGATTGGTAAACGACACACTGTCCTAATCAATACTCTCTGTCACGTTAGGAAAGAACAGCAAACAGTTTTGCTACATACTGCCTATGAACCGCTAGTCAAAGGTATATGCGAATGTGCCTTAAAGTCGTGAAAAATCGTGTAAAAAAAGAATATTTTACGCCTATTAACACGGTGTCCTTCAACGCTTAAAACGATACAGCTTGTGGAAGGATTACACAGCGCCGGTGGTGCCACCAACCGAAAGCGACGAAAGTATAATTGGAGAGCGAAGAAATGTCTATGCAGAAAAGCTGTGGAGCATTTTTACCGCTTTTATTGGCACCCATAATTATAAGTCTGTTTAGTAGACTTGTGGCAACGGTTGAGGAACTAGTATTGATTAGAAAAGACAAATCGTTAAACTTGTGCTACAAATCGGCAAAACCCTTAAGATGGAGCACGCAAAGAAAATGATTTTAGTAATGTCGGAGAAGGCTGGCAGATGGAAAGAACCGATGATTGATGGCGGCGGTGGCGGTGGAATTTATAATCAGACAATCGATCAGACAAGTGTATAGACACCAGGAGACCCTATATCTCAATACGGAGCTTGCAGATATCTTACACTCAAACAAATATCGTAACGATACAGACAAGGGGAAACAGTATATACAGGTACTACAGCAATATTTGATTCTCATCGAAACACGAAACGGTCCGTTAGATCCAGCACTGCCTGGTATAACACAACAACAACAACCACTGACACAACATAAAGATTTTAACGACGCGCTTATCATAAAGAGTGTACCGCAGGCGTACAGGCGTAGAGTTATCACAACGTATCCAATGGGACAAGGAAGGACGGGTGTCCGTAGATGGTGTGCTTATATCATATCATTCTAACGATCTTGATTTTGTTAACGGCGCTATACGGTATAGAAGAGGTTTAAAAGCCAGACGAAGACTAGTTTATCAAAAGTCTTCGTGCTGGCTCTATAAACACGTGAATTTATCGGAAACGATACTTTATGGACTATTTTAAACGATAGCTTTACTGACAAGCGGAAAATAAATAATTCTGGCAATTTGGGTGTCGACGACAACAACAACGTCGTCGAGGAGGAGGACAACAAACGGATAGCAGGTGAAAAAAAGTCGACTTCTCCTTATAACAATTTTTTTTGTTTTTTTAGATGATTCAGTTTATTTAGTAATTTTTATGGTAATCAGTTATTCTCTGGGCATGACAATGGAAAAATGTCCCTCGAGACTCATGTAACTATCATAACATTTAATGAATTCGTGAAATTTCATCTATATATATATATACATAATATACATTATATTAATCGACAAAGTCTTACTACAATATACACATCATCAGAACTCATAAAGTGATGTTGATATTCACAGACATTTGGCTTTCTTCATTTAAACGTTTTTACTTTAGCACTTATAAATCCTGCAATAACTTTATGCGGGGTTGTACGGACACCGCCAGAACGACAAGCGACTCGAGATATCACAATATACAGGGATATGCTCGAATATTTCATAAATTGAGATATTAAATTCAATTATTTAAATATTATGCATTTTCAATCGTCGAACAAGTCAAGTCTAAGGCAAGATAATGATGATAAACAGAGATACAGAGATATATATAATAGTACCAGCACGATACTAATCAAAACTTAGCTTTACGGAATGTTGTTGACATCAACGCAAACCGCTCGCAATTGTAGACGGGATGCGGGGAGCCGTATACAGATGGACCGACGGCGTTTGCCGTTAGCCTCACGAGCCACGAACACACCTTGTTCGAATTATTCGGTACTGCGATGGAAGGTGTATTCCACCGATGCGGTTTCGCTCAAAGAAATTATTGCAAAGACGTATTTTCCGTACGTTACGATAGTATCCACATGATATAGATTTCTTGGCAAAAGTTTTGATGTTCTAGTACTGCTTTAACCATTCAATTATGCCTGGTATCGAAACCCAGCCACTGAAACCCTGGTAATGGAGAGATTTCAGTTGCGTGGTCTAATTATAACGGATCTTTATAGCGACTCGCAGGATTGCGTATATTATGAATTATAAAACAAATCGTTTATAAATACCTTATATTTCGAAGGATTATTCATTTAGCCTTGTGCACAATTAAACACAAATGCCTTTGGGTGGCATAATTTACATCTAGCAACGGACAAGGCTAGTCAGTGACTGGAAAGAATTATTGGGGGGCACGCGATCCGTCGCCCAAATCGTACGATACAGAGTGTGCGCACACCGCAATTGTAGTTACCGTACACAGTACGGGTACAAAGTCCGCACAGAGGCCCTACGGTATATGCTACCACTGATAGATATCCACAGCGATCGAGTTCAATGCTGCGATTTAGCCGACGCCTAGTAATTATCTTGTATGGTAACATTGACTTCGCGATTTATCAACGAGTACAAGGATCACTTCGTTACATGCTGAACCTAAGACGAGTTTGAATCCGACGAGGAAAAATAAGAAGAGGAAGGATACTGCTACTGCTATAAATACTGACAATCTGCTGAAGAAGAAAAACATTGAAATATCTCGAGAATTCGAGCACTGGCTTAAATTATGAATTGTCCCTTGCAATACCCTTGTAGGTGTATATGTGTAGGTACAAAGTTGTAGACAGTGAGAAAACGAAATGTTCGAAAAATTGTATTACGACCCGTCGCATTAAGACGTCTAACCGCTAATAATAAAAATAAAGTAGCCGATGTTTATGACTTACGAAACAAGATTCACATATCCATTTGACGTCTCTTCCCACGACTTCACCACAACGTTTGCAACATAGATGATGTATGGGAGGCAGATCTCGTAGGTTTACGCTCGTTAAAAAGTTACAATGACAATATTGCCTACCTACTCACGGTCATTGATGTGTTAAGTAAATACTTGGATTCGACCATTGGACACCAAGTTACAAAAGCCTTTGGAAGAATTTTTGAACGCAGCGAGTATCGCCGCCTGCCTGTCTGTGGACCGATAAAGGCAAGGAATTTATCAGTAAAGAACTACATATATTTCTCAAGTAGAATGATATCCGGTTTAGAGTTATCCGCAATCCGATATAAAGGCGGCAATTGCCGAACGTTTTAATCGCACATTCAAAGAATGAATGTGGCGTTATTGTACACATCGAAATACTTGTCGATATAGTTCAACAACTTATTTACGCGTACAATCATGCACAACACTAGTGAATTAAGATTCAACCGGCTGCCGCGACGTTAGATTATACGGCACTTAAGAATATAACAAATATCTCTACGATGCAACGTGAAAAAAGGTATTTCGCTATAGTTAAATACAAGTGTGGTTAATATATTAGCCTTAGTAGAACAAAAGGCACTTTTGAGAAGGGTTACGAGTGAAAATTGATGGACGGTTGTAAACCGTCAGTAAATACATGTCTACGAACTTCAGGATCTCGAGGGCGAGTGATCGACGGTTTCATTTACACCGAAGAAATAACATCTGTGAATGAGAAACGTATGGCACAAAAGCAAGACTTTAAAATTGATCGTATTTTACGTACAAAATCCCGTGATCCGAAGAAACAACTTTTCATCAGCTCTGTTGGCTAACTCTCGAAATACTACTCGTGGACACCTGCGTCTAACGACCTCGAAATCTAACAGACAGAGTGCACGCCTCATCCCTCCAGCATTATGTACAACGACGGAAACGTTTTTCTCGTGGTGCCTAGCAACATCCCGATAATGGAACAACCCATTTCGTCACTCAACTTTCATGTGAAATAACCCTAAATGGACAATGGTCTATCGGTTTATTGTAAATTCACTTTCCCTGGAAATGACACATGTGTAATGAAATGAGACCGAGATTCATTGGATACCGTGTGACAAAAAAGAGTATACGAGCGCTCATATGCCGTACGGTATATACCAACGTAATGAAGAGCTGCCAATGAATATAAATAATCTGCCTGGCATGCACGATGCAGGTATACAACTTGTCAATGCAAAAAATGCCAGTGGCTACACTAGTATTGTTAGTAAAAAGTGAAAAGTCAAGTGCGGGCCTCATATTAAAACGTCGGAAAATGTGCTGCGAATAAGTACGGAGATCCGCCGTATACTCAGATTTAATTTAACACTAGGCAAAGACTGGTAAGCAGCCGAGGATTCATACCTGCGTTTCGTTCGTGGACTCGAACCTGAAGGTCAGTTTAGTATATCTCTCGAGCTCTACCTGAACAGCTCTTTGTTTCTACAGACCTATGCGTACCCTATACAGTTAGCGACACACAGGCCGCTCTACTGCGCAGAGTTAACCTCAACACTTCTCTATATAGATATGGAATGATACAGATAAAATATTTGTCACCACCAAATTACATACCTTTGTTCAATAATTATTTTCGATCGATCGAGATAGTTATAGGGGAGCATTTGGGATAAGGGGCTATACCAGTGTGAACGCTGAAAATTTGGGTAATTTTTGGGAATTTTTTGGAAGAAAAGTACTCAATTAAATGTTTCGGAAAATTAATAATATATTTGGCTATATTTTACCTATATTACATAATTTTTTCATAGAAAAATATTGAGATCCAAGCGACTTATGCGCTGCCTTCGGAGACGCCAAAAAAAAAGTTTCTCCACTGCTGACATGATTCCGGTCGATTGAGTAGCTGAAACCGGGAAAGGAAAAAATGTCGTTAAATTGGAAGGTATTTCCTGTACAATGACGCAGGATTTTCGAAAAATATCAAAATCTAACAAAATGGCGTAGTTATGGAAAAAAAGTCTGTTTTTTTTTTGCCTAAAAATGGTCGTTTTTTTCAATGCCAAATTCAACGTCAATTTCCAGTGTCAGCAAATTTGAAAAATCTCATTTCGAGAAAAACGCGTTTAAAGATTTAACTATCGATTTTTGCAAGATAAAATGATATTTACTATAAAAACTGCTAATCAGCTATTCCTGGCCCATACAATGGACCCTCCTCTTCCTCGAATAATGCCTGCTGAAAGGCTGAAGCTTTTCTCCGAGCTGTTCGTCCGTCTTTTGAGGATGCTTCATGACGTAATCTGCCTCTGGTTGATTCGGCTGTCATCTCTCTCCATGGCATATTCTTTTGCTATAGGACCGATGATGACGTCCTTTACTTGTAGCATTTTTAGAATAGCATAAAAACCATCGTTAAATATTGAGACTGCAAGGAAATTAGCGAGCTCGATCGTTTTCAATCCATTATGAAGGTGCTTTCGAGCAAAGTGCAAGAGCAAGCCGTTATAACTTTCATTGTTATTCTGCGCGTTCCCTCCTTTGCATCGCTCTAGTAATTCCCTTGAACTCAAGTCAGTATAAATAGGTTCCAAAGCTTTCGTAATACCCTTGTCAAGTGGCAGATAATCATGTTTGAACTTTCATACGTCCATTCCTTGAGCTTTCGCGCGGCGATATGAGCACCAGCTATTCGCACCTGCAGGGCAATTTCCGTGGTTCGGATTTACGTCTGTCGAAGACAAATGATGCAAGATAGCCCAAATTTCTTGATACATCTCATCAACATTATCTTGATGCCTGGTAATTGCCAATCCATAGTATTTCTGGAGTTTATTAATAGCTTTGTCAGTTAGCTTCACGGTATTCTTGTACCTATTAAATGGCAACGCTGATTTCAAATGGCCCTATAGAGTCCCCTCTGTAGTGTCCTCTCCCCCTATAGTGACCAAAGAATCAGGTAAAAACACGTCAGCTCCGAGCTCCGCCTCCAGGCAGATGGATCATCTTATACCTACGAGTGGTTGCTCTTTAGAAGGCTGCCATTCAGGAGTATTAAAGATAGGGTCGTGCACTCACACGTACCTCGCTTGCTGACCATGTGAGTTGTAGAAAGTTTACGTTAACCTGAAAGCCAATCGTCGTTATATGCTTCGTGTATAAACTCTGCTCACTTCCACCGCCTACGCCTAAGCATCAGTCAGCATCAGCTAGGCCCCGTGGCGCTCATCATCTTCATCATTACGATCATCCGCGGAAGTGACGACCCCTCTCCACACAGGAGTGTGACTACAATGAAGAGTCTGGAGATACTAAAGAGTCTACAACATGTCTCAGCTCAGACGATAGAAGTGTTTCCAGCTGATCGTATCGCGAGTCATTGGTCTAGACCAGTGGTTCCCAAACTCTTTTGGCCCACGGACCTCTTTTCATAGTCAAAACTTGCCCACGGACCCTGGGTGAAAAACTACGTAAATGCATAATAGAAAAATTACAAATTTAACTTTGATGTCTTGAATGGTAAATGGTGACGTAAAAATAAAATATAAATAAAACATTTTGTTGAAGAAGTATTTATTGAAATTATAACTATTGTTTTAAAATACAAAAAAAAATTAATGACTTGGATGAACCTGATGGGATGTTATGAGTGTATTTATGTCCGGCTCAATGTTTGTGAGTAGCAACCGCAAATCCCCACGAGTACTAATTTCTAGTCGGTTTCTTTTTTTTGTGATGAGGCTCACAACGGCACTGAATCCACTTTCTACCAAATAGGAAGACGGAAAAGCAATCAACAGCTTCTGTACAATAACCCATAATGTTGGATATAAAATTGGGATCTGTTTTTTATAACCAGAAGTTGTCGTATCCTTATTTAAACATTGGTTTCAGTTCCTCATTTGTGGATAATTCAATAAGTTGCTCCTATATTAATATGTATTCATCTGCATTTGTACTCTGAGTTTGACTACTTGCAAAAGGGTTCAACACTCAGTCGGGAATATCCAAGTGAAGAATGTCTTCAAATCTTTGGTCAAGGTCCGAATGAAGCGCCGTTAAGTGTTGCCAATAAGCAAACACATCTTTATCTCTATTTTGCAATTTTGAAAGATTTGGAAATTGAGAACATTCTCATCTTCCCAAGTTTTGTTTGTATAGCAAAAGTTTTGTAAAAAACGCAGATATTACACTTTTAATTTTGATTAAATTTAAGGTGTCACCTTGTAGTTTCAAATTAGTCTCGTTATATCTGGCAAATAAATCAGTCATATAAGCGATGTCATTTTTACTCTTTACACTCCAGGAATTCCAACACCGAATCAAAGAGCGAATAGAAGCGATCCAAACATGCACTTTTAGATAACCAACGTACTTCTGTGTTAATTAGTAAACGATTATAGTCATCATCATTTTCCAAACAAAGTTGAGCAAATAATCTCTCATTTAAGACATTCCTTTTGATTTTATTAACTGCACTAATGACACAATGTAGTGATTTATGCAAACGTTCACTAAGGTTTTTTGCGACCAAATTATGTCGATGAATAACACAATGTACCGATAATACGTTTGGTATAGCTTGCTTTAACTATGCCAGAAAGCCTCGGTGTCGTCCTACCATTGCCGAAGCACCGTCAGTAGCAACGGAGATGATATTAGTCAAGGGTATAGCTTTTACATCGAAAAATCTTTTTAATTCAGTAAATAACGTTTCACCTTTCGTATCAGTTTCCAAACATTTAGCAAATAACAATTCTTGGGATATGTTTCTTCTTTTACAAATCTCACATAAGCTAAAGGAAAACTTTGTTTCCTGGTAATGTTGATTCGTCAAGCTGTATAGAGAATTCAGATGTTTTTAAGTAGTCACATAAAGAGTTTTCTATACACTGAGCCATTTCGTCGATCCTTCTTCGTATAGTATTATTACTTGTCAGTGGAATATAATATCTTTTTATAATATCGAAAGCTGGTTTGTGCAACACGGTGCGTATTATCTCTCTTACAGCTGGTAGAATAAGTTCTTCACCAATAGTTTGCGGCTTTCCGGACTTCGCAATCATTAAAGAAATATTATAAGAAGCACGCAGTCCATCGTCATCTCACTTACAAGGAAGGATAGTTTGGTGTCCCCCTCCGATTTTGATGAAACTTACATATGTTGTAGAGCATTGAAAACTAAAAGACACGTATTTTTTTTTATCGGCGGAAACTGCATAATCACCCCTAACTTTGGAGGGCGATTTCACCCCTTCGAAATGTTTTTCCGCCGATAAAAAAAAATACGTGTCTTTTAGTTTTCGATGCTCTACATCATACGTGAGTTTCATCAAAATCGGAGGGGGACACCAAACTATGCTTCCTTGTTAGATGTTGTCCCTATAAGTTCTTGCAATGTCGGTGTTTTCAAATATTTTTCTTTGTTTGTTTGAAAAAACGTTAAATCCTTATCTTTTTTGTCACTATGGATTTTTATTAAATGTTCCTCAAGCTTAGAAGGTTCCATTAAATTGTTTGACATCGTTTTACCACACAGAAGACACGTAGCTAAAGTACTATTTCCTGGTGACGGAATAAAGCCATATTTAAAATATTCCACACTCTATTGTCTGCATTTTTTCTTCGGCTCACTCATACTGTTATCTGAAAAAAGATCCCAAAAAGATATAGGAAAATATATATATTGTAACGTTTCAGCAACAATTAAAATTATAACTCACTGTTTGGTTTCGAACTTACTTATTTAACAGTTATTTATTACACAATTACAATTATTTATGTAACAAAGATACACTTATCACGTATTTATTTCACCGTGTACAATGTGTACACTCCTCGGACTCAACCGTTCTCTGCATACCCCATTCCTAAACCAACTGACTCTCCGTCGAAGACGCGGCCTTTTATATTCGCGGCTCGTTTGCCAACGTTCCTGTATGTTCGGCCGAGGTCTCGAACGTTTTCGTGTGCAGATCTCAAACATTCTCAAAGCGTTCACGCGAGATCTCGAATGTTCTTGCAACTTCTTACCCGTGGACCGTTACAATACAAAAAAATTTATTTGGAACAAACCACTGTTAATTATAATAAAAATGGAATGCTGCAATGTAACGCTCTCTTGAATTAATTATCTGAGATGTAAGAATAAAATTTCATGTAAATGTCACATATTGTGTAGGTACTCATTTTGTACCAATTAATTTTTCAAGAAAAATAAATACAGTTCATTCTCAAATAAGTGTACCAATTATTCAGAAAATGGGTACACTTATTTGAAATGGTCCACATATAACATTTTTTAAAAATTACTGTTTTATTAACATTTTTTCAAGTAAAATCGAATATCTTCTTTTTTATTCTTTATAATTATTTTTAAAAAAAAATTTTTCTTTCATTTTTAAAAAATAAAATTAAATAATTAAAATATTGACTTAAAATAATTCTAAGTCAAATTTATATATTAGATCACTTAAATGCATTAAATGATGTTGCATAGAAAGTATTTCATCAGTTGTAGCTTTTAAATCAAACTTCAACTCTATATCTACTTGCGCATCTTCCAGTTTATCATCAAGACGGATTGTTTCAGAGCATTCATCATTACTTTCTTCACTAATTATTTCATTAATTTCATCACATAATATTTCATCATCAATTATAATTAAACCACTTATTTTCCAACAATTTATTATTATTGATTCAGGTAGCTTATCCCAAATATTCTGTATCCATAGCATAGCATCTATTGTTTTCACCTTTCGTAATATGCATTCACACTCATCTATATTAGAAAGAATATATGAAGCTAAACGCTTTTTATATCGGTCCTTAACTGATTTTATGATACCCATATCTAATGGTTGTATAAGAGCACTAGTATTCGGTGGTATAAAAATCACTTTGGTATATGTTAAATGCTGTACCTTATGACATGTTGCATTATCCATCGGTAATAAAATCATTCTATTTTGTTTTTAATCATTTCTCCTATTTTATTTAACCACTCTTGAAATAAATTATCTGTCATCCATACAGACTTATTTGAGCCATAATAGATTCCTAGTTCATTCAAATCATGATCTTTAAAGCATCTTGGTGTTGCGCTCTTGAGTATAAAAAACAAGGTAATTTTTCACCTCATGATACTACATCCCACGAGAAGTGTAATTCGCGCCCTTTCTTTCATAGGTTCTGTTGTTTCATTAATGACATATGAACGTTTCTGCTGACCACGAATATATAAACTAGTTTCATCACAATTAAATATATTGTTCTTCATATAATTTTTTGATAGCTCTTGAAACAATTCTATAAATTCGATAGCTACTTCTTTATCATAATGAGCTTCAGATCCAAGAAGATGTAAACTTTTTATTTTAGTTATCCTGTTAAACTTATAGAACCAGTTATTTGAAATTTTGAAATCAAATATTCCCTTTTTCTCAGCACATTTTGTAGAAATTTCGGTCAAGAGACTCTTTGTGAAAGCAATTTTTTTACTTCTTAATTTATGAAACTTATATAATATATCATCGTACAGATAGTCATATTTTGCTTTACAGGGAAGCCTAAACTGATTTTCAGTTTCTTCCATCTCCAAATACTCATTGATCCTCTTGGAAATTCGTACAATTGTTGTTTTTGACGTACTAAATTTTTTAGCAATGCTATTATAAGATTGTTTGCCTTTAATAATTTTCCTGGCTATTTCTTTCCTTAATGTTAAAGTTAATTGGTTCTTTCTATTCATTATATTAACGGTAGGTTTTTAGAATTTTTTTTAGAATTTTTTTTTTAATTTGAAAACTGTACGCAGAATTAACGAGATAAAAAAATTATTGAAAAAAACGTACGGATAATCGAATTGGACCGGTACGCTTAATTTATCCCCATACATGTGGTACACATAAATGAGACATCACTGTAATTAAAAAATTAATTACAACAGAATATAATAATACAGTAATATACAGTAATTTCAACCATTCGCGGAAGTAAACAAAATAAACAAAAATATAAAATAGTAAGCTATAACTTTTAGGGTGCATTATAAAGGGTGGTTAAATTTTAAGGGCCGATGTTGATTTTGAATAAAACACAAATTATTTAGGAAATTATTGTCAATTCTTTTTATTATGATAATATGGTATGGTTCAATTATGTATGGAACAAAATATCGGCCAAATGGCCGCCGCGACCTCGGCGGCACACCTCCATCCGATGGTCCAAATTTTCGATGACGCTTAGGCATAATTGAGGTTCTATGCCGTTAATGTGCCGAATTATCTCATCCCTTAACTCTTGAATTGTTGCTGGCTTATCGACGTACACCTTTTCTTTCAAATAACCCCAAAGAAAGAAGTCCAACGGTGTCAAATCACATGATCTTGGCGGCCAATTGACATCGCCACCACGTGAGATAACACGGCCATTGAATTTGTCGCGCAAAAGAGCCATTGTTTCGTTAGCTGTGTGGCAAGTGGCACCGTCCTGTTGAAACCACATATCGCCCACATCCATATCTTCCAATTCGGGCCATAAAAAGTTCGTTATCATCTCACGATAGCGAACACCATTCACAGTAACTGCCTGACCGGCCTCATTTTGGAAAAAATACGGCCCAATGATGCCGCCAGCCCATAAACCGCACCAAACAGTCACTCTTGGTTTTTCGACAATCACTCTTGGATTATGATTCGCCCAAATGCGGCAATTCTGCTTATTGACGAATCCACTGAGATAAAAATGTGCCTCATCACTGAAGATGATTTTCTTCGAAAATTGATCATCCACTGTTGCCATTTCTTGCCACCATTCTGACCATTGACGACGTTTGGAATGGTCAAGAGGCTTTAGTTCTTGAGTCCATTGCACCTTATAAGCGTGTAAATGCAAGTCTTTATGCGTAATGTTCATCAACGACGAGCGTGAGAGGTGCAATTGTTGGGCACGACGACGAGTTGAGGTGGACGGCTCTTCAGCCACACTATCGCGAACAGCAGCAATATTTTCTGCAGTACGAGCTGTACGAGCATGCACTGGTGTTTTAATATCTCCTACAGACCCGGTTTGCTCAAATTTTTGCACGATTTTTCCGATTGTACATACATTTGGACGATTAAATTGACCGAAAAAATCACGAAGTGCACGATATGCATTTTGATTTGAACGCCCATTTTCATAATAAGCCTGAATAACTTTAACGCGTTGCTCGATTGTGTATCTTTCCATGGTTCAAATTGAGTTTGTCTGAAATTGAGAAATGTCAAATGAAATGCAGAAAAAAACTTGACGTTTAGGTGTGGTTCACATTCAACATCGGCCCTTACAATTTAACCACCCTTTATTAAATTATAAAACCCAATATGTCGAACTATAAATATTTTACTTAGGACGTAGAATTCGCTAATAATTTATTCATTGTTATTTATTTTAATTTCCATATTAATAAAAATGTGTCACCATTTTTTTAGTTTATATTAATCCTTGCGCGGACCCCTGACGTTGTTCAGGGACCCCCAAATCAATTTTTATTTTCCACGGACCCCCTGAATGATCCCGGGGACCCCTAGGGTCCGTAGGGACCACTTTGGTTGGGAACCACTGGTCTAGACCCATTGGAATAGTCGCCGATGCAGAGTACCATACAAAACCTGGAACGCATATACCCTACGTATATGGCCTTGGGTTGCCATATACGTCGACAATAATGGTCGAGGCACATTTTTCGACAGCTACGCGCTGCCCCATCTCGTCAAAAGACATCACAATAGTGTACGTCGAAACACCGCAAGTTATCAATGGAACACCAAAACCCAGCAGTCAAGCAAGTCAACAGTGTGTGGAGAATATTGCATAATGATTCTTGATTATATGTCTCGTGGCTATAGTCTGGCTGCTTTTTGTAAAATATTTTCATCGAATAAACTAAAAAACGATCAAGTTGTCCGATGCTACTACAAGAAAATAAAACATACATAAAAAATAGCCATTCCACCGGGCTAGAGGGAGCTGGAAATGCATGTATAACATCATGTATACAAACATGCACAGCCCGTTCTGGGTGTCACCTATAAATATAAGGAATAAAAACAACGACAATAAAATGGAAAACTATATACGACGTTACTATTGCATCTTTAATATTCCTACCACCACCACCACCACCATTCTACTAGCATCTTTAACAGGTATAAAGCAAACCCTGAGCACAGTGCCGAATACACTTGTCGAAGAACCGTGGAAGTACTAACGTCGAGCCATAAAATGGAGATTATAAGTGGTAAACTCGTAATCAATTGCGGTAAGGACCCCTGAAAACTTACCAGGGACGAATTTGAATATATTTCTAAACCTTTGCGGCTAAAACACTAGAGTTAATATATTCATGTTCTATTGAGAAAACTGCCTGAGCATATTCAACTGGATCCCGAGGTCGCATCATACCAGCTTTATAGAGAACATTTGCCGTTACCAGATCTACAGTCAACTGGAAAGATACCCTCCCACCAAAAGGGAATGCTTAGATTGTCAGCAGGGTACTTCTGATCTAGAAGCAACCGTACCACTATTGCTTACCAAACCCGAGCCACCGTTTGCAACGACGACGACACACACCGACTTAGCGCCAGCTGTGACATCACCATCACCTTGCTCAACAAATGTTTAATGTATTTATAAATGAAGAAAAAGCTTATAAAAAATCTTTACACAAAATAACAAATAAACAAATTTTCACATATGAATACTTTTTCTTATTTTCGAAAAGATTGAAAAACGTAGCATAATAATTTATTCTAATACCTGTGTAATAAACGTCTAGCTCCGCTTTCAGCTCGAAAGAATTTGTCTCGAAAAATATAGGATCAGAGTGGGGAAATTATCTGACCAATCAGGTTTCGGGTAAACCCTGATACTGGTGTCGATCCCACCACTGTGGAAACATCTTGTAAGCTAGATAGACTCAAGGGTGGCAAAATTAAATAACCAGTAAAAGGTCGGGGAATTATTCGGATTACCTTTTTGACAGGGTGGGAAAATTATCCGGCTTATCAGAGACCATGACATTGTGCAAATTAATCCCCATCGGGTCACACCTTCAGACTAGTGGTGGGGGACTGTCGCCAGACGCGACTAAGGAGGGGAGGAGTTGTCTCCCTGTTTCTTACTGCTCACAAAAGCCGGAAACAACAGTCGTGCAATGTTTCCATAGGGGTTCTGCACTAAACGAACCGTCCGACCACGTGCAATGTTTCCCAACGTCATGCATTGAGTATTTCAAATTGAAAAACAAAGATCTATCGGCTGAGTCGCGTTCCGGTTCCGTACTGCAACGTCACAGTTATTGGTTGTGCAGGTATTCCCCTTGAGGCTCTGCACCAATCAACTCGTATTGTTCTTGCGTTTTTCCGGAGCAGGAATTATTGTATTTGCTCCTCTCTATTACTCTCGTATACCTTACTCTCACTTTTCTTACTTCTTGTCCTTTTTACACTCGCATTCGTACCATCGCTCTCCATCTTTTCTTCTCATGTAAAATTCTCTGCAAACGTTCATCGCGCACCAGAAGCTCCGAAATCATTTCTAGCAAGGTTTAATATAAGCCTTATGGTCTCCAAGCAACCTATATGTTTTATGATATATAGTTGGTCCTACGATACAACTAGAAGAGCCTAAAATTACTGCATGCATGGATAAAACGTAAAAACGGTTCATGGACCCACATTTATATATTCGTGTATTATTGCGTATAAATTATACATCTATATATTTCTAAAAGACGCTGGACGTGACAGTAGTATACTTTTTTTCGTTTGCAGATTATCGGAAATCAACTACAAGCGACCTACTTGCCTCACAATCGTTTGTAGTCGTTTGTAGTACAATTTTTTTTTCTTTATATTCCTCGGAAAGAAAACTACATATGCCCTACCTGCTTCAGAATCGTCAGCAGTACAATTTTTTCACGTTTGTAGTTGTTCAAAAATAAACTACAAACGACTCACTCGCTTCAGTATCGTTTGTAGCTTGTTTTTGCTTGTAGTTCCTCAGAAATGATCTTCAAATGGAAAAAAAATCGATATATTTTTATGCCGATTGACACGAAAATAAGTGAACTACAACCGATTACCCCGCTATTTAAAAAATCTAATACAAATGAAATCATCGTTTTTCAATCAACTATATACCGAAACTTTCCAAAATAAAACAAATTGTATTTTTGCTAGTCCGGTTTCAAATTCACAAAGGTACAGTTTAGTCTCGCCGAAGATGTTTTCATATAAACGAATAAGTAGTCTTGTTATGTGCTTGAGGGGCTTCGACCCCAACTGCTGACCTAAGTTTCGCACCTAGATACACGCACGCGGAAGTGCGAGTTGTAAGCAGACATTGGACCTGAATGTATCATTAATATTTAGATAAAAAAAAATTTTAACGATTCAAATAGCATAAAGTAAAAATATGAAGATGCATTGGTCGCGTTTATGATCAGATAGAAAAGCTTCGGCAATTGACGACCTTATGTGTTATTAGTTTCACATCATCATGTTATAACAACCTGCTGACCGGTTTCTCCTGTCCAATTATATTGGATAATACAAATAAAAACAACATTTAGGAAAAATAAGACTGAAAAACCGGTCACAAACAATATCACACTCGCTCATACATAACCGCTTGTCCGTACATGAAGTTAACGAACAATGTGTTAAATCACCACGAGGGTTGTATGATAAGTACGTCTCTTCCGCAAGAGATGGCGCCACTAATATTCACTCAATCCTATTTTTCGTGTTACCCGTCAAATATCTAACGTACAATTTTCAGCCAGCTACATCATTCAGTTTGTGTTCGACAGTAGTAGTATATGGTGTGCTATGGCAACTCCCACTCCTATTCCCACTCTTTCGGCTTGCTGAGAGCTCTCAGTCCGAGGTGAATGAGAATAAGAGTGCGGAGGGTAGCGAGTAGTCGTCACAGCGCACCGTCTATAAATATTTTTTTCGATTATTATTATTATCAACCTTTACATATTGGGTCAGCTTGACTGGCTGGTGTAAGCGACCCTTTCGATGACCCCCAAAATTTTGTCCGTTTTGCCGTATCTCTTACCGCTTTCGAGAAACTGTCAAAAACGAAGTTCAATGTTTTTTTAATTCTTGGGGTCAGTTTCATCACAATGTATGAGCCCCTCCCAGTGTTTTACCTGATTTCAATGTCCTGTGTAGCCGATGGTCGCAATGAGACTGAAGGGCTGGTAGAACAAGGAGTTCATTATATATAGTTTGACACAACATCGACGACGAGGGCATAATATCCGTCAACACACAAACGCACCCACGCACACACGACACAGGCCATGTAATGAACACTCCTCATTTAACACAGGAAACATATTCCAGAAAGCCTCCACGTGACAAATATCAGCAATATCAAAAATATGCTGTATGCGCGTCGTCGGCCACCTCCGAGTTACCGTACGAGTCCGTTTGAACAACCTCACCGCGGTACACAATGCTATTACGCCACACAACACATGACATGTCGTCGGCGAGCTCCTCGATGGACATGCGTCGCGAAGATGCTACTGTTACTTCACTGATGACGCGCTGGAGGTAATGATTACTTGGTATTCAACGACAGTAGCATGCACTTCGTCGCAAAGCCGCTACTGCCGTACATAGCGTCAGCAAAGTTGCACATGCAGGCGTTTACAAGAATGGCTCGAGGCACTGATCATTGGATGTCTAAAGCATAGACCTACAATCGCAGGAAAAGAAAGGCGTATCTCATTTGAATAAGCATACGTGTTATGCCGTCACTCGCTAGAGAGTGATGCGTTACACCGAGCGTTATTAGCGCTAAATTTTTCGATGAAGGGGTCAGCTTCATCTCACCAAGCACAACAGAAAACCCCTGATGTTTGTCCGTTTTTGCGTATCTCTCACCATTCTCGAGATGTCGCTATATTGAGGGTTAGAAGACAAAAGGGCGTATCTCCTCTGAATAAACATACGAGTTACGCCCTTGTTCTCAATAAGAAGGATCAAGAGCAGCTTTGCTGCATCGCAAGGAAGAAAGGAGATCGCAGAAGTGCAGCGAAAAAGAAAGCGCAAGTGCGTCGACATTATAGTGTTACGAAAAATTGAGAGGTCGAGCGATCTTTAATGTTGCAAGAGCCCGATTTCTCTGAAATATTATTAAACATTTTCACCCCTTTGTATATGAATGAGCAGTAAAATTACAAGTGTTTAAAAGATGTATGCTGTACGGTTAATATGTGAAGCCGGTGGTAGCGCTGTTGCTAAGAGCACGGACGCTCTCAAATCTGCAATTTAGTAAAACATAGCTATCCTTGAGAGTTTGCGGGGATATCGTTTACATGTCGGGATTTTATATGCTCTGGAAATACAGAAGACCGACAATCGTGTGACGATCTAAGTGTATCAGTCTCCTGGACATAATGCCTCACCGCACCCTTCGCTCGTGTGTCCTCGCTCTTTTAAAATTAGCGATAACTCACAGCGTGTATGTCAGGCGTCGCTGTAATTTTACATGGTCTACGAATTTAAGAGATTCATCGACTGATAGACTCGTATTTATTAGTATTTAGCGTTAAAAATATATTTTATGGTTTGCACCTCTGCGCGTCATTGTGGTAGCTTTCAACAGAGGTATTCTCAGAGGTCAGCAAGTGTTAACATGTGTATTTGAGGAGTTACAATGACGAGTACCTGAAGATCATCTAGCCCTAGATTCTGTGAGTTTTCTCTTTTATAACAAATTCTACGCTGGTATTATTTGAGTAGTATTTATTAAAATAAATCCATCGCTATAGTATATAGACGGATGTTAGAGGCCTCAAGCAATGAAGAAGCAGCTCTCATAAAAGAGATGCGTACTGTAGAAGAACAGGACTTGTGGCGTCGAACAAACCCCGGAAGCCGTAAGTATTGAAAAAACTGCTGCGTTGTATGTTGTATACGAAAAATAATGCGGTTATTTCCAACAAAATCATAGACTTCACCGGAGTTCAGCCTCAATGGTGATGATGATAATGATCCTGTAATAGTTGCCGTCATAGCAGCAGCTCGTGCTGTGGATGAGGCGAAACAGATGCAATATGTAGCAAATCGTAGGTACTCAAAAGAACTTGAATGAACTTTATAATCTTAAACAAACTTTAAAATATTTATGGATAATAACAATTTTCGTTAAAATAGCCGCATCTTGAATCGAGCGTGTAGAAGAAAATGGTGCTGTGGCCGGACCATGCCGTTTTTGCAATGGAAGCAACGATCCGCTTATCAATGGTGCTGAATCAGGAATAGCGAAGGCTCCTAAAAACAGTTAGCAAGCCGATAACGATGATGATAACGGGCGTGATGCAATCGAATATGTGTCAATCATAGGCAGGGAAAACCGATTATGGGAACAGTCAATAGAAATGATACCAGAGCAACAACCTCATGAAATGGAAATATTACCGGAGCAGCCACTCTATGAAAGAGCTGACGCGTGGTTTGATCAACTCATGGTCGATGACTCGGGTAAATATGAATTTTATCCTATATTAAATATAGTTCCCTTGATGTAAAAATAAGCGCGGGTGTTTTAGTATTAGGATATTCGACAGCTTTACAAACGCTGAAAGAGCGAGAGAGATATTTCATTTCTGTAAAGATTATTATTGTACATCTTGGAACCATTTTATCGGAATTATTCCGACTGAGTTTAATCAATAAATACAAACACGTTAAAAATGTAGGCCCTCATACTCTTTCTACTTTTTCTTCAGGAGTACAGAAGGAAGCTGGAAGAAGATGGAACACATATATACACAGCGACATACAACGACCAGGGGTTCGACTCGAAATAATTCAGGACATTGCGCGTTAATTTACTAGTATGCGTTTTCCTCCCTCGAAGGGGCATTCAACGATCTACTCACACATATAACTAACTCGTGCGAGGGCCGATATTAAGTAGGTATTGTAACGTACTGACCATCTAATAACACGCGGCGCACACACCAAGTCACCGCTACCGCGCGTTACACATATCAAGTAAAACCGGCCTATACCTGGCAACTCAAGACGCGCGGTACACACACAACGAAGCGCCGCTACCGCGCGTCACTCACACCATGCACGTCAGGAACCAAGTCCCGTTACTCGGTTCAAAAAGTACCAGTAAAATTAAAAACCAATGACGTATTTTAAAAAGAGGACCAAGGCTGTCGATGGGCTACAGGACCGCCACCAGCTACAGTTATTAGGTGCGCAACTAAGTTCCCGCTGTTTTTTTTTTTTTTTTTTTTTACGAAAATGCAACTTTATTGTGAAAAAATGTTTACAAATGAATCATTCAAAATATTGCCCATCGCTAGCGACAACTTTTTCCCATCTTTCTAGCAGAGCTCGAATACCGTCACGGTAGAAGTGTTCGTCTTTTGAGGCTATCCACGAATCAAGCCATTTTGAGATGTCTTCGTATGAGCTGAACTGCTGATTAGCCAGACCATGTGCCATCGGACGGCGCAATATCTGGGGAATATGGCTGGTGGAGTAGGATTTCCCATTTGAGCGTTTCTAAGTAGGTTTTAACGGGTTTGGCAACGTGAGGCCGAGCGTTGTCATGCTGTAGAATAACTTTTTCGTGCCTCTGCTCGTATTGTGGCCGCTTTTCGTGCAGTGTTCGGCTCAATCGCATCAATTGAGTTCAATACCGTTCCCCAGTGATGGATTCGTTCGGTTTCAACAGCTCATCATAAATAACACCGCCCTGGTCCCACCAAATACACAGCAAAATCTTTGCAGCGTGAATATTCGGCCGAGCCGACGACGTAGAAGCATGACCGGGCAGTCCCCATGATTTTGTTCTCTTTGGGTTGCTGTAATGAATCCATTTTTCATCACCCGTAACGATGCGATGAAGAAAACCCTTCTTTTTTTGCCGCTCGAGCAGTTGTTCACAGGCGAAAAAACGACGCTCAACGTCTCTTGGCTTCAAATCATAAGGAACCCAAGTTCCTTGTTTTTGAATCATTCCCAACGCATGCAATCGCTTGGAAATGGCTTGGCGGGTAACTCCTAATGCTGAAGCAAGCTCTTTTTGCGTTTGGCACGGATCCTCATCGAGCAATGCCTCCAATTCAGCGTCTTCGAAGGTTTTTGGCCTTCCTTCACGCGAACGGTCGTCAACATAAAAATCACCGTCTTTGAAGCGACGGAACCAATCACGGCATGTTGTTTCACTTAGAGCAGCATCTCCGTAAACTTTTTGGAGTTCTCGATGCGCTTCAGCCGCCGTTTTCTTCGAATGAAAGAAGAAAAGCAACACATCCGGCAAATGACGATTATTTGGCACAAAATCAGACATTTTCACACAACCAAAAGTATATGACGCAAAAACAAAATCACTAATGTGTCAAAGCGGTTTGCTTACCATATGTCTAAGCTTGGTTCATGACGTTTTGGTTATGTCCCAATCGACCAGCACTTACTACTGGAGCCATCTCTTGAAAAACAGCGGGAACTTAGTTGCGCACCTAATATATCAGAAGCATGGGACGGACAGAGGGATACTGATATAAAAAGACGAGAAATTCGGCACTCGGGGAACAGTTTTGTTCGCAGGTCCCGCCAACACAGAAGTCCAGCTACCAGGAAGGAAGACCAAACAAGCCCTCGCTAGCTGCAGCCGCACTGATACACGCAAAGCCCAGCTGTAGCACCGGACACACATTTGACGCGTAGCAGCTGAGCCTGTGCTGCACTCAAGTTCAACGCACCACAGGCCATTCAAAAACATCAACAAAGCGGACTCTCTTTCTCTCTCTCTCTCTCTGGTAGCCGAGAATAGCACGATACAACAGGCTATGCTCTCAAGAACAAAATTAATAGTCCCCACGTATTGAAATACCGGACATAAAATATCACGATATTAAAGACCCATAAATCACGATAGCGTAGGGAATAAGATAGGGACATAATTTAAATGTAAATCAGAATATCTCAGGGAAAATATCAAAGGCGATAATTTAACAGGGTACGGCCCTGATATGTCGAATAGCTGCACATGCACCCAAAGTGCATCCCACTGACGCCGGATCGCAGCGGCGGTCAGGTGAACGAGTACGTAGGTCTTCACAGGGTACCAGGCGGGAGCTCTACTCCCACCAACGGTCCTGTGACGTAGAAAAATATCTATCTACTCTCTGAAAATCCAAGGCTAGTCCGGATGCTACGAGCAGCTGCCGGCCACATACCGACGGTACGCGTGCTAAAGTATCTTACCTAGTAAACGCGACGGGTAAAAAGAATTATTGACCGACGTTTATCTCTACATTATAAATTATCTTCTTGATCAGCGTTATAAAAAGCATATTATTAATCAATTTCTATCACAAATTATATTATTGATCAATGTTTATCTTCACATTATCAAGCAGATTATTGATCGTTTCTTATTACAAATCATTATTGACCAACGTCTATCTTTGCATTAAAAGATTCTCACACATTTTGAGATTCTCCAGCGTACACGATTATAAAGGCACTCAAGCGCCCGGGAAGAACTTATTGTAATGCGTGTGGTAGCCATAATACCAAGAAAAAGAGATCGAGATTGTGAATTAGATTTTATATTGATTTTTCCATTTAATGTATCGCATAATTTACACTTCGTTTCTTGAATAAACCCTACTTTTACCTATTACTGAAGCCTATATTACTTTCCTCCCTGCTCGAGTCCGAACAAAACCCTTTCAGGGTAATGTTAACGAATAATACCGTTACAGTATATCATTCACCGCGAGTACTTTAACACACGGTCCCGTATGACTTTCTTTTTTACCTGCCCGCGATTACGTTTTTCAAGATATATGGCAGCTTATAAGCAGTGTTGCTCAAAGCGCCGAATCCCTTAATATCGATGACGAGTGGAATATAAAATCGTGTGCGGTTAATGGTGACGCGGACAGGGGTCGCCGGAAAGGCTTAACACATGAGGGAGTAGCAAAAAGATATATCTTAAAGATTTGCAATGGTGGTAATTTATGTTTACCTTGTTCATTGGCAGCAGCCCTCGTGCATGCGGAACGGGGCAAAATACAGGGTGCGCCATCTCAATCTGGTCGATGGAAGTATTGAATAACTCTGACAGATTTTAACCGACCAGCGTCGTACAACACGTTTCGTATAGGTTATTTCAGTACAATTTCAACCATGTATCGCTATACGCCGAAAGAACGCGCCGAAATAGTTTCGCTTTAGATTGAAAATAATCGGATTTTTGGGAGCGAATTCTGATGACCGACGAGGCTCATTTCACCCTCTCTGGCGCTGTCAACAAACAAAACTGTCGCATGTGGGGCACCGATAATCCTCATATTATTCACGAAACTCCATTGCACGATGAGAAAGTGACAGTTTGGGCCGGTGTTTGCTCAAAAACCACCATTGGACCATTTTTCTTCAGGGCTGGTGAAACTGTCAATGGGGATCGATATCGGTGGATGTTGGCACACTTTGTTTTACCACAAATGCGTGAAAAAGGTCTTAAGGAATTTTGGTTCCAACAAGATGGTGCGACATGTCACACTGCGCGCTCAACAATGGACTATTTGCGTCGGAAGTTCCCAGGACGTGTGATATCAAAGAAAGGTGATATTGACTGGCCACCAAGATCGCCGGATTTGACTGCACCGGACTTCTTCTTGTGGGGATTTTTGAAAAGTAAAGTCTATGCCAACAAGCCGAAGACCATAGAGGAGCTAAAAAACAACATTCGAGCCGAAATCGCAGCGATATCGCCCGAGACGCTGGCAAATACAATGAAAAATGCCGAAAAAAGAGCTCATTTTTGTCTCAATAAAGGCGGACATTTGATCGATGTGGTTTTTAGAAACTAATCAAAATAAATTGTAATGAATCAAATTTAATAAAAAAATACGACTTCGTAAAATCTGTTGAAAATTCTCTAAGTTATTCAATACTTCCATCGACCAGATTGAGATGGCGCACCCTGTACGTACGGGGAACTTACATACAAAATGGCAGCGGATGAGACAGATTAAGGGGAAAATTGCAGCACTTGATCTTACACGGCGTGCAATTGTCAGAGCACCGAGAAAAGGATGTCGTCTAAATGAAATCGGTCATTGCCAAGATTACTTAGTGCGAGATGGTGTTGCGATTGTCGCTTTCGAGTATTTGGACTTAGGGCGACGTAAAAGAATCCATCTTTAATGGTTCGCAATAGATCTTGAATGCAGTAGGAAAGGTCCGGCAGACGTTGTATATCTTGTATTCCGAACGCTCGAACCATTTCGAGCCGATTCTCAACCGAGAGGAGTGATAGGCAGTACAGGCTTTTACACATCGTGCGATACACTATATCATACATTAGATCTTCAATGCAGAAGAGAAAAATGTTCTCCCTATTTCGTGATACCCTCATTCGTCCCGAACTCGGGAGATACGATCAGATGTGTGGTGTGCAACCGCGTTTTTTATTCGGGGAGACATGCTTCAAAAATAACAGTATCGCTGAAGCGGCGCACAAACCGACTGTTTGCGTGACTGTTAAACGCTACCGTGATTGTTTTGGTCGATGAGACCGTTAGCCAAAAAGAAGCATGTGTGCGGTGAAGGGTACTGCACAACTTGTAAATCCGATAGACCATACAATCATTAATGTTTCATGAGGCCTCTTGTAAAGGACAGAGATTGAAAAAAAAAGCTATTCATCTTCTATGATTTTGAAACGCAGCAGTGTAACCCTTTGAAGGGTACCACGGGTACACGCGTACACGAACCGAGTCGCGTAACTCAACGGATCTGTACAAGCTGTTGCGATAACGACTCTATAGTAGAGCCTTCCGAGTTCTGTGATGTACATGAGTTTGCAGTTAAACACAGCCCAGTAGCTCAGCTGGTGGAGCCTAGAGCCAGCTATGCAGAATATCAAAGGATTTTCACGTACAATCTTACTGGCTCACAATGCAAGATGCTTCGATGCACAGTTCATTCTACGCTATCTTATTGATAAAAAAGACCCAGCTGCCGTTGCTAATAATGAACGGAACAAAAATTATCACCATGCGTATTGGAAAACGCGTCTTTCTCGACAGTCTATTCTACTTTCATATGCCACTGAGCAAATTACCGAAATATTTTGGGTTAACTGATACTCTAGCGAAAGGTACTTTTCCTCACTTATTCAATAAGCCCGAAAATCAGTATTATATAGGAAAATTACCACCGAAGGAGCATCATTCTTCCGATAGTATGCCAGCGACCGGACGCAACGATTTATTCGAACCCTGGTATAGCGAATTAAAAAACTCAAATTATGTGTTCGACTTTCAAAAAGAAATTGTAACCAACTGCAAGAATGATAGTACAATATTGAGGCAGAAATGTATGATGTTTTGCAAATTGTTCATAGCCATAGGGTGTGTTTGTCCGTTCGACGAAAGCACGACGATAGCGCTAGCCTGTTTTCGGATTTTCCAGAAAAATTTCCTCGAAGATGACGCAATCAGGATCATACCGAAGAGGGCTATCAGTAGGTTGATAATCGATAAAAGTAGTTTAGTGGCTCGTATGGATGGAATATTCCCGATGGACACAAACTACCCGGGGCCCACTGGGTCGCGATGTACGTCGTTTCAGATGGACACGACTGGTTCTTCGACAGTTACGGCCTACCACGAATCATTCCACAACATCTCTCACGTCTTCGAAGAAACTGCAGACTTCCGCTACAACGCAACTCAGCTTCAAGGCCCTATTTCGCGATGCTACGGACAGTATTGTGTTATGTTTCTTCATTATATGGCGACTGGTTTCGGTATTCACCGATTTAGAGGCGTATTTTCGAATGATTTGCAGCGAAACGATAAAATAGTTGATGAGTATTATAATGCGTATATCGATAGGTAATCTCGGAGTGTAGTTTCCGTAATCTCGGAGTGTAGTTTCCGACACGAATAGTTGTGTCGACGGGGGTTATAGAAATAAGCATCTACAATGTATAAAGCACTGCTGTTCTCGCTCTCAATAATTATAGGAAAATAAACGTTTTAAAAAACGTACATGTTTTGTGTGACTTCTATTTCATTGCTTTCAACAGAAATCATACGAGTGGTGGCACGTTTCAGATCTGAAGTTTTGCTGACGTATTGGGTCGTTCGGAAAGTAATTTCGTTTTTTCCCAACAGAGGACTTAATTGTATTTTTTCACAACCAACTTCACACTTAAGCCGCCTAATCATATGTATTTTGACAGCTGATATAGCAAGGCTTGCTTGTGAAAAAATTCAATTGATTTTGCACTGTAGTTTTTGGTTGATACCCTTTTGAATATAGAAAGTGAAAAACAGCATTTTCAGCATATTTTACTTTTTTACTATAGAAAAGGTAAAAATTCTGTTCAAGCAAGAAAAAAATTATCCGATGTGTATGGGGAAGATGCGTGAAGTGAACGCCGGTGCCAAAACTGGTTTGCAAAATTTCGATCCGGCAATTTTGATCTCGAAGATGCACCACGTTCTGGAAGGCCAGTTGAAGCTGATGAAGACACAATAAAGGTTTGCATTAATTAATGCAAACCGGCGTATAACAACTCGTGCGATCGCTGAGAGATTAAATTTATCGAATTCGACCGTTCATGATCATTTAAAACGGCCACGTTTAACCTCAAAGCTCGACATATGGGTTCCTCATCTTCTTACGGAAAAAAATTTGTGCCGTCGCATTGACGTTTGTGATTTGCTTCTCAAACGCCAAGAAAATGATCCATTTTTGAAGCGTATCATCACTGGGGACGAGAAATGGGTTGTCTACAACAATGTTAAGCGCAAAATATCCTGGAGTAGAAAATATGAACCGGCTCAAAGCACTTCGAAACCCAATATTCATCAAAAAAAGGTTATGCTATCTGTTTGGTGGGATTTCAAAGGAATCGTTTATTTTGAGCTTCTACCGAGCAACAGAACGATCGATTCTGAAGTGTACTGTCATCAGTTAGACAAATTGAATGATTCACTTAAAGAAAAAAGGCCAGAATTGGTCAATAGGAAAGGTATAGTGTTCCAACAAGATAATGTGAGACCACATACAAGTTTGACCACTCGGAAAAAACTTTTAGAGCTTGGATGGGATATACTGCCACACCCACTATACTTTCCAGACCTGGCACCTTCAGATTATCGTATGTTCCGGTCTCTACAAAATTTTTTAGACGGTAAAACGTTTAATTAAAATGAGGAGGTCAAAAGTCACTTGGATCAGTTTTTTGCCAGTAAAGAACAAAAATTTTATGAGCGTGGAATCATGCTACTGCCAGAAAGAAGGCAAAAGGTATTGGATCAGAATGAACAATATTGGATTGAATAAAATATTAATTCACTATAAGAAAATCGTCATTCATTTTTATAAAAAAAAAACGAAATTACTTTCCGAACAACCCAATACAATATGCTGACTGTAAGTCCAAGGTTTCGCACACGTGCAATACTGCTGACAGTAATCCTATGTCGTCATTTTTTACTCAGTTTCGAGACGCCATTATGTGATGCAGCGTCAGCTGCTATTGCAAAAAAAAAAAAGACGGCATCAAAAGGGTAGGCAACCAGAAATAAACCGGAAATCGTTGAGCTTCTAGTCAGTCAGTCGTCATTCGTCGTCAACCGAACTCGTTCAAACCTGCAATTTGATCTTTTTTCATACAATGGAAGCGCTGCGCCTTGAAAAAGCGAATAGAAATACCTTTGCAAGACATTGACAACATTAAGGTGTTGATACGCGCACGATCTCCCTCGAATTTTTTACCAGGTCAACTAAGAATACTCGAGCTTCGCGATGGATTTTTCATAGAAAACTGACCGGATTGGTAGTCAGCAAGGACTATAAAATCACCGACATGAGGACTGCGCGAACAACATGGGGGAAATGAATTACTGTTGATGTGGACAATGAATTTCCGTGTTTCCTACCGGTGAGATTCGTCAAAGCCTTCGAAAAAGACGACGACCTGTTCCAACAAATGGTAGCTACCACACACGCTGACAAGCTGCTTATACAATACCTGGGTGGCCGATTTAATAATCTGGAATTGCCCGCTGCAATGTAATATCACAGCAGTTGAGTGTGATTCGTGTTCGTGGACGCTACAATATGAGCGGGTATGATCTCGTTTTCGATAACCTACATTTCAGAGATAAAAATGACAAGTTTCTGTCAAAAGAAGTTGTTGCGATACAAAAACCACGATACCTAGCAGGGTGGTTAGTCACCCCCGCCTTACCATATGATGAGCTACCGCGCAGCGACCATAGTCGACGCATGCCAGCTGTTTTCTCCGCAGAGTGGAAAACGAAGAACGACCATGGCATTCATTGGACCAAGGGCAGCATCATCATCGATGATCTGCGTAAAGAATTGGTCATCGCTTCTAACCGTAATGTGCCCATGGCATGGACGTCTGTCATTGCGCTCTACAAAATGTCAAAAAAATGTAGTGCTATCTAAGTCATATAAATATTGTACACTAACCTATATTCAATGTGAAAATGTATTTTTTATTACATAAAAATTTTTTTAAGTTATTATTATTCGAATAATTCACATTATTATGATAATAATAATAACACCTGGTGCGCTGTGACGATACCTCACCACGAACCCCCTACTCCAATCCCACAATATTCGCGGACCCGACCAGGGCTGAAAGAGTGGGGATAGGAGTGGGAGTCGCCATAGCGCAATATATGCTACTGACAGTCATTGAAAGCGAACGACTTTTGTATTTTTATAAAAATGGCAAAAATTGAATATCCAGCAGTGATAAAATTCTTGTCTTTGAAAAAGAACACGAATGATGAAATAAAAGTGGAATGAAACTAAGTTTATGGGGACTTTGCACCTGCGTTTGCAACAATAAAATATTGGACAGCTGTATTGACACGCATTTGTGATGAAGAACGTTCAGATCGTCTAAATGAGGTCACCATACCAGAAATGATTGAGAAAATCCACGATATAGTAATGAATGATCGGAGATAGAAATCTGTGGTCAAATCTTTGCGCCATGGAAATCAAGGTGATCAACAGATCAAATAAATACCTAATTGAAATATTCCAAGAACAAATTGTCGATGAGTCAACAATTCAAAAAGGAGTTGAAAACCGAGATAAAATCGAGGAATGGTGCGAATCAAATTGAGAAGGTGATAAAAGTAACTGGTGACAAATGCATACTGCTAAGAATACATATACGGAATGATCAGAAAGTTACATAATGATTCCCAATCCTTGGCAGTGCTCGACAGTCTGCACTGCACCAAATTTTGCACTTTGACATTGCTCTTCTTATTCTGACACTGTTCTTTGAACTTTATTTTTATGAGTAGTATCTATGAATACTACTCACAATACTACTAAAAAAAAAGATATTGAAGACTAATTTTTCTGCAAACGTTTTCTGGTGTTTGACTGAATTTGATTTTATATGAGTTTTAATGAATAAACAAATATAACATTTTTATAGGTTGGTAATTATCGATTACAATCAGAGATGGAGACCTCACTACTCTGAAATTAGCATCACTGGTTGGAATGAGTATTACTAAAATACCAAGTTTTTTCATACAGTTGCAGTATACATTTTTCTTTCATCATATTAGCTATATCGACAGTAACATGGTGGAAACATTGCATTTGTTTCAGTGACATCGCAACAAGGAATGACACCCTTAAGTCCATATCTAAACTTTGATCCATCTTACTTACCAACGAGTCAACCAGAGTTCATATTCCCTGAGGGAGCTGTAAAGCAGAGAGGGCGTTTTGAGTTGGCGTTCAGTCAAATTGGAGCGGCATGCATACTTGGAGCTGGCTTCGGTGGTGCCGCTGGATTTTACAGAGGAATAAAAGCAACTACGCTGGCTGGACAAACAGGAAAGCTTAGAAGAACTCAGTACGATTATTATTCGACTTCTGTAATGACCAAATCTAAAAGAAAAAAAAATCTCATTAAATTTATTTGTATTATTTGCAGATTAATTAATCACGTTATGAAGAATGGATCGTCATTAGCAAATACTCTTGGCGTTGTTTCTGTAATGTATAGTGGCTTTGGTGTGCTCCTCTCATGGATCAGGGGCACGGACGACTCTTTTAATACGTTAACAGCTGCTACAGCTACTGGCATGCTCTTCAAATCCACGGGTTAGTATTTTCGAGAACAGAGTCAAAGTTTTGGGCATACAATCTACGAATTCATTACAGCAGTCGCGTAAAAAAATTTTTTTTACTAGACCTGGAGACGCTACCGTATATCTTGATGTAAAGTTGTGCTTCTCTTTTATCTAAATCTCAAAGCAAGTCTTACAAACGTTATCGTGCTTCACAGGATGTTCAAACCCAATGTAAGGTGGCTCCGCTCTCTGATCACTTTCCGAAATAAATTGAGTTATCTCACGTACGCCGTCCAGGCCTATCTTAATTTCGACGATGCGTCGTCACAGTTTTCTGCAATAGAATATCCTATTTTTACATTTAGATGAAACTTTGTTTTCCTAAAACATTTTTTTGTTAAGATTTTCATCTTACCAGGTTCAAAATAGTTTAAAACACACAAAAATCATACTTAGAAAAGATGCACGCGCCCGCGTTTGTGTGTGTGCGTGGTGCGTGCGCGCGCGAGGGATTTTGTGTGTATGTATCAAACCTGACAATTAAAACTTCAATAACTCAAGAACGCTCTATTCTATCAAGCTGAAATTTCATAACCACGTAGAGGGGTTAACTCCCAATATTTTCGCCGGATTTTCGTCCGATTGCATACAGTAATACAAATTTTACGTTGCTGCGAATTTTGTTAAAAATATCTGTTAACACTCTAGCTCGTACAATTTCCGGGGAATCGAGTTAAATCGTTCCATACAAATAGGCCTAAATCGAACAACAATCGGTATACAGGTTCACGAAAATCGATGAAGGGTTATTGAGCTGAAAGTTTGTACAAATGTTTAACAGGGTTAAAATATTACTAGTGTTATGGATTTATACCGTACGGGCGTTATTCTTTTAACCGTCTTCGCGTTTACTTACGTTCGGTGTACGCCCGTACTGGTTAGTATAGGAATACTCGTATGTCAGGTAATCGTAGCTTGTCCGGTAACCCACGACCCTCATGGTGTCGATCCTTGCGGAAGTGTGAGGGTGACGCAATATAGGATAAAAGGATAATTGTTTTATTAAACGAAATACATATAAAATGTTACGAAGTGAGGGATTACAGATTATTGTAAACTCAATAAGTCGTAGTAGATACTCGCGTGGCGTTACATACGACTTCTGCGTCGTTTTGTGGCTGTCGTGCCAAGTGCATTGTTCGTGCGCGTCGTACTGAGCTAGGCTCGCGTCTCTCACTGGTGACTGCCTGTTGCTCACTTACCCTTTGTCGCGGGCTGCGTCAGGCTACGCAGGCCCGCGCCTGTGCCCGGTGCCCACGTAGCTTCGCCGCGCGCCTTCGTAGTTCGGTTGGCGCACCCTACGCCAGCCGATTCCCTAGGTAGTCCCTAACATTCGGCTATCCTGATTCTTCCTCGTCCTCGAGGAAGTCGCGTGGGAGTCTCGAGTCGTGCAGGCAGTCTTCTCGGCCACCCCTGGATTTTTGGTTTTGTAATTTTTTAGTTAGGAACATCTTTCTTTCATTCGCTATCCTATTATTTTTGTATTCTGAACACACGGCTGGTTGGCCATGTGTCGTTGGGCCTTCCGTCGTCTTTCCCCGATCGAACGTCCGTTTGCCGTGTTGTTGCTTCCGTGCATCCGTCTGGTCTCGGTCGGGGTGCAGATCCTCGTCGGTTATTCTGATGTGGTTGTCCTTTGAATGCGTGCTGTTACGTTTATTCCAGTTTCGTGCGTGGCTCGCTCCTCGGAGTGCTGCCACAACCTTGTTGCTTTTGTCATCGTTGGCGTCCTTTGCGAGGTGACCACTCGTAACCGATTGATTTTGTTTTCCTCTTGATATGTGGCTACCTTGTCCTTCAGCAGGGTAGTTTGTAGGTCCGGTACCTCCTTCCACGTCGTTATTGCTATCTTGCTGCTGTTATCCCCTTATTTCAGCACATCGTGGTCGTTTATTTCTTCCTCGACATTCCGCTCTTCGTATCCTTCATCACTCGAGGTCATCGTCCTTTCTTGTGCCAGGTACGTCATCTTTTTATCCAGTTCAACGTTGTCGTCTTTTTCTTCTTCAAGTTCTACGTTTTCATCTTGTTTTTCTTCTTCAAGTTTTATGTTGTATTCTTCTTCTTCAAGTTTTACGTTGTCGACTTCTTCTTCATCAAGTTCTTTATTCTTTCGTCTTTATTTTTGTTTTCTTCGTTCTACTTCTTTTTCGTTTTCTTCTTTCTTCTTCTTCACGTTCTTCGTTGTTATTTAAGGTCAGTGTATTTCCGTTCTTGGAATAACTAACCCAAGGCTTTTTCAGTGTATGTGCGCCCGACAATGACGTCGAATTGTTGTGCATCGTTCATCACTGCACAACGGTAGGTCAGGAACTTGGACTCCGTCCAATGTTACGTCCGCAATTACTTGACCAGATGATACTTGCATGGTTGGAGTTGATCCTCATCCTTCCAATTTTGTTACCGTTGGCGTGTACGTCAATCCTTCTCGAATGACACACGAAGCCCTTATAGTGCACACTGCACTTCCTACATCCACTAAGGCAGGGGTCGGCAACCTGCGGCTCTCGATGTCAAGATGCGGCTCTCCAGTTCCATGCGCAAATATTAATAATTATATTATTTTATTTTCAAAACTCATAAAAAAATGTTATACTGCAAAAAAAATACTGCAAACAGGATAAAAACATTCAACAGAGAACAGTGATAATAGGTGGAGTAGAGAGTAGACGGACAGCTGGCAGCCGCTTGGGCACCAGGCCCAGTCTCACAGCCGTGTTGTAACCAGCCCCGTGGCGAGGGCTCCATGCCTGCCACTGCCGACAGACGCCGTCACTAATCACTACTACTACCACCCAGCCAGCAACCCAGTGGACGGTAGTGTTCAGTCTTCAGTCAGTCTTTCTCGGAGCGCGGTTGCGTGTGAGTTAATTTAATCGCTTGCGAGAAACAATAATTTCTCGCTGTTTCAAGAAGAAGACGATTTAGAAGCGAATTATCTTCTCGAAGGCATGTACGCTTTAACGTTTAACGAAGTTGACTTTTTTTTAAACAGATTAGCAATTATCGAAATTAACTATTTAATTAACGGTTTATTAACGCCGTTTCAGATATCCAAGTAAAATTAAAAAAAAATCTTTATTTCAGCTCCGGCGCCAGAATGGCATCTGGTAAAAAGAAGAGACGAACTGAAGAAGAAAATCGAGAATTTAATCAGGATTGGACGGAGTCGTTCGCGTTCATATGCAACACAGATGGCCTTCCGACTTGTCTCATTTGCCAAGAAAAACCCGCACACAATAAGAAGTCAAATTTGGAGAGACACTTCACTACAAAACATACCCGATTCGCTGCTAAATATCCAACCGGTGACGCATGGACAAAAGCTGTTAAAGAGCTTCAAAAACAAAAACAACAGTCGAGTTCTATGCTAAGTAACTGGGAGCAATCTTCAAATAATGTAAATCTGGCAAGCTTTGCAATATCACTACAAATTGCAAAAAGAGGGAAACCATTCACAGATGGTGAGTACGTCAAAGATTGTTTCATACGTAGAGCTGAAGAACTGTTTCGTGATTTCAAAAACAAAACAGAAATCATGAAGAAAATCAAAGATTTTACAGTACAAGATATAACTGCTAAAATGTCTTCAAATGTAACACATATGCAAGTGGAAGACACTCAACTGGCTTCTGCTTTATCACTTGCTATCGATGAGTCTTGCGACATAAAAGACACGACACAATTTACCCTTTTCGTCAGGTATATGTCGTCCCAAGTTCCAAAAGAAGAACTGCTAGGGTTGTTGCCGCTCTCAGAGCAAACTCGTCGAGAAGATATAGCAAATTCTGTGCAAAAATGCCTGGAAGACTATGAAATCGATATAAATGAAATCGTTTCCATAGCAACTGATGGAGCTAGAAGTATGACAGGAATACATAAAGGGTTAATAACGATTCTTCGGCAAAAAATAAACCACGAAATTTTAACGTTTACCGCATAATTCATCAAGATGCGCTTTGTGCCCAAACATTTCTGGCCGAAATAGTTGAGGTCATGAACTTGGTAATTAAGATCATTAACAGCATTTTGGCAACAGCACTCTACCATCGCAAGTTTAAGGAATTTCTTGAAGAAATATAAATCCAGTTTTCTGACCTACTTCTGCACAATAAAGTGCGATGGCTTTCCAGGGGTAACGTATTGAAATGTTTTGCTTCTTGCTTGAGTGAAATAAAATCATTTTTCAATGGAAAAGGCATTGTCCATCCCGAATGGAAAGAAGACAAATGGCTGCAAAAATTCAACTTCATGGTGGATATCACAAAGAAACTAAATGAGCTAAATGTAAAACTGCAAGAAAAGGGAAACCCAGTCTATGCCTTGCTTGAAGAAGTGGTTTGATTCGAAAATAAATTACTTCTATTTGTCGAAGACATGGAGAGCGGTAAATTACTTCATTTCGAAAATCTGAAGCAATATCACGATGAACCCAATGCAACTATTGACACGAATTACTTCAGCATGGCTATGAACAAAATGAAGGATGGATTCGCTGAGAGATTTGAGCAATTCAAAACAAACGCAAGTACTCTGGCGTTCATAGTAAACCCTCTCAGCACAAATACAAATGAGATCAACATTGAGTCATTTGGAATTGATGCACTTGTGGAGTGGCAAGTTCACAGAACTCAAGAGCGAGTTAGAAGAGTTGGAGGTCCAGAAAAGCATGCACGTCACGCTGCACAAGTGGACAACTCTAAAAGAAATGCCGCGAGTTGAGGCACTCATATTTGACGCATGGAATAGTCTTCCAGAATGCTACAGTGAGTTGAAGAAGTTGGCATTTGGAGTTCTGACGATCTTCGGGTCAACATATTCGTGCGAGCAAGCGTACTTTTGCATGAATATAATAAAAAGTAAAGTAAGAAACCAACTAACAAATAAAAATCTTAAAGCGTGCTTGAAACTGAAAACAACAAGTTATGAGCCAGATTTAACCAAACTTTCAAAAGGCATGCAAGGCCAATGCTCCCATTGATATAATTTTCTATTATTCAATAATTATAGTTATATTATTTGAATACTAATTATATTATTCTAGCAGAGCTAGCTAAAATACTTTAATATGTTTTGTGCGAAATATTTGTATGTTTTTATATGAATAAATATTATTTCATATTTAAAGCTATTTATTTTAAATCAAAAATCAAATTTATATACCTAATCCTGTTTGAGAAATCCTTGGATGTTGTTGGTTCGACCTGTGAATATATTGAACACTCAATTATAAAACACTCAATTATAAAACACTCAATTATATTAATTCAGTGCTGTCCTTGTGAAGTGCTTGAGTAGCACCTTATTGTATTAAATGTATGCTGTATCTAATGAGTGGCGTGTACGCAGTGCAGCCAGCGTTGCGGAGCATGCCACGCAATGAGATAGATGAGTGCGTAGACGAATGTAATGCCTGTCAGCAAATACTCAATACGATGGAAAAATAGAATTTTAAGAGAGTGAGTACTAGTACATGCAAATTTGACAATTGAGTGAAATTCTACACTGACAGGCTGTGATGAAGTCTACGCTGCAGAACACTGAAATATGAGCTTGAGGATGCACAAAATGATTAGACTGAATTCACAATACTTTCCCAACAAGTTTGATTGGGGGAAAGTACAGTGAATTGGTAAAACACACGCAATTATATTAATCGAGTATGCTACAGGTTGAGTGAAAACGTGGTGCAGCTCATGCTGCAGAGCACGCCACAGGGTGAGACCTTTTATGTTGATGTACCGATATATGAATCTCCTCACCGTCAGTGAATTATGTTAAATTATGACGGTGTACTCTTACCTTAATTTGAGTCCTGGTGAGCAAGAAGGAGTTGAGAAGATCCAGTTGAGGGATGTGAAAATTGTCCGAGCCTTGCAAATGCGTGCGCTGTTCGATGCGGGCTTTCACGTAAGTGCCGAAATATCCAACATGGCTGCGGGATACGAAAGCGTCGTTGGGCGCTGAAGTCAATTGAGAGAAATAGCCGGTGAGCGAAGCCGAAGTCAAGGAGAGATCCTCTCACTCAACGTGGCACTTCTACGAGGCACAGTCTCGGCTCCGCGAAGCCCTGCCTCGGCTATCTCCGGCCCAACCGAACGCAGCGTGCTATGGTCACAGCAACAGGTTGACGCACGGCGAACATCGATCGCCGTGCGCCAGCTGATTATCCAACAAATCCTAATCGAATACCATAGTATTGAAACAAAAATATTAGTGGCTCTTTAAAAACTGGAAAATGTTGTAAATTGTAACTTTTGGCTCTTCCGTCTCAAAAGGTTGCCGCCCTCTGCACTAGGGCGTGTAACGGTCGACCGTTCACTTGAATCACTTTCAAGTACTTCTCAATATCGTTGGGTATTAGCGCATTTATCGTATTTATTATAAGGGGTTCTTGTGCGTTGTTTGACCGGCATTCCCTCTCTCTATGTCCACGTTTATTGCATTTTCTGCACCGTAACTCCTTATTTGGTTCTGGACAATCACTGGATAAATGTCCATACGTGCTGCAGTTGTAGCACTTTGCCTGCCCCTCGGCGTTACGGGACGGGAATTTTCTTTCTTCATCCCTTTTTTTCGTTTGAGCAACCTTAGGTTTTTCCGTCCAACCTTTGGTCATGGTGTTTGTGGTGCATTCCGTTCGAACGTGCGCTTGTCCGCCGGTTCCCGCCGATCTCGCTTCCTGAGCCTTACGTATTTGTACAGCCTCTAATAATGCCCGATAAAGGTCATTCGTTGTTTCGTGATGCGCTGCAGCCAGACCCAGGCCATCCTCTCGATACCTTAGTCCTTCCAAAACTTCCTTCTTAATTTCCTGTGTGGACAATCTTAGTCCGTCGCACAAACGCACCTTTGGGTGGAAATACTCCTCAATGGTTTCTGTTACTGTTTGAAAACGCTTATTCATCTTCTCCATTTTTCTTTCTCATCTTGCTCCATTTTTCCCATACGTTTCGGTTCTGGAAAATGTCTTCATGAATCTTTCCTTGAATTCATCCCACGTTGTGACGTCTTTGGTTCCGTATAGGTACCAGTCTTTTACTGGTCCGGACAACTGCATTCTGGCAGTTTCCAGCTGATAGTTCGGCGACCATCTTTGTATCTTAACCATCTGTTCAATGTTCCTAATCCGTTCCTTTGGTGGGATCGTTCCGTCGTTCGCAGTGAACAGCTCCAGGTTCTTTGTCAATTCAGGCACCATGTGGTAAGTGTGCGCTGATTTTGGCTAATCGTCGTACCCTCCGGCTCGTCGTCCGTGCCGATGGTTGTCCTCGTTTTGCCACATTTCGTCTTCCTATTCGCTCATACAGCGTCGTTCGCGTCGTTGCTCATTGCGATCTAAGTAATCGTCGTGTTGTTCACGCCGTTCGGGGTATCGATCGCGTTTGTTGTCATCTATGCGTTGTTCGCGCCATTCTTTGTATCGTTCGTGTACTTCGTAACCTTCGCGCTGTTCACGCCGTTAGCGTTTATCGTCGTTCGCGCCATTCGTGGTATCGATCGCATTTTTCGTCGTCTTCGCGTTGTTTACGCCGTTCATCGCGTCGATAGCGTTTATCGTCGTTCACACCATTCGTGGTATCGATCGCGTCGTTCACGCCGTTTGTAGCGTCGATCGCGTTTATTATCGTCTGCGCGTCGTTCGCGCCATTCGTTGCGTCGCTCGCGTTTATCGTAGGTTGAACTCGATCGCAATCTAAGGCTATCCAGTTCTTTTTTTAATTTTTCGTCATACGATTTCGACTTTGTTTTCACCCCGGCACTCACTGTCGCTGTCATTTTTACTCGCGTCGCGGTCACTCCAATTATTGCCTGTCCCGTTCGGAACTGTCACTTCGAGCATTTACGTGTTCGCGTGCGCGGTTGATTGTTTTATTCGCACAGCGCACTGCCGCTGGTTCGCGTTGTATAGTGCTCGATTCGTTCCTTTTGTTATTTCTATTGTTTTTCTCGCGCCTTCGTTCGTTGCTGTCACTAAGCGAGTATTCAGCTGCGCGCGTCAGATCGATATTCTCCCTCCTTTCACTACCGCGCACTGGTCTAACGCCTCCCATGAACGGGACCTCTCAAAATCTCCTGACGTCTCGAGTGTGGTCCGATGTGTGGTATGCGGGATCTGCCACAGTCCGCCTACCTCGGCAGCGGCCAACGTGCGTGGCTTGTGGTTGGCATCCCCACCAGAAGATGCAGTTGCCCCGCCGCTAGTGATTCCGCCACCTCCCTCCTCATTATCGATCGTTTCTCGGGCCACTTGCAGGATACTTACATGTTCCTTTGCTGATCTGTCTGTGCGACGTGCCCCCTTTCCGACTCGACCGCTATCTATCGATCCAGGCTCGGTGGTGGTTTCCCACGTTATCGGTTATGCGCGCCTCCTCTCGGATGGTCTCGTCGAAGTCGACCTCCATATCGTCCATATTTTCCTTTTTGAAACTGTGGAACGCGTCTGCGTCGGCCATTGTGTTTATCATTTTTCCCGCGCACTTGTTGCCCGTTCAAACCTGTTAGAACGCGTACTCGCAGGTTAGCACCCGCTATTTTTAGTTTCTACTTGTAGGCGTTCCACAATGTCGCGCACTCGTAAAATGTATTAATTGAATACATTGTTATTCGCGTCGTTTTTTTGTTGTAAGCGTTATTGTTAATTATATTTGTACGTTTATTTGCGTGATTAGTCTTTTTTATTATGTCTTTGGTTGTTAACACTTTGTCTTTTGTACACTTTGTTTGTCTTTACGTATGGTCTTTTATTTTTTGTTTATTATTTTATTATTTATATATATATATATATATATATACACCAGGTGTACAAGTATGAAATGCGGATTTTTTTTCTAAAAAAAACATCTTAAATTTGGAAGAATGATAAAAAGTGCTTTATTCAAAGTATGCTCCATCGCTTGTTATACATTTTTCCCATCTTTCAGGCAATTTGTGAATACCACGCCAGTAAAAGTATTCCCCTTTTGCTGCGAACCATTCATCGAGCCATTTTTTCACATCTTCGTACGAACCAAAGCGCTGCTCAGCAAATGCAACCATCGATGCAAACAAGTGGTAATCGGAAGGAGCCAAGTCTGGTGAGTAAGCCGCATGGGGTAGAACTTCCCAGCTGTCCAATTCCACATCTTCGTATTTTTTGGCGGCTTTCCACATTCCTTGTCTGCAACATCGAAGTCACCACTTTTGAAATGACGAAACCATCGTTTACACGTATCTTGCGATGGAGCATATTCACTATAAGCTTCTCGAACTAATCGGTATGATTCAGCAGCAGTTTTCTTCAAATGAAAACAAAAAATTAATGCTGTGCGAGAATGCTCTTTGTTCGGTATAAATTTCGACATATTGAACACAACAACACAACACTATGCACACATTTTTCGAATTTATCACTCGTGCGCGTCTGACACTTGTTGATGACACAACAAAATGGCGCAGTGTCAAATCTTTTTAGCACAAACTGCATTCGTGCGCCATCTGTTGTCAGAAATCCGCATTTCATACTTGTACACCTCGTATACAGGGTGGCCGATTTATCTGAAGACATTGAAATATTTCGAAAAGTACGCATCGGATCAAAAAAACTTCTGAATAAAATTTGTTCGCCTGGAAGGGGGTCATCCAATGATACCAAAGTCGACACCTCACCCCTACCCCCTGTGGTGGGGGTGGGGGCAACTTTGAAATCGTAAATGGGAACCCCTATTTTTTATTGCAGATTTGGATTCCCCATAAAAGAATAAGTAACTTTTATCTGAAACATTTTTTTCACACTATGTAACACAGTATGTAACATTATGTATTTGGTTGAAATACATACTATCGCGAGTATATTGGGTCTGGGAAAAAGTTCATGGCGTTTTTCCCAATAGATGATATCAATTGCAAATAAGTCAGGAAACACCGATTGCAGCGACACCACTAAACGCTCGTTAGAAAGGTGACACTTCGAGCGTTACTTTGAGTGTATAAACATCGAAATTGGTGCAGTGGTTGGAAAGTTGTTGGCGTTTGAAAATGGAGAAAAGTAATGAAAAATTGCGCTATATTTTGCAATATTATTACGACAAAGGGAAGAACGCTGCGCAGGCTTGTGAAAAAATTTGTGCTGTGTACGGTGAAGGTACTTTATCAAAATCTGCTGCGCGGCAATGGTTCGCTCGCTTTCGTTCTGGTCATTTTGATGTGAAAGATGAGTCACGCTCTGGTCGTCCAATCACTGAAAAAGCTGATGAAATTCTTGAAAAAGTCTGGCAAGATAACCATATTAGCAGTGTCGATATTGGTATGGAGCTAGGCATTGACCACAAAACTGTTTTGAACCATTTACACAAAGCTGGCTAAAAAAGAAGCTCGATGTACGGGTTCCTCATGAGTTGAGCGCGAAAAACATGATAGACCGAATTAACTTTTGCAATGCGCTGCTGAAACGCAACGAAATTGAGCAATTTCTGAAACGTGTCATAACCGGTGATAAAAAATGGATCACGTACGACAATCGGAAGCGTCAAAGATCGTGGACGAGGGATGGTGAGCCGTCGCAAGCTTTCGCGAAGCCAGGATTGACGGCGAAAAAGGTGATGCTGTGTGTGTGGTGGATTGGAAGGGAATCGTGCACCATGAGCTACTTCCAGTTGGTCAGACGATTGATTCTCAACTCTACTGTGGACAACTAGAGAGATTACGCCAAGCAATTGAAAGAAAACGGCCCGAATTGATTAATAGGAAATGTGTTGTCTTCCATCATGACAACGCCCGACCACACACTTCTTTGATGACCCGTAAAAAATTGCGACAGCTTGGTTGGGAACTTTTGATGCATCCACCGCATAGTCCAGACATAGCCCTCTGACTATCACTTATTCCGATTTCTGCAGAACTCTCTCAATGGAAATTAAACTGCTTTCAAAAGAAGCCTGTGAAAACCACTTGGTCACATAGCTCTACTCGAAAAATGGCGAAACATTGTCGATAATAATGGAGCATATTTGGTTGAAATAAATTCATTTTCACACTATAAGAAAACCAGTGTAATTTTACTAGAAAAAACGCCAGGCACTGTTTCCCATACCCAATATAATCATTCTGTCAGTTGGTTAAATATGTGTCATTGTGAACGACGAGCCGGCTCCGATTTTTGATAATTTAGTCTGCTAAAAATACAAATTTATTTTCTATATTTAATCGTGCATTACGATTGTATTTTCGACGACATCCGGAATCCACGATTCTTAGTTCCATTATTGACCATTTGGCGCTTCCTATGCCCTCGCCCGATAACTCTTAAGCTGCAGCTTTTGAATGGTGGTCCCGAAAATTTGATAAACGAAACCATTCAATAAACAAAAGATGGCATCAATGTAACGTTCGTCTCAGATAGATATATACGGTGTGCCGATTAGGCTTCAAATTCATTTCAAGAAATGAATCAATAGGAAATTAAAGAAGAGTGCAAAATTGGAATTCGCATATAGCTTCCTAACGATTCTCGCCCACCCACAAATTATCCTCTACGGGTAATGATTATCTTTCTGGCGTCCTCATAGAGGAAGTAGTATTAAAATTTTGAATAGAATAAAAAAATTGCAAATTTCATAAAGTTCACCCCTCGATCGATTCTCACCAAATTCAAGACTAAGTATCCATATCTCCTAGCTAATTTGTATACCAAGGTTTGGTTTTGTACATGAAAATTTATGACAGTTAAAGCAAAAACATTTTTTTTTTTTTTTCGAAAAATTACTAAATATCATAATTTTATAAAGATTAAATACTGATCGATTCTTGAGAAACTGCAGCAAACCGATGAAGGATACGACCCAACTCGTGCGCATAGTTTCAGAAAGATCGAATATAGCCATTTTTATTTGCTTATCGCAGCGCTAGTTACGACTTGATTTTTTCCGCGAGAGGCGTTATCCTCGATTCTGAGTTGGTCACGTGCGCTTGATGACCCTTAAGGTGAGGTATTGCATTACTGTTATTACCCCTCGGTTGGTAACAACAGTAACATACCACGGTCTATTTCACGAATAACAAACGAGAAGGGTGAGAAGGACGACTCATACTTCCTCACAAAGGTAGCTTTGTGAAAGATGGAAAATGATAAGGAAGCACTGTACAAGCTTCTACTTTGCAGTCTTGTTGAAAACATATTTTTTTAAATGCATTCTCGTTTTATTTTGTTACAGCGGGTCTTCACAGATGTGCGATGGGCGGCGGAATTGGCCTAGGAATAGCGTCTCTGTACTGCCTATGGAATAGTCGAGAAGTTCTTTCTCAATTGAGGCATCACAGCATCAACCCTGCGTAAGACTGTGTGTGTTACAGCAGTACTTTAAGCCAAACCATAGCCCAGTACCTTCAACGTGTTTCCGTTCCAAATATATTCTTTTCCATGTTCAAAATTTAGATGTCGCATTTTCTGCAAGAAATTTACAAATATCACGTAACTTCGTTCGTCGATATTTCGCACTGGTGCTTTATTTAATTTGAATTCTAAACATGAATTAGAATTTGTATCTGGAGAATCTCGGTTGAAAATAAAAACATTTACTAAGAAGTAATATATTTAATTCTGTTTTAAAAAAAAGAAATTTAATGATCTGCCTATGATTCGCCGCAAATCGGCACGTAAATATTTTTCCTGATAACTCGATTATTGTTCTAATTTGAGAGATGAAAATTAATTTTTTAATACCCAACGGTCGGATATGAATTCTGTATTATTAACAAATGAAATCCAAAGCGCGCCTTGATTCGTCTGAATGTAAAACTGGATTAGAAATAAATGACACAAGTGACGACTTTGCTACCATTTGCTTATTTTCCCCCCAAATACGAGCATTTTTATAATAAATGTAAACTTGACATTTATTTTAAAGCCATTTGCACCAAATTTTCACTGCAGTTTCAGTTTGGTTTAACTTGAGATCTATGTAAATTCCATTGAATTAAATTTATTATTTTTTGAGATATTCCGATTCTGGGGGGAGGGGTCATAAAATCTCCAAAGCAATCATTTTTACGTACCTTGTTGGAATTTGGTGCAGATGTTCACAAACATTATTCACTGACTAATTGGGTTGCTGGATTCTACAATTTCAAAAAGGTACAAAATATATTTGTAGTTGAATTTGATCTATTTACGAATAATGATGGTCATTCGATATACCGGCAAAATATATATTTCGAAACGAAAGATTAGCTAACTTGCGATATAATTTAAAGATAAAGGGATAGGGTTTTACCTAGGCTCTTGCACAGCCACAACTTTGTAACTCAAGAAATAATGCGCTAGGAATATTTCAAAACTGTTCTGTTTATACCTAGATATCTCACCAAATAATATATTAAATTCTCTTTAATTTCCGTTGATTGGAAATTAAACTAAACTTAAAGTACAATGCTTGGAACAAACAACTCAACAACTGTAAACATTTAAAACATCTCTAGCTTCCGTTTAAAGATGGCTCCGGATCTCATTGTGACTAAAATTATTTTTAAATAAACGGAAAATTGTTGACAATTTTTATTCTATTGCAGATCCAAATGACATGTTCCAAACCAGATCCACGACGGGATAGCAACGAATTTCCTCAATCTTGTATATAGTAAACACCTCCACGTGTAATCACAAAAGCAAAAACTTATCACGGAGAGTCGTGTGATTTATTATAAATTGATGAAGAGTTAATTATGATAAACCATAGTTTTTGAGTGAGCGTTTATATACATAACATAGACATCAGTATCTTGAACCTTGAACGTACGGGAGACCTTTTGCCGGAAACAGAGTTAACTTGCCTTCGATTATAACTACAAATCATGTATGCATTGATTTTTTTTGTCATTAAAAAAATTTAATTTAAAATCACTCTAATTATCATTTTTTTAAATCTTAATTTTGATTAGAAGTTTTCCGCGAAATACTAAAAACGAAACATGAAATTATTTTAGAATTGAAACATAATTCAGAAATATTTAAAGATTTTTCGATAATTAAACAAATCTAAAAATTGCTTGGATAATGTCTAGAATTTAAAAAAATCTATATTTATATAAATCGTTTCAGTTATGAAAGAATCTTATTTCTTAAAAGAATTTTTCTCACTCAACGGACAATCGGTGTTAAAGATTCTGTCTTGTTCTAGAATTTCTGGAATTTGTCCAAATCTAGAATTTTTTAAATTGATGTTCTAGAATTTGTCTAATTATAGACATTTTGGATTTTTCTATTTCTGGGAATTCCAGCATCTCTATAATTCTAAGAATTGTTAGCATTTTTCTAATTCTAGAAATAGACGATTTTCCAAAGTTTATATAATTCTAGAAAAAGTTCAATAAATGCAGAACTTTTTTAGAATTCTAAAGAAATATCACGATTGTTAAATTTACTTCTGAATAAACCTCTAATTTGTTCAGAATAATTTGGCCCTTTTTCCAATTGAATACGGACCCCGCACATGAAGGTTGAATTCCCAAACTTTCTTGTAACTTCCATTCTCGCGACCAGTATCAACCCTGCAGAATGAAGCTACTGTTGATATGAAAACTGATGCATATCATCACGCAGGATGACACAATGCGATGCCCGTGTGTTACAATCTTATCTGCCTCTATCTCCCTGACTGAGTATATCTCTATCAGTATTGCTCTACTATGACTCCATTCATACGTGGGCAAAATCCGGTCCACACCTTTCCGATCACAGCGAGAAAGTGTAGAATATTCGTTTGGTTTCCTACGAAAAGTGAAATAAATAAACCTGTAGTTTATTACATGTTGAATGTAAAGCCGAAAGGATGAAGGTGGATTCATCGCTGTACCATCAACATTAAAGAGTGCCCCGCGCTCACGCAAATTCACTCATGGTCTCATTCTCAACGCCAAATTTATTCGTCGTTTGTTAAAGGTAAGAAAATACCATAGACGTTCGTCGCAATATATTGCACGCTAGTTCGAACTAAGACTCGCGGAGTATTCCTCGTACCTCGAGGTTATTCTTCCTTAATTTAAGTTGTACATTCAGAAAGATTTATTTCATTTTAATACTTGAAAATGAATTTAATTTCTATCTACTACAAATTTGTTTACGCTAGTGAAGATATTAATTCGATGCGAACGTCTTGTAACTAGTGTACTACGAGAAAGCTCTGAAATTTAAAGACAGTTTACTCATCACAAACAAGATGTTTTAATTAAAATTAAAGTACGCGATTTATTTATGGAAGCAATTTGTAACTTTCGTCAACCATGCATCGATTCGCTCATCAATTTATGGCCTTACAGATACCAAACTTTTTGCAATTCACACGTTTCAGAGCTACCAGTATTATCCAGATCCTGTAGCGATAATGAAGGGAATGCAAATGGAAAAACTGCTTGCGATCATGTATGCGATGGCGGCTGTGTGCTCATCTATTTCCGCGGTATCGATGTTGATAGCGTGGCAGTATTGGGCTTGGACCCTGGACTCGTGCATTAACGTTGACTGTGGGTGCATTATCTATGGGGTTAACACATTTCGCACTTTCATAGGTGGTGATGTTAAGCTCTGCCACTTTGGAAGCTACGGTTTACTGCCAGCCATTCTTGTTGGCTTCGTTCTGGGAGTCTATCATGGCTACAGAAGCTACATTAATAGAAATCTCGACGGGCCGCAAACGGTTTCTTCGCGATCGGCAACCTACTGCAACAGGTATGCAGAGATCTGCAATATTTGATAAAATATGTATTCAAAATCATTCTTGCGTAAATGACTGTTAATATATATATTTTTAACGAAAATAAGGTTTGTAAGATTATCTGGAATAACTTTTGTTTTTTTCATTTATGAAAGTATTGATAATAGTATCCTTACTGAATAATTTGTTATACTTATTGAACGTGAAAGGTATTTTTAATTCAAAGTACGTCATTTTGTTGCTCTAGATTTTGCTTGGCTGAGAAAGTACATAGGTTGTAATTATTATTAGGAACAATATCGATGGAGAGATCATTATCGTTGTGTCAAAGGGAAGAGCTCCCTGCAAGCAATGGATGCCAGCAGCTTTCTTAGCTGTCTTGGTCGCGTCATTGTCACTTGCACACGCGGTTGTTATAACTGACGGATATTTCAAGAGTTGCGAGCAGTACAAGAGGAATCTTATTGAGCTGCTTGGATCAAGAGGTCGAGAAGTAGAGGTAATTGATGATGATAAACAGATAATTGATTGCTTAAGGCCTGCTTGAGATAATATGACTATCGTTAAGGTTCGTTCGTATATCGTTGAAGATGTTTTCTTACATAGATGGAGTCGCCATGAATGTGAGAAAGGTAGCTTAATTTTCCAATCGCAAATATCTTCGTCACGATTGATATTTCGGATGAAGAACGAAAACGGGTAACTGTACAATCGTGATATACGATCACGGTGTTCCATAAGACCGTGGATACGATTCACCTTTTTACTCCGGACAGGAGTATGGGTTTCTATGCATCTAATGTTCTCCAAATCGACTAAACATGTCTTAACAGAACTGGGTACAAAGATTCTGTGCATCGTAATCTCCATTTTGTCCTAGATTGTATACATTAAATAAGATTTCAGAAAGACAGCCTTTTAAAAAAATGTATGGAAGACACGGTTGTATATATTGAAATGCCACAAGATGGCCGTTATTCCTACTATAATTGTTCATCTGTACCTAACTTCAGAGTGCTCACGTTGGGGTTAGAGAAAAAGCAAGGGGGGTTTAGTAAATTTTTGTATATATGTTTTATTTAATAGCATGTAAGTTTTAATAAGTTTGTTGTACATCAGAAATGTTGTTAACAACTAAAAATTAATAAAAACTTGATGCGATTTTCTAATTGCGTTTGTTTATTTCATTCTAAACACGGGAGTGCCAGAATTCATTATGTGATAAAATAGAGATCAATTTTTAAAAATAATTACTCCTTTAGATTTTTCTAATTACTTTCATTGCTTTAATTCTAAATACAAAGTGCAAAAACGATTGAGCGATTAAATAAAATAGCGTTATTACAAATTATTTAGCTCTCTTAGTTAAAAAAAATAGGAACTATAAAAATATATAGCAATTATAAAAATGCTGTAGAAAGTCACATTGAACTAGTTTTAAAAAGTATGGAATAAAAAATAAATCTAAGAAGAATGAAATAACTTCCGATGTCATTTTAGTTAACTTCATATTTTAAGTACAATAATTAATTTACTGCTGTCACTACAGTCGGGAGACGTCTCCTGAACAATGCAACCTTCTTTCACATATCAAGAAACGTGCTGGCGTCTGAACTATAATTAAAAACAAAAATTATATAAAGGGTGATTTTTTAAGAGCTTGAGAACTTTTTTTTAAAAAAAAACGCATAAAATTTGCAAAATCTCATCGGTTCTTTATTTGAAACGTTAGATTGGTCCATGACATTTACTTTTTGAAGATAATTTCATTTAAATGTTGACCGCGGCTGCGTCTTAGGTGGTCCATTCGGAAAGTCCGCTTTTTTATCGACAAATTTTGTTCAGCGATGAGGCTCATTTCTGGTTGAATGGCTACGTAAATAGGCAAAATTGCCGCATTTGGAGTGAAGAGCAACCAGAAGCCGTTCAAGAACTGCCCATGCATCCCGAAAAATGCACTGTTTGGTGTGGTTTGTACGCTGGTGGAATCATTGGACCGTATTTTTTCAAAGATGCTGTTGGACGCAACGTTACGGTGAATGGCGATCGCTATCGTTCGATGCTAACAAACTTTTTGTTGCCAAAAATGGAAGAACTGAACTTAGTTGACATGTGGTTTCAACAAGATGGCGCTACATGCCACACAGCTCGCGATTCTATGGCCATTTTGAGCGAAAACTTCGGAGAACAATTCATCTCAAGAAATGGCCCGGTAAGTTGGCCACCAAGATCATGCGATTTGACGCCTTTAGACTATTTTTTGTGGGGCTACGTCAAGTCTAAAGTCTACAGAAATAAGCCAGCAACTATTCCAGTTTTGGAAGACAACATTTCCGAAGAAATTCGGGCTATTCCGGCCGAAATGCTCGAAAAAGTTGCCCAAAATTGGACTTTCCGAATGGACCACCTAAGACGCAGCCGCGGTCAACATTTAAATGAAATTATCTTCAAAAAGTAAATGTCATGGACCAATCTAACGTTTCAAATAAAGAACCGATGAGATTTTGCAAATTTTATGCGTTTTTTTTTTTAAAAAAGTTCTCAAGCTCTTAAAAAATCACCCTTTACGATATGGACGTTTTCTAACGCAGAAGAAAACGTCTTCCAACTGTAATGACGACAGTAAATGAATTGTGATTGAAATATAAAGTTAACTATAATGAAATCGGAAGTTATTTCATACTTCTCAAATTTATTTTCATATGAAAAATTTTTAAAGCTAAATTCGTTTTTATTATAGTTTTTAAAACTTTTAATATTTTTATTTCAAACTTTTTAAGCTAGTTCATTAACTTGCTAATAACTAATTGCTATATATTCTTATAATACTATATTTTTTTAAACTAAAACAGCTAAATAATTATTACTAACTCTATTTAATGGCTTCATCAGTTTTGTCCTCTTGTATCTCACCTAATATTATATATTGGGTCTGGGAAATAGTTCATGGCGTTTTTCCCGATAGATGGCATCAATTGCAAATAAGTCAAGAAACACAGTTCGCAGCGACACCACTACACGCTCGTTGGAAAGGTGATACTTCGAGCGTTACTTTGAGTGTATAAACATCGAAATTGGTGCAGTGGTTGGAAAGTTGTTTGCGTTTAAAAATGGAGAACAGTAATGAAAAATTGCGCTATATTTTGCAATATTATTACGACAAAAGGAAGAACGCTGCGCAGGCTTGTGAAAAAATTTGTGCTGTGTACGGTAAAGGTACTTTATCAAAATCTGCTGCGCGGAAATGGTTCACTTGGTTTCATTCTGGTAATTTTGATGTGAAAGATGAGTCACGCTCTGGTCATGCAATCACTGAAAAAGCTGATGAAATTCTTGAAAAAGTCTGGCAAGATAAGCATATTAGCAGTGTCGATATTGGTATGGAGCTAGGCATTGACCACAAAACTGTTTTCAACCATTTACACAAAGCTGTCTACAAAAAGAAGCTCGATGTATGGATTCCTCATGAGTTGAGCGCGAAAAACATGATAGACCGAATTAACATCTGCGATGCGCTGCTGAAACGCAATGAAATCGAGCCATTTCTGAAACGTGTCATAACCGGTGATGAAAAATGGATCACGTACGACAATCGGAAGCGTAAAAGATCGTGGACAAGGGATGGTGAGCCGTCGCAAGCGTTCGCGAAGCCAGGATTGACGGCGAAAAAGGTGATGCTGTGTGTGTAGTGGGACTGGAAGGGAATCGTCCACCATGAGCTACTTCCAGTTGGTCAGACGATTGATTCTCAACTCTACTGTGGGCAACTAGAGAGATTACGCCAAGCAGTTGAAAGAAAACGGCTCGAATTGATTAATAGGAAAGGTGTTGTCTTCCATCATGACAACGCCCGACCACACACTTCTTTGATGACCCGTAAAAAATTGCGACAGCTTGGTTGGGAAGTTTTGATGCATCCACCGCATAGTCGAGACATAGCCCTCTGACTATCACTTATTCCGATCTCTGCAGAACTCTCTCAATGGAATTTAAGCTGTTTTTAAAAGAAGCCTGTGAAAACCACTTGGTCACATAGCTCTACTCGGAAAATGGCGAAACATTGTCGATAATAATGGAGCATATTTGGTTGAAATAAATTCATTTTCACACTATAAGAAAACCAGTTGAATTTTACTAAAAAAAACTCCACGAACTTTTTCCCAGTCCCAATATAATTTAGGACAAAATGGAGGTTACGATATACAGAATCTGTGTACCCAATTCTGTTAAGACATCTTCAGCTGATTCGAAGAACATCATAGAAACTGCCATATTCGCGCCATGCCAGTAAAACGCATAATATTTTTTTAAAAAAGTAAAAAAAACTATGGGTAAATAAGGGATCAACGTAATTTTTTATTTGTAGCCTGATCTCCATAATTTTCTGCATTAAAATATTATAACAGATAAATATGTAGATTATTGTCCTTACAAGTCCTTTTTATTTATAAGTCTGTAGTCTACTTTTATACCGATGACAGTGCTCTTTATACCTTTCACCCATTAAAATTACGGTAAATAAAGCGAGAATGCAAAATTTGACAGATAATAAAAAATTCCACAGTCTTTCAAGGTGTTTTTGTATTCTGACCATAATTAGTATCAAACTTTCAATGATTATGTTTGATTCAGGTGAAAAATTCGAATCTAATGGGATTTGTTGAATTTACAAACAAATCCTAAAATTTGAAAATTCTATAAAATGTGAAATCCTCGGTGGATTCTCACTTCACTTAAATGAGTATGAAATATCGATACATTATATAAGTTTTATTCCATTTTTAGGTCATTTGCTTTCGACTGTTATCAAGTCAAAAAAAAATGTATGCCAAATTCTATAAAATCTTAACTTCTTCGTCGATTTTGTTCAAATTCAACACCAAAGGTCACATCACTTCGTTCCAGTTAATTTGTTCGAGTGAGAGCAACAACGAACATTATCAAGCGGACATTTCTAAAACTTGAAAATCTTATACAAAATTCTAAGGCTTCGACCGACGTTTTGGACCATTCTGGGTACTGACATGGAAATCTTTAAAAAAAATGTTTTCATAAAAACCAAGCATCCTCTATAAGAAAGCAAAATATCAAATTATTTCAGTTAACTAATTGTGTTCGAGAATTCAGTTGTTGGAGAGAAGTGAACTGTAATGTGTTGCAAGTGAATTAATAAGCAGTACACGGATATGGTTTGCAGTGGCATTTATTGCTCCACCTCTCAAATGCCGTGGACTAAAATATACAAATAAAACAAGTAAAATATAGAAAATAATATATCAAAATGAGCATAAAAAAAGAGTGAATAAATTGAGGTGAGATTGTTACCACACACGATTATATTAATCGGTGTAAGCGATGAGATGTGCTGTCGCGATCGGGCCACGCGGTGAAGCTAAAGTTGGATGCACGTCATGATAGGCCAATATGTTGATGTACTACTGACCGACGTCATAATATAAATTCTGATATGCTGAATGAATTTCGTAGTGACTGTACGTCGGCAGAGTGGAACGATGAGAACACTGAAAATGCACAGAACTATGATAAGAGCGCACGAATCATGGAAACGGTCAAAGCCGTCCAAGGGCAAAACGCAAGATGACTGCGATATATGAAGCAACCGTTGTCTCGCCAAGCAGTCGAAGAGGGCGTGCGCGCAGCGACCTGTTGCCTGATACGCTGATCCCGTGTGAATTTACTGCTCCCGCGAGGTGCTGCCGCTAAGCGGCAACAGCAAGCAGTTGCCCACGCTAGCCTGCAGTGTGCAGTCCGGCAACGCGTAGCAGAATGCTAAAGCATTCTCAAACAAATTGTTTGAATTAGAATCATTCATTTACTGCCCTCACTACAGTCGGGAGGCGTGTCCTAAACATCGTAAGCGTCTTTTACAATTCAAGCGATGCGCTGACGTCTGGATACTAATTCATAAGAAAACAAATGCAGTCATACGCTTGCGTATAGGAAGAAGGCGTCTCCCAAGTATTGAGTGCTGTAAATAAATTATCCGAATTCAAATAATTCGTCAACTGAAATGATTTCGGAAATTGATTCATTCTCTTGAGATTTCTTGTTATACAGCAAAATATTTTCATGAAAGTTCTTTTTATTTCAATTATTTGCAGTCAGACATTTAAAAAAAAAATTATTTATGATTTCCACTCGGAACTGCTCGCAGGCATAACTGCGTTTCGTCAGTTTGACGTAAATTGGTGCATTTTCGTTGTCTCCGATGTTTAAAGAAACGACATCACCATACTGTACTACAAATAAGATATTATTAATTTTTGGATATATATTTATTTACACTTTTATGTTTCTCTGCATATTCTAAGATCGACGGAAAATGAGCTACACAAAAATAATCCACGTTAAGGGGAGACTGCGACCATGAACGCAGTTTATCAACGTGCTATCTAGTTTGTCATATGTGAGTAGTATGTGGACGCCTTTGCTCCATCATACTCCTACCCCCACCCTGCGGCCACCCCCCACCAACTCACTTTTTTACCGCCGCGCTACCCACTCTGCTTAATCAGTGTCGGTAACGTGGAGATGGTAAAGTGAGGTGGTGTGGGCACTCTGGTGAACAAGGAAGAGTAAAGATAAAAGCAGGATGAAGCAAACGCGTCCACATACTTGGAAAAATGAATTACATTATGTACTCACCACCCCAGCTGTTGTCGGTTTCCGCCCCCTACCGCGGCGATTTTACATTCCTGTCTCTCGAATGTACTCACACACACACAGATCACTGTGTCTTTAATTACTTGCTACGTCCGCGTGCGAGAGGGTCACCTCGTCAAAGCCCTCGTCCACGGCATCGATATCGTAACCGATGTTTATCTCATGTCCGAAGGCCTCTATAATATCCGCGGCTACATCTGCGCGCTCCCCGTTCGTTAAGCGAACCCGCGGAACGTTATCACCGGCAACGGGTGGCATCATGACAGCGATCAAGGCATCGCTACCGCATACTTCTTCGATGAGTTGCTCAATACCTATGACATCGACGCCCTCGAGCCCGTATATCGAGCACTCCATGACAAGAGCCGGTAGCATACTTGCTAGAGGCTCGGATGAAATAGGTAAGACCAGTCGATGAAAATGGTCTCGCGGAAATCGACTAACAACACCTCGCAGTACCCATCAAAGTCCGGTAAACCACTTCGCCGCGGACAACACTATTTAAACGAGGCACACTACAGGATATTCCGATATAGATTTCGCCAAGTTCAACAGGCCTTCCTCGACGCTCCATTAAATACACGCTGCGCATCATCCAGTTCCTCGTACGCGTCGCACATTTCCTGGGTACGCAGAAACACGCTCATTACACTTTCGACTAAAATTACTCAACACCAAAACGCGGCTCTTAAAATCACCTTGTCGTATCGCGAATACATATTGCTTTTTATTGTTTGCGTGTAGGATGCCAAAGACAGACTAAATGCTCGAAATGCTGCTAGAGAGTAATACGGGAATAAAGATAACAACCTCCTATGAATTATAACTAGGTGTTCAACGCCTTGAATGCAATGCCAGCGGTTTTTACAACATGTATCGTCTTGGGCTGTTTCCCTTGTGGAACGCTTGATCTGCAGAAAAAGGCGCATAATATGATCCGTCACACACACACGCACACGCACAGAGAGAGAGAGAGAGAAAGTTCAATTATAATTCTCTAATTATTACACTATAAAAATGAGACACAGCAAGGTCAGATATTTTTGAAAATTAATGAATATTTTATTGAAAGCATTTTACACATTTACCAACATGTCTACAAACACAGTAATCTTCTCTCGGAGATTCCTCCACCGTTAAATTTATTTTTATCACTATTCGGAATTAATTTGTATTATCACTCGTAATATTGTAGTCTCTCGCTTGAGTAGCTTGCCTGCGAAGCGCTGCCTCGGCTGTTTGCGCGACAGCCGAGCGCAGCACAATACCTAGTGCAACAGGTCGATGCACGGCGATTATCGATCGCCGTTCGTCAGCTGATTTCCCAACACGTGCTTTTAAATAACGATTTTTATATTATTTTTTATTTTTTACTTACGAAGCTCCGCTGCTTCACTGCTCATCGACATCGGCACGTTTTCCATGATCTGCTGTGTTAATGAAACAAAGACGAGAGCTCCGTCTTCTTTCGGTCACAGACCTTTGCTGATGCTTCGGTTTTAGGACTGTGACAGCTCACTTTTTTTTTCTTCTCTCTATGCGTCCTCAGCGTATACTTTATAATATCTCGAGCGAAATGTATACTATATACAAATATTTACAACTGTGTCTATCAAAAATAGTTGCACCCACGGAAAATTATTGCGTGCGCAACCCAACACCCGATGCATGATCAGCGATATGACCATAGTGCAGCACAATGATTTCGGACAAAATAATTTTCATAAGTTCCGTATCCTTCGACGCTAGCAAAGTCGTGATGTGCTCGAGCGCTTCTTGAAAAATTTCCTTGGAATCGATGATCTCATACGCTGTTGCACGAGGCGTTTCACTGACACCTATATTTTCACGGACATACGATACCACCTCATTCATACACCGTTCAATCGTTTTACTTTCGCTCTCTAGCGCCTTTATATGAATATCAATTCTTCTACTTATTTCGACGAGCATATCAAATGTCGGCCGCTGCAGAACGATGTTTGAAAAGTATTTTCGGAAGCGTTTCCGTTTCGATTCTCCAGATTCCTTATTAGCACTGCCGCTTATTTTACCAAAGGAGACAGCGCTGTGCTGGTAACACGAGGTTGGAAGTGTGTAATGCGCTGTGTGCTCTATGCGCGTATTATACATTTTCTCGGCATCAGCTCCATGAGCTTCGTAATATCGTTGTACGCGCGAAAAATCACATTTAAACACTCGCCACTCGTCCGCACTAAGTGTAATTCCAGTAAAAGTATTCCACAATATTTTCACCACTGGTGTAAGATACGCATCGTTCAACTCGAGACCGGCGACGATCATTTTACTGAATGATTTATTTAAACCGTACATAACGGGGTTCGCTATATAGGGCGAAATTGTGTGAGACGTGGCACCGTTATTTGCCATTTTTATTGCTTTCTCGTAGGCTATAACTTTTCGAATGAATCGGCGGTGTTCATACCCCGTTTTATACAGATTACCCCCACCGTCTAGTTGCATCGCCGCTACTTTTGATACTGTAAATCAGACGACTAAAAATGACTCACCAATATCCGTTGATATTTGTCGCATTTTCCTTAACAGCCTAGTAACAGCAGTAGCAAATATATCTCAAATCACTTGCATACTCTCTCTCGCACACGTATGTGCATACTCACACCTTGACATACAGATAAGATGTGGCACGAAAACTAAATGAATTTCATCGACGAAATTTGATGATTTTCCTCATGGCCGAGTGCCTTGAGATTAGATGAAAACAATATGACATTCGTCGATAAAACTCGATAACTTAGTACATGACAGGGTTTACATTTACGTTACCATCGCTAAATCTTTTCATTGATCTTGCTTTTGTAAAGTGATCGTGTGCGGCCATCTTCTTGGTTAGTCGTTTTCATAACATCGCTGCAGTATATGCAGAGAGAGAAACGGAGAAAGAACGTATTAAACGAATAAATATAAAAGCGTGCCGCTTTAAAAAATCGCTAGTTAATTGTCTGTGTTTGAGAATCCGTCCAAATGTAGTTGAGCGAATCTGTGAATGTATTGAAAATCATGAAGCTTCACTCACGACAGGGATAAAAAGAAACCAGACTGCAGGATGTTTTATAGAGAAAGTGGTTCATTTTACCATCCGCTTGGCGGTTACAAAATATGTCAAATGTAGAAGAAAATAAATGATTAAAAATAAATACACAAAAATAGAAAATTAGAAAGTGAATACAAATAAATTGTGCGTGGAGTCCCTCCGCGCGGAAGAAGTGAAACTTCGTAATGTGGAAATGAAAATAGGAAGGGGTAGAAATTGATTTTTAGTGAAGTCATACTGTTCATATTCTTTAAGACAAACTTTATTAACATTGCTTACAATTCACAATTGATCGCATCTTTTAATTATCATTTTCGAGTGGAGAAATATCCAAATCTATAACATTTACAATGGGATTATGATAACTAAAGTAAGATACGAAATGTTTGAGTTCTATTTTTTCAATATTTCTTGCAAAAACTGCATCAATGGTAGTTTCCCCTTTGGTTGTTGGATCATTCCTACCATTTATCATTTCCAATCCAAATTTGTCTTTAAGGAAGGTTAATAATGTTTCAGCTTCAGGTGACGAGAAATTCACATTAAAATCTCCTGCAAGGATCACAGGCCGCTCACAATAATCAATTTCTTCACCAGTAACGTCTGCCAGAGCTTGTGAACCTGCAATGGATAGTGGCAATAAAGATTTTGCAATAAATAATTTAATATCCCTCATGGCTGCATTTGGTGAAATATAAATGGCAATTAGAATCAACTTCTTCGGATTATTTTCGCTGTGGTTGACTGTGCACTCTACAGCACATGTCTCCAATTCTTTTTGACGTTGAAATTGTCACATCAGGATTACCTGAGTAAGAAGCTTTTATATCTAAATGTGGAGTAACAATATGACATCTATTTTTCTGATTGTGATAGATAGCAACCCCTGCATTCCGAATTTCGTTACGTTGAAATCTTACAATGAAATCAAAATTTGGTATGAGAACAGGAGGTTCATTATCGTCCATAAACGTTTCTGATAACATTAAAATGTTCGATTTTTCAAAAACTCTATCCGTCAAATCATTGGCGTGTGCACGAACACTTTGATAATTGAATGCTACGATTGATAAGTTTCTTTTCGAGTTGATAAATTTACATAGTTCTTCATCCAAGGTGGAAAGTGGATTTTGACGCAATTTCATCATCTCATTCCGCAAAGCGACACACGAGCGGTCGTTACTCCCGTTCCCATGGTAAAATTTCTTATGTTTGTTGACTGGGATAATATACAAGCCTTCAATTGAAACCGCTCTCGACATGGCAACGTAAACCAACTGTTGGGATTGAATTTTTTCATAATAATAAACCACCTCATTGAAAGTTCCCCCCTGCGACTTATAGAATGCGAGATTTGTTTCTAGACAATCGTTAACATATTCTTCTGATTCGATTTGTTGTTTTGTCACTTTTGTATCATTGCCGATAAACTTGAAGGCAACAGTAAGTGATGAAGCAACACGCAGTCTCATATTTTACCCAGCCATATACAGCAAATGGCGAGGATTAACCCCTCGTCGATCAGTTCGTCGTATTTCACTCGTTGCCATTTGAAAAGGTGTGACTGAAATTTCCTCACGAAATGTTCTCATGTGTCCAAGATAAATTCCTGGAAATGATAGTTCCTCGGCGTACTCGTCAAACAGCAGACTTTTTGGAATTTGACTTTCTCCTGGTGCAAGTCCCAAATATTTATCTTCATCCCATAATAAGGTTTGCTGCTGAGCAACGAGACTATCTTCCATTATGATCGCTTCACTCAATTCATCGTTCCGTATTTCTCCATCCGTTACAGGTCTATTCCAAAAAGACTGATCAATTTCAATGTCATGATACAGTGGAGTATCTTTCAGAAAATTCAACCAAGTTTTAACTGTCCTTTTATTAACCCTTTGCACTCCGAACGATTCTGGAGGTTGGCTATCAGCTACTCAGCGCCACTTTACGGCAGAAACGAACATTTACAGACCATCGTGTTATTTATTATAATTTTCGAAATAAGTAACGTATTATAATGATATTGGACTTATATGAATTGGTTGAAATCGAGGAAAGTATATTTGCGACAAAATCAATATTTTATTGTTTATAATTTTGTACAGTATGATACGTTTTGAAACACTCCCCAATATGCATTGCAGGCTGATTTGTGCATGTTTGACAATAATAAGTTGTTTGACGCCTGCCACCAGATGTTTTCCTGTTAGAACACACAATGCAGTCCCGTTTTCTTTGTCCCACATCGGGAATATGTAGTTTATTGTTTAATCTATTGTCCGCAGAAGATGTGGATGGACGCGTTCTCGATACACGAAAATCGCCCTTCAATTGGTCAACGAGTGTCTTGACGCTTTGCCATTGTTCTAATACAAAATATGAATAAATGAATGGGTTGAAAATTTCTAATTGTTATTACTAACTCACAAGATGATATTTACCAAAATAGCTTTCACCAAACAATTTATTCACTAAGAAAAGAATCACTTTTCCGATTTTCTCACTCGTTAGATCTGTGTACTGCTCGAAGCTTCAAACCAGACTGAGCTCAGCTTTGAAAATCTTTTCCTCCAGATGTAGACTTGTTTATTTGTAATGTTATGTTATGCGCTATGCGCTATGTTTACATACCGACCTTTCTTCTACAAACTCCCCTTATCGCTCTTCTCAAGTTACATAATAGAAGCGCTCGGAACGTCGCGAGCGCACTTCGTTGTTTTCTTCCGACGTAAAACCGATTGATATTTTTTTTTTATATACTTAGTAATTGTACCATATTTTGATTTGATTTCTTGTGCCATTTCAAGATAAAACTTCAGGGAAACATGCATGTCTCAAAAAGTTGCGCTGAAATAACTCAATTCCCCGTAATCACTAATAAACTTGAATGTCCCCTGAGAGGGGACATCCGAGTGATATGCTAGAATTACGATGTCCCCTGAGAGGGGACAGCGGAGTGCAAAGGGTTAACCAAGCCTTGAACGTAGCTGGATTTGTGAATTTTTCTTTTCCTGATATGGACATTTATTGCATGATCATCTCCAATATCCCGTGGCAGGCGTTTTACCATTGTATCCACGTTAACAGGCACATTTATAATCTGTCCATATACGCCGTATTGACCATGAACGTGTCTTAAGCGTTTGATCTGCATAAACGGGATTCGAGGTGAGATCAATCGTTCCGTTATTATATCCAGTGGTGGTAAATTTTTTGGCATTGGTGGATATTTGAAACCATTATAAACTGCATAAGTTGGCATTTTGTTATGTTGCACTGACTGAAAACACGTTGCACACAATTCGATACTTTCTCTCGGAACATTTGGTAAGATTCTGTCCAGAACTTCTTGACCAATATCTGAAGAGAGTCCTCTCAAATCTTGTTTAAACCATAATCGATAACATATCGAGCATGCATAACCAAAATTGTTCTCGGTGAATTTTGTTCTAATGTAGTTGTGAGCTTTCTTATGCTGATGGAATTGAGTATATGGGACTTGTGGATTTATCCTTGCATTTTCGTCACCAATATTGCTGGTATTTTCATCAGCAATCTCCATTGAACCGTCGTTGGTTTTCGCAGCCCTCGTAGATTCCCGTTGAGCTTTTTTCCTTGCTCTATATTCTCGCTGATATTCTGCGGGTGTTTTCCTCCTTGTTGGCTTTGCAAAACCAATATCACTACTCGTCAAAGGCCCAGCAGTCGTTGGTGGATTAATAGAAGGCTCAGCAGTCGTTTGTGGATTAATAGAAAACCCAGCAGTCGTTTGTGGATTAATAGAAGGCCCAGCAGTTGTTAGTTGATCTACTATAGTTGATTGATGAGTGGTAGTAAATCCCCCCGTCGAAGTTGATGGAATTACAGCTAGCGAATCAATGAGTATATTGTCACGTTTGGCTTTTTTACGTGCTCGGTACTCTCTCTGGTATTCCGCGGCTGATTTCCTTTTCTTCGATGTTACTGATCCTGCGACGTTAATTGTAGAAGAATCAGCAGTCGTAGAAGGATCACTAGTTCTATTCAACGACTCTTTTTCCTGCTCCGCTCGCTTCCGTGCTCTGTAATCACGGTAATATTGTGCATTTTTCCCTCGTGGACCTCTTGAACCAGTGGAAGTGCTTGTGGTTGTCTCATCGTCTCGCCCTGGAAAATGTATTTGTATTAATAATGTATGTGAATGCGTCATGATGTAAATTCAAAAGAGAAAACCTAACAATCAATTTATATTCACAAGAGACGTACCTTGACATAATCTTAAATCGGTCGCATTGTCCGTGGGATTGTTTTCACTCATTTTTTACAATTCTTATCCACTAAATAAAAAATAAAAAATTTTTAATTAAAAAATAAAATACTACCCTATTAAATTATATGTGTATCAAATCAAACTAAAGAAACAAGTAAATGAAATAATAAATATTATAAATATTATAAATTAAAATAGAACAACAAGTACGTATTTCAGCTAATTTCACGACGCTCACACTGTTTACTTCGCTGAATAGCAAGAATACCACGCGCATGTGCTGGGATCTACCGACTCACTCTCTTTCTCTCTCCTACTTTCTACCTTTGTGTATCTTTCTTTCTCTCTCCCTCTTGCGTTGGAATATTGGACGCTACTCGTTGCTAACGCTCGCGCTGGCCTGTAACAAGTATACTACGCGCATGCGTTCGAGTGCCACGCATTCACTCTCGCTCTATCTCTTTCTATTCCCCCTCCCCAGGAGCATTGAACGTTTAACGCAACAGTGCTTTTATACCCCCTCCATGGTAGCGTTAAACGTTTAACGCAACCTTGTTGGAAGTCGCATTAGAAGTTTCACTTCAATAAATGAATTGAATTGACTTTTGATTTGAGTGACCAGCACACAATTGTATTAATTGTGCGCTGTCTGTTAATGAGTGAAGTGTACGTAGTGCAGCCAGCGCTGCATCGCACGCCACGGAATGAGAAATGTGAGAGCTTATAAGATGTCACTCATTCCCAGTAAATTCTCTGTAGAATTGCAAAAGAGAATGTACAGGGAAAGAGTGAGAGCACTTGCAAATATATTGCTTGAGTGCTGGAATTTTGACTTGACAGACCATGCCGCAGCAAACGCTGCAGAGCACGGCCGAGTGAGCTTGAGGATGCACCAATGAATAGAACGAATTAACAGTACTTTTCCAGCAAGCTAGGCTGGGGAAAAGTACAGTGAATTAGTACAAACACACTCAATTATATTAATTAAGTGAGCAACAGGTGATGGGGAAAACGTGATACAGCCCGCGCGGCAGAGCACGCCACAGAATGAGAACTTTATTTTGATGTAGCGATGAGATTTACTCGCCTCACCGTCATTGAATTTAGAGAAATTGTAACGAGTTTGAATTTTGCGATAAGTATTATAAAGTTTTTAGCAAGTCCCAGTTGAAGAAAGAGAAAAAAATCACTGAAATTCATGCTCTTAACCGTTTATAAATTAATACTAACCGAAGGGACAGTCCGAACAGTTACATGCTTAGTCATTATCACCCAGGTTGCAACGTTAAAAAAACGCTGGGCCATATTTTTTCCACATTGAGTTTTAAACTAATTGATGTTTGAATATGAAGTTATAATGCCATGTGGACACGGCTCACGTATTAGTCACTCGCGGTACGTGGCCCATGTTTCTGAAGAGTTAATAGTGCTGCCATCTCAACGCAGTCGAACAATCTATGCGATCTCCCTACATTTCAATTTTCGGAATTATGCGATATCGGAGAAAAACCCCGTCGGGCTTTTGCCTGGACGAATATTCTACTTTCGGAAACTTGCTGGTTCGGCGAATTCACTTTCGGTCCTTTGAACTCTCCAAGCTGTAATTTTAAGAGTTCTGAATCTTCGTAAATACGGTCTGTCTTTTAGCAACATCTTCCAGACATGTGGACTTTCAAGTAGTTGGCTATTCTACAAATTAATTTTCTAATTTTTCTATTTCTAAGCTATACACTTTCCAAATATGTAACATTGTGATCGTAGCTATTCAGGAAAGTAATGTGTCGTTCACGTACGCTTTGCATATTGTTCGCTATTCACACACTGAACTTCGCATCATTCTCCATTCCTAACTAACATAATTTTGTGTTTGTCTTTTTCGGTTGTATAGCCTATTGTTGGAATAAATCGTTGTAAAATGTTTCGCGTGGAATAATACCGTTCGGAATTTTAGACCTTCGTTACTTTTAATATTCGGAACTTCAACCCCGCCCCCACAGATGTTCGTGGGAGTTTAATGATGTCAACACTTTGTTTGACTCCGACACCGTGGTTATCAGCGTTGAAAGCGATTTAGCATGTCCGTTGACAGATGTCATGCCGAATATTGCATCTAAGCGTTCCTGGACCAGCAGCCTCTTGCTAGCGTTGGTGTCTGAGCCTCGTCGGAGAGCGTCGAGCAGATGTGGTCGAGCTCTGCGTTGCGGTTGCGCTGAAATTGAACCTTCAACACCAACTCGGTTGCCAAGCAAGCTGGTGCTCGGGTTCTCTTCGCAGCAGTAGTGCCATCTGTAGTAGTGAATCAACGGATACCACTCTGATAAGTTGCGTTCCGACATTCTGCTAGCCTGACACAAATACAATAAAACAACGGAGGTACTCCGCAGAGTAGTACTTTACTCAACCGCTAGTGTGATGAGTGTAAAGGTGAGCCGATGAGGTGAGGCTGCGTAGATGATCCACGAGCTCCCACGTCGAGATGAGCCGATGAGCGTCGGAGAGTGGCAGTCCCTGGTTTTCTCCTATCCACGAGTCGAGAATCCGGCTCGAAGGACCAAAATGTTTGAGATTTCGTTGACTGTGTGTGTGTGTGAGCTGACAGATACTGATAAAGAATGAGTTCTCACTCATGACAGGGATGAAATAACCAGGCGAAGGATGTAGACGGATAAAATGGTTTATATTTTCCACTCAAATTACAAAAAAAATATTTAAATAAATGAGAACTGATTTTGAAGTGATTGGTGAGATGCACATACAATTGTATTAATTGCGTGCCAATAAGTTACATAAGAGAAAGCGTGAAGCAGCCCGTGCTGCAAAGCACGCCACGAGGTGGGTCATTTGAGGATGCACAAAATGATTTTTTCTCACTTCATCTTGATTCAATTTGTGTATTATTATCAAGGTGCCGGCTTACCGTTCAATTTGAGTCCAGTTGAGAACGTTTGAGTATGAGAATGTTGTGTTTTTGGCGGTTTTCACGAGAATAGCGAAAATGATCAAGATGGCTGAGCTATTCGAAAGCGTCGTTGAGCGACGCTACTGCCAAGCGAGAGATAGATCGTCATCTCTCGCGTGAGTAGAGTGTCGAGTGAGTAGAGAGCACGAGGTGCTGCCCCCGGCTGCACGCACGTCAGCCGACCGCGGCTAATCACCAGCAGCATCGAGCTAACGCATAACGACCATAGTAGCTGCGCGTCAGCCGATTTCTGAACAATATAAATTCTAAAAATGCTGTTGAAACTCACATTGAACTATAGCTTCAAAAAGTATAAAATAAAAAAAATTAAACGTTTTAAAAACTCCCGTGAAATCTAAACTCATCGTGAAATATATGTGAAACGTAAGATAAATATGAAAATTATAATTTATATACATTTTTTGCGCCAAAATCGTCTATATTTCACATACCATATGTCTGTATACGCCGATATATATGTCCATGTGTATATGTATACACTATTTCTTCGTACGTCGCCCATATATTTAATCCAAGAATACGAACTCACATTCTTTTAAAAAACGGCCTCTCGATTTTATGAACTTTCTATCGAGAAACCAACATAGATTCTACGGTAAAATTGATTCAGAATTTTAAAAAATGTCTTATCTTGGGGCCCGCTTTACGCTTATGCTTTCACGTCTTCTTATCCGCTTTTACCGACAGACGTGACTAGCTAATCTACCATCAGGAGCTGGAACTAACAATAACATAGCATAGACTGCAATATGACCGCGAACACGACTTTAACGTATCCGTTCGTACTTTTCGGATTATCGCTTGGATTTGCAACGAAACAAGTTAGAATTTTTTCTTTAAGTGCAGCGTAGTGGTAAGCTTTGCGGTCTGGTCCAGTGAAGTGTGGCAGATATGCGTGAAAATTGCAGTTAAATGAATTAGTGACTTGGCGAGAAAAACGTCATGGCTAACGACAGCCGCCTCGAATTTTCGATTATTTATTGTCTACGCAAAAAAAAAATTACATGGAGAGGCGGATCACACCGCAAATCATAGTAAACAAAAAAATTCATTTTTTACGTTAATTTATATAACACTATTGTATTTTCGGCGAAATCCGAAAACTACGAAATCCTAATTTGCTATTTGGCCACTTGGCGCTTCGTATGCCCTCGCTCGATGACTCTTAAGGCGAGGCGAAACCTCCACACCACGCATCTAATTCCCGGCACACACCTACTCGTTCTACACTGAACAGAATGAAATGAAATTTGGTCAATAGACTGCAAAAACGTTAACGTTTCGGGTGACAATCGTAGAATTTTGAAAATAGAAAAAAAAATTGCAGATTAATTATCCGCAGCTACACCTGTAATGAAAAAATGACTTTTTAATAAAACTACGTGCATGAAGAGTCAAAATAATTCGCAAATTTGGTCACATCACATTACGCAATATCTTGTCTTTGTTACAAACCATATTATCCATTTATCGATGAAAATAAAATACCCTGGAAGACATTTTATTATACAAAAAAAAACATGAAATTTTCTTTCAAACACATAACCCTCAAATTGTCCCTATCAATCAGATCATTTTTCCCGGCCATGGGCAGGGCACGATAAGCGAGCCATCATTTCAAATCCGCCACTATATTATCTTTAATTACGGCAAATTTTTATTTGGCTCCCGGTACATCGTCTTTGGTTAAAATCATCTTTAAATACAGCAATTTCCTATTTAAATCAATGCTACGGAACTAATGAGTTACCAATTAGGTCAAAATTTGGTAATATTTGATTAAAAAACTGCCAAATAAAGCAGGTTACCAGCACTATTTTACCAAATATTACCAAATAGTAACTTCTCCTTTCGAGTGGTCGAAGCAACCCTAAGAATTTCTTAGCGTGTTATTTGCTACGTAAAGTCATTTTATTGACATTGATAAAGTAGATATTATGCCATGAAATATTTTTCTAAGTACATATTGCACATAGGTCGTCGTCGAAAAAAGCCTATTTTCGAATTCCTCGATTAGCAGTAACGGTAGAGTAGACCAGCAGTGACGGATAGATCTGTCTATGGCCCGATTGAAAAATACGGAGTGGAAAGTTCCCATTCATGGGTGCTTTCTCCGATCTTTATTTTTTGAACTTTTGAAGCTGGCCATAGATGGAGCTGACCGTCACTACTGGTCTACTTTGACGGTACTCTCACTCAGGGAATTACGCTTTCATTGATTTGCAGTAAATTTATCAAAAACAATTCCCCAAATAGCATCTCGCGAATAGTAATTCATCAAATGACAATTGGTCGAAAAAACAATTCGTCGAAAAAATGATTCGTCAAATAAAAAAGCCAAACAAACCGATTCAATGAATGATAATTTAGTGGGTTGCATTGTGTTGGGTTCGGGTTTGTTTGGGTTGTGTTTTTCTGAGTTTGGGTTTGTTTAGGCTTGTTGGGTACATGACGAGCAATGTAATGACGAGTAAGTGTTCAAAAGAAAAGGTTATCGCGTTGACTGTATCCCGAATATCTCTGTGCGTGACAACGTTCGCGTGCGAGGTACTGTCGCTACGCGAGCGCCTTCTCTTTTCAACAGTCAGTCGTTCGTTTGCACTAGAACATTGAGCACCTATTGAATAAAAGCTCTGTTTATATTCTCATTTCTGTTTTCAGTGATCTCATCATTTACTCTCCAGATAACCCATCTTGGAGTGCAATTAATTATCTAACGCAAAAAGGAAAGAACTAACAGTAAGAATTGCGGTATACAAGTTAAAACAGATCACGCACAGGGAAATCGAAGTCATGACCCCATTTCTCCTTTAAAAAATACGGATAGCGTAGAGAAAAAAAGAACGTTCGAGGTGTATAAGCTACGCTTATCAATTCCTCTGGCCTTATACCATCGATACGTTGGTTAAAAAAAGAAATTCTTTGGAATTCCAGAAACTCCTTAAGTCCTTCAATACTTTTTACAAATGCAATACTATTTGTTCGAGAATTCAGTATTATGGAGAGAAAATGGATTGTGATATATAGAAGCTTGAATTAAAAGTAGTTCACAGATGTAGTTTAATAGTGGCTTTCATTGCTCCACCTGTCAAGTAACGTAGAGAAATTATAGTATAAAATACACATAGAAAATACATAAAAAATAGAGGAAAATGAGCGTAAAAAAAAAGAATAAGGTGAGATATGCTCGTTACCACGGCAATGGATACATCTGGGGATATTATGACTAATAATCGCACTTGACTAGTGAATGGGATAAAAATGGAGCGTACGTTACATATTTTTCTTGACTTTTATTAAATCATCGACTTTCGTACATGAGATTCAGATGGATAGTTGATGACTCACCTAACAAAAGTGCCTATGGGGACAGACGATTATCACAATATATAGGTGTGGTATATCCGTCACGAAGGTCACTAGTATAGACACGTGTTCATCAAATCGGAACCGTCGGTTTCGAGGTCATAATTAATTAAGCAATAACAGTGGCTGAAATTAGAGATCCTTGTAATTTCAGTGTCCTCATAAATACCGATAGGCATAAAATCGTATATATCAAAGTCACCACTTACTGCTATTCGGTACTTGTGAGGACATCAGGTGGTATCGATCGGGTGGTCCTCATAAATACCGATAGGCATAAAATCATATATATCGAAGTCACTACTTACTGCTATTCGGTACTTGTGAGGACATCGGGTGGTCTAGATTTTCTTTCCATTGAAAAAAATGGTAATAAGATGCCACTTCATGGAGGTATTTGATCCCCCACTTTTCTCAAAACTCCTACTTTTCTATTTTCTGTCCGCAAAAATTATTCAATGTTAATTCAGCATCCTTCTAATGCATATGACTTGAGGGCAATGGATACATCAGAGGATATTATGACTAATAATCGCACTTGACTAGTGAATGGGATAAAAATCATCGACTTTCGTACATGAGATTCAGCTGGATAGTTGATGACTCACCTAATAAAAGTGCGTATGGGGACGGACGATTATCACAATATATGGGTGTGGTATATCCGTCACGAAGGTCACTAATATAGACACGTGTTCATCAAATCAGAACCGTCGGTTTCGAGGTCATAATTAATTAAGCAATAACAGTGATTAAAATTAGAGATCCTTGTAATTTCACTGTCCTCATAAATACCGATAGGCATAAAATCGTATATATCAAAGTCGATACTTACTGCCATTCGGTACTTGTGAGGACATCAGGTGGTATCGATCGGGTGGTCCTCATAAATACCGATAGACATAAAAGCGTATATATCGAAGTCACTACTTACTGCTATTCGGTACTTGTGAGGACATCGGGTGGTCTAGATTTTCTTTCCATTAAAAAAAAAATGGCAATAAGATGCCGCTTCATGGAGTTACTTTGATCCCCCACTTTTCTCAAAACTCCTACTTTTTTATTTTCTGTCAGCTAAAATTATTCAATGTTAATTCAGCATCCTTCTAATGCATATGACTTGAGGGCGATGGATACATATGGGGATATTATGACTAAGAATCGCACTTGACTCGTGAATGTGATAAAAATGGAGCGTACGTTACATATTTTTCTTGACTTTTATTGAATCATCGACTTTCGTACATTAGATTCAGCTGGATAGTTGATGACTCACCTAACAAAAGTGCCTATGGGGACAGACGATTATCACAATATATAGGTGTGGTATATCCGTCACGAAGGTCACTAGTATAGACACGTGTTCATCAAATCAGAACCGTCGGTTTCGAGGTCATAATTAATTAAGCAATAACAGTGATTAAAATTAGAGATCCTTGTAATTTCACTGTCCTCATAAATACCGATAGGCATAAAATCGTATATATCAAAGTCACTACTTACTGCCATTCGGTACTTGTGAGGACATCAGGTGGTATCGATCGGGTGGGCCTCATAAATACCGATAGGCATAAAATCGTATATATCGAAGTCACTACTTACTGCTATTCGGTACTTGTGAGGACATCGGGTGGTCTAGATTTTCTTTCCATTAAAAAAAAACGGCAATAAGATGCCACTTCATGGAGTTACTTTGATTCGTTAACCTTTCTCCAAACTCCTACTTCTTTATTTTCTGTCAACCAAAATTATTCAATGTTAATTCAGCATCCTTGTAATGCATATGACTTGAGGGCAATGGATACATCTGGGGATATTATGACTAATAATCGCACTTGACTAGTGAATGGGATAAAAATCATCGACTTTCGTACATGAGATTCAGCTGGATAGTTGATGACTCACCTAACAAAAGTGCCTATGGGGACAGACGATTATCACAATATATAGGTGTGGTATATCCGTCACGAAGGTCACTAGTATAGACACGTGTTCATCAAATCAGAACCATCGGTTTCGAGGTCATAATTAAATAAGCAATAACAGTGATTAAAATTAGAGATCCTTGTAATTTCAGTGTCCTCATAAATACCGATAGGCATGAAATCGTATATATCGAAGTCACTACTTACTGCTATTCGGTACTTGTGAGGACATCAGGTGGTATCGATCGGGTGGTCCTCATAAATACCGAAAGGCATAAAAGTGTATATATCGAAGTCACTACTTACTGCTATTCGGTACTTGTGAGGACATCCGGTGGTCTAGATTTTCTTTCCATTGAAAAAAGAGGTAATAAGATGCCACTTCATGGAGTTATTTGATCCCCCACTTTTCTCAAAACTCCTACTTTTCTATTTTCTGTCCGCAAAAATTATTCAATGTTAATTCAGCATCTTTCTCATGCATATGACTTGAGGGCAATGGATACATCTGGGGATATTATGACTAATAATCGCACATCACTAGTGAATGGGATAAAAATCATCGACTTTCGTACATGAGATTCAGCTGGATAGTTGATGACTCACCTAACAAAAGTTCGTTAGGGGGCAGACGATTATCACAATATATGGATGTGGTATAGCCGCCACGAAGGTCACTGGTATAGACAGGTGTTCATCAAATAGGAAACGTCGGTTTCGAGTTCATAATTAATTGAACACTAACAGTGGCTAAAATTAGAGATCCTTGTAATTTTAGTGTCCTCATAAATACTGTTTGAGAAATCCGTCCGATGGTGTAGTTTGACAGATCTTGAACCTGTGAATGTATTAGAAATAATGAGTCTTCACTCAAGACAGGGTGAAATAAAACCAGACTTGTAGATGGAAAACAGAGAAAGTGGTTTATTTTGTACCATCCGCTTGCAATTTACAAAGTATATAAAAAAGGAACAAATAATATAAAAAATGAACAAATTGAATTTTGAATCTAAATGTGAGCAGCACACAATTATATTAATTGCGTGCTGAATTTAAACTTGAGACAGCGGTGCGTGCAACGTAGCGAGAGCTACGCAGCACGACACGCTGATACCATTGAGTGCGAAAATGTTTGTGCGTAATTCACTGCAACCACTCAGCAGTGTATTGCAAAGTGGTTGCAGTGAATTAATGAGAGCATTTGCAATAACCTTTGCTTGAGTGCTATTGCGGTGTGAACTCAGCTACGCAGTCAGGACTGCGCAGCACAATACAACATATATTGAGGATGCACAAGTGAGCAGTGTATAGTCACTGTGCTTTCCCAGCAGATTTCCGGGAGGAAAGCACAGTGAATATAAACACCAGCATAATTGTATTAATTATCTGGCAAAAGACTTGATGCAAAACGTGGTGCAGCATGTGCTGCAGCGCACGCCAAGAGTGAGGCCAAGTGCTGATGTACCATATTTTCTCCGCACTGGTATTGAATTACGCAGAATTGTGCCAGAGCACTCTTACCTTGAGCAATGAGTCCTGGTGAGTGTTGTTGAGCGATGCCGATGTAGAAGGTTGGTGAAAAGGTCCGAGAAGTTCAAAGATGCGCGTGCTGTCCGAAGGGATGTGTGTCGCAAAAGTGCCGAATTTTCAAGATGGCTGCGAGTATGAAAGTTTCGTTGGGCGCTGGAGTCAGTTGAGCGAGACAGCCGGTGAGCGAAACCGAAGTCAAGCGAGAGAGACACCCTCTCGCTTGACGCAGCGTGCCAATGAGGCACATCCTCGACTTCGCGAAGCCCATGCTTCGGCTGTCTTCGACTCAACCGAACACCGCGTAGCAAAGCAGCGCAACAGGTAGGCGCACGACGATTATCGATCGCCGTGCGCCAGCTGATTTTCCAACATTCCGCCCGCCATCAGCAACGGGGTTGATGATTAATTATTCATTGCTGGGTATTGGATGAGATTGGCAGAACAGCAAGTTTTGAGATCGGCCTGGTGAGCGTGGTGGTAGCAGTTTTGAGTGTCACCACCCTGGTGAGCCCGTCTTTGCCCGGATGCAACTCGGTGACCCGTGCAAGTGGCCACTTGCACGGTGGAAAGCGCTCATCCGTGAGCAGGACCAACGAGCCAACTTTGATAATGTTGTTAGGATGGTGCCACTTTGAAATTGACTGCTGCCGTTGTAAATAATGTGCAGACCACTGTCGCCACAATTGATGTATTTTTTGCTGCAACAATTGCCACCTTGAGAGCCGTGGGATTGCCAAATCTTCCAGATTCGGTTCTGGGACCATTGTGAGCGCTCCACCAATGAGAAAATGTCCAGGCGTGAGTGCTGATGAGTCATCTGGATCATCGCTGAGCGGTTCCAGAGGCATTGAGTTAAGTATAGCCTCGATTTGAGCAAGCAGCGTTGAGAGCTCTTCGAACGTGAGTGCTGTATCACCCACCGTTCGCCGCAGATGAAATTTAACGGACTTTACAGCTGCTTCCCATTTTCCACCCATATGTGGTGCCGCAGGTAGGTTAAACTTCCACGCAATCTGTTGATTTGCAAGAGAAGAAGCGATGAGATGATGCTCTTGCGAAGCCTTACTGAACATCTGATGTATAAATTTGTGTGCACCAATGAAGTTGGTGCCACAGTCAGAATAGATGGTGTGAGGAATGCCGCGCCTCGATGAGAATCGCCTGAACGTTGAGAGAAAGCCGTCAGCTGAGTAGTCGCTGACGACCTCCAGATGCAGAGCTGAAGTGGCGAGGCACACAAACGCAGATCCAGCCTTTGTGTGTTTTACTGCCTCGCCCCTTCCAAGTTTTGAGCGTGAGAGGACCGGCGTAGTCTACTCCTGTGTGAGAAAATGCGCGCGATGGTGTGACTCGTGACAGAGGCAGTTGACCCATCAACTGTTGTGCACGAACTCCTCTCTGTCGAGCACACACCACGCAATGTAATATATGAGATTTCACAGGAGCTCTACCGCCTACGATCCAATGTGTTAGCCGAACTTGAGCTAGTGTGAGCTGCGTGCCTCCGTGAAGAGTTCGCACGTGAGCTTGATCGATAATCAGAGTCGTGAATCTTGAATGACGAGGTAGAATGGCAGGATGCCGTTCTTCATAAGTGAGTGCTGATTGAGCAAGGCGACCTCCTACTCTAAGTACACCCTCCTCGTCGATAAAAGCTGTTAGTCGACTGAAGGGGTGAGCAGATGAAAGATGCGAGCCTGACTGCAACACTTGTATCTCGTGCTTGACAAACACGGCTTGTGTGGCTTTTGTCCAAAATGTATTTGCTGCAGCCATTTCTCTCGCAGTGAGTGGAGCGTTTCCTGCCGATTCTAACCTCTTTCTCATTTTCTCCACTACTCTCACACAATATGAGGTAAGACGACATAATTTTGAGAGCGAAGAACAGCGATGAATTAGTTCCCAGTGATACTCCGGCGTCTGTGTTGCCGCGAGGAGAGCTACCCCCGGTCGGGCTTCCATGATGCTCAAATCCTCTGAATCAGTTCTGGATTTTGGCCAAGATTGACTAGGTTTCACCATCCACGGTGGACCCGACCACCACAACTGATGAGAAGCCAGTTGAGATGATGAAATACCTCGTGAGGCACAATCAGCTGGATTGTTTGTGCCTGCCACATAACGCCACTGAGCATTGGGTGTGAGTTCCTGTACCTGAGCGACTCTGTTTCGGACATAGTCTTTCCACCGAGCAGGATGAGCTTTGATCCAGGTGAGAGTTACTGATGAATCCGTCCACAGGTGAGTCGATGAGATTTTAACCTTGAGTGTGGTTTGAACGTATGCAACCAGCTTAGCTAATAACAAAGCTGCAATCAATTCAAGCCTTGGTATGGTGAGCTTCTTGAGTGGTGCCACGCGCGTTTTGAGCAAACAAGTGAAGCCACCTTTCCTGTGGAAGTTGAGTCAACAGTGATATAAATCACTGCGGCCATGGCCAGTTGAGATGCATCAGAGAAGCCGTGCAATTCCACTGTTGAGTTGCTCCATGTGTTAAACCACCGAGGAATTGAGAGTCTGCAGACAAGTGAGATCTTCTCTTATTGCAATCCTTCGTGCTGAGACCTGGGATGGCAGTGGACCATCCCAGTTGAGCTTGTGAAGCCAAAGCTCTTACAAGAGTATTTTGGCTCTTATCACAACTGGTGAGACGAAACCGATTGGATCAAAGAGTTGAGCCACCTCGGAGAAAACGAGGCGTGTGAAAATTTCCTGAGCTGAGTTGAACCGTGAAGAGAATGTGAACTTGTCCTCATGAAGAAGCCAAGTCAAGCCAAGAATTTTGTCTCGCAGTCGTCCGTTGAGATAGCTGAGATTGACGGTGATGATGAGATATTAGCAAGCACCTTGAGGTTCGACGAGTGCCACCTGGCGAGTGGAAAACCGCCCGCCATGCACAAGTCCTTGAGTTGTTGAGTTATTTCAATGAGTTGATGAGTTGAATCCGCCTGTAGATGTTGTTGTACCATGTGTCACGGTTGTTAATTTGTACGGCACAGGGTTGAGTTGAGCATCAATCCACAAAATTCGCTGAAGACTCCAATCGTCAGGGTGAACTTGAATTTGACGATACATCTTGGTAACGTCCGTGGCAAAGATGTGTCTGTGATGACGGATCCAGATGAGAACGTTCGAAATATTGAGCAACAAATTAGGTCCAGTGTGCATGATGTCATTCAGAGACTTTCCAGAAGATGTTGAGCTAGAACCATTGAATACCACCCTTAATATGGTGGAAATATTGTCTGGTCTCAGCACACCGTGGTGAGGCAGATGGTATTAAATTTCACTTGTAGATGATTTCGAAGCCTTCACCATGTGACCAAGTTGTTCGTATTCGACCATGAATTGTGAGTAGCGCTGACAGTATTCTGTATCCTTTGAGATTTTGCGTATAATGTGCTGCAGACACCGATGTGCTTTTGAGTCTGAGTTTCCAGGTTTACAGGCAAAAATGTGAGAGAAAGCCGAATGATGTGTCGGCCTGTAGTAACACACTGATGCGTGTTGCGAAACTGATCCTCGCATGCCTGCACCTCTGGTGTGAGTTGATCAACTGTGTCCTTTGGTGGCTCTTCGTGAATCCAAAATTTCGTTAGCACGTTCTGTAATTTCTGATCATCATGTTGCATGGCAGCATGAAGAACAGTGAGTGCGTCAGATTGACATGAGTTAGATGGTCCAATGATGAGCCACCCGAATATCGATAATTGTGCAACAGGCGCAGATGATGTGCCCTTGAGAATATTGGGTTTGATGACCAGTCCATAAATATTTGCTCCAACTATGATATCGATTGGTTGTGGTGTGAGAAAGTCAGGGTCCGCCAGCTTCAGCTTCACTATGTGAGGCCATGTACGAGCTGGTGACTCACAAGATGGCAAGTGAGTAGTAACCGTTTTGAGAATTTGAGCCAGTACCGTGGCTTTCTCCCTGAAGTATGTAAACACAGTGTGAGTTGAACCGAGCCATGTGTCTGCGTTGAGTGCTTTCGACCGATCCCTGTGATCGAAATTGATGAGTGCTTGCGTGTGGTAATACCGATGTGTGAATGTGTGAGAGTGCAGTTGCTAATAATGTTGAGCTTGTGTATGTGAGTTGAATCTATGAGAGAACGACTGCGTCAACACCTTAGTGTGTTGACAACTGTGCATTGTGTGATTGAACGGTGTCGGAGCTTACTGTCGCATAGTGCACATTTTATTGGTGAATGCCAACCTTTGCCAGGGCAAGATTCGCTGACGATGACCGCGTAGAGCTGGTTGATTGCGTTAGAGTGGCGTAACGATCATGTTACACGAGGAGACGATCCAAGAATACGACAGACGCGAAATACACTGTCGATCAGGCCAATAAGCGGAAGTCACCAGGTTTGGTGGACGATTCACTGGTGAGCGAAGAGTTGATTGCGTAGGCTGTGAGACCAGGAGCTTCTTACCAGAAGCTCATTCGACTCCGTCACCGACCTGAGCTCGCTTGCCTCTGTCTGCTATGATACTACGAGAGAGTGCACTAATTAATATGTGCAAACTCTACATCTTTGCAAATAGCCGATACACATTTGAGCACTGTTAATGCTAACATACAGAAAGAAGCAAAATAAAACTCCGCAGAGCTGTACGATACCCCAAGATGTAAATGTAGTACTGCGACGAGTCGATAAACGTGTAGCGGTTATACTGCAGAGCTAGGCTGGAGGGCTCCGCTGAGCGTGCTAGAGCTCGTTGAGCTGTCGGGTTGTCCTCTGACGAGGTTAGCTGGTGGTACTCGTTCGTTTGGTGATAGTGCCCGGTGCCGTTCCATCTGACACTTGCAATGAACATTTATCGTTAAGGTCCCATTGTTTGGTAGATTGCGCTTAGACATGGTGCGCAAGGATGATAGTGTGACACAGGAACGATACAAAAGAACAAAGATACTTCGCAAAGCGCTACTTTACCAAACTGCTTGGCTGACGAGTACCAGGATGAGTTGATGAGGTGAGACTACGAGGAATATCTGCACAATCCCACGTCAAGATGAGTCAAGAGATGCGAGCGGAAGGTAGTTAAACCCTGGTTCTACCCTGTATGCTTGAGTCGAAGATCCGGCTCGAAGGACCAAATGTTTGAGAAATCCGTCCGATGGTGTAGTTTGACAGATCTTGAACCTGTGAATGTATTGGAAATAATGAGTCTTCACTCAAGACAGGGTGAAATAAAACCAGACTTGTAGATGGAAAACAGAGAAAGTGGTTTATTTTGTACCATCCGCTTGCAATTTACAAAGTATATAAAAAAGAAACAAATAATATAAAAAATGAACAAATTGAATTTTGAATCTAAATGTGAGCAGCACACAATTATATTAATTGCGTGCTGAATTTAAACTTGAGACAGCGGTGCGTGCAACGTAGCGAGAGCTACGCAGCACGACACGCTGATACCATTGAGTGCGAAAATGTTTGTGCGTAATTCACTGCAACCACTCAGCAGTGTATTGCAAAGTGGTTGCAGTGAATTAATGAGAGCATTTGCAATAACCTTTGCTTGAGTGCTATTGCGGTGTGAACTCAGCTACGCAGTCAGGACTGCGCAGCACAATACAACATATATTGAGGATGCACAAGTGAGCAGTGTATAGTCACTGTGCTTTCCCAGCAGATTTCCGGGAGGAAAGCACAGTGAATATAAACACCAGCATAATTGTATTAATTATCTGGCAAAAGAATTGATGCAAAACGTGGTGCAGCATGTGCTGCAGCGCACGCCAAGAGTGAGGCCAAGTGCTGATGTACCATATTTTCTCCGCACTGGTATTGAATTACGCAGAATTGTGCCAGAGCACTCTTACCTTGAGCAATGAGTCCTGGTGAGTGTTGTTGAGCGATGCCGATGTAGAAGGTTGGTGAAAAGGTCCGAGAAGTTCAAAGATGCGCGTGCTGTCCGAAGGGATGTGTGTCGCAAAAGTGCCGAATTTTCAAGATGGCTGCGAGTATGAAAGTTTCGTTGGGCGCTGGAGTCAGTTGAGCGAGACAGCCGGTGAGCGAAACCGAAGTCAAGCGAGAGAGACACCCTCTCGCTTGACGCGGCGTGCCAATGAGGCACATCCTCGACTTCGCGAAGCCCATGCTTCGGCTGTCTTCGACTCAACCGAACACCGCGTAGCAAAGCAGCGCGACAGGTAGGCGCACGACGATTATCGATCGCCGTGCGCCAGCTGATTTTCCAACAAATACCGATAGGCATAAAATCGTTTATATCGAAGTCACTACCTACTGCCATTCGGTACTTGTGAGGACATCAGGTGGTATCGATCGGGTGGTCCTCATAAATACCGATAGGCATAAAATTGTATGTATCGAAGTCACTACTTACTGCTATTCGGTACGTGTGAGGACATCGAGTGGTCTAGATTTTCTTTCCATTAAAAAAAAACGGCAATAAGATGCCACTTCATGGAGTTACTTTGATTCGATAACCTTTCTCCAAACTCCTACTTCTTTATTTTCTGTCAGCCAAAATTATTCAATGTTAATTCAGCATCTTTCTAATGCACATGACTTGAGGGCAATGGATACATCTGGGGATATTATAACTAATAATCGCACTTCACTAGTGAATGGGATAAAAATGGAGCGTACGTTACATATTTTTCTTGACTTTCATTGAATCATCGACTTTCGTACATGAGATTCAGCTGGATAGTTGATGACTCACCTAACAAAAATGCCTCTGGGGACAAACGATTATCACAATATATAGGTGTGGTATATCCATCACGAAGGTCACTAGTATAGACACGTGTTCATCAAATCGGAACCGTCGGTTTCGAGGTCATAATTAATTAAGCAATAACAGTGGCTAAAATTAGAGGTCCTTGTAATTTCAGTGTCCTCATAAATACCGATAGGCATAAAATCATATATATCAAAGTCACTACTTACTGCCATTCGGTACTTGTGAGGACATCAGGTGGTATCGATCGGGTGGTCCTCATAAATATCGATATGTATAAAATCGTATATATCGAAGTCACTACTTACTGCTATTCGGTACTTGTGAGGACATCGGGTGGTCTAGATTTTCTTTCCATTAAAAAAAAATGGCAATAAGATGCCGCTTCATGGAGTTACTTTGATCCCCCACTTTTCTCAAAACTCCTACTTTTCTATTTTCTGTCCGCCAAAATTATTCAATGTTAATTCAGCATCCTTCTAATGCATATGACTTGAGGGCAATGGATACATCTGGGGATATTATGACTAATAATCGCACTTGACTAGTGAATGGGATAAAAATCATCGACTTTCGTACATGAGATTCAGATGGATAGTTGATGACTCACCTAATAAAAGTGCGTATGGGGACAGACGATTATCACAATATATGGGTGTGGTATATCCGTCACGAAGGTCACTAGTATAGACACGTGTTCATCAAATAGGAAACGTCGGTTTCGAGGTCATAATTAATTAAGCAATATCAGTGATTAAAATTAAAGATCCTTGTAATTTCAGTGTCCTCATAAATACCGACAGGCATAAAATTGTATATATCGAAGTCACTACTTACTGCTATTCGGTACGTGTGAGGACATCGGGTGGTCTAGATTTTCTTTCCATTAAAAAAAAACGGCAATAAGATGCCACTTCATGGAGTTACTTTAATTCGCTAACCTTTCTCCAAACTCCTACTTTTTTATTTTCTGTCAGCTAAAATTATTCAATGTTAATTCAGCATCCTTCTAATACATAGGACTTGAGGGCGATGGATACATCTGGGGATATCATGACTAAGAATCGCACTTGACTCGTGAATGGGATAAAAATGGAGCGTACGTTACATAATTTTCTTGACTTTTATTGAATCATCGACTTTCGTACATTAAATTCAGCTGGATAGTTGATAACTCACCTAACAAAAGTGCCTATGGGGACAGACGATTATCACAATATATAGGTGTGGTATATCCATCACGAAGGTCACTAGTTTAGACACGTGTTCATCAAATCAGAACCGTCGGGTTCGAGGTCATAATTAATTAAGCAATAACAGTGGCTAAAATTAAAGATCCTTGCAATTTCAGTGTCCTCATAAATACTGATAGGCATAAAATCGTATATATCAAAGTCACTACTTACTGCCATTTGGTACTTGTGAGGACATCAGGTGGTATCGATCGGGTGGTCCTCATAAATACCGATAGGCATAAAATCGTAGATATCGAAGTCACTACTTACTGCTATTCGGTACTTGTGAGGACATCGGGTGGTCTAGATTTTCTTTCAATTAAAAAAAAACGGCAATAAAATGCCACTTCATGGAGTTACTTTAATTCGCTAACCTTTCTCCAAACTCTTACTTTTTTATTTTCTGTCAGTTAAAATTATTCAATGTTAATTCAGCTTCCTTCTAATGCATATGACTTGAGGGCGATGGATACATCTGGGGATATTATGACTAAGAATCGCACTTGACTAGTGAATGGGATAAAAATGTAGCGTACGTTACATATTTTTCTTGACTTTTATTGAATCATCGACTTTCGTACATTAAATTCAGCTGGATAGTTGATGACTCACCCAACAAAAGTGCCTATGGGGACAGACGATTATCACAATATATGCGTGTAGTATATCCATCACGAAGGTCACTAGTATAGACACGTGTTCATCAAATATGAAACGTCGGTTTCGAGGTCATAACTCATTAAACACTAAAAGTGGCTAAAATTAGAAATCCTTGTAATGTCAGTGTCCTGATAAATACCGATAGGCATAAAATCGTTTATATCAAAGTCACTACTTACTGCTATTCAGTACTTGTGAGGACATCAGGTGGTATCGATCGGGTGGTCCTCATAAATACCGATAGGCATAAAATCGTATATATCGAAGTCACTACTTACTGCTATTCGGTACTTGTGAGGACATCGGGTGGTCTAGATTTTCTTTCCATTAAAAAAAAACGGCAATAAGATGCCACTTCATGGAGTTACTTTAATTCGCTAACCTTTCTCCAAACTCCTACTTTTTTATTTTCTGTCAGCTAAAATTATTCAATGTTAATTCAGCATCCTTCTAATGCATAGGACTTGAGGGCGATGAATACATCTGGGGATATTATGACTAAGAATCGCACTTGACTCGTGAATGGGATAAAAATGGAGCGTACGTTACATAATTTTCTTGACTTTTATTGAATCATCGACTTTCGTACATTAAATTCAGCTGGATAGTTGATAACTCACCTAACAAAAGTGCCTATGGGGACAGACGATTATCACAATATATAGGTGTGGTATATCCGTCACGAAGGTCACTAGTTTAGACACGTGTTCATCAAATCAGAACCGTCGGGTTCGAGGTCATAATTAATTAAGCAATAACGGTGATTAAAATTAGAGATCCTTGTAATTTCAGTGTCCTCATAAATACCGATAGGCATAAAATCGTATATATCAAAGTCACTACTTACTGCTATTCGGTACTTGTGAGGACATCAGGTGGTATCGATCGGGTGGTCCTCCTAAATACCGATAGGCATAAAAGCGTATATATCGAAGTCACTACTTACTGCTATTCGGTACTTGTGAGGACATCGGGTGGTCTAGATTTTCTTTCCATTAAAAAAGAATGGCAATAAGATGCCGCTTCATGGAGTTACTTTGATCCCCCACTTTTCTCAAAACTCCTACTTTTCTATTTTCTGTCCGCCAAAATTATTCAATGTTAATTCAGCATCCTTCTAATGCATATGACTTGAGGGCAATGGATACATCTGGGGATATTATGACTAATAATCGCACTTGACTAGTGAATGGGATAAAAATGGAGCGTACGTTACATATTTTTCTTGGCTTTTATTGACTCATCGACTTTCGCACATGAGATTCAGCTGGATAGTTGATGACTCACCTAACAAAAGTGCGTATGGGGACAGACGATTATCACAATATATGTGTGTGGTATATCCGTCACGAAGATCACTAGTATAGACGAGTGTTCATCAAATAGAAAACGTCGGTTTCGAGGTCATAATTAATTAAGCAATAACAGTGGCTAAAATTAAAGATCCTTGTAATTTCAGTGTCCTCATAAATACTGATAGGCATAAAATCGTATATATCAAAGTCACTACTTACTGCCATTTGGTACTTGTGAGGACATCAGGTGGTATCGATCGGGTGGTCCTCATAAATACCGATAGGCATAAAATCGTAGATATCGAAGTCACTACTTACTGCTATTCGGTACTTGTGAGGACATCGGGTGGTCTAGATTTTCTTTCAATTAAAAAAAAACGGCAATAAAATGCCACTTCATGGAGTTACTTTAATTCGCTAACCTTTCTCCAAACTCTTACTTTTTTATTTTCTGTCAGTTAAAATTATTCAATGTTAATTCAGCTTCCTTCTAATGCATATGACTTGAGGGCGATGGATACATCTGGGGATATTATGACTAAGAATCGCACTTGACTAGTGAATGGGATAAAAATGTAGCGTACGTTACATATTTTTCTTGACTTTTATTGAATCATCGACTTTCGTACATTAAATTCAGCTGGATAGTTGATGACTCACCCAACAAAAGTGCCTATGGGGACAGACGATTATCACAATATATGCGTGTAGTATATCCATCACGAAGGTCACTAGTATAGACACGTGTTCATCAAATATGAAACGTCGGTTTCGAGGTCATAACTCATTAAACACTAAAAGTGGCTAAAATTAGAAATCCTTGTAATGTCAGTGTCCTGATAAATACCGATAGGCATAAAATCGTTTATATCAAAGTCACTACTTACTGCTATTCAGTACTTGTGAGGACATCAGGTGGTATCGATCGGGTGGTCCTCATAAATACCGATAGGCATAAAATCGTATATATCGAAGTCACTACTTACTGCTATTCGGTACTTGTGAGGACATCCGGTGGTCTAGATTTTCTTTCCATTAAAAAAAAATGGCAATAAGATTTCGCTTCATGGAGTTACTTTGATCCCCCACTTTTCTCAAAGCTCCTACTTTTTCATTTTCTGTCAGCTAAAATTATTTAATGTTAATTCAGCATCCTTCTAATGCATATGACTTGAGGGCGATGTATACATCTTGAGATATTATTACTAAGAATCGCACTTGACTCGTGAATGGGATAAAAATGGAGCGTACGTTACATATTTTTCTTGACTGTTATTGAATCATCGACTTTCGTACATTAGATTCAGCTGGATAGTTGATGACTCACCTAACAAAAGTGTCTATGGGGACAGACGATTATCACAATATATATGTGTGGTATATCCGTCACGAAGGTCACTAGTATAGACACGTGTTCATCAAATCAGAACCGTCGGTTTCGAGGTCATAATGAATTAAGCAATAACAGTGATTAAAATTAGAGATCCTTGTAATTTCAGTGTCCTCATAAATACCGATAGGCATAAAATCGTATATATCAAAGTCACTACTTACTGCCATTCGGTACTTGCAAGTACATCAGGTGGTATCGATCGGGTGGTCCTCAGAAATACCGATAGGCATAAAAGCGTATATATCGAAGTCACTACTTACTGCTATTCGGTACTTGTGAGGACATCGGGTGGTCTAGATTTTCTTTCCATTAAAAAAAAATGGCAATAAGATGCCGCTTCATGGAGTTACTTTGATCCCCCACTTTTCTCAAAACTCCTACTTTTCTATTTTCTGTCCGCCAAAATTATTCAATGTTAATTCAGCATCCTTCTAATGCATATGACTTGAGGGCAATGGATACATCTGGGGATATTATGACTAATAATCGCACTTGACTAGTGAATGGGATAAAAATGGAGCGTACGTCACATATTTTTCTTGGCTTTTATTGACTCATCGACTTTCGTACATGAGATTCAGCTGGATAGTTGATGACTCACCTAACAAAAGTGCGTATGGGGACAGACGATTATCACAATATATGTGTGTGGTATATCCGTCACGAAGATCACTAGTATAGACGAGTGTTCATCAAATAGAAAACGTCGGTTTCGAGGTCATAATTAATTAAGCAATAACAGTGGCTAAAATTAAAGATCCTTGTAATTTCAGTGTCCTCATAAATACTGATAGGCATAAAATCGTATATATCAAAGTCACCACTTACTGCCATTTGGTACTTGTGAGGACATCAGGTGGTATCGATCGGGTGGTCCTCATAAATACCGATAGGCATAAAATCGTAGATATCGAAGTCACTACTTACTGCTATTCGGTACTTGTGAGGACATCGGGTGGTCTAGATTTTCTTTCAATTAAAAAAAAACGGCAATAAAATGCCACTTCATGGAGTTACTTTAATTCGCTAACCTTTCTCCAAACTCCTACTTTTTTATTTTCTGTCAGTTAAAATTATTCAATGTTAATTCAGCTTCCTTCTAATGCATATGACTTGAGGGCGATGGATACATCTGGGGATATTATGACTAAGAATCGCACTTGACTAGTGAATGGGATAAAAATGGAGCGTACGTTACATATTTTTCTTGACTTTTATTGAATCATCGACTTTCGTACATGAGATTCAGCTGGATAGTTGATGACTCACCTAACAAAAGTGCGTATGTGGACACACAATTATCACATTATATGGGTGTGGTATATCCGTCACGAAGGTCACTAGTATAGACACGTGTTCATCAAATGGGAAACGTCGGTTTCGAGGTCATAATTAATTAAGCAATATCAGTGATTAAAATTAAAAATCCTTGTAATTTCAGTGTCCTCATAAATACCGATAGGCATAAAATCGTATATATCAAAGTCACTACTTACTGCCATTCGGTACCCTTGAGGTCATCAGGTGGTATCGATCGGGTGGTCCTCATAAATATCGATATGTATGAAATCGTATATATCGAAGTCACTACTTACTGCTATTCGGTACTTGTGAGGACATCGGGTGGTCTAGATTTTCTTTCCATTAAAAAAAAACGGCAATAAGATGCCACTTCATGGAGTTACTTTAATTCGCTAACCTTTCTCCAAACTCCTACTTTTTTATTTTCTGTCAGCTAAAATTATTCAATGTTAATTAAGCATCCTTCTAATGCATAGGACTTGAGGGCGATGGATACATCTGGGGATATTATGACTAAGAATCGCACTTGACTCGTGAATGGGATAAAAATGGAGCGTACGTTACATAATTTTCTTGACTTTTATTGAATCATCGACTTTCGTACATTAAATTCAGCTGGATAGTTGATAACTCACCTAACAAAAGTGCCTATGGGGACAGACGATTATCACAATATATAGGTGTGGTATATCCGTCACGAAGGTCACTAGTTTAGACACGTGTTCATCAAATCAGAACCGTCGGGTTCGAGGTCATAATTAATTAAGCAATAACAGTGATTAAAATTAGAGATCCTTGTAATTTCAGTGTCCTCATAAATACCGATAGGCATAAAATCGTATATATCAAAGTCACTACTTACTGCCATTTGGTACTTGTGAGGACATCAGGTGGTATCGATCGGGTGGTCCTCATAAATACCGATAGGCATAAAATCGTAGATATCGAAGTCACTACTTACTGCTATTCGGTACTTGTGAGGACATCGGGTGGTCTAGATTTTCTTTCAATTAAAAAAAAACGGCAATAAAATGCCACTTCATGGAGTTACTTTAATTCGCTAACCTTTCTCCAAACTCCTACTTTTTTATTTTCTGTCAGTTAAAATTATTCAATGTTAATTCAGCTTCCTTCTAATGCATATGACTTGAGGGCGATGGATACATCTGGGGATATTATGACTAAGAATCGCACTTGACTAGTGAATGGGATAAAAATGTAGCGTACGTTACATATTTTTCTTGACTTTTATTGAATCATCGACTTTCGTACATTAAATTCAGCTGGATAGTTGATGACTCACCCAACAAAAGTGCCTATGGGAACAGACGATTATCACAATATATGCGTGTAGTATATCCATCACGAAGGTCACTAGTATAGACACGTGTTCATCAAATATGAAACGTCGGTTTCGAGGTCATAACTCATTAAACACTAAAAGTGGCTAAAATTAGAAATCCTTGTAATGTCAGTGTCCTCATAAATACCGATAGGCATAAAATCGTTTATATCAAAGTCACTACTTACTGCTATTCAGTACTTGTGAGGACATCAGGTGGTATCGATCAGGTGGTCGTCATAAATACCGATAGGCATAAAATCGTATATATCGAAGTCACTACTTACTGCTATTCGGTACTTGTGAGGACATCCGGTGGTCTAGATTTTCATTCCATTAAAAAAAAATGGCAATAAGATTTCGCTTCATGGAGTTACTTTGATCCCCCACTTTTCTCAAAGCTCCTACTTTTTCATTTTCTGTCAGCTAAAATTATTTAATGTTAATTCAGCATCCTTCTAATGCATATGACTTGAGGGCGATGTATACATCTTGGGATATTATTACTAAGAATCGCACTTGACTCGTGAATGGGATAAAAATGGAGCGTACGTTACATATTTTTCTCGACTGTTATTGAATCATCGACTTTCGTACATTAGATTCAGCTGGATAGTTGATGACTCACCTAACAAAAGTGCCTATGGGGACAGACGATTATCACAATATATATGTGTGGTATATCCGTCACGAAGGTCACTAGTATAGACACGTGTTCATCAAATCAGAACCGTCGGTTTCGAGGTCATAATGAATTAAGCAATAACAGTGATTAAAATTAGAGATCCTTGTAATTTCAGTGTCCTCATAAATACCGATAGGCATAAAATCGTATATATCAAAGTCACTACTTACTGCCATTCGGTACTTGCAAGTACATCAGGTGGTATCGATCGGGTGGTCCTCAGAAATACCGATAGGCATAAAAGCGTATATATCGAAGTCACTACTTACTGCTATTCGGTACTTGTGAGGACATCGGGTGGTCTAGATTTTCTTTCCATTAAAAAAAAACGGCAATAAGATGCCACTTCATGGAGTTACTTTTATTCGCTAACCTTTCTCCAAACTCCTACTTTTTATTGTCTGTCAGACAAAATTATTCAATGTTAATTCAGCATCCTTCTAATGCATATGACTTGAGGGCGATGTATACATCTGGGGATATTATGACTAATAATCGCACTTGACTCGTGAATGGGATAAAAATGGAGCGTACGTTACATAATTTTCTTGACTTTTATTGAATCATCGACTTTCGTACATTAAATTCAGCTGGATAGTTGATAACTCACCTAACAAAAGTGCCTATGGGGACAGACAATTATCACATTATATGGGTGTGGTATATCCGTCACGAAGGTCACTAGTTTAGACACGTGTTCATCAAATCAGAACCGTCGGGTTCGAGGTCATAATTAATTAAGCAATAACAGTGATTAAAATTAGAGATCCTTGTAATTTCAGTGTCCTCATAAATACCGATAGGCATAAAATCGTATATATCAAAGTCACTACTTACTGCCATTTGGTACTTGTGAGGACATCAGGTGGTATCGATCGGGTGGTCCTCATAAATACCGATAGGCATAAAATCGTAGATATCGAAGTCACTACTTACTGCTATTCGGTACTTGTGAGGACATCGGGTGGTCTAGATTTTCTTTCAATTAAAAAAAAACGGCAATAAAATGCCACTTCATGGAGTTACTTTAATTCGCTAACCTTTCTCCAAACTCCTACTTTTTTATTTTCTGTCAGTTAAAATTATTCAATGTTAATTCAGCTTCCTTCTAATGCATATGACTTGAGGGCGATGGATACATCTGGGGATATTATGACTAAGAATCGCACTTGACTAGTGAATGGGATAAAAATGTAGCGTACGTTACATATTTTTCTTGACTTTTATTGAATCATCGACTTTCGTACATTAAATTCAGCTGGATAGTTGATGACTCACCCAACAAAAGTGCCTATGGGGACAGGCGATTATCACAATATATGCGTGTAGTATATCCATCACGAAGGTCACTAGTATAGACACGTGTTCATCAAATATGAAACGTCGGTTTCGAGGTCATAACTCATTAAACACTAAAAGTGGCTAAAATTAGAAATCCTTGTAATATCAGTGTCCTCATAAATACCGATAGGCATAAAATCGTTTATATCAAAGTCACTACTCACTGCTATTCAGTACTTGTGAGGACATCAGGTGGTATCGATCGGGTGGTCCTCATAAATACCGATAGGCATAAAATCGTATATATCGAAGTCACTACTTACTGCTATTCGGTACTTGTGAGGACATCGGGTGGTCTAGATTTTCTTTCCATTGAAAAAAAATGGCAATAAGATTTCGCTTTATGGAGTTACTTTGATCCCCCACTTTTCTCAAAGCTCCTACTTTTTTATTTTCTGTCAGCTAAAATTATTGAATGTTAATTCAGCATCCTTCTAATGCATATGACTTGAGGGCGATTTATACATCTTGGGATATTATGACTAAGAATCGCACTTGACTCGGGAATGGGATAAAAATGGAGCGTACGTTACATATTTTTCTTGACTGTTATTGAATCATCGACTTTCGTACATAAGATTCAGCTGGATAGTTGATGACTCACCTAACAAAAGTGCCTATGGGGACAGACGATTATCACAATATATATGTGTGGTATATCCGTCACGAAGGTCACTAGTATTGACACGTGTTCATCAAATCAGAACCGTCGGTTTCGAGGTCATAATGAATTAAGCAATAACAGTGATTAAAATTAGAGATCCTTGTAATTTCAGTGTCCTCATAAATACCGATAGGCATAAAATCGTATATATCAAAGTCACTACTTACTGTCATTCGGTACTTGTGAGGACATCAGGTGGTATCGATCGGGTGGTCCTCAGAAATACCGATAGGCATAAAAGCGTATATATCGAAGTCACTACTTACTGCTATTCGGTACTTGTGAGGACATCGGGTGGTCTAGATTTTCTTTCCATTAAAAAAAAACGGCAATAAGATGCCACTTCATGGAGTTACTTTTATTCGCTAACCTTTCTCCAAACTCCTACTTTTTATTGTCTGTCAGCCAAAATTATTCAATGTTAATTCAGCATCCTTCTAATGCATATGACTTGAGGGCAATGAATACATCTGGGGATATTATGACTAATAATCGCACTTGACTAGTGAATGGGATAAAAATGGAGCGTACGTTACATATTTTTCTTGACTTTTATTGAGTCATCGACTTTCGTACATGAGATTCAGCTGGATAGTTGATGACTCACCTAATAAAAGTTCGTATGGGGACAGACGATTATCACAATATATGGGTGTGGTATATCCGTCACGAAGGTCACTAGTATAGACACGTGTTCATCAAATAGGAAACGTCGGTTTCGAGGTCGTAATTAATTAAGCAATAACAGTGAATAAAATTAAAGATCCTTGTAATTTCAGTGTCCTCATAAATACCGATAGGCATAAAATCGTATATATCAAAGTCAGTACTTACTGCCATTCGGTACCCTTGAGGACATCAGGTGGTATCGATCGGGTGGTCCTCATAAATACCGATAGGCATAAAATCGTATATATCGAAGTCACTACTTACTGCTATTCGGTACTTGTGAGGACATCGGGTGGTCTAGATTTTCTTTCAATTAAAAAAAAACGGCAATAAAATGCCACTTCATGGAGTTACTTTAATTCGCTAACCTTTCTCCAAACTCCTACTTTTTTATTTTCTGTCAGTTAAAATTATTTAATGTTAATGCAGCATCTTTCTAATTCATATGACTTGAGGGCGATGGATACATCTGGGGATTCTATGACTAATAATCGCACTCGACTAGTGAATGGGATAAAAATCATCGACTTTCGTACATGAGATTCAGCTGGATAGTTGATGACTCACCTAACAAAAGTGCCTACGGGGACAGACGATTATCACAATATATGCGTGTGGTATGTCCGTCACGAAGGTCACTAGTATAGACACGTGTTCATCAAATATGAAACGTCGGTTTCGAGGTCATAACTCATTAAACACTAAAAGTGGCTAAAATTAGAAATCCTTGTAATGTCAGTGTCCTCATAAATACCGATAGGCATAAAATCGTATATATCAAAGTCACTACTTACTGCTATTCAGTACTTGTGAGGACATCAGGTGGTATCGATCGGGTGGTCCTCATAAATACCGATAGGCATAAAATCGTTTATATCGAAGTCACTACTTACTGCTATTCGGTACTTGTGAGGACATCCGGTGGTCTAGATTCTCTTTCCATTAAAAAAAATGGCAATGAGATGCTACTTCATGGAGTTACTTTGATCCCCCACTTTTTTTAAAACTCCTCCTTTTCTGTTTTCTGTCCGCAAAAATTGTTCAATGTTAATTCAGCATCCTTCTAATGCATATGACTTGAGGGCAATGGATACATCAGAGGATATTATGACTAATAATCGCACTTGACTAGTGAATGGGATAAAAATCATCGACTTTCGTACATGAGATTCAGCTGGATAGTTGATGACTCACCTAATAAAAATTCGTATGGGGACAGACGATTATCACAATATATGGGTGTGGTATATCCGTCACGAAGGTCACTAGTATAGACACGTGTTCATCAAATAGGAAACGTTGGTTTCGAGGTCGTAATTAATTAAGCAATAACAGTGAATAAAATTAAAGATCCTTGTAATTTCAGTGTCCTCATAAATACCGATAGGCATAAAATCGTATATATCAAAGTCACTACTTACTGCCATTCGGTACCCTTGAGGACATCAGGTGGTATCGACCGGGTGGTCCTCATAAATACCGATAGGCATAAAATCGTTTATATCGAAGTCACTACTTACTGCTATTCGGTACTTGTGAGGACATCGGGTGGTCTAGATTTTCTTTCCATTAAAAAAAAAACGGCAATAGGATGCCACTTCATGGAGTTACTTTGATTCGCTAACCTTTCTCCAAACTCCTACTTTTTTATTGTCTGTCAGTTAAAATTATTCAATGTTAATTCAGCATCCTTCTAATGCATATGACTTGAGGGCGATGGATACATCTGGGGATATTATGACTAAGAATATCACTTGACTAGTGAATGGGATAAAAATGGAGCGTACGTTACAGATTTTTCTTGACTTTTATTGAATCATCGACTTTCGTCCATTACATTCAGCTGGATAGTTAATGACTCACCCAACAAAAGTGCCTATGGGGACAGACGATTATCACAATATATGCGTGTAGTATATCCATCACGAAGATCACTAGTATAGACGAGTGTTCATCAAATAGAAAACGTCGGTTTCGAGGTCATAATTAATTAAGCAATAACAGTATCTAAAATTAAAGATCCTTGTAATTTCAGTGTCCTCATAAATACTGATAGGCATAAAATCGTATATATCAAAGTCACTACCTACTGCTATTTGGTACTTGTGAGGACATCAGGTGGTATCGATCGGGTGGTCCTCATAAATACCGATAGGCATAAAATCGTATATATCGAAGTCACTACTTACTGCTATTCGGTACTTGTGAGGACATCGGGTGCTCTAGATTTTCTTTCAATTAAAAAAAAACGGCAATAAAATGCCACTTCATGGAGTTACTTTAATTCGCTAACCTTTCTCCAAACTCCTACTTTTTTATTTTCTGTCAGTTAAAATTATTCAATGTTAATTCAGCTTCCTTCTAATGCATATGACTTGAGGGCGATGGATACATCTGGGGATATTATGACTAAGAATCGCACTTGACTAGTGAATAGGATAAAAATGGAGCGTACGTTACATATTTTTCTTGACTGTTATTGAATCATCGACTTTGGTTCATTAGATTCAGCTGGATAGTTGATGACTCACCTAACAAAAGTGCCTATGGGGACAGACGATTATCACAATATATGCGTGTAGTATATCCATCACGAAGGTCACTAGTATAGACACGTGTTCATCAAATATGAAACGTCGGTTTCGAGGTCATAACTCATTAAACACTAAAAGTGGCTAAAATTAGAAATCCTTGTAATGTCAGTGTCCTCATAAATACCGATAGGCATAAAATCGTTTATATCAAAGTCACTACTTACTGCTATTTGGTACTTGTGAGGACATCAGGTGGTATCGATCGGGTGGTCCTCATAAATACCGATAGGCATAAAATCGTATATATCGAAGTCACTACTTACTGCTATTCGGTACTTGTGAGGACAACCGGTGGTCTAGATTTTCTTTCAATTAAAAAAAAACGGCAATAAAATGCCACTTCATGGAGTTACTTTAATTCGCTAACCTTTCTCCAAACTCCTACTTTTTTATTTTCTGTCAGTTAAAATTATTCAATGTTAATTCAGCTTCCTTCTAATGCATATGACTTGAGGGCGATGGATACATCTGGGGATATTATGACTAAGAATCGCACTTGACTAGTGAATGGGATAAAAATGGAGCGTACGTAACATATTTTTCTTGACTGTTATTGAATCATCGACTTTCGTACATTAGATTCAGCTGGATAGTTGATGACTCACCTAACAAAAGTGCCTATGGGGAGAGACGATTATCACAATATATGCGTGTAGTATATCCATGACGAAGATCACTAGTATAGACACGTGTTCATCAAATATGAAACGTCGGTTTCGAGGTCATAACTCATTAAACACTAAAAGTGGCTAAAATTAGAAATCCTTGTAATGTCAGTGTCCTCATAAATACCGATAGGCATAAAATCGTTTATATCAAAGTCACTACTTACTGCTATTCAGTACTTGTGAGGACATCAGGTGGTATCGATCGGGTGGTCCTCATAAATACCGATAGGCATAAAATCGTATATATCGAAGTCACTACTTACTGCTATCCGGTACTTGCGAGGACATCGGGTGGTCTAGATTTTCTTTCCATTAAAAAAAAATGGCAATAAGATTTCGCTTCATGGAGTTACTTTGATCCCCCACTTTTCTCAAAGCTCCTACTTTTTTATTTTCTGTCAGCTAAAATTATTTAATGTTAATTCGGCATCCTTCTAATGCATATGACTTGAGGGCGATGTATACATCTTGGGATATTATGACTAAGAATCGCACTTGACTCGTGAATGGGATAAAAATGGAGCGTACGTTACATATTTTTCTTGACTGTTATTGAATCATCGACTTTCGTACATTAGATTCAGCTGGATAGTTGATGACTCACCTAACAAAGGTGCCTATGGGGACAGACGATTATCCCAATATATATGTGTGGTATATCCGTCACGAAGGTCACTAGTATTGACACGTGTTCATCAAATCAGAACCGTCGGTTTCGAGGTCATAATGAATTAAGCAATAACAGTGATTAAAATTAGAGATCCTTGTAATTTCAGTGTCCTCATAAATACCGATAGGCATAAAATCGTATATATCAAAGTCACTACTTACTGCCATTCGGTACTTGTGAGGACATCAGGTGGTATCGATCGGGTGGTCCTCAGAAATACCGATAGGCATAAAAGCGTATATATCGAAGTCACTACTTACTGCTATTCGGTACTCGTGAGGACATCGGGTGGTCTAGATTTTCTTTCCATTACAAAAAAACGGCAATAAGATGCCACTTCATGGAGTTACTTTTATTCGCTAACCTTTCTCCAAACTCCTACTTTTTATTGTCTGTCAGCCAAAATTATTCAATGTTAATTCAGCATCCTTCTAATGCATATGACTTGAGGGCAATGAATACATCTGGGGATATTATGACTAATAATCGCACTTGACTAGTGAATGGGATAAAAATGGAGCGTACGTTACATATTTTTCTTGACTTTTATTGAGTCATCGACTTTCGTACATGAGATTCAGCTGGATAGTTGATGACTCACCTAATAAAAGTTCGTATGGGGACAGACGATTATCACAATATATGGGTGTGGTATATCCGTCACGAAGGTCACTAGTATAGACACGTGTTCATCAAATAGGAAACGTCGGTTTCGAGGTCGTAATTAATTAAGCAATAACAGTGAATAAAATTAAAGATCCTTGTAATTTCAGTGTCCTCATAAATACCGATAGGCATAAAATCGTATATATCAAAGTCAGTACTTACTGCCATTCGGTACCCTTGAGGACATCAGGTGGTATCGATCGGGTGGTCCTCATAAATACCGATAGGCATAAAATCGTATATATCGAAGTCACTACTTACTGCTATTCGGTACTTGTGAGGACATCGGGTGGTCTAGATTTTCTTTCAATTAAAAAAAAACGGCAATAAAATGCCACTTCATGGAGTTACTTTAATTCGCTAACCTTTCTCCAAACTCCTACTTTTTTATTTTCTGTCAGTTAAAATTATTTAATGTTAATGCAGCATCCTTCTAATTCATATGACTTGAGGGCGATGGATACATCTGGGGATATTATGACTAATAATCGCACTCGACTAGTGAATGGGATAAAAATCATCGACTTTCGTACATGAGATTCAGCTGGATAGTTGATGACTCACCTAACAAAAGTGCCTATGGGGACAGACGATTATCACAATATATGCGTGTGGTATGTCCGTCACGAAGGTCACTAGTATAGACACGTGTTCATCAAATATGAAACGTCGGTTTCGAGGTCATAACTCATTAAACACTAAAAGTGGCTAAAATTAGAAATCCTTGTAATGTCAGTGTCCTCATAAATACCGATAGGCATAAAATCGTATATATCAAAGTCACTACTTACTGCTATTCAGTACTTGTGAGGACATCAGGTGGTATCGATCGGGTGGTCCTCATAAATACCGATAGGCATAAAATCGTTTATATCGAAGTCACTACTTACTGCTATTCGGTACTTGTGAGGACATCCGGTGGTCTAGATTCTCTTTCCATTAAAAAAAATGGCAATGAGATGCTACTTCATGGAGTTACTTTGATCCCCCACTTTTTTTAAAACTCCTCCTTTTCTGTTTTCTGTCCGCAAAAATTGTTCAATGTTAATTCAGCATCCTTCTAATGCATATGACTTGAGGGCAATGGATACATCAGAGGATATTATGACTAATAATCGCACTTGACTAGTGAATGGGATAAAAATCATCGACTTTCGTACATGAGATTCAGCTGGATAGTTGATGACTCACCTAATAAAAATTCGTATGGGGACAGACGATTATCACAATATATGGGTGTGGTATATCCGTCACGAAGGTCACTAGTATAGACACGTGTTCATCAAATAGGAAACGTTGGTTTCGAGGTCGTAATTAATTAAGCAATAACAGTGAATAAAATTAAAGATCCTTGTAATTTCAGTGTCCTCATAAATACCGATAGGCATAAAATCGTATATATCAAAGTCACTACTTACTGCCATTCGGTACCCTTGAGGACATCAGGTGGTATCGACCGGGTGGTCCTCATAAATACCGATAGGCATAAAATCGTTTATATCGAAGTCACTACTTACTGCTATTCGGTACTTGTGAGGACATCGGGTGGTCTAGATTTTCTTTCCATTAAAAAAAAAACGGCAATAGGATGCCACTTCATGGAGTTACTTTGATTCGCTAACCTTTCTCCAAACTCCTACTTTTTTATTGTCTGTCAGTTAAAATTATTCAATGTTAATTCAGCATCCTTCTAATGCATATGACTTGAGGGCGATGGATACATCTGGGGATATTATGACTAAGAATATCACTTGACTAGTGAATGGGATAAAAATGGAGCGTACGTTACAGATTTTTCTTGACTTTTATTGAATCATCGACTTTCGTCCATTACATTCAGCTGGATAGTTAATGACTCACCCAACAAAAGTGCCTATGGGGACAGACGATTATCACAATATATGCGTGTAGTATATCCATCACGAAGATCACTAGTATAGACGAGTGTTCATCAAATAGAAAACGTCGGTTTCGAGGTCATAATTAATTAAGCAATAACAGTATCTAAAATTAAAGATCCTTGTAATTTCAGTGTCCTCATAAATACTGATAGGCATAAAATCGTATATATCAAAGTCACTACCTACTGCTATTTGGTACTTGTGAGGACATCAGGTGGTATCGATCGGGTGGTCCTCATAAATACCGATAGGCATAAAATCGTATATATCGAAGTCACTACTTACTGCTATTCGGTACTTGTGAGGACATCGGGTGCTCTAGATTTTCTTTCAATTAAAAAAAAACGGCAATAAAATGCCACTTCATGGAGTTACTTTAATTCGCTAACCTTTCTCCAAACTCCTACTTTTTTATTTTCTGTCAGTTAAAATTATTCAATGTTAATTCAGCTTCCTTCTAATGCATATGACTTGAGGGCGATGGATACATCTGGGGATATTATGACTAAGAATCGCACTTGACTAGTGAATAGGATAAAAATGGAGCGTACGTTACATATTTTTCTTGACTGTTATTGAATCATCGACTTTGGTTCATTAGATTCAGCTGGATAGTTGATGACTCACCTAACAAAAGTGCCTATGGGGACAGACGATTATCACAATATATGCGTGTAGTATATCCATCACGAAGGTCACTAGTATAGACACGTGTTCATCAAATATGAAACGTCGGTTTCGAGGTCATAACTCATTAAACACTAAAAGTGGCTAAAATTAGAAATCCTTGTAATGTCAGTGTCCTCATAAATACCGATAGGCATAAAATCGTTTATATCAAAGTCACTACTTACTGCTATTTGGTACTTGTGAGGACATCAGGTGGTATCGATCGGGTGGTCCTCATAAATACCGATAGGCATAAAATCGTATATATCGAAGTCACTACTTACTGCTATTCGGTACTTGTGAGGACAACCGGTGGTCTAGATTTTCTTTCAATTAAAAAAAAACGGCAATAAAATGCCACTTCATGGAGTTACTTTAATTCGCTAACCTTTCTCCAAACTCCTACTTTTTTATTTTCTGTCAGTTAAAATTATTCAATGTTAATTCAGCTTCCTTCTAATGCATATGACTTGAGGGCGATGGATACATCTGGGGATATTATGACTAAGAATCGCACTTGACTAGTGAATGGGATAAAAATGGAGCGTACGTAACATATTTTTCTTGACTGTTATTGAATCATCGACTTTCGTACATTAGATTCAGCTGGATAGTTGATGACTCACCTAACAAAAGTGCCTATGGGGAGAGACGATTATCACAATATATGCGTGTAGTATATCCATGACGAAGATCACTAGTATAGACACGTGTTCATCAAATATGAAACGTCGGTTTCGAGGTCATAACTCATTAAACACTAAAAGTGGCTAAAATTAGAAATCCTTGTAATGTCAGTGTCCTCATAAATACCGATAGGCATAAAATCGTTTATATCAAAGTCACTACTTACTGCTATTCAGTACTTGTGAGGACATCAGGTGGTATCGATCGGGTGGTCCTCATAAATACCGATAGGCATAAAATCGTATATATCGAAGTCACTACTTACTGCTATCCGGTACTTGCGAGGACATCGGGTGGTCTAGATTTTCTTTCCATTAAAAAAAAATGGCAATAAGATTTCGCTTCATGGAGTTACTTTGATCCCCCACTTTTCTCAAAGCTCCTACTTTTTTATTTTCTGTCAGCTAAAATTATTTAATGTTAATTCGGCATCCTTCTAATGCATATGACTTGAGGGCGATGTATACATCTTGGGATATTATGACTAAGAATCGCACTTGACTCGTGAATGGGATAAAAATGGAGCGTACGTTACATATTTTTCTTGACTGTTATTGAATCATCGACTTTCGTACATTAGATTCAGCTGGATAGTTGATGACTCACCTAACAAAGGTGCCTATGGGGACAGACGATTATCCCAATATATATGTGTGGTATATCCGTCACGAAGGTCACTAGTATTGACACGTGTTCATCAAATCAGAACCGTCGGTTTCGAGGTCATAATGAATTAAGCAATAACAGTGATTAAAATTAGAGATCCTTGTAATTTCAGTGTCCTCATAAATACCGATAGGCATAAAATCGTATATATCAAAGTCACTACTTACTGCCATTCGGTACTTGTGAGGACATCAGGTGGTATCGATCGGGTGGTCCTCAGAAATACCGATAGGCATAAAAGCGTATATATCGAAGTCACTACTTACTGCTATTCGGTACTCGTGAGGACATCGGGTGGTCTAGATTTTCTTTCCATTACAAAAAAACGGCAATAAGATGCCACTTCATGGAGTTACTTTTATTCGCTAACCTTTCTCCAAACTCCTACTTTTTATTGTCTGTCAGCCAAAATTATTCAATGTTAATTCAGCATCCTTCTAATGCATATGACTTGAGGGCAATGAATACATCTGGGGATATTATGACTAATAATCGCACTTGACTAGTGAATGGGATAAAAATGGAGCGTACGTTACATATTTTTCTTGACTTTTATTGAGTCATCGACTTTCGTACATGAGATTCAGCTGGATAGTTGATGACTCACCTAATAAAAGTTCGTATGGGGACAGACGATTATCACAATATATGGGTGTGGTATATCCGTCACGAAGGTCACTAGTATAGACACGTGTTCATCAAATAGGAAACGTCGGTTTCGAGGTCGTAATTAATTAAGCAATAACAGTGAATAAAATTAAAGATCCTTGTAATTTCAGTGTCCTCATAAATACCGATAGGCATAAAATCGTATATATCAAAGTCAGTACTTACTGCCATTCGGTACCCTTGAGGACATCAGGTGGTATCGATCGGGTGGTCCTCATAAATACCGATAGGCATAAAATCGTATATATCGAAGTCACTACTTACTGCTATTCGGTACTTGTGAGGACATCGGGTGGTCTAGATTTTCTTTCAATTAAAAAAAAACGGCAATAAAATGCCACTTCATGGAGTTACTTTAATTCGCTAACCTTTCTCCAAACTCCTACTTTTTTATTTTCTGTCAGTTAAAATTATTTAATGTTAATGCAGCATCCTTCTAATTCATATGACTTGAGGGCGATGGATACATCTGGGGATATTATGACTAATAATCGCACTCGACTAGTGAATGGGATAAAAATCATCGACTTTCGTACATGAGATTCAGCTGGATAGTTGATGACTCACCTAACAAAAGTGCCTATGGGGACAGACGATTATCACAATATATGCGTGTGGTATGTCCGTCACGAAGGTCACTAGTATAGACACGTGTTCATCAAATATGAAACGTCGGTTTCGAGGTCATAACTCATTAAACACTAAAAGTGGCTAAAATTAGAAATCCTTGTAATGTCAGTGTCCTCATAAATACCGATAGGCATAAAATCGTATATATCAAAGTCACTACTTACTGCTATTCAGTACTTGTGAGGACATCAGGTGGTATCGATCGGGTGGTCCTCATAAATACCGATAGGCATAAAATCGTTTATATCGAAGTCACTACTTACTGCTATTCGGTACTTGTGAGGACATCCGGTGGTCTAGATTCTCTTTCCATTAAAAAAAATGGCAATGAGATGCTACTTCATGGAGTTACTTTGATCCCCCACTTTTTTTAAAACTCCTCCTTTTCTGTTTTCTGTCCGCAAAAATTGTTCAATGTTAATTCAGCATCCTTCTAATGCATATGACTTGAGGGCAATGGATACATCAGAGGATATTATGACTAATAATCGCACTTGACTAGTGAATGGGATAAAAATCATCGACTTTCGTACATGAGATTCAGCTGGATAGTTGATGACTCACCTAATAAAAATTCGTATGGGGACAGACGATTATCACAATATATGGGTGTGGTATATCCGTCACGAAGGTCACTAGTATAGACACGTGTTCATCAAATAGGAAACGTCGGTTTCGAGGTCGTAATTAATTAAGCAATAACAGTGAATAAAATTAAAGATCCTTGTAATTTCAGTGTCCTCATAAATACCGATAGGCATAAAATCGTATATATCAAAGTCACTACTTACTGCCATTCGGTACCCTTGAGGACATCAGGTGGTATCGACCGGGTGGTCCTCATAAATACCGATAGGCATAAAATCGTTTATATCGAAGTCACTACTTACTGCTATTCGGTACTTGTGAGGACATCGGGTGGTCTAGATTTTCTTTCCATTAAAAAAAAAACGGCAATAGGATGCCACTTCATGGAGTTACTTTGATTCGCTAACCTTTCTCCAAACTCCTACTTTTTTATTGTCTGTCAGTTAAAATTATTCAATGTTAATTCAGCATCCTTCTAATGCATATGACTTGAGGGCGATGGATACATCTGGGGATATTATGACTAAGAATATCACTTGACTAGTGAATGGGATAAAAATGGAGCGTACGTTACAGATTTTTCTTGACTTTTATTGAATCATCGACTTTCGTCCATTACATTCAGCTGGATAGTTAATGACTCACCCAACAAAAGTGCCTATGGGGACAGACGATTATCACAATATATGCGTGTAGTATATCCATCACGAAGATCACTAGTATAGACGAGTGTTCATCAAATAGAAAACGTCGGTTTCGAGGTCATAATTAATTAAGCAATAACAGTATCTAAAATTAAAGATCCTTGTAATTTCAGTGTCCTCATAAATACTGATAGGCATAAAATCGTATATATCAAAGTCACTACCTACTGCTATTTGGTACTTGTGAGGACATCAGGTGGTATCGATCGGGTGGTCCTCATAAATACCGATAGGCATAAAATCGTATATATCGAAGTCACTACTTACTGCTATTCGGTACTTGTGAGGACATCGGGTGCTCTAGATTTTCTTTCAATTAAAAAAAAACGGCAATAAAATGCCACTTCATGGAGTTACTTTAATTCGCTAACCTTTCTCCAAACTCCTACTTTTTTATTTTCTGTCAGTTAAAATTATTCAATGTTAATTCAGCTTCCTTCTAATGCATATGACTTGAGGGCGATGGATACATCTGGGGATATTATGACTAAGAATCGCACTTGACTAGTGAATAGGATAAAAATGGAGCGTACGTTACATATTTTTCTTGACTGTTATTGAATCATCGACTTTGGTTCATTAGATTCAGCTGGATAGTTGATGACTCACCTAACAAAAGTGCCTATGGGGACAGACGATTATCACAATATATGCGTGTAGTATATCCATCACGAAGGTCACTAGTATAGACACGTGTTCATCAAATATGAAACGTCGGTTTCGAGGTCATAACTCATTAAACACTAAAAGTGGCTAAAATTAGAAATCCTTGTAATGTCAGTGTCCTCATAAATACCGATAGGCATAAAATCGTTTATATCAAAGTCACTACTTACTGCTATTTGGTACTTGTGAGGACATCAGGTGGTATCGATCGGGTGGTCCTCATAAATACCGATAGGCATAAAATCGTATATATCGAAGTCACTACTTACTGCTATTCGGTACTTGTGAGGACAACCGGTGGTCTAGATTTTCTTTCAATTAAAAAAAAACGGCAATAAAATGCCACTTCATGGAGTTACTTTAATTCGCTAACCTTTCTCCAAACTCCTACTTTTTTATTTTCTGTCAGTTAAAATTATTCAATGTTAATTCAGCTTCCTTCTAATGCATATGACTTGAGGGCGATGGATACATCTGGGGATATTATGACTAAGAATCGCACTTGACTAGTGAATGGGATAAAAATGGAGCGTACGTAACATATTTTTCTTGACTGTTATTGAATCATCGACTTTCGTACATTAGATTCAGCTGGATAGTTGATGACTCACCTAACAAAAGTGCCTATGGGGAGAGACGATTATCACAATATATGCGTGTAGTATATCCATGACGAAGATCACTAGTATAGACACGTGTTCATCAAATATGAAACGTCGGTTTCGAGGTCATAACTCATTAAACACTAAAAGTGGCTAAAATTAGAAATCCTTGTAATGTCAGTGTCCTCATAAATACCGATAGGCATAAAATCGTTTATATCAAAGTCACTACTTACTGCTATTCAGTACTTGTGAGGACATCAGGTGGTATCGATCGGGTGGTCCTCATAAATACCGATAGGCATAAAATCGTATATATCGAAGTCACTACTTACTGCTATCCGGTACTTGCGAGGACATCGGGTGGTCTAGATTTTCTTTCCATTAAAAAAAAATGGCAATAAGATTTCGCTTCATGGAGTTACTTTGATCCCCCACTTTTCTCAAAGCTCCTACTTTTTTATTTTCTGTCAGCTAAAATTATTTAATGTTAATTCGGCATCCTTCTAATGCATATGACTTGAGGGCGATGTATACATCTTGGGATATTATGACTAAGAATCGCACTTGACTCGTGAATGGGATAAAAATGGAGCGTACGTTACATATTTTTCTTGACTGTTATTGAATCATCGACTTTCGTACATTAGATTCAGCTGGATAGTTGATGACTCACCTAACAAAAGTGCCTATGGGGACAGACGATTATCACAATATATATGTGTGTTATATCCGTCACGAAGATCACTAGTATAGACACGTGTTCATCAAATCAGAACCGTCGGTTTCGAGGTCATAATGAATTAAGCAATAACAGTGATTAAAATTAGAGATCCTTGTAATTTCAGTGTCCTCATAAATACCGATAGGCATAAAATCGTATATATCAAAGTCACTACTTACTGCCATTCGGTACTTGCAAGTACATCAGGTGGTATCGATCGGGTGGTCCTCAGAAATACCGATAGGCATAAAAGCGTATATATCGAAGTCACTACTTACTGCTATTCGGTACTTGTGAGGACATCGGGTGGTCTAGATTTTCTTTCCATTAAAAAAAAACGGCAATAAGATGCCACTTCATGGAGTTACTTTTATTCGCTAACCTTTCTCCAAACTCCTACTTTTTATTGTCTGTCAGCCAAAATTATTCAATGTTAATTCAGCATCCTTCTAATGCATATGACTTGAGGGCAATGAATACATCTGGGGATATTATGACTAATAATCGCACTTGACTAGTGAATGGGATAAAAATGGAGCGTACGTTACATATTTTTCTTGACTTTTATTGAGTCATCGTCTTTCGTACATGAGATTCAGCTGGATAGTTGATGACTCACCTAACAAAAGTGCGTATGTGGACACACAATTATCACATTATATGGGTGTGGTATATCCGTCACGAAGGTCACTAGTATAGACACGTGTTCATCAAATAGGAAACGTCGGTTTCGAGGTCATAATTAATTAAGCAATATCAGTGATTAAAATTAAAGATCCTTGGAATTTCAGTGTCCTCATAAATACCGATAGGCATAAAATTGTATATATCAAAGTCACTACTTACTGCCATTCGGTACTTGTGAGGACATCAGGTGGTATCGATCGGGTGGTCCTCATAAATATCGATATGTATGAAATCGTATATATCGAAGTCACTACTTACTGCTATTCGGTACTTGTGATGACATCGGGTGGTCTAGATTTTCTTTCCATTAAAAAAAAAACGGCAATAAGATGCCACTTCATGGAGTTACTTTAATTCGCTAACCTTTCTCCAAACTCCTACTTTTTTATTTTCTGTCAGCTAAAATTATTCAATGTTAATTCAGCATCCTTCTAATGCATAGGACTTGAGGGCGATAAATACATCTGGGGATATTATGACTAAGAATCGCACTTGACTCGTGAATGGGATAAAAATGGAGCGTACGTTACATAATTTTCTTGACTTTTATTGAATCATCGACTTTCGTACATTAAATTCAGCTGGATAGTTGATAACTCACCTAACAAAAGTGCCTATGGGGACAGACGATTATCACAATATATAGGTGTGGTATATCCGTCACGAAGGTCACTAGTATAGACACGTGTTCATCAAATATGAAACGTCGGTTTCGAGGTCATAACTCATTAAACACTAAAAGTGGCTAAAATTAGAAATCCTTGTAATGTCAGTGTCCTCATAAATACCGATAGGCATAAAATCGTTTATATCAAAGTCACTACTTACTGCTATTCAGTACTTGTGAGGACATCAGGTGGTATCGATCAGGTGGTCCTCATAAATACCGATAGGCATAAAATCATATATATCGAAGTCACTACTTACTGCTATTCGGTACTTGTGAAGACATCGGGTGGTCTAGATTTTCTTTCCATTAAAAAAAAATGGCAATAAGATTTCGCTTCATGGAGTTACTTTGATCCCCCACTTTTCTCAAAGCTCCTACTTTTTCATTTTCTGTCAGCTAAAATTATTTAATGTTAATTCAGCATCCTTCTAATGCATATGTCTTGAGGGCGATGTATACATCTTGGGATATTATTACTAAGAATCGCACTTGACTCGTGAATGGGATAAAAATGGAGCGTACGTTACATTTTTTTCTTGACTGTTATTGAATCATCGACTTTCGTACATTAGATTCAGCTGGATAGTTGATGACTCACCTAACAAAAGTGCCTATGGGGACAGACGATTATCACAATATATATGTGTGGTATATCCGTCACGAAGGTCACTAGTATAGACACGTGTTCATCAAATCAGAACCGTCGGTTTCGAGGTCATAATGAATTAAGCAATAACAGTGATTAAAATTGAAGATCCTTGTAATTTCAGTGTCCTCATAAATACCGATAGGCATAAAATCGTATATATCAAAGTCACTACTTACTGCTATTCAGTACTTGTGAGGACATCAGGTGGTATCGATCGGGTGGTCCTCATAAATACCGATAGGCATAAAATCGTATATATCGAAGTCACTACTTACTGCTATCCGGTACTTGCGAGGACATCGGGTGGTCTAGATTTTCTTTCCATTAAAAAAAAATGGCAATAAGATTTCGCTTCATGGAGTTACTTTGATCCCCCACTTTTCTCAAAGATCCTACTTTTTTATTTTCTGTCAGCTAAAATTATTTAATGTTAATTCAGCATCCTTCTAATGCATATGACTTGAGGGCGATGTATACATCTTGGGATATTATGACTAAGAATCGCACTTGACTCGTGAATGGGATAAAAATAGAGCGTACGTTACATATTTTTCTTGACTGTTATTGAATCATCGACTTTCGTACATTAGATTCAGCTGGATAGTTGATGACTCACCTAACAAAAGTGCCTATGGGGACAGACGATTATCACAATATATATGTGTGGTATATCCGTCACGAAGGTCACTAGTATAGACACGTGTTCATCAAATCAGAACCGTCGGTTTCGAGGTCATAATGAATTAAGCAATAACAGTGATTAAAATTAGAGATCCTTGTAATTTCAGTGTCCTCATAAATACCGATAGGCATAAAATCGTATATATCAAAGTCACTACTTACTGCCATTCGGTACTTGTGAGGACATCAGGTGGTATCGATCGGGTGGTCCTCATAAATATCGATATGTATGAAATCGTATATATCGAAGTCACTACTTACTGCTATTCGGTACTTGTGAGGACTTCGGGTGGTCTAGATTTTCTTTCCATTAAAAAAAAACGGCAATAAGATGCCACTTCATGGAGTTACTTTAATTCGCTAACCTTTCTCCAAACTCCTACTTTTTTATTTTCCGTCAGCTAAAATTATTCAATGTTAATTCAGCATCCTTCTAATGCATAGGACTTGAGGGCGATGGATACATCTGGGGATATTATGATTAAGAATCGCACTTGACTCGTGAATGGGATAAAAATGGAGCGTACGTTACATAATTTTCTTGACTTTTATTGAATCATCGACTTTCGTACATTAAATTCAGCTGGATAGTTGATAACTCACCTAACAAAAGTGCCTATGGGAACAGACGATTATCACAATATATAGGTGTGGTATATCCGTCACGAAGGTCACTAGTTTAGACACGTGTTCATCAAATCAGAACCGTCGGGTTCGAAGTCATAATTAATTAAGCAATAACAGTGATTAAAATTAGAGATCCTTGTAATTTCAGTGTCCTCATAAATACCGATAGGCATAAAATCGTATATATCAAAGTCACTACTTACTGCCATTCGGTACTTGTGAGGACATCAGGTGGTATCGATCGGGTGGTCCTCCTAAATACCGATAGGCATAAAAGCGTATATATCGAAGTCACTACCTACTGCTATTCGGTACTTGTGAGGACATCGGGTGGTCTAGATTTTCTTTCCATTAAAAAAAAATGTCAATAAGATGCCGCTTCATGGAGTTACTTTGATCCCCCACTTTTCTCAAAACTCCTACTTTTCTCTTTTCTGTCCGCCAAAATTATTCAATGTTAATTCAGCATCCTTCTAATGCATATGACTTGAGGGCAATGGATACATCTGGGGATATTATGACTAATAATCGCACTTGACTAGTGAATGGGATAAAAATGGAGCGTACGTTACATATTTTTCTTGGCTTTTATTGACTCATCGACTTTCGTACATGAGATTCAGCTGGATAGTTGATGACTCACCTAACAAAAGTGCGTATGGGGACAGACGATTCTCACAATATATGTGTGTGGTATATCCGTCACGAAGATCACTAGTATAGACGAGTGTTCATCAAATAGAAAACGTCGGTTTCGAGGTCATAATTAATTAAGCAATAACAGTGGCTAAAATGAAAGATCCTTGTAATTTCAGTGTCCTCATAAATACTGATAGGCATAAAATCGTATATATCAAAGTCACTACTTACTGCTATTTGGTACTTGTGAGGACATCAGGTGGTATCGATCGGGTGGTCCTCATAAATACCGATAGGCATAAAATCGTAGATATCGAAGTCACTACTTACTGCTATTCGGTACTTGTGAGGACATCGGGTGGTCTAGATTTTCTTTCAATTAAAAAAAAACGGCAATAAAATGCCACTTCATGGAGTTACTTTAATTCGCTAACCTTTCTCCAAACTCCTACTTTTTTATTTTCTGTCAGTTAAAATTATTCAATGTTAATTCAGCTTCCTTCTAATGCATATGACTTGAGGGCGATGGATACATCTGGGGATATTATGACTAAGAATCGCACTTGACTAGTGAATGGGATAAAAATGGAGCGTACGTTACATATTTTTCTTGACTTTTATTGAATCATCGACTTTCGTACATTAAATTCAGCTGGATAGTTGATGACTCACCCAACAAAAGTGCCTATGGGGACAGACGATTATCACAATATATGCGTGTAGTATATCCATCACGAAGGTCACTAGTATAGACACGTGTTCATCAAATATGAAACGTCGGTTTCGAGGTTATAACTCATTAAACACTAAAAGTGGCTAAAATTAGAAATCCTTGTAATGTCAGTGTCCTCATAAATACCGATAGGCATAAAATCGTTTATATCAAAGTCACTACTTACTGCTATTCAGTACTTGTGAGGACATCAGGTGGTATTGATCAGGTGGTCCTCATAAATACCGATAGGCATAAAATCGTATATATCGAAGTCACTACTTACTGCTATTCGGTACTTGTGAGGACATCGGGTGGTCTAGATTTTCTTTCAATTAAAAAAAAACGGCAATAGGATGCCACTTCATGGAGTTACTTTGATTCGCTAACCTTTCTCCAAACTCCTACTTTTTTATTGTCTGTCAGTTAAAATTATTCAATGTTAATTCAGCTTCCTTCTAGTGCATATGACTTGAGGGCGATGGATACATCTGGGGATATTATGACTAAGAATCGCACTTGACTAGTGAATGGGATAAAAATGGAGCGTACGTTACATATTTTTCTTGACTGTTATTGAATCATCGACTTTCGTACATTAGATTCAGCTGGATAGTTGATGACTCACCTAACAAAAGTGCCTATGGGGACAGACGATTATCACAATATATATGTGTGGTATATCCGTCACGAAGGTCACTAGTATAGACACGTGTTCATCAAATCAGAACCGTCGGTTTCGAGGTCATAATGAATTAAGCAATAACAGTGATTAAAATTAGAGATCCTTGTAATTTCAGTGTTCTCATAAATACCGATAGGCATAAAATCGTATATATCAAAGTCACTACTTACTGCCATTCGGTACTTGTAAGGACATCAGGTGGTATCGATCGGGTGGTCCTCAGAAATACCGATAGGCATAAAATCGTATATATCGAAGTCACTACTTACTGCTATTCGGTTTTTGTGAGGACATCCGGTGGTCTAGATTTTCTTTCAATTAAAAAAAAACGGCAATAAAATGCCACTTCATGGAGTTACTTTAATTCGCTAACCTTTCTCCAAACTCCTACTTTTTTATTTTCTGTCAGTTAAAATTATTTAATGTTAATGCAGCATCCTTCTAATTCATATGACTTGAGGGCGATGGATACATCTGGGGATATTATGACTAATAATCGCACTCGACTAGTGAATGGGATAAAAATCATCGACTTTCGTACATGAGATTCAGCTGGATAGTTGATGACTCACCTAACAAAAGTGCCTATGGGGACAGACGATTATCACAATATATGCGTGTGGTATGTCCGTCACGAAGGTCACTAGTATAGACACGTGTTCATCAAATATGAAACGTCGGTTTCGAGGTCATAACTCATTAAACACTAAAAGTGGCTAAAATTATAAATCCTTGTAATGTCAGTGTCCTCATAAATACCGATAGGCATAAAATCGTATATATCAAAGTCACTACTTACTGCTATTCAGTACTTGTGAGGACATCAGGTGGTATCGATCGGGTGGTCCTCATAAATACCGATAGGCATAAAATCGTTTATATCGAAGTCACTACTTACTGCTATTCGGTACTTGTGAGGACATCCGGTGGTCTAGATTCTCTTTGCATTAAAAAAAATGGCAATGAGATGCCACTTCATGGAGTTACTTTGATCCCCCACTTTTTTTAAAACTCCTCCTTTTCTGTTTTCTGTCCGCAAAAATTGTTCAATGTTAATTCAGCATCCTTCTAATGCATATGACTTGAGGGCAATGGATACATCAGAGGATATTATGACTAATAATCGCACTTGACTAGTGAATGGGATAAAAATCATCGACTTTCGTACATGAGATTCAGCTGGATAGTTGATGACTCACCTAATAAAAATTCGTATGGGGACAGACGATTATCACAATATATGGGTGTGGTATATCCGTCACGAAGGTCACTAGTATAGACACGTGTTCATCAAATAGGAAACGTCGGTTTCGAGGTCGTAATTAATTAAGCAATAACAGTGAATAAAATTAAAGATCCTTGTAATTTCAGTGTCCTCATAAATACCGATAGGCATAAAATCGTATATATCAAAGTCACTACATACTGCCATTCGGTACCCTTGAGGACATCAGGTGGTATCGACCGGGTGGTCCTCATAAATACCGATAGGCATAAAATCGTTTATATCGAAGTCACTACTTACTGCTATTCGGTACTTGTGAGGACATCGGGTGGTCTAGATTTTCTTTCCATTAAAAAAAAAACGGCAATAGGATGCCACGTCATGGAGTTACTTTGATTCGCTAACCTTTCTCCAAACTCCTACTTTTTTATTGTCTGTCAGTTAAAATTATTCAATGTTAATTCAGCATCCTTCTAATGCATATGACTTGAGGGCGATGGATACATCTGGGGATATTATGACTAAGAATCGCACTTGACTAGTGAATGGGATAAAAATGGAGCGTACGTTACAGATTTTTCTTGACTTTTATTGAATCATCGACTTTCGTCCATTACATTCAGCTGGATAGTTAATGACTCACCCAACAAAAGTGCCTATGGGGACAGACGATTATCACAATATATGCGTGTAGTATATCCATCACGAAGATCACTAGTATAGACGAGTGTTCATCAAATAGAAAACGTCGGTTTCGAGGTCATAATTAATTAAGCAATAACAGTATCTAAAATTAAAGATCCTTGTAATTTCAGTGTCCTCATAAATACTGATAGGCATAAAATCGTATATATCAAAGTCACTACCTACTGCTATTTGGTACTTGTGAGGACATCAGGTGGTATCGATCGGGTGGTCCTCATAAATACCGATAGGCATAAAATCGTATATATCGAAGTCACTACTTACTGCTATTCGGTACTTGTGAGGACATCGGGTGCTCTAGATTTTCTTTCAATTAAAAAAAAACGGCAATAAAATGCCACTTCATGGAGTTACTTTAATTCGCTAACCTTTCTCCAAACTCCTACTTTTTTATTTTCTGTCAGTTAAAATTATTCAATGTTAATTCAGCATCCTTCTAATGCATATGACTTGAGGGCGATGGATACATCTGGGGATATTATGACTAAGAATCGCACTTGACTAGTGAATGGGATAAAAATGGAGCGTACGTTACAGATTTTTCTTGACTTTTATTGAATCATCGACTTTCGTCCATTACATTCAGCTGGATAGTTAATGACTCACCCAACAAAAGTGCCTATGGGGACAGACGATTATCACAATATATGCCTGTAGTATATCCATCACGAAGATCACTAGTATAGACGAGTGTTCATCAAATAGAAAACGTCGGTTTCGAGGTCATAATTAATTAAGCAATAACAGTATCTAAAATTAAAGATCCTTGTAATTTCAGTGTCCTCATAAATACTGATAGGCATAAAATCGTATATATCAAAGTCACTACCTACTGCTATTTGGTACTTGTGAGGACATCAGGTGGTATCGATCGGGTGGTCCTCATAAATACCGATAGGCATAAAATCGTATATATCGAAGTCACTACTTACTGCTATTCGGTACTTGTGAGGACATCGGGTGCTCTAGATTTTCTTTCAATTAAAAAAAAACGGCAATAAAATGCCACTTCATGGAGTTACTTTAATTCGCTAACCTTTCTCCAACTCCTACTTTTTTATTTTCTGTCAGTTAAAATTATTCAATGTTAATTCAGCTTCCTTCTAATGCATATGACTTGAGGGCGATGGATACATCTGGGGATATTATGACTAAGAATCGCACTTGACTAGTGAATAGGATAAAAATGGAGCGTACGTTACATATTTTTCTCGACTGTTATTGAATCATCGACTTTGGTACATTAGATTCAGCTGGATAGTTGATGACTCACCTAACAAAAGTGCCTATGGGGACAGACGATTATCACAATATATGCGTGTAGTATATCCATCACGAAGGTCACTAGTATAGACACGTGTTCATCAAATATGAAACGTCGGTTTCGAGGTCATAACTCATTAAACACTAAAAGTGGCTAAAATTAGAAATCCTTGTAATGTCAGTGTCCTCATAAATACCGATAGGCATAAAATCGTTTATATCAAAGTCACTACTTACTGCTATTTGGTACTTGTGAGGACATCAGGTGGTATCGATCGGGTGGTCCTCATAAATACCGATAGGCATAAAATCGTATATATCGAAGTCACTACTTACTGCTATTCGGTACTTGTGAGGACATCGGGTGGTCTAGATTTTCTTTCAATTAAAAAAAAACGGCAATAAAATGCCACTTCATGGAGTTACTTTAATTCGCTAACCTTTCTCCAAACTCCTACTTTTTTATTTTCTGTCAGTTAAAATTATTCAATGTTAATTCAGCTTCCTTCTAATGCATATGACTTGAGGGCGATGGATACATCTGGGGATATTATGACTAAGAATCGCACTTGACTAGTGAATGGGATAAAAATGGAGCGTACGTTACATATTTTTCTTGACTGTTATTGAATCATCGACTTTCGTACATTAGATTCAGCTGGATAGTTGATGACTCACCTAACAAAAGTGCCTATGGGGAGAGACGATTATCACAATATATGCGTGTAGTATATCCATGACGAAGATCACTAGTATAGACACGTGTTCATCAAATATGAAACGTCGGTTTCGAGGTCATAACTCATTAAACACTAAAAGTGGCTAAAATTAGAAATCCTTGTAATGTCAGTGTCCTCATAAATACCGATAGGCATAAAATCGTTTATATCAAAGTCACTACTTACTGCTATTCAGTACTTGTAAGGACATCAGGTGGTATCGATCGGGTGGTCCTCATAAATACCGATAGGCATAAAATCGTATATATCGAAGTCACCACTTACTGCTATCCGGTACTTGCGAGGACATCGGGTGGTCTAGATTTTCTTTCCATTAAAAAAAAATGGCAATAAGATTTCGCTTCATGGAGTTACTTTGATCCCCCACTTTTCTCAAAGCTCTTACTTTTTTATTTTCTGTCAGCTAAAATTATTTAATGTTAATTCGGCATCCTTCTAATGCATATGACTTGAGGGCGATGTATACATCTTGGGATATTATGACTAAGAATCGCACTTGACTCGTGAATGGGATAAAAATGGAGCGTACGTTACATATTTTTCTTGACTGTTATTGAATCATCGACTTTCGTACATTAGATTCAGCTGGATAGTTGATGACTCACCTAACAAAAGTGCCTATGGGGACAGACGATTATCACAATATATATGTGTGTTATATCCGTCACGAAGATCACTAGTATAGACACGTGTTCATCAAATCAGAACCGTCGGTTTCGAGGTCATAATGAATTAAGCAATAACAGTGATTAAAATTAGAGATCCTTGTAATTTCAGTGTCCTCATAAATACCGATAGGCATAAAATCGTATATATCAAAGTCACTACTTACTGCCATTCGGTACTTGCAAGTACATCAGGTGGTATCGATCGGGTGGTCCTCAGAAATACCGATAGGCATAAAAGCGTATATATCGAAGTCACTACTTACTGCTATTCGGTACTTGTGAGGACATCGGGTGGTCTAGATTTTCTTTCCATTAAAAAAAAACGGCAATAAGATGCCACTTCATGGAGTTACTTTTATTCGCTAACCTTTCTCCAAACTCCTACTTTTTATTGTCTGTCAGCCAAAATTATTCAATGTTAATTCAGCATCCTTCTAATGCATATGACTTGAGGGCAATGAATACATCTGGGGATATTATGACTAATAGTCGCACTTGACTAGTGAATGGGATAAAAATGGAGCGTACGTTACATATTTTTCTTGACTTTTATTGAGTCATCGTCTTTCGTACATGAGATTCAGCTGGATAGTTGATGACTCACCTAACAAAAGTGCGTATGTGGACACACAATTATCACATTATATGGGTGTGGTATATCCGTCACGAAGGTCACTAGTATAGACACGTGTTCATCAAATAGGAAACGTCGGTTTCGAGGTCATAATTAATTAAGCAATATCAGTGATTAAAATTAAAGATCCTTGGAATTTCAGTGTCCTCATAAATACCGATAGGCATAAAATTGTATATATCAAAGTCACTACTTACTGCCATTCGGTACTTGTGAGGACATCAGGTGGTATCGATCGGGTGGTCCTCATAAATATCGATATGTATGAAATCGTATATATCGAAGTCACTACTTACTGCTATTCGGTACTTGTGATGACATCGGGTGGTCTAGATTTTCTTTCCATTAAAAAAAAAACGGCAATAAGATGCCACTTCATGGAGTTACTTTAATTCGCTAACCTTTCTCCAAACTCCTACTTTTTTATTTTCTGTCAGCTAAAATTATTCAATGTTAATTCAGCATCCTTCTAATGCATAGGACTTGAGGGCGATAAATACATCTGGGGATATTATGACTAAGAATCGCACTTGACTCGTGAATGGGATAAAAATGGAGCGTACGTTACATAATTTTCTTGACTTTTATTGAATCATCGACTTTCGTACATTAAATTCAGCTGGATAGTTGATAACTCACCTAACAAAAGTGCCTATGGGGACAGACGATTATCACAATATATAGGTGTGGTATATCCGTCACGAAGGTCACTAGTATAGACACGTGTTCATCAAATATGAAACGTCGGTTTCGAGGTCATAACTCATTAAACACTAAAAGTGGCTAAAATTAGAAATCCTTGTAATGTCAGTGTCCTCATAAATACCGATAGGCATAAAATCGTTTATATCAAAGTCACTACTTACTGCTATTCAGTACTTGTGAGGACATCAGGTGGTATCGATCAGGTGGTCCTCATAAATACCGATAGGCATAAAATCATATATATCGAAGTCACTACTTACTGCTATTCGGTACTTGTGAAGACATCGGGTGGTCTAGATTTTCTTTCCATTAAAAAAAAATGGCAATAAGATTTCGCTTCATGGAGTTACTTTGATCCCCCACTTTTCTCAAAGCTCCTACTTTTTCATTTTCTGTCAGCTAAAATTATTTAATGTTAATTCAGCATCCTTCTAATGCATATGTCTTGAGGGCGATGTATACATCTTGGGATATTATTACTAAGAATCGCACTTGACTCGTGAATGGGATAAAAATGGAGCGTACGTTACATATTTTTCTTGACTGTTATTGAATCATCGACTTTCGTACATTAGATTCAGCTGGATAGTTGATGACTCACCTAACAAAAGTGCCTATGGGGACAGACGATTATCACAATATATATGTGTGGTATATCCGTCACGAAGGTCACTAGTATAGACACGTGTTCATCAAATCAGAACCGTCGGTTTCGAGGTCATAATGAATTAAGCAATAACAGTGATTAAAATTGAAGATCCTTGTAATTTCAGTGTCCTCATAAATACCGATAGGCATAAAATCGTATATATCAAAGTCACTACTTACTGCTATTCAGTACTTGTGAGGACATCAGGTGGTATCGATCGGGTGGTCCTCATAAATACCGATAGGCATAAAATCGTATATATCGAAGTCACTACTTACTGCTATCCGGTACTTGCGAGGACATCGGGTGGTCTAGATTTTCTTTCCATTAAAAAAAAATGGCAATAAGATTTCGCTTCATGGAGTTACTTTGATCCCCCACTTTTCTCAAAGATCCTACTTTTTTATTTTCTGTCAGCTAAAATTATTTAATGTTAATTCAGCATCCTTCTAATGCATATGACTTGAGGGCGATGTATACATCTTGGGATATTATGACTAAGAATCGCACTTGACTCGTGAATGGGATAAAAATAGAGCGTACGTTACATATTTTTCTTGACTGTTATTGAATCATCGACTTTCGTACATTAGATTCAGCTGGATAGTTGATGACTCACCTAACAAAAGTGCCTATGGGGACAGACGATTATCACAATATATATGTGTGGTATATCCGTCACGAAGGTCACTAGTATAGACACGTGTTCATCAAATCAGAACCGTCGGTTTCGAGGTCATAATGAATTAAGCAATAACAGTGATTAAAATTAGAGATCCTTGTAATTTCAGTGTCCTCATAAATACCGATAGGCATAAAATCGTATATATCAAAGTCACTACTTACTGCCATTCGGTACTTGTGAGGACATCAGGTGGTATCGATCGGGTGGTCCTCATAAATATCGATATGTATGAAATCGTATATATCGAAGTCACTACTTACTGCTATTCGGTACTTGTGAGGACATCGGGTGGTCTAGATTTTCTTTCCATTAAAAAAAAACGGCAATAAGATGCCACTTCATGGAGTTACTTTAATTCGCTAACCTTTCTCCAAACTCCTACTTTTTTATTTTCCGTCAGCTAAAATTATTCAATGTTAATTCAGCATCCTTCTAATGCATAGGACTTGAGGGCGATGGATACATCTGGGGATATTATGATTAAGAATCGCACTTGACTCGTGAATGGGATAAAAATGGAGCGTACGTTACATAATTTTCTTGACTTTTATTGAATCATCGACTTTCGTACATTAAATTCAGCTGGATAGTTGATAACTCACCTAACAAAAGTGCCTATGGGAACAGACGATTATCACAATATATAGGTGTGGTATATCCGTCACGAAGGTCACTAGTTTAGACACGTGTTCATCAAATCAGAACCGTCGGGTTCGAAGTCATAATTAATTAAACACTAAAAGTGGCTAAAATTAGAAATCCTTGTAATGTCAGTGTCCTCATAAATACCGATAGGCATAAAATCGTTTATATCAAAGTCACTACTTACTGCTATTCAGTACTTGTGAGGACATCAGGTGGTATTGATCAGGTGGTCCTCATAAATACCGATAGGCATAAAATCGTATATATCGAAGTCACTACTTACTGCTATTCGGTACTTGTGAGGACATCGGGTGGTCTAGATTTTCTTTCAATTAAAAAAAAACGGCAATAGGATGCCACTTCATGGAGTTACTTTGATTCGCTAACCTTTCTCCAAACTCCTACTTTTTTATTGTCTGTCAGTTAAAATTATTCAATGTTAATTCAGCTTCCTTCTAATGCATATGACTTGAGGGCGATGGATACATCTGGGGATATTATGACTAAGAATCGCACTTGACTAGTGAATGGGATAAAAATGGAGCGTACGTTACATATTTTTCTTGACTGTTATTGAATCATCGACTTTCGTACATTAGATTCAGCTGGATAGTTGATGACTCACCTAACAAAAGTGCCTATGGGGACAGACGATTATCACAATATATATGTGTGGTATATCCGTCACGAAGGTCACTAGTATAGACACGTGTTCATCAAATCAGAACCGTCGGTTTCGAGGTCATAATGAATTAAGCAATAACAGTGATTAAAATTAGAGATCCTTGTAATTTCAGTGTCCTCATAAATACCGATAGGCATAAAATCGTATATATCAAATTCACTACTTACTGCCATTCGGTACTTGTAAGGACATCAGGTGGTATCGATCGGGTGGTCCTCAGAAATACCGATAGGCATAAAATCGTATATATCGAAGTCACTACTTACTGCTATTCGGTTTTTGTGAGGACATCCGGTGGTCTAGATTTTCTTTCAATTAAAAAAAAACGGCAATAAAATGCCACTTCATGGAGTTACTTTAATTCGCTAACCTTTCTCCAAACTCCTACTTTTTTATTTTCTGTCAGTTAAAATTATTTAATGTTAATGCAGCATCCTTCTAATTCATATGACTTGAGGGCGATGGATACATCTGGGGATATTATGACTAATAATCGCACTCGACTAGTGAATGGGATAAAAATCATCGACTTTCGTACATGAGATTCAGCTGGATAGTTGATGACTCACCTAACAAAAGTGCCTATGGGGACAGACGATTATCACAATATATGCGTGTGGTATGTCCGTCACGAAGGTCACTAGTATAGACACGTGTTCATCAAATATGAAACGTCGGTTTCGAGGTCATAACTCATTAAACACTAAAAGTGGCTAAAATTATAAATCCTTGTAATGTCAGTGTCCTCATAAATACCGATAGGCATAAAATCGTATATATCAAAGTCACTACTTACTGCTATTCAGTACTTGTGAGGACATCAGGTGGTATCGATCGGGTGGTCCTCATAAATACCGATAGGCATAAAATCGTTTATATCGAAGTCACTACTTACTGCTATTCGGTACTTGTGAGGACATCCGGTGGTCTAGATTCTCTTTGCATTAAAAAAAATGGCAATGAGATGCCACTTCATGGAGTTACTTTGATCCCCCACTTTTTTTAAAACTCCTCCTTTTCTGTTTTCTGTCCGCAAAAATTGTTCAATGTTAATTCAGCATCCTTCTAATGCATATGACTTGAGGGCAATGGATACATCAGAGGATATTATGACTAATAATCGCACTTGACTAGTGAATGGGATAAAAATCATCGACTTTCGTACATGAGATTCAGCTGGATAGTTGATGACTCACCTAATAAAAATTCGTATGGGGACAGACGATTATCACAATATATGGGTGTGGTATATCCGTCACGAAGGTCACTAGTATAGACACGTGTTCATCAAATAGGAAACGTCGGTTTCGAGGTCGTAATTAATTAAGCAATAACAGTGAATAAAATTAAAGATCCTTGTAATTTCAGTGTCCTCATAAATACCGATAGGCATAAAATCGTATATATCAAAGTCACTACTTACTGCCATTCGGTACCCTTGAGGACATCAGGTGGTATCGACCGGGTGGTCCTCATAAATACCGATAGGCATAAAATCGTTTATATCGAAGTCACTACTTACTGCTATTCGGTACTTGTGAGGACATCGGGTGGTCTAGATTTTCTTTCCATTAAAAAAAAAACGGCAATAGGATGCCACGTCATGGAGTTACTTTGATTCGCTAACCTTTCTCCAAACTCCTACTTTTTTATTGTCTGTCAGTTAAAATTATTCAATGTTAATTCAGCATCCTTCTAATGCATATGACTTGAGGGCGATGGATACATCTGGGGATATTATGACTAAGAATCGCACTTGACTAGTGAATGGGATAAAAATGGAGCGTACGTTACAGATTTTTCTTGACTTTTATTGAATCATCGACTTTCGTCCATTACATTCAGCTGGATAGTTAATGACTCACCTAACAAAAGTGCCTATGGGGACAGACGATTATCACAATATATAGGTGTGGTATATCCGTCACGAAGGTCACTAGTATAGACACGTGTTCATCAAATATGAAACGTCGGTTTCGAGGTCATAACTCATTAAACACTAAAAGTGGCTAAAATTAGAAATCCTTGTAATGTCAGTGTCCTCATAAATACCGATAGGCATAAAATCGTTTATATCAAAGTCACTACTTACTGCTATTCAGTACTTGTGAGGACATCAGGTGGTATCGATCAGGTGGTCCTCATAAATACCGATAGGCATAAAATCATATATATCGAAGTCACTACTTACTGCTATTCGGTACTTGTGAAGACATCGGGTGGTCTAGATTTTCTTTCCATTAAAAAAAAATGGCAATAAGATTTCGCTTCATGGAGTTACTTTGATCCCCCACTTTTCTCAAAGCTCCTACTTTTTCATTTTCTGTCAGCTAAAATTATTTAATGTTAATTCAGCATCCTTCTAATGCATATGTCTTGAGGGCGATGTATACATCTTGGGATATTATTACTAAGAATCGCACTTGACTCGTGAATGGGATAAAAATGGAGCGTACGTTACATATTTTTCTTGACTGTTATTGAATCATCGACTTTCGTACATTAGATTCAGCTGGATAGTTGATGACTCACCTAACAAAAGTGCCTATGGGGACAGACGATTATCACAATATATATGTGTGGTATATCCGTCACGAAGGTCACTAGTATAGACACGTGTTCATCAAATCAGAACCGTCGGTTTCGAGGTCATAATGAATTAAGCAATAACAGTGATTAAAATTGAAGATCCTTGTAATTTCAGTGTCCTCATAAATACCGATAGGCATAAAATCGTATATATCAAAGTCACTACTTACTGCTATTCAGTACTTGTGAGGACATCAGGTGGTATCGATCGGGTGGTCCTCATAAATACCGATAGGCATAAAATCGTATATATCGAAGTCACTACTTACTGCTATCCGGTACTTGCGAGGACATCGGGTGGTCTAGATTTTCTTTCCATTAAAAAAAAATGGCAATAAGATTTCGCTTCATGGAGTTACTTTGATCCCCCACTTTTCTCAAAGATCCTACTTTTTTATTTTCTGTCAGCTAAAATTATTTAATGTTAATTCAGCATCCTTCTAATGCATATGACTTGAGGGCGATGTATACATCTTGGGATATTATGACTAAGAATCGCACTTGACTCGTGAATGGGATAAAAATAGAGCGTACGTTACATATTTTTCTTGACTGTTATTGAATCATCGACTTTCGTACATTAGATTCAGCTGGATAGTTGATGACTCACCTAACAAAAGTGCCTATGGGGACAGACGATTATCACAATATATATGTGTGGTATATCCGTCACGAAGGTCACTAGTATAGACACGTGTTCATCAAATCAGAACCGTCGGTTTCGAGGTCATAATGAATTAAGCAATAACAGTGATTAAAATTAGAGATCCTTGTAATTTCAGTGTCCTCATAAATACCGATAGGCATAAAATCGTATATATCAAAGTCACTACTTACTGCCATTCGGTACTTGTGAGGACATCAGGTGGTATCGATCGGGTGGTCCTCATAAATATCGATATGTATGAAATCGTATATATCGAAGTCACTACTTACTGCTATTCGGTACTTGTGAGGACATCGGGTGGTCTAGATTTTCTTTCCATTAAAAAAAAACGGCAATAAGATGCCACTTCATGGAGTTACTTTAATTCGCTAACCTTTCTCCAAACTCCTACTTTTTTATTTTCCGTCAGCTAAAATTATTCAATGTTAATTCAGCATCCTTCTAATGCATAGGACTTGAGGGCGATGGATACATCTGGGGATATTATGATTAAGAATCGCACTTGACTCGTGAATGGGATAAAAATGGAGCGTACGTTACATAATTTTCTTGACTTTTATTGAATCATCGACTTTCGTACATTAAATTCAGCTGGATAGTTGATAACTCACCTAACAAAAGTGCCTATGGGAACAGACGATTATCACAATATATAGGTGTGGTATATCCGTCACGAAGGTCACTAGTTTAGACACGTGTTCATCAAATCAGAACCGTCGGGTTCGAAGTCATAATTAATTAAACACTAAAAGTGGCTAAAATTAGAAATCCTTGTAATGTCAGTGTCCTCATAAATACCGATAGGCATAAAATCGTTTATATCAAAGTCACTACTTACTGCTATTCAGTACTTGTGAGGACATCAGGTGGTATTGATCAGGTGGTCCTCATAAATACCGATAGGCATAAAATCGTATATATCGAAGTCACTACTTACTGCTATTCGGTACTTGTGAGGACATCGGGTGGTCTAGATTTTCTTTCAATTAAAAAAAAACGGCAATAGGATGCCACTTCATGGAGTTACTTTGATTCGCTAACCTTTCTCCAAACTCCTACTTTTTTATTGTCTGTCAGTTAAAATTATTCAATGTTAATTCAGCTTCCTTCTAATGCATATGACTTGAGGGCGATGGATACATCTGGGGATATTATGACTAAGAATCGCACTTGACTAGTGAATGGGATAAAAATGGAGCGTACGTTACATATTTTTCTTGACTGTTATTGAATCATCGACTTTCGTACATTAGATTCAGCTGGATAGTTGATGACTCACCTAACAAAAGTGCCTATGGGGACAGACGATTATCACAATATATATGTGTGGTATATCCGTCACGAAGGTCACTAGTATAGACACGTGTTCATCAAATCAGAACCGTCGGTTTCGAGGTCATAATGAATTAAGCAATAACAGTGATTAAAATTAGAGATCCTTGTAATTTCAGTGTCCTCATAAATACCGATAGGCATAAAATCGTATATATCAAAGTCACTACTTACTGCCATTCGGTACTTGTAAGGACATCAGGTGGTATCGATCGGGTGGTCCTCAGAAATACCGATAGGCATAAAATCGTATATATCGAAGTCACTACTTACTGCTATTCGGTTTTTGTGAGGACATCCGGTGGTCTAGATTTTCTTTCAATTAAAAAAAAACGGCAATAAAATGCCACTTCATGGAGTTACTTTAATTCGCTAACCTTTCTCCAAACTCCTACTTTTTTATTTTCTGTCAGTTAAAATTATTTAATGTTAATGCAGCATCCTTCTAATTCATATGACTTGAGGGCGATGGATACATCTGGGGATATTATGACTAATAATCGCACTCGACTAGTGAATGGGATAAAAATCATCGACTTTCGTACATGAGATTCAGCTGGATAGTTGATGACTCACCTAACAAAAGTGCCTATGGGGACAGACGATTATCACAATATATGCGTGTGGTATGTCCGTCACGAAGGTCACTAGTATAGACACGTGTTCATCAAATATGAAACGTCGGTTTCGAGGTCATAACTCATTAAACACTAAAAGTGGCTAAAATTATAAATCCTTGTAATGTCAGTGTCCTCATAAATACCGATAGGCATAAAATCGTATATATCAAAGTCACTACTTACTGCTATTCAGTACTTGTGAGGACATCAGGTGGTATCGATCGGGTGGTCCTCATAAATACCGATAGGCATAAAATCGTTTATATCGAAGTCACTACTTACTGCTATTCGGTACTTGTGAGGACATCCGGTGGTCTAGATTCTCTTTGCATTAAAAAAAATGGCAATGAGATGCCACTTCATGGAGTTACTTTGATCCCCCACTTTTTTTAAAACTCCTCCTTTTCTGTTTTCTGTCCGCAAAAATTGTTCAATGTTAATTCAGCATCCTTCTAATGCATATGACTTGAGGGCAATGGATACATCAGAGGATATTATGACTAATAATCGCACTTGACTAGTGAATGGGATAAAAATCATCGACTTTCGTACATGAGATTCAGCTGGATAGTTGATGACTCACCTAATAAAAATTCGTATGGGGACAGACGATTATCACAATATATGGGTGTGGTATATCCGTCACGAAGGTCACTAGTATAGACACGTGTTCATCAAATAGGAAACGTCGGTTTCGAGGTCGTAATTAATTAAGCAATAACAGTGAATAAAATTAAAGATCCTTGTAATTTCAGTGTCCTCATAAATACCGATAGGCATAAAATCGTATATATCAAAGTCACTACTTACTGCCATTCGGTACCCTTGAGGACATCAGGTGGTATCGACCGGGTGGTCCTCATAAATACCGATAGGCATAAAATCGTTTATATCGAAGTCACTACTTACTGCTATTCGGTACTTGTGAGGACATCGGGTGGTCTAGATTTTCTTTCCATTAAAAAAAAAACGGCAATAGGATGCCACGTCATGGAGTTACTTTGATTCGCTAACCTTTCTCCAAACTCCTACTTTTTATTGTCTGTCAGACAAAACTATTCAATGTTAATTCAGCATCCTTCTAATGCATATGACTTGAGGGCAATGAATACATCTGGGGATATTATGACTAATAATCGCACTTGACTAGTGAATGAGATAAAAATGGAGCGTACGTTACATATTTTTCTTGACTTTTATTGAGTCATCGTCTTTCGTACATGAGATTCAGCTGGATAGTTGATGACTCACCTAACAAAAGTGCGTATGTGGACACACAATTATCACATTATATGGGTGTGGTATATCCGTCACGAAGGTCACTAGTATAGACACGTATTCATCAAATAGGAAACGTCGGTTTCGAGGTCATAATTAATTAAGCAATATCAGTGATTAAAATTAAAAATCCTTGTAATTTCAGTGTCCTCATAAATACCGATAGGCATAAAATTGTATATATCAAAGTCACTACTTACTGCCATTCGGTACTTGTGAGGACATCAGGTGGTATCGATCGGGTGGTCCTCATAAATATCGATATGTATGAAATCGTATATATCGAAGTCACTACTTACTGCTATTCGGTACTTGTGAGGACATCGGGTGGTCTAGATTTTCTTTCCATTAAAAAAAAACGGCAATAAGATGCCACTTCATGGAGTTACTTTAATTCGCTAACCTTTCTCCAAACTCCTACTTTTTTATTTTCCGTCAGCTAAAATTATTCAATGTTAATTCAGCATCCTTCTAATGCATAGGACTTGAGGGCGATGGATACATCTGGGGATATTATGACTGAGAATCGCACTTGACTCGTGAATGGGATAAAAATGGAGCGTACGTTACATAATTTTCTTGACTTTTATTGAATCATCGACTTTCGTACATTAAATTCAGCTGGATAGTTGATAACTCACCTAACAAAAGTGCCTATGGGAACAGACGATTATCACAATATATAGGTGTGGTATATCCGTCACGAAGGTCACTAGTTTAGACACGTGTTCATCAAATCAGAACCGTCGGGTTCGAAGTCATAATTAATTAAGCAATAACAGTGATTAAAATTAGAGATCCTTGTAATTTCAGTGTCCTCATAAATACCGATAGGCATAAAATCGTATATATCAAAGTCACTACTTACTGCCATTCGGTACTTGTGAGGACATCAGGTGGTATCGATCGGGTGGTCCTCCTAAATACCGATAGGCATAAAAGCGTATATATCGAAGTCACTACTTACTGCTATTCGGTACTTGTGAGGACATCGGGTGGTCTAGATTTTCTTTCCATTAAAAAAAAATGTCAATAAGATGCCGCTTCATGGAGTTACTTTGATCCCCCACTTTTCTCAAAACGCCTACTTTTCTATTTTCTGTCCGCCAAAATTATTCAATGTTAATTCAGCATCCTTCTAATGCATATGACTTGAGGGCAATGGATACATCTGGGGATATTATGACTAATAATCGCACTTGACTAGTGAATGGGATAAAAATGGAGCGTACGTTACATATTTTTCTTGGCTTTTATTGACTCATCGACTTTCGTACATGAGATTCAGCTGGATAGTTGATGACTCACCTAACAAAAGTGCGTATGGGGACAGACGATTCTCACAATATATGTGTGTGGTATATCCGTCACGAAGATCACTAGTATAGACGAGTGTTCATCAAATAGAAAACGTCGGTTTCGAGGTCATAATTAATTAAGCAATAACAGTGGCTAAAATGAAAGATCCTTGTAATTTCAGTGTCCTCATAAATACTGATAGGCATAAAATCGTATATATCAAAGTCACTACTTACTGCTATTTGGTACTTGTGAGGACATCAGGTGGTATCGATCGGGTGGTCCTCATAAATACCGATAGGCATAAAATCGTAGATATCGAAGTCACTACTTACTGCTATTCGGTACTTGTGAGGACATCGGGTGGTCTAGATTTTCTTTCAATTAAAAAAAAACGGCAATAAAATGCCACTTCATGGAGTTACTTTAATTCGCTAACCTTTCTCCAAACTCCTACTTTTTTATTTTCTGTCAGTTAAAATTATTCAATGTTAATTCAGCTTCCTTCTAATGCATATGACTTGAGGGCGATGGATACATCTGGGGATATTATGACTAAGAATCGCACTTGACTAGTGAATGGGATAAAAATGGAGCGTACGTTACATATTTTTCTTGACTTTTATTGAATCATCGACTTTCGTACATTAAATTCAGCTGGATAGTTGATGACTCACCCAACAAAAGTGCCTATGGGGACAGACGATTATCACAATATATGCGTGTAGTATATCCATCACGAAGGTCACTAGTATAGACACGTGTTCATCAAATATGAAACGTCGGTTTCGAGGTCATAACTCATTAAACACTAAAAGTGGCTAAAATTAGAAATCCTTGTAATGTCAGTGTCCTCATAAATACCGATAGGCATAAAATCGTTTATATCAAAGTCACTACTTACTGCTATTCAGTACTTGTGAGGACATCAGGTGGTATCGATCAGGTGGTCCTCATAAATACCGATAGGCATAAAATCGTATATATCGAAGTCACTACTTACTGCTATTCGGTACTTGTGAGGACATCGGGTGGTCTAGATTTTCTTTCCATTAAAAAAAAAATGGCAATAGGATGCCACTTCATGGAGTTACTTTGATTCGCTAACCTTTCTCCAAACTCCTACTTTTTTATTGTCTGTCAGCCAAAATTATTCAATGTTAATTCAGCATGCTTCTAATGCATATGACTTGAGGGCAATGGATACATCTGGGGACATTATGACTAATAATCGCACTTGACTAGTGAATGGGATAAAAATGGAGCGTACGTTACATATTTTTCTTGGCTTTTATTGAGTCATCGACTTTCGTACATGAGATTCAGCTGGATAGTTGATGACTCACCTAACAAAAGTGCGTATGGGGACAGACGATTATCACAATATATGTGTGTGGTATATCCGTCACGAAGGTCACTAGTATAAACACGTGTTCATCAAATAGGAAACGTCGGTTTCGAGGTCGTAATTAATTAAGCAATAACAGTGAATAAAATTAAAGATCCTTGTAATTTCAGTGTCCTCATAAATACCGATAGGCATAAAATCGTATATATCAAAGTCACTACTTACTGTTATTCGGTACCCTTGAGGACATCAGCCGGTATCGATCGGGTGGTCCTCATAAATACCGATAGGCATAAAATCGTTTATATCGAAGTCACTACTTACTGCTATTCGGTACTTGTGAGGACATCGGGTGGTCTAGATTTTCTTTCCATTAAAAAAAAAACGGCAATAGGATGCCACTTCATGGAGTTAATTTGATTCGCTAACCTTTCTCCAAACTCCTACTTTTTTATTGTCTGTCAGCCAAAATTATTCAATGTTAATTCAGCATGCTTCTAATGCATATGACTTGAGGGCAATGGATACATCTGGGGATATTATGACTAATAATCGCACTTGACTAGTGAATGGGTTAAAAATGGAGCGTACGTTACATATTTTTCTTGGCTTTTATTGAGTCATCGACTTTCGTACATGAGATTCAGCTGGATAGTTGATGACTCACCTAACAAAAGTGCGTATGGGGACAGACGATTATCACAATATATGTGTGTGGTATATCCGTCACGAAGATCACTAGTATAGACGAGTGTTCATCAAATAGAAAACGTCGGTTTCGAGGTCATAATTAATTAAGCAATAACAGTGGCTAAAATTAAAGATCCTTGTAATTTCAGTGTCCTCATAAATACTGATAGGCATAAAATTGTATATATCAAAGTCACTACTTACTGCCATTCGGTACTTGTGAGGACATCAGGTGGTATCGATCGGGTGGTCCTCATAAATATCGATATGTATGAAATCGTATATATCGAAGTCACTACTTACTGCTATTCGGTACTTGTGAGGACATCGGGTGGTCTAGATTTTCTTTCCATTAAAAAAAAACGGCAATAAGATGCCACTTCATGGAGTTACTTTAATTCGCTAACCTTTCTCCAAACTCCTACTTTTTTATTTTCCGTCAGCTAAAATTATTCAATGTTAATTCAGCATCCTTCTAATGCATAGGACTTGAGGGCGATGGATACATCTGGGGATATTATGACTGAGAATCGCACTTGACTCGTGAATGGGATAAAAATGGAGCGTACGTTACATAATTTTCTTGACTTTTATTGAATCATCGACTTTCGTACATTAAATTCAGCTGGATAGTTGATAACTCACCTAACAAAAGTGCCTATGGGAACAGACGATTATCACAATATATAGGTGTGGTATATCCGTCACGAAGGTCACTAGTTTAGACACGTGTTCATCAAATCAGAACCGTCGGGTTCGAAGTCATAATTAATTAAGCAATAACAGTGATTAAAATTAGAGATCCTTGTAATTTCAGTGTCCTCATAAATACCGATAGGCATAAAATCGTATATATCAAAGTCACTACTTACTGCCATTCGGTACTTGTGAGGACATCAGGTGGTATCGATCGGGTGGTCCTCCTAAATACCGATAGGCATAAAAGCGTATATATCGAAGTCACTACTTACTGCTATTCGGTACTTGTGAGGACATCGGGTGGTCTAGATTTTCTTTCCATTAAAAAAAAATGTCAATAAGATGCCGCTTCATGGAGTTACTTTGATCCCCCACTTTTCTCAAAACTCCTACTTTTCTATTTTCTGTCCGCCAAAATTATTCAATGTTAATTCAGCATCCTTCTAATGCATATGACTTGAGGGTAATGGATACATCTGGGGATATTATGACTAATAATCGCACTTGACTAGTGAATGGGATAAAAATGGAGCGTACGTTACATATTTTTCTTGGCTTTTATTGACTCATCGACTTTCGTACATGAGATTCAGCTGGATAGTTGATGACTCACCTAACAAAAGTGCGTATGGGGACAGACGATTCTCACAATATATGTGTGTGGTATATCCGTCACGAAGATCACTAGTATAGACGAGTGTTCATCAAATAGAAAACGTCGGTTTCGAGGTCATAATTAATTAAGCAATAACAGTGGCTAAAATGAAAGATCCTTGTAATTTCAGTGTCCTCATAAATACTGATAGGCATAAAATCGTATATATCAAAGTCACTACTTACTGCTATTTGGTACTTGTGAGGACATCAGGTGGTATCGATCGGGTGGTCCTCATAAATACCGATAGGCATAAAATCGTAGATATCGAAGTCACTACTTACTGCTATTCGGTACTTGTGAGGACATCGGGTGGTCTAGATTTTCTTTCAATTAAAAAAAAACGGCAATAAAATGCCACTTCATGGAGTTACTTTAATTCGCTAACCTTTCTCCAAACTCCTACTTTTTTATTTTCTGTCAGTTAAAATTATTCAATGTTAATTCAGCTTCCTTCTAATGCATATGACTTGAGGGCGATGGATACATCTGGGGATATTATGACTAAGAATCGCACTTGACTAGTGAATGGGATAAAAATGGAGCGTACGTTACATATTTTTCTTGACTTTTATTGAATCATCGACTTTCGTACATTAAATTCAGCTGGATAGTTGATGACTCACCCAACAAAAGTGCCTATGGGGACAGACGATTATCACAATATATGCGTGTAGTATATCCATCACGAAGGTCACTAGTATAGACACGTGTTCATCAAATATGAAACGTCGGTTTCGAGGTCATAACTCATTAAACACTAAAAGTGGCTAAAATTAGAAATCCTTGTAATGTCAGTGTCCTCATAAATACCGATAGGCATAAAATCGTTTATATCAAAGTCACTACTTACTGCTATTCAGTACTTGTGAGGACATCAGGTGGTATCGATCAGGTGGTCCTCATAAATACCGATAGGCATAAAATCGTATATATCGAAGTCACTACTTACTGCTATTCGGTACTTGTGAGGACATCGGGTGGTCTAGATTTTCTTTCCATTAAAAAAAAAACGGCAATAGGATGCCACTTCATGGAGTTACTTTGATTCGCTAACCTTTCTCCAAACTCCTACTTTTTTATTGTCTGTCAGCCAAAATTATTCAATGTTAATTCAGCATGCTTCTAATGCATATGACTTGAGGGCAATGGATACATCTGGGGACATTATGACTAATAATCGCACTTGACTAGTGAATGGGATAAAAATGGAGCGTACGTTACATATTTTTCTTGGCTTTTATTGAGTCATCGACTTTCGTACATGAGATTCAGCTGGATAGTTGATGACTCACCTAACAAAAGTGCGTATGGGGACAGACGATTATCACAATATATGTGTGTGGTATATCCGTCACGAAGGTCACTAGTATAAACACGTGTTCATCAAATAGGAAACGTCGGTTTCGAGGTCGTAATTAATTAAGCAATAACAGTGAATAAAATTAAAGATCCTTGTAATTTCAGTGTCCTCATAAATACCGATAGGCATAAAATCGTATATATCAAAGTCACTACTTACTGTTATTCGGTACCCTTGAGGACATCAGCCGGTATCGATCGGGTGGTCCTCATAAATACCGATAGGCATAAAATCGTTTATATCGAAGTCACTACTTACTGCTATTCGGTACTTGTGAGGACATCGGGTGGTCTAGATTTTCTTTCCATTAAAAAAAAAACGGCAATAGGATGCCACTTCATGGAGTTACTTTGATTCGCTAACCTTTCTCCAAACTCCTACTTTTTTATTGTCTGTCAGCCAAAATTATTCAATGTTAATTCAGCATGCGTCTAATGCATATGACTTAAGGGCAATGGATACATCTGGGGATATTATGACTAATAATCGCACTTGACTAGTGAATGGGTTAAAAATGGAGCGTACGTTACATATTTTTCTTGGCTTTTATTGAGTCATCGACTTTCGTACATGAGATTCAGCTGGATAGTTGATGACTCACCTAACAAAAGTGCGTATGGGGACAGACGATTATCACAATATATGTGTGTGGTATATCCGTCACGAAGATCACTAGTATAGACGAGTGTTCATCAAATAGAAAACGTCGGTTTCGAGGTCATAATTAATTAAGCAATAACAGTGGCTAAAATTAAAGATCCTTGTAATTTCAGTGTCCTCATAAATACTGATAGGCATAAAATCGTATATATCAAAGTCACTACTTACTTCCATTTGGTACTTGTGAGGACATCAGGTGGTATCGATCGGGTGGTCCTCATAAATACCGATAGGCATAAAATCGTATATATCGAAGTCACTACTTACTGCTATTCGGTACTTGTGAGGACATCGGGTGGTCTAGATTTTCTTTCCATTAAAAAAAAATGGCAATAAGATTTCGCTTCATGGAGTTACTTTGATCCCCCACTTTTCTCAAAGCTCCTACTTTTTTATTTTCTGTCAGCTAAAATTATTTAATGTTAATTCAGCATCCTTCTAGTGCATATGACTTGAGGGCGATGTATACATCTTGGGATATTATGACTAAGAATCGCACTTGACTCGTGAATGGGATAAAAATGGAGCGTACGTTACATATTTTTCTTGACTGTTATTGAATCATCGACTTTCGTACATTAGATTCAGCTGGATAGTTGATGACTCACCTAACAAAAGTGCCTATGGGGACAGACGATTATCACAATATATATGTGTGGTATATCCGTCACGAAGGTCACTAGTATAGACACGTGTTCATCAAATCAGAACCGTCGGTTTCGAGGTCATAATGAATTAAGCAATAACAGTGATTAAAATTAGAGATCCTTGTAATTTCAGTGTCCTCATAAATACCGATAGGCATAAAATCGTATATATCAAAGTCACTACTTACTGCCATTCGGTACTTGTAAGGACATCAGGTGGTATCGATCGGGTGGTCCTCAGAAATACCGATAGGCATAAAATCGTATATATCGAAGTCACTACTTACTGCTATTCGGTTTTTGTGAGGACATCCGGTGGTCTAGATTTTCTTTCCATTAAAAAAAAACAGTAATAAGATGCTACTTCATGGAGTTACTTTGATCCCCCACTTTTCTCAAAACTCCTACTTTTTTATTTTCTGTCCGCAAAAATCATTCAATGTTAATTCAGCATCCTTCTTATGCATAAGACTTGAGGGCAATGGATACATCTGGGGATATTATGACTAATAATCGCACTTGACTAGTGAATGGGATAAAAATCATCGACTTTCGTACATGAGATTCAGCTGGATAGTTGATGACTCACCTAATAAAAGTGCGTATGGGGACAGACGATTATCACAATATATGGGTGTGGTATATCCGTCACGAAGGTCACTAGTATAGACACGTGTTCATCAAATCGGAACCGTCGGTTTCGAGGTCATAATTAATTAAGCAATAACAGTGGCTAAAATTAGAGATACTTGTAATTTCAGTGTCCTCATAAATACCGATAGGCATAAAATGGTATATATCAAAGTCACTACTTACTGCCATTCGGTACTTGTGAGGACATCAGGTGGTATCGATCGGGTGGTCCTCCTAAATACCGATAGGCATAAAATCGTTTATATCAAAGTCACTACTTACTGCTATTCAGTACTTGTAAGGACATCAGGTGGTATCGATCGGGTGGTCCTCATAAATACCGATAGGCATAAAATCGTATATATCGAAGTCACTACTTACTGCTATCCGGTACTTGCGAGGACATCGGGTGGTCTAGATTTTCTTTCCATTAAAAAAAAATGGCAATAAGATTTCGCTTCATGGAGTTACTTTGATCCCCCACTTTTCTCAAAGCTCCTACTTTTTTATTTTCTGTCAGCTAAAATTATTTAATGTTAATTCGGCATACTTCTAATGCATATGACTTGAGGGCGATGTATACATCTTGGGATATTATGACTAAGAATCGCACTTGACTCGTGAATGGGATAAAAATGGAGCGTACGTTACATATTTTTCTTGACTGTTATTGAATCATCGACTTTCGTACATTAGATTCAGCTGGATAGTTGATGACTCACCTAACAAAAGTGCCTATGGGGACAGACGATTATCACAATATATATGTGTGGTATATCCGTCACGAAGATCACTAGTATAGACACGTGTTCATCAAATCAGAACCGTCGGTTTCGAGGTCATAATGAATTAAGCAATAACAGTGATTAAAATTAGAGATCCTTGTAATTTCAGTGTCCTCATAAATACCGATAGGCATAAAATCGTATATATCAAAGTCACTACTTACTGCCATTCGGTACTTGCAAGTACATCAGGTGGTATCGATCGGGTGGTCCTCAGAAGTACCGATAGGCATAAAAGCGTATATATCGAAGTCACTACTTACTGCTATTCGGTACTTGTGAGGACATCGGGTGGTCTAGATTTTCTTTCCATTAAAAAAAAACGGCAATAAGATGCCACTTCATGGAGTTACTTTTATTCGCTAACCTTTCTCCAAACTCCTACTTTTTATTGTCTGTCAGCCAAAATTATTCAATGTTAATTCAGCATCCTTCTAATGCATATGACTTGAGGGCAATGAATACATCTGGGGATATTATGACTAATAATCGCACTTGACTAGTGAATGGGATAAAAATGGAGCGTACGTTACATATTTTTCTTGACTTTTATTGAGTCATCGTCTTTCGTACATGAGATTCAGCTGGATAGTTGATGACTCACCTAACAAAAGTGCGTATGTGGACACACAATTATCACATTATATGGGTGTGGTATATCCGTCACGAAGGTCACTAGTATAGACACGTGTTCATCAAATAGGAAACGTCGGTTTCGAGGTCATAATTAATTAAGCAATATCAGTGATTAAAATTAAAGATCCTTGGAATTTCAGTGTCCTCATAAATACCGATAGGCATAAAATTGTATATATCAAAGTCACTACTTACTGCCATTCGGTACTTGTGAGGACATCAGGTGGTATCGATCGGGTGGTCCTCATAAATATCGATATGTATGAAATCGTATATATCGAAGTCACTACTTACTGCTATTCGGTACTTGTGATGACATCGGGTGGTCTAGATTTTCTTTCCATTAAAAAAAAAACGGCAATAAGATGCCACTTCATGGAGTTACTTTAATTCGCTAACCTTTCTCCAAACTCCTACTTTTTTATTTTCTGTCAGCTAAAATTATTCAATGTTAATTCAGCATCCTTCTAATGCATAGGACTTGAGGGCGATGGATACATCTGGGGATATTATGACTAAGAATCGCACTTGACTCGTGAATGGGATAAAAATGGAGCGTACGTTACATAATTTTCTTGACTTTTATTGAATCATCGACTTTCGTACATTAAATTCAGCTGGATAGTTGATAACTCACCTAACAAAAGTGCCTATGGGGACAGACGATTATCACAATATATAGGTGTGGTATATCCGTAACGAAGGTCACTAGTTTAGACACGTGTTCATCAAATCAGAACCGTCGGGTTCGAGGTATTAATTAATTAAGCAATAACAGTGATTAAAATTAGAGATGCTTGTAATTTCAGTGTCCTCATAAATACCGATAGGCATAAAATCGTATATATCAAAGTCACTACTTACTGCCATTCGGTACTTGTGAGGACATCAGGTGGTATCGATCGGGTGGTCCTCCTAAATACCGATAGGCATAAAATCGTAGATATCGAAGTCACTACTTACTGCTATTCGGTACTTGTGAGGACATCGGGTGGTCTAGATTTTCTTTCAATTAAAAAAAAACGGCAATAGGATGCCACTTCATGGAGTTACTTTGATTCGCTAACCTTTCTCCAAACTCCTACTTTTTTATTGTCTGTCAGTTAAAATTATTCAATGTTAATTCAGCTTCCTTCTAATGCATATGACTTGAGGGCGATGGATACATCTGGGGATATTATGACTAAGAATCGCACTTGACTAGTGAATGGGATAAAAATGGAGCGTACGTTACATATTTTTCTTGACTGTTATTGAATCATCGACTTTCGTACATTAGATTCAGCTGGATAGTTGATGACTCACCTAACAAAAGTGCCTATGGGGAGAGACGATTATCACAATATATATGTGTGGTATATCCGTCACGAAGGTCACTAGTATAGACACGTGTTCATCAAATCAGAACCGTCGGTTTCGAGGTCATAATGAATTAAGCAATAACAGTGATTAAAATTAGAGATCCTTGTAATTTCAGTGTCCTCATAAATACCGATAGGCATAAAATCGTATATATCAAAGTCACTACTTACTGCCATTCGGTACTTGTAAGGACATCAGGTGGTATCGATCGGGTGGTCCTCAGAAATACCGATAGGCATAAAATCGTATATATCGAAGTCACTACTTACTGCTATTCGGTTTTTGTGAGGACATCCGGTGGTCTAGATTTTCTTTCAATTAAGAAAAACGGCAATAAAATGCCACTTCATGGAGTTACTTTAATTCGCTAACCTTTCTCCAAACTCCTACTTTTTTATTTTCTGTCAGTTAAAATTATTTAATGTTAATGCAGCATCCTTCTAATTCATATGACTTGAGGGCGATGGATACATCTGGGGATATTATGACTAATAATCGCACTCGACTAGTGAATGGGATAAAAATCATCGACTTTCGTACATGAGATTCAGCTGGATAGTTGATGACTCACCTAACAAAAGTGCCTATGGGGACAGACGATTATCACAATATATGCGTGTGGTATGTCCGTCACGAAGGTCACTAGTATAGACACGTGTTCATCAAATATGAAACGTCGGTTTCGAGGTCATAACTCATTAAACACTAAAAGTGGCTAAAATTATAAATCCTTGTAATGTCAGTGTCCTCATAAATACCGATAGGCATAAAATCGTATATATCAAAGTCACTACTTACTGCTATTCAGTACTTGTGAGGACATCAGGTGGTATCGATCGGGTGGTCCTCATAAATACCGATAGGCATAAAATCGTTTATATCGAAGTCACTACTTACTGCTATTCGGTACTTGTGAGGACATCCGGTGGTCTAGATTCTCTTTGCATTAAAAAAAATGGCAATGAGATGCCACTTCATGGAGTTACTTTGATCCCCCACTTTTTTTAAAACTCCTCCTTTTCTGTTTTCTGTCCGCAAAAATTGTTCAATGTTAATTCAGCATCCTTCTAATGCATATGACTTGAGGGCAATGGATACATCAGAGGATATTATGACTAATAATCGCACTTGACTAGTGAATGGGATAAAAATCATCGACTTTCGTACATGAGATTCAGCTGGATAGTTGATGACTCACCTAATAAAAATTCGTATGGGGACAGACGATTATCACAATATATGGGTGTGGTATATTCGTCACGAAGGTCACTAGTATAGACACGTGTTCATCAAATAGGAAACGTCGGTTTCGAGGTCGTAATTAATTAAGCAATAACAGTGAATAAAATTAAAGATCCTTGTAATTTCAGTGTCCTCATAAATACCGATAGGCATAAAATCGTATATATCAAAGTCACTACTTACTGCCATTCGGTACCCTTGAGGACATCAGGTGGTATCGACCGGGTGGTCCTCATAAATACCGATAGGCATAAAATCGTTTATATCGAAGTCACTACTTACTGCTATTCGGTACTTGTGAGGACATCGGGTGGTCTAGATTTTCTTTCCATTAAAAAAAAAACGGCAATAGGATGCCACGTCATGGAGTTACTTTGATTCGCTAACCTTTCTCCAAACTCCTACTTTTTTATTGTCTGTCAGTTAAAATTATTCAATGTTAATTCAGCATCCTTCTAATGCATATGACTTGAGGGCGATGGATACATCTGGGGATATTATGACTAAGAATCGCACTTGACTAGTGAATGGGATAAAAATGGAGCGTACGTTACAGATTTTTCTTGACTTTTATTGAATCATCGACTTTCGTCCATTACATTCAGCTGGATAGTTAATGACTCACCCAACAAAAGTGCCTATGGGGACAGACGATTATCACAATATATGCGTGTAGTATATCCATCACGAAGATCACTAGTATAGACGAGTGTTCATCAAATAGAAAACGTCGGTTTCGAGGTCATAATTAATTAAGCAATAACAGTATCTAAAATTAAAGATCCTTGTAATTTCAGTGTCCTCATAAATACTGATAGGCATAAAATCGTATATATCAAAGTCACTACCTACTGCTATTTGGTACTTGTGAGGACATCAGGTGGTATCGATCGGGTGGTCCTCATAAATACCGATAGGCATAAAATCGTATATATCGAAGTCACTACTTACTGCTATTCGGTACTTGTGAGGACATCGGGTGCTCTAGATTTTCTTTCAATTAAAAAAAAACGGCAATAAAATGCCACTTCATGGAGTTACTTTAATTCGCTAACCTTTCTCCAAACTCCTACTTTTTTATTTTCTGTCAGTTAAAATTATTCAATGTTAATTCAGCATCCTTCTAATGCATATGACTTGAGGGCGATGTATACATCTTGGGATATTATGACTAAGAATCGCACTTGACTCGTGAATGGGATAAAAATAGAGCGTACGTTACATATTTTTCTTGACTGTTATTGAATCATCGACTTTCGTACATTAGATTCAGCTGGATAGTTGATGACTCACCTAACAAAAGTGCCTATGGGGACAGACGATTATCACAATATATATGTGTGGTATATCCGTCACGAAGGTCACTAGTATAGACACGTGTTCATCAAATCAGAACCGTCGGTTTCGAGGTCATAATGAATTAAGCAATAACAGTGATTAAAATTAGAGATCCTTGTAATTTCAGTGTCCTCATAAATACCGATAGGCATAAAATCGTATATATCAAAGTCACTACTTACTGCCATTCGGTACTTGCAAGTACATCAGGTGGTATCGATCGGGTGGTCCTCAGAAATACCGATAGGCATAAAAGCGTATATATCGAAGTCACTACTTACTGCTATTCGGTACTTGTGAGGACATCGGGTGGTCTAGATTTTTTTTCCATTAAAAAAAAACGGCAATAAGATGCTACTTCATGGAGTTACTTTTATTCGCTAACCTTTCTCCAAACTCCTACTTTTTATTGTCTGTCAGACAAAACTATTCAATGTTAATTCAGCATCCTTCTAATGCATATGACTTGAGGGCAATGAATACATCTGGGGATATTATGACTAATAATCGCACTTGACTAGTGAATGAGATAAAAATGGAGCGTACGTTACATATTTTTCTTGACTTTTATTGAGTCATCGTCTTTCGTACATGAGATTCAGCTGGATAGTTGATGACTCACCTAACAAAAGTGCGTATGTGGACACACAATTATCACATTATATGGGTGTGGTATATCCGCCACGAAGGTCACTAGTATAGACACGTATTCATCAAATAGGAAACGTCGGTTTCGAGGTCATAATTAATTAAGCAATATCAGTGATTAAAATTAAAAATCCTTGTAATTTCAGTGTCCTCATAAATACCGATAGGCATAAAATTGTATATATCAAAGTCACTACTTACTGCCATTCGGTACTTGTGAGGACATCAGGTGGTATCGATCGGGTGGTCCTCATAAATATCGATATGTATGAAATCGTATATATCGAAGTCACTACTTACTGCTATTCGGTACTTGTGAGGACATCGGGTGGTCTAGATTTTCTTTCCATTAAAAAAAAACGGCAATAAGATGCCACTTCATGGAGTTACTTTAATTCGCTAACCTTTCTCCAAACTCCTACTTTTTTATTTTCCGTCAGCTAAAATTATTCAATGTTAATTCAGCATCCTTCTAATGCATAGGACTTGAGGGCGATGGATACATCTGGGGATATTATGACTAAGAATCGCACTTGACTCGTGAATGGGATAAAAATGGAGCGTACGTTACATAATTTTCTTGACTTTTATTGAATCATCGACTTTCGTACATTAAATTCAGCTGGATAGTTGATAACTCACCTAACAAAAGTGCCTATGGGAACAGACGATTATCACAATATATAGGTGTGGTATATCCGTCACGAAGGTCACTAGTTTAGACACGTGTTCATCAAATCAGAACCGTCGGGTTCGAAGTCATAATTAATTAAGCAATAACAGTGATTAAAATTAGAGATCCTTGTAATTTCAGTGTCCTCATAAATACCGATAGGCATAAAATCGTATATATCAAAGTCACTACTTACTGCCATTCGGTACTTGTGAGGACATCAGGTGGTATCGATCGGGTGGTCCTCCTAAATACCGATAGGCATAAAAGCGTATATATCGAAGTCACTACTTACTGCTATTCGGTACTTGTGAGGACATCGGGTGGTCTAAATTTTCTTTCCATTAAAAAAAAATGTCAATAAGATGCCGCTTCATGGAGTTACTTTGATCCCCCACTTTTCTCAAAACTCCTACTTTTCTATTTTCTGTCCGCCAAAATTATTCAATGTTAATTCAGCATCCTTCTAATGCATATGACTTGAGGGCAATGGATACATCTGGGGATATTATGACTAATAATCGCACTTGACTAGTGAATGGGATAAAAATGGAGCGTACGTTACATATTTTTCTTGGCTTTTATTGACTCATCGACTTTCGTACATGAGATTCAGCTGGATAGTTGATGACTCACCTAACAAAAGTGCGTATGGGGACAGACGATTCTCACAATATATGTGTGTGGTATATCCGTCACGAAGATCACTAGTATAGACGAGTGTTCATCAAATAGAAAACGTCGGTTTCGAGGTCATAATTAATTAAGCAATAACAGTGGCTAAAATGAAAGATCCTTGTAATTTCAGTGTCCTCATAAATACTGATAGGCATAAAATCGTATATATCAAAGTCACTACTTACTGCTATTTGGTACTTGTGAGGACATCAGGTGGTATCGATCGGGTGGTCCTCATAAATACCGATAGGCATAAAATCGTAGATATCGAAGTCACTACTTACTGCTATTCGGTACTTGTGAGGACATCGGGTGGTCTAGATTTTCTTTCAATTAAAAAAAAACGGCAATAAAATGCCACTTCATGGAGTTACTTTAATTCGCTAACCTTTCTCCAAACTCCTACTTTTTTATTTTCTGTCAGTTAAAATTATTCAATGTTAATTCAGCTTCCTTCTAATGCATATGACTTGAGGGCGATGGATACATCTGGGGATATTATGACTAAGAATCGCACTTGACTAGTGAATGGGATAAAAATGGAGCGTACGTTACATATTTTTCTTGACTTTTATTGAATCATCGACTTTCGTACATTAAATTCAGCTGGATAGTTGATGACTCACCCAACAAAAGTGCCTATGGGGACAGACGATTATCACAATATATGCGTGTAGTATATCCATCACGAAGGTCACTAGTATAGACACGTGTTCATCAAATATGAAACGTCGGTTTCGAGGTCATAACTCATTAAACACTAAAAGTGGCTAAAATTAGAAATCCTTGTAATGTCAGTGTCCTCATAAATACCGATAGGCATAAAATCGTTTATATCAAAGTCACTACTTACTGCTATTCAGTACTTGTGAGGACATCAGGTGGTATCGATCAGGTGGTCCTCATAAATACCGATAGGCATAAAATCGTATATATCGAAGTCACTACTTACTGCTATTCGGTACTTGTGAGGACATCGGGTGGTCTAGATTTTCTTTCCATTAAAAAAAAAACGGCAATAGGATGCCACTTCATGGAGTTACTTTGATTCGCTAACCTTTCTCCAAACTCCTACTTTTTTATTGTCTGTCAGCCAAAATTATTCAATGTTAATTCAGCATGCTTCTAATGCATATGACTTGAGGGCAATGGATACATCTGGGGACATTATGACTAATAATCGCACTTGACTAGTGAATGGGATAAAAATGGAGCGTACGTTACATATTTTTCTTGGCTTTTATTGAGTCATCGACTTTCGTACATGAGATTCAGCTGGATAGTTGATGACTCACCTAACAAAAGTGCGTATGGGGACAGACGATTATCACAATATATGTGTGTGGTATATCCGTCACGAAGGTCACTAGTATAAACACGTGTTCATCAAATAGGAAACGTCGGTTTCGAGGTCGTAATTAATTAAGCAATAACAGTGAATAAAATTAAAGATCCTTGTAATTTCAGTGTCCTCATAAATACCGATAGGCATAAAATCGTATATATCAAAGTCACTACTTACTGTTATTCGGTACCCTTGAGGACATCAGCCGGTATCGATCGGGTGGTCCTCATAAATACCGATAGGCATAAAATCGTTTATATCGAAGTCACTACTTACTGCTATTCGGTACTTGTGAGGACATCGGGTGGTCTAGATTTTCTTTCCATTAAAAAAAAAACGGCAATAGGATGCCACTTCATGGAGTTACTTTGATTCGCTAACCTTTCTCCAAACTCCTACTTTTTTATTGTCTGTCAGCCAAAATTATTCAATGTTAATTCAGCATGCTTCTAATGCATATGACTTGAGGGCAATGGATACATCTGGGGATATTATGACTAATAATCGCACTCGACTAGTGAATGGGTTAAAAATGGAGCGTACGTTACATATTTTTCTTGGCTTTTATTGAGTCATCGACTTTCGTACATGAGATTCAGCTGGATAGTTGATGACTCACCTAACAAAAGTGCGTATGGGGACAGACGATTATCACAATATATGTGTGTGGTATATCCGTCACGAAGATCACTAGTATAGACGAGTGTTCATCAAATAGAAAACGTCGGTTTCGAGGTCATAATTAATTAAGCAATAACAGTGGCTAAAATTAAAGATCCTTGTAATTTCAGTGTCCTCATAAATACTGATAGGCATAAAATCGTATATATCAAAGTCACTACTTACTTCCATTTGGTACTTGTGAGGACATCAGGTGGTATCGATCGGGTGGTCCTCATAAATACCGATAGGCATAAAATCGTATATATCGAAGTCACTACTTACTGCTATTCGGTACTTGTGAGGACATCGGGTGGTCTAGATTTTCTTTCCATTAAAAAAAAATGGCAATAAGATTTCGCTTCATGGAGTTACTTTGATCCCCCACTTTTCTCAAAGCTCCTACTTTTTTATTTTCTGTCAGCTAAAATTATTTAATGTTAATTCAGCATCCTTCTAGTGCATATGACTTGAGGGCGATGTATACATCTTGGGATATTATGACTAAGAATCGCACTTGACTCGTGAATGGGATAAAAATGGAGCGTACGTTACATATTTTTCTTGACTGTTATTGAATCATCGACTTTCGTACATTAGATTCAGCTGGATAGTTGATGACTCACCTAACAAAAGTGCCTATGGGGACAGACGATTATCACAATATATATGTGTGGTATATCCGTCACGAAGGTCACTAGTATAGACACGTGTTCATCAAATCAGAACCGTCGGTTTCGAGGTCATAATGAATTAAGCAATAACAGTGATTAAAATTAGAGATCCTTGTAATTTCAGTGTCCTCATAAATACCGATAGGCATAAAATCGTATATATCAAAGTCACTACTTACTGCCATTCGGTACTTGTAAGGACATCAGGTGGTATCGATCGGGTGGTCCTCAGAAATACCGATAGGCATAAAATCGTATATATCGAAGTCACTACTTACTGCTATTCGGTTTTTGTGAGGACATCCGGTGGTCTAGATTTTCTTTCCATTAAAAAAAAACAGTAATAAGATGCTACTTCATGGAGTTACTTTGATCCCCCACTTTTCTCAAAACTCCTACTTTTTTATTTTCTGTCCGCAAAAATCATTCAATGTTAATTCAGCATCCTTCTTATGCATAAGACTTGAGGGCAATGGATACATCTGGGGATATTATGACTAATAATCGCACTTGACTAGTGAATGGGATAAAAATCATCGACTTTCGTACATGAGATTCAGCTGGATAGTTGATGACTCACCTAATAAAAGTGCGTATGGGGACAGACGATTATCACAATATATGGGTGTGGTATATCCGTCACGAAGGTCACTAGTATAGACACGTGTTCATCAAATCGGAACCGTCGGTTTCGAGGTCATAATTAATTAAGCAATAACAGTGGCTAAAATTAGAGATACTTGTAATTTCAGTGTCCTCATAAATACCGATAGGCATAAAATGGTATATATCAAAGTCACTACTTACTGCCATTCGGTACTTGTGAGGACATCAGGTGGTATCGATCGGGTGGTCCTCCTAAATACCGATAGGCATAAAATCGTTTATATCAAAGTCACTACTTACTGCTATTCAGTACTTGTAAGGACATCAGGTGGTATCGATCGGGTGGTCCTCATAAATACCGATAGGCATAAAATCGTATATATCGAAGTCACTACTTACTGCTATCCGGTACTTGCGAGGACATCGGGTGGTCTAGATTTTCTTTCCATTAAAAAAAAATGGCAATAAGATTTCGCTTCATGGAGTTACTTTGATCCCCCACTTTTCTCAAAGCTCCTACTTTTTTATTTTCTGTCAGCTAAAATTATTTAATGTTAATTCGGCATACTTCTAATGCATATGACTTGAGGGCGATGTATACATCTTGGGATATTATGACTAAGAATCGCACTTGACTCGTGAATGGGATAAAAATGGAGCGTACGTTACATATTTTTCTTGACTGTTATTGAATCATCGACTTTCGTACATTAGATTCAGCTGGATAGTTGATGACTCACCTAACAAAAGTGCCTATGGGGACAGACGATTATCACAATATATATGTGTGGTATATCCGTCACGAAGATCACTAGTATAGACACGTGTTCATCAAATCAGAACCGTCGGTTTCGAGGTCATAATGAATTAAGCAATAACAGTGATTAAAATTAGAGATCCTTGTAATTTCAGTGTCCTCATAAATACCGATAGGCATAAAATCGTATATATCAAAGTCACTACTTACTGCCATTCGGTACTTGCAAGTACATCAGGTGGTATCGATCGGGTGGTCCTCAGAAGTACCGATAGGCATAAAAGCGTATATATCGAAGTCACTACTTACTGCTATTCGGTACTTGTGAGGACATCGGGTGGTCTAGATTTTCTTTCCATTAAAAAAAAACGGCAATAAGATGCCACTTCATGGAGTTACTTTTATTCGCTAACCTTTCTCCAAACTCCTACTTTTTATTGTCTGTCAGCCAAAATTATTCAATGTTAATTCAGCATCCTTCTAATGCATATGACTTGAGGGCAATGAATACATCTGGGGATATTATGACTAATAATCGCACTTGACTAGTGAATGGGATAAAAATGGAGCGTACGTTACATATTTTTCTTGACTTTTATTGAGTCATCGTCTTTCGTACATGAGATTCAGCTGGATAGTTGATGACTCACCTAACAAAAGTGCGTATGTGGACACACAATTATCACATTATATGGGTGTGGTATATCCGTCACGAAGGTCACTAGTATAGACACGTGTTCATCAAATAGGAAACGTCGGTTTCGAGGTCATAATTAATTAAGCAATATCAGTGATTAAAATTAAAGATCCTTGGAATTTCAGTGTCCTCATAAATACCGATAGGCATAAAATTGTATATATCAAAGTCACTACTTACTGCCATTCGGTACTTGTGAGGACATCAGGTGGTATCGATCGGGTGGTCCTCATAAATATCGATATGTATGAAATCGTATATATCGAAGTCACTACTTACTGCTATTCGGTACTTGTGATGACATCGGGTGGTCTAGATTTTCTTTCCATTAAAAAAAAAACGGCAATAAGATGCCACTTCATGGAGTTACTTTAATTCGCTAACCTTTCTCCAAACTCCTACTTTTTTATTTTCTGTCAGCTAAAATTATTCAATGTTAATTCAGCATCCTTCTAATGCATAGGACTTGAGGGCGATGGATACATCTGGGGATATTATGACTAAGAATCGCACTTGACTCGTGAATGGGATAAAAATGGAGCGTACGTTACATAATTTTCTTGACTTTTATTGAATCATCGACTTTCGTACATTAAATTCAGCTGGATAGTTGATAACTCACCTAACAAAAGTGCCTATGGGGACAGACGATTATCACAATATATAGGTGTGGTATATCCGTAACGAAGGTCACTAGTTTAGACACGTGTTCATCAAATCAGAACCGTCGGGTTCGAGGTAATAATTAATTAAGCAATAACAGTGATTAAAATTAGAGATGCTTGTAATTTCAGTGTCCTCATAAATACCGATAGGCATAAAATCGTATATATCAAAGTCACTACTTACTGCCATTCGGTACTTGTGAGGACATCAGGTGGTATCGATCGGGTGGTCCTCCTAAATACCGATAGGCATAAAATCGTAGATATCGAAGTCACTACTTACTGCTATTCGGTACTTGTGAGGACATCGGGTGGTCTAGATTTTCTTTCAATTAAAAAAAAACGGCAATAGGATGCCACTTCATGGAGTTACTTTGATTCGCTAACCTTTCTCCAAACTCCTACTTTTTTATTGTCTGTCAGTTAAAATTATTCAATGTTAATTCAGCTTCCTTCTAATGCATATGACTTGAGGGCGATGGATACATCTGGGGATATTATGACTAAGAATCGCACTTGACTAGTGAATGGGATAAAAATGGAGCGTACGTTACATATTTTTCTTGACTGTTATTGAATCATCGACTTTCGTACATTAGATTCAGCTGGATAGTTGATGACTCACCTAACAAAAGTGCCTATGGGGAGAGACGATTATCACAATATATATGTGTGGTATATCCGTCACGAAGGTCACTAGTATAGACACGTGTTCATCAAATCAGAACCGTCGGTTTCGAGGTCATAATGAATTAAGCAATAACAGTGATTAAAATTAGAGATCCTTGTAATTTCAGTGTCCTCATAAATACCGATAGGCATAAAATCGTATATATCAAAGTCACTACTTACTGCCATTCGGTACTTGTAAGGACATCAGGTGGTATCGATCGGGTGGTCCTCAGAAATACCGATAGGCATAAAATCGTATATATCGAAGTCACTACTTACTGCTATTCGGTTTTTGTGAGGACATCCGGTGGTCTAGATTTTCTTTCAATTAAGAAAAACGGCAATAAAATGCCACTTCATGGAGTTACTTTAATTCGCTAACCTTTCTCCAAACTCCTACTTTTTTATTTTCTGTCAGTTAAAATTATTTAATGTTAATGCAGCATCCTTCTAATTCATATGACTTGAGGGCGATGGATACATCTGGGGATATTATGACTAATAATCGCACTCGACTAGTGAATGGGATAAAAATCATCGACTTTCGTACATGAGATTCAGCTGGATAGTTGATGACTCACCTAACAAAAGTGCCTATGGGGACAGACGATTATCACAATATATGCGTGTGGTATGTCCGTCACGAAGGTCACTAGTATAGACACGTGTTCATCAAATATGAAACGTCGGTTTCGAGGTCATAACTCATTAAACACTAAAAGTGGCTAAAATTATAAATCCTTGTAATGTCAGTGTCCTCATAAATACCGATAGGCATAAAATCGTATATATCAAAGTCACTACTTACTGCTATTCAGTACTTGTGAGGACATCAGGTGGTATCGATCGGGTGGTCCTCATAAATACCGATAGGCATAAAATCGTTTATATCGAAGTCACTACTTACTGCTATTCGGTACTTGTGAGGACATCCGGTGGTCTAGATTCTCTTTGCATTAAAAAAAATGGCAATGAGATGCCACTTCATGGAGTTACTTTGATCCCCCACTTTTTTTAAAACTCCTCCTTTTCTGTTTTCTGTCCGCAAAAATTGTTCAATGTTAATTCAGCATCCTTCTAATGCATATGACTTGAGGGCAATGGATACATCAGAGGATATTATGACTAATAATCGCACTTGACTAGTGAATGGGATAAAAATCATCGACTTTCGTACATGAGATTCAGCTGGATAGTTGATGACTCACCTAATAAAAATTCGTATGGGGACAGACGATTATCACAATATATGGGTGTGGTATATTCGTCACGAAGGTCACTAGTATAGACACGTGTTCATCAAATAGGAAACGTCGGTTTCGAGGTCGTAATTAATTAAGCAATAACAGTGAATAAAATTAAAGATCCTTGTAATTTCAGTGTCCTCATAAATACCGATAGGCATAAAATCGTATATATCAAAGTCACTACTTACTGCCATTCGGTACCCTTGAGGACATCAGGTGGTATCGACCGGGTGGTCCTCATAAATACCGATAGGCATAAAATCGTTTATATCGAAGTCACTACTTACTGCTATTCGGTACTTGTGAGGACATCGGGTGGTCTAGATTTTCTTTCCATTAAAAAAAAAACGGCAATAGGATGCCACGTCATGGAGTTACTTTGATTCGCTAACCTTTCTCCAAACTCCTACTTTTTTATTGTCTGTCAGTTAAAATTATTCAATGTTAATTCAGCATCCTTCTAATGCATATGACTTGAGGGCGATGGATACATCTGGGGATATTATGACTAAGAATCGCACTTGACTAGTGAATGGGATAAAAATGGAGCGTACGTTACAGATTTTTCTTGACTTTTATTGAATCATCGACTTTCGTCCATTACATTCAGCTGGATAGTTAATGACTCACCCAACAAAAGTGCCTATGGGGACAGACGATTATCACAATATATGCGTGTAGTATATCCATCACGAAGATCACTAGTATAGACGAGTGTTCATCAAATAGAAAACGTCGGTTTCGAGGTCATAATTAATTAAGCAATAACAGTATCTAAAATTAAAGATCCTTGTAATTTCAGTGTCCTCATAAATACTGATAGGCATAAAATCGTATATATCAAAGTCACTACCTACTGCTATTTGGTACTTGTGAGGACATCAGGTGGTATCGATCGGGTGGTCCTCATAAATACCGATAGGCATAAAATCGTATATATCGAAGTCACTACTTACTGCTATTCGGTACTTGTGAGGACATCGGGTGCTCTAGATTTTCTTTCAATTAAAAAAAAACGGCAATAAAATGCCACTTCATGGAGTTACTTTAATTCGCTAACCTTTCTCCAAACTCCTACTTTTTTATTTTCTGTCAGTTAAAATTATTCAATGTTAATTCAGCATCCTTCTAATGCATATGACTTGAGGGCGATGTATACATCTTGGGATATTATGACTAAGAATCGCACTTGACTCGTGAATGGGATAAAAATAGAGCGTACGTTACATATTTTTCTTGACTGTTATTGAATCATCGACTTTCGTACATTAGATTCAGCTGGATAGTTGATGACTCACCTAACAAAAGTGCCTATGGGGACAGACGATTATCACAATATATATGTGTGGTATATCCGTCACGAAGGTCACTAGTATAGACACGTGTTCATCAAATCAGAACCGTCGGTTTCGAGGTCATAATGAATTAAGCAATAACAGTGATTAAAATTAGAGATCCTTGTAATTTCAGTGTCCTCATAAATACCGATAGGCATAAAATCGTATATATCAAAGTCACTACTTACTGCCATTCGGTACTTGCAAGTACATCAGGTGGTATCGATCGGGTGGTCCTCAGAAATACCGATAGGCATAAAAGCGTATATATCGAAGTCACTACTTACTGCTATTCGGTACTTGTGAGGACATCGGGTGGTCTAGATTTTCTTTCCATTAAAAAAAAACGGCAATAAGATGCTACTTCATGGAGTTACTTTTATTCGCTAACCTTTCTCCAAACTACTACTTTTTATTGTCTGTCAGACAAAACTATTCAATGTTAATTCAGCATCCTTCTAATGCATATGACTTGAGGGCAATGAATACATCTGGGGATATTATGACTAATAATCGCACTTGACTAGTGAATGAGATAAAAATGGAGCGTACGTTACATATTTTTCTTGACTTTTATTGAGTCATCGTCTTTCGTACATGAGATTCAGCTGGATAGTTGATGACTCACCTAACAAAAGTGCGTATGTGGACACACAATTATCACATTATATGGGTGTGGTATATCCGTCACGAAGGTCACTAGTATAGACACGTATTCATCAAATAGGAAACGTCGGTTTCGAGGTCATAATTAATTAAGCAATATCAGTGATTAAAATTAAAAATCCTTGTAATTTCAGTGTCCTCATAAATACCGATAGGCATAAAATTGTATATATCAAAGTCACTACTTACTGCCATTCGGTACTTGTGAGGACATCAGGTGGTATCGATCGGGTGGTCCTCATAAATATCGATATGTATGAAATCGTATATATCGAAGTCACTACTTACTGCTATTCGGTACTTGTGAGGACATCGGGTGGTCTAGATTTTCTTTCCATTAAAAAAAAACGGCAATAAGATGCCACTTCATGGAGTTACTTTAATTCGCTAACCTTTCTCCAAACTCCTACTTTTTTATTTTCCGTCAGCTAAAATTATTCAATGTTAATTCAGCATCCTTCTAATGCATAGGACTTGAGGGCGATGGATACATCTGGGGATATTATGACTAAGAATCGCACTTGACTCGTGAATGGGATAAAAATGGAGCGTACGTTACATAATTTTCTTGACTTTTATTGAATCATCGACTTTCGTACATTAAATTCAGCTGGATAGTTGATAACTCACCTAACAAAAGTGCCTATGGGAACAGACGATTATCACAATATATAGGTGTGGTATATCCGTCACGAAGGTCACTAGTTTAGACACGTGTTCATCAAATCAGAACCGTCGGGTTCGAAGTCATAATTAATTAAGCAATAACAGTGATTAAAATTAGAGATCCTTGTAATTTCAGTGTCCTCATAAATACCGATAGGCATAAAATCGTATATATCAAAGTCACTACTTACTGCCATTCGGTACTTGTGAGGACATCAGGTGGTATCGATCGGGTGGTCCTCCTAAATACCGATAGGCATAAAAGCGTATATATCGAAGTCACTACTTACTGCTATTCGGTACTTGTGAGGACATCGGGTGGTCTAAATTTTCTTTCCATTAAAAAAAAATGTCAATAAGATGCCGCTTCATGGAGTTACTTTGATCCCCCACTTTTCTCAAAACTCCTACTTTTCTATTTTCTGTCCGCCAAAATTATTCAATGTTAATTCAGCATCCTTCTAATGCATATGACTTGAGGGCAATGGATACATCTGGGGATATTATGACTAATAATCGCACTTGACTAGTGAATGGGATAAAAATGGAGCGTACGTTACATATTTTTCTTGGCTTTTATTGACTCATCGACTTTCGTACATGAGATTCAGCTGGATAGTTGATGACTCACCTAACAAAAGTGCGTATGGGGACAGACGATTCTCACAATATATGTGTGTGGTATATCCGTCACGAAGATCACTAGTATAGACGAGTGTTCATCAAATAGAAAACGTCGGTTTCGAGGTCATAATTAATTAAGCAATAACAGTGGCTAAAATGAAAGATCCTTGTAATTTCAGTGTCCTCATAAATACTGATAGGCATAAAATCGTATATATCAAAGTCACTACTTACTGCTATTTGGTACTTGTGAGGACATCAGGTGGTATCGATCGGGTGGTCCTCATAAATACCGATAGGCATAAAATCGTAGATATCGAAGTCACTACTTACTGCTATTCGGTACTTGTGAGGACATCGGGTGGTCTAGATTTTCTTTCAATTAAAAAAAAACGGCAATAAAATGCCACTTCATGGAGTTACTTTAATTCGCTAACCTTTCTCCAAACTCCTACTTTTTTATTTTCTGTCAGTTAAAATTATTCAATGTTAATTCAGCTTCCTTCTAATGCATATGACTTGAGGGCGATGGATACATCTGGGGATATTATGACTAAGAATCGCACTTGACTAGTGAATGGGATAAAAATGGAGCGTACGTTACATATTTTTCTTGACTTTTATTGAATCATCGACTTTCGTACATTAAATTCAGCTGGATAGTTGATGACTCACCCAACAAAAGTGCCTATGGGGACAGACGATTATCACAATATATGCGTGTAGTATATCCATCACGAAGGTCACTAGTATAGACACGTGTTCATCAAATATGAAACGTCGGTTTCGAGGTCATAACTCATTAAACACTAAAAGTGGCTAAAATTAGAAATCCTTGTAATGTCAGTGTCCTCATAAATACCGATAGGCATAAAATCGTTTATATCAAAGTCACTACTTACTGCTATTCAGTACTTGTGAGGACATCAGGTGGTATCGATCAGGTGGTCCTCATAAATACCGATAGGCATAAAATCGTATATATCGAAGTCACTACTTACTGCTATTCGGTACTTGTGAGGACATCGGGTGGTCTAGATTTTCTTTCCATTAAAAAAAAAACGGCAATAGGATGCCACTTCATGGAGTTACTTTGATTCGCTAACCTTTCTCCAAACTCCTACTTTTTTATTGTCTGTCAGCCAAAATTATTCAATGTTAATTCAGCATGCTTCTAATGCATATGACTTGAGGGCAATGGATACATCTGGGGACATTATGACTAATAATCGCATTTGACTAGTGAATGGGATAAAAATGGAGCGTACGTTACATATTTTTCTTGGCTTTTATTGAGTCATCGACTTTCGTACATGAGATTCAGCTGGATAGTTGATGACTCACCTAACAAAAGTGCGTATGGGGACAGACGATTATCACAATATATGTGTGTGGTATATCCGTCACGAAGGTCACTAGTATAAACACGTGTTCATCAAATAGGAAACGTCGGTTTCGAGGTCGTAATTAATTAAGCAATAACAGTGAATAAAATTAAAGATCCTTGTAATTTCAGTGTCCTCATAAATACCGATAGGCATAAAATCGTATATATCAAAGTCACTACTTACTGTTATTCGGTACCCTTGAGGACATCAGCCGGTATCGATCGGGTGGTCCTCATAAATACCGATAGGCATAAAATCGTTTATATCGAAGTCACTACTTACTGCTATTCGGTACTTGTGAGGACATCGGGTGGTCTAGATTTTCTTTCCATTAAAAAAAAAACGGCAATAGGATGCCACTTCATGGAGTTACTTTGATTCGCTAACCTTTCTCCAAACTCCTACTTTTTTATTGTCTGTCAGCCAAAATTATTCAATGTTAATTCAGCATGCTTCTAATGCATATGACTTGAGGGCAATGGATACATCTGGGGATATTATGACTAATAATCGCACTCGACTAGTGAATGGGTTAAAAATGGAGCGTACGTTACATATTTTTCTTGGCTTTTATTGAGTCATCGACTTTCGTACATGAGATTCAGCTGGATAGTTGATGACTCACCTAACAAAAGTGCGTATGGGGACAGACGATTATCACAATATATGTGTGTGGTATATCCGTCACGAAGATCACTAGTATAGACGAGTGTTCATCAAATAGAAAACGTCGGTTTCGAGGTCATAATTAATTAAGCAATAACAGTGGCTAAAATTAAAGATCCTTGTAATTTCAGTGTCCTCATAAATACTGATAGGCATAAAATCGTATATATCAAAGTCACTACTTACTGCCATTTGGTACTTGTGAGGACATCAGGTGGTATCGATCGGGTGGTCCTCATAAATACCGATAGGCATAAAATCGTATATATCGAAGTCACTACTTACTGCTATTCGGTACTTGTGGGGACATCGGGTGGTCTAGATTTTCTTTCCATTAAAAAAAAATGGCAATAAGATTTCGCTTCATGGAGTTACTTTGATCCCCCACTTTTCTCAAAGCTCCTACTTTTTTATTTTCTGTCAGCTAAAATTATTTAATGTTAATTCAGCATCCTTCTAGTGCATATGACTTGAGGGCGATGTATACATCTTGGGATATTATGACTAAGAATCGCACTTGACTCGTGAATGGGATAAAAATGGAGCGTACGTTACATATTTTTCTTGACTGTTATTGAATCATCGACTTTCGTACATTAGATTCAGCTGGATAGTTGATGACTCACCTAACAAAAGTGCCTATGGGGACAGACGATTATCACAATATATATGTGTGGTATATCCGTCACGAAGGTCACTAGTATAGACACGTGTTCATCAAATCAGAACCGTCGGTTTCGAGGTCATAATGAATTAAGCAATAACAGTGATTAAAATTAGAGATCCTTGTAATTTCAGTGTCCTCATAAATACCGATAGGCATAAAATCGTATATATCAAAGTCACTACTTACTGCCATTCGGTACTTGTAAGGACATCAGGTGGTATCGATCGGGTGGTCCTCAGAAATACCGATAGGCATAAAATCGTATATATCGAAGTCACTACTTACTGCTATTCGGTTTTTGTGAGGACATCCGGTGGTCTAGATTTTCTTTCCATTAAAAAAAAACAGTAATAAGATGCTACTTCATGGAGTTACTTTGATCCCCCACTTTTCTCAAAACTCCTACTTTTTTATTTTCTGTCCGCAAAAATCATTCAATGTTAATTCAGCATCCTTCTTATGCATAAGACTTGAGGGCAATGGATACATCTGGGGATATTATGACTAATAATCGCACTTGACTAGTGAATGGGATAAAAATCATCGACTTTCGTACATGAGATTCAGCTGGATAGTTGATGACTCACCTAATAAAAGTGCGTATGGGGACAGACGATTATCACAATATATGGGTGTGGTATATCCGTCACGAAGGTCACTAGTATAGACACGTGTTCATCAAATCGGAACCGTCGGTTTCGAGGTCATAATTAATTAAGCAATAACAGTGGCTAAAATTAGAGATACTTGTAATTTCAGTGTCCTCATAAATACCGATAGGCATAAAATGGTATATATCAAAGTCACTACTTACTGCCATTCGGTACTTGTGAGGACATCAGGTGGTATCGATCGGGTGGTCCTCATAAATACCGATAGGCATAAAATTGTATATATCGAAGTCACTACTTACTGCTATTCGGTACTTGTGAGGACATCGGGTGTTCTAGATTTTCTTTCCATTAAAAAAAAACGGCAATAAGATGCCACTTCATGGAGTTACTTTGATTCGCTAACCTTCTCCAAACTCCTACTTTTTTATTGTCTGTCAGCCAAAATTATTCAATGTTTATTCAGCATCCTTCTAATGCATATGACTTGAGGGCAATGGATACATCTGGGGATATTATGACTAATAATCGCACTTGACTAGTGAATGGGATGAAAATGGAGCGTACTTTACATATTTTTCTTGACTTTTATTGAGTCATCGTCTTTCGTACATGAGATTCAGCTGGATAGTTGATGACTCACCTAACAAAAGTGCGTATGTGGACACACAATTATCACATTATATGGGTGTGGTATATCCGTCACGAAGGTCACTAGTATAGACACGTGTTCATCAAATAGGAAACGTCGGTTTCGAGGTCATAATTAATTAAGCAATATCAGTGATTAAAATTAAAGATCCTTGTAATTTCAGTGTCCTCATAAATACCGATAGGCATAAAATTGTATATATCAAAGTCACTACTTACTGCCATTCGGTACTTGTGAGGACATCAGGTGGTATCGATCGGGTGGTCCTCATAAATATCGATATGTATGAAATCGTATATATCGAAGTCACTACTTACTGCTATTCGGTACTTGTGAGGACATCGGGTGGTCTAGATTTTCTTTCCATTAAAAAAAAAACGGCAATAAGATGCCACTTCATGGAGTTACTTTAATTCGCTAACCTTTCTCCAAACTCCTACTTTTTTATTTTCTGTCAGCTAAAATTATTCAATGTTAATTCAGCATCCTTCTAATGCATAGGACTTGAGGGCGATGGATACATCTGGGGATATTATGACTAAGAATCGCACTTGACTCGTGAATTGGATAAAAATGGAGCGTACGTTACATAATTTTTTTGACTTTTATTGAATCATCGACTTTCGTACATTAAATTCAGCTGGATAGTTGATAACTCACCTAACAAAAGTGCCTATGGGGACAGACGATTATCACAATATATAGGTGTGGTATATCCGTAACGAAGGTCACTAGTTTAGACACGTGTTCATCAAATCAGAACCGTCGGGTTCGAGGTAATAATTAATTAAGCAATAACAGTGATTAAAATTAGAGATGCTTGTAATTTCAGTGTCCTCATAAATACCGATAGGCATAAAATCGTATATATCAAAGTCACTACTTACTGCCATTCGGTACTTGTGAGGACATCAGGTGGTATCGATCGGGTGGTCCTCCTAAATACCGATAGGCATAAAATCGTAGATATCGAAGTCACTACTTACTGCTATTCGGTACTTGTGAGGACATCGGGTGGTCTAGATTTTCTTTCAATTAAAAAAAAACGGCAATAGGATGCCACTTCATGGAGTTACTTTGATTCGCTAACCTTTCTCCAAACTCCTACTTTTTTATTGTCTGTCAGTTAAAATTATTCAATGTTAATTCAGCTTCCTTCTAATGCATATGACTTGAGGGCGATGGATACATCTGGGGATATTATGACTAAGAATCGCACTTGACTAGTGAATGGGATAAAAATGGAGCGTACGTTACATATTTTTCTTGACTTTTATTGAGTCATCGTCTTTCGTACATGAGATTCAGCTGGATAGTTGATGACTCACCTAACAAAAGTGCGTATGTGGACACACAATTATCACATTATATGGGTGTGGTATATCCGTCACGAAGGTCACTAGTATAGACACGTGTTCATCAAATAGGAAACGTCGGTTTCGAGGTCATAATTAATTAAGCAATATCAGTGATTAAAATTAAAGATCCTTGGAATTTCAGTGTCCTCATAAATACCGATAGGCATAAAATTGTATATATCAAAGTCACTACTTACTGCCATTCGGTACTTGTGAGGACATCAGGTGGTATCGATCGGGTGGTCCTCATAAATATCGATATGTATGAAATCGTATATATCGAAGTCACTACTTACTGCTATTCGGTACTTGTGATGACATCGGGTGGTCTAGATTTTCTTTCCATTAAAAAAAAAACGGCAATAAGATGCCACTTCATGGAGTTACTTTAATTCGCTAACCTTTCTCCAAACTCCTACTTTTTTATTTTCTGTCAGCTAAAATTATTCAATGTTAATTCAGCATCCTTCTAATGCATAGGACTTGAGGGCGATGGATACATCTGGGGATATTATGACTAAGAATCGCACTTGACTCGTGAATGGGATAAAAATGGAGCGTACGTTACATAATTTTCTTGACTTTTATTGAATCATCGACTTTCGTACATTAAATTCAGCTGGATAGTTGATAACTCACCTAACAAAAGTGCCTATGGGGACAGACGATTATCACAATATATAGGTGTGGTATATCCGTAACGAAGGTCACTAGTTTAGACACGTGTTCATCAAATCAGAACCGTCGGGTTCGAGGTAATAATTAATTAAGCAATAACAGTGATTAAAATTAGAGATGCTTGTAATTTCAGTGTCCTCATAAATACCGATAGGCATAAAATCGTATATATCAAAGTCACTACTTACTGCCATTCGGTACTTGTGAGGACATCAGGTGGTATCGATCGGGTGGTCCTCCTAAATACCGATAGGCATAAAATCGTAGATATCGAAGTCACTACTTACTGCTATTCGGTACTTGTGAGGACATCGGGTGGTCTAGATTTTCTTTCAATTAAAAAAAAACGGCAATAGGATGCCACTTCATGGAGTTACTTTGATTCGCTAACCTTTCTCCAAACTCCTACTTTTTTATTGTCTGTCAGTTAAAATTATTCAATGTTAATTCAGCTTCCTTCTAATGCATATGACTTGAGGGCGATGGATACATCTGGGGATATTATGACTAAGAATCGCACTTGACTAGTGAATGGGATAAAAATGGAGCGTACGTTACATATTTTTCTTGACTGTTATTGAATCATCGACTTTCGTACATTAGATTCAGCTGGATAGTTGATGACTCACCTAACAAAAGTGCCTATGGGGAGAGACGATTATCACAATATATATGTGTGGTATATCCGTCACGAAGGTCACTAGTATAGACACGTGTTCATCAAATCAGAACCGTCGGTTTCGAGGTCATAATGAATTAAGCAATAACAGTGATTAAAATTAGAGATCCTTGTAATTTCAGTGTCCTCATAAATACCGATAGGCATAAAATCGTATATATCAAAGTCACTACTTACTGCCATTCGGTACTTGTAAGGACATCAGGTGGTATCGATCGGGTGGTCCTCAGAAATACCGATAGGCATAAAATCGTATATATCGAAGTCACTACTTACTGCTATTCGGTTTTTGTGAGGACATCCGGTGGTCTAGATTTTCTTTCAATTAAGAAAAACGGCAATAAAATGCCACTTCATGGAGTTACTTTAATTCGCTAACCTTTCTCCAAACTCCTACTTTTTTATTTTCTGTCAGTTAAAATTATTTAATGTTAATGCAGCATCCTTCTAATTCATATGACTTGAGGGCGATGGATACATCTGGGGATATTATGACTAATAATCGCACTCGACTAGTGAATGGGATAAAAATCATCGACTTTCGTACATGAGATTCAGCTGGATAGTTGATGACTCACCTAACAAAAGTGCCTATGGGGACAGACGATTATCACAATATATGCGTGTGGTATGTCCGTCACGAAGGTCACTAGTATAGACACGTGTTCATCAAATATGAAACGTCGGTTTCGAGGTCATAACTCATTAAACACTAAAAGTGGCTAAAATTATAAATCCTTGTAATGTCAGTGTCCTCATAAATACCGATAGGCATAAAATCGTATATATCAAAGTCACTACTTACTGCTATTCAGTACTTGTGAGGACATCAGGTGGTATCGATCGGGTGGTCCTCATAAATACCGATAGGCATAAAATCGTTTATATCGAAGTCACTACTTACTGCTATTCGGTACTTGTGAGGACATCCGGTGGTCTAGATTCTCTTTGCATTAAAAAAAATGGCAATGAGATGCCACTTCATGGAGTTACTTTGATCCCCCACTTTTTTTAAAACTCCTCCTTTTCTGTTTTCTGTCCGCAAAAATTGTTCAATGTTAATTCAGCATCCTTCTAATGCATATGACTTGAGGGCAATGGATACATCAGAGGATATTATGACTAATAATCGCACTTGACTAGTGAATGGGATAAAAATCATCGACTTTCGTACATGAGATTCAGCTGGATAGTTGATGACTCACCTAATAAAAATTCGTATGGGGACAGACGATTATCACAATATATGGGTGTGGTATATTCGTCACGAAGGTCACTAGTATAGACACGTGTTCATCAAATAGGAAACGTCGGTTTCGAGGTCGTAATTAATTAAGCAATAACAGTGAATAAAATTAAAGATCCTTGTAATTTCAGTGTCCTCATAAATACCGATAGGCATAAAATTGTATATATCAAAGTCACTACTTACTGCCATTCGGTACTTGTGAGGACATCAGGTGGTATCGATCGGGTGGTCCTCATAAATATCGATATGTATGAAATCGTATATATCGAAGTCACTACTTACTGCTATTCGGTACTTGTGAGGACATCGGGTGGTCTAGATTTTCTTTCCATTAAAAAAAAACGGCAATAAGATGCCACTTCATGGAGTTACTTTAATTCGCTAACCTTTCTCCAAACTCCTACTTTTTTATTTTCCGTCAGCTAAAATTATTCAATGTTAATTCAGCATCCTTCTAATGCATAGGACTTGAGGGCGATGGATACATCTGGGGATATTATGACTAAGAATCGCACTTGACTCGTGAATGGGATAAAAATGGAGCGTACGTTACATAATTTTCTTGACTTTTATTGAATCATCGACTTTCGTACATTAAATTCAGCTGGATAGTTGATAACTCACCTAACAAAAGTGCCTATGGGAACAGACGATTATCACAATATATAGGTGTGGTATATCCGTCACGAAGGTCACTAGTTTAGACACGTGTTCATCAAATCAGAACCGTCGGGTTCGAAGTCATAATTAATTAAGCAATAACAGTGATTAAAATTAGAGATCCTTGTAATTTCAGTGTCCTCATAAATACCGATAGGCATAAAATCGTATATATCAAAGTCACTACTTACTGCCATTCGGTACTTGTGAGGACATCAGGTGGTATCGATCGGGTGGTCCTCCTAAATACCGATAGGCATAAAAGCGTATATATCGAAGTCACTACTTACTGCTATTCGGTACTTGTGAGGACATCGGGTGGTCTAAATTTTCTTTCCATTAAAAAAAAATGTCAATAAGATGCCGCTTCATGGAGTTACTTTGATCCCCCACTTTTCTCAAAACTCCTACTTTTCTATTTTCTGTCCGCCAAAATTATTCAATGTTAATTCAGCATCCTTCTAATGCATATGACTTGAGGGCAATGGATACATCTGGGGATATTATGACTAATAATCGCACTTGACTAGTGAATGGGATAAAAATGGAGCGTACGTTACATATTTTTCTTGGCTTTTATTGACTCATCGACTTTCGTACATGAGATTCAGCTGGATAGTTGATGACTCACCTAACAAAAGTGCGTATGTGGACACACAATTATCACATTATATGGGTGTGGTATATCCGTCACGAAGGTCACTAGTATAGACACGTGTTCATCAAATAGGAAACGTCGGTTTCGAGGTCATAATTAATTAAGCAATATCAGTGATTAAAATTAAAGATCCTTGGAATTTCAGTGTCCTCATAAATACCGATAGGCATAAAATTGTATATATCAAAGTCACTACTTACTGCCATTCGGTACTTGTGAGGACATCAGGTGGTATCGATCGGGTGGTCCTCATAAATATCGATATGTATGAAATCGTATATATCGAAGTCACTACTTACTGCTATTCGGTACTTGTGATGACATCGGGTGGTCTAGATTTTCTTTCCATTAAAAAAAAAACGGCAATAAGATGCCACTTCATGGAGTTACTTTAATTCGCTAACCTTTCTCCAAACTCCTACTTTTTTATTTTCTGTCAGCTAAAATTATTCAATGTTAATTCAGCATCCTTCTAATGCATAGGACTTGAGGGCGATGGATACATCTGGGGATATTATGACTAAGAATCGCACTTGACTCGTGAATGGGATAAAAATGGAGCGTACGTTACATAATTTTCTTGACTTTTATTGAATCATCGACTTTCGTACATTAAATTCAGCTGGATAGTTGATAACTCACCTAACAAAAGTGCCTATGGGGACAGACGATTATCACAATATATAGGTGTGGTATATCCGTAACGAAGGTCACTAGTTTAGACACGTGTTCATCAAATCAGAACCGTCGGGTTCGAGGTAATAATTAATTAAGCAATAACAGTGATTAAAATTAGAGATGCTTGTAATTTCAGTGTCCTCATAAATACCGATAGGCATAAAATCGTATATATCAAAGTCACTACTTACTGCCATTCGGTACTTGTGAGGACATCAGGTGGTATCGATCGGGTGGTCCTCCTAAATACCGATAGGCATAAAATCGTAGATATCGAAGTCACTACTTACTGCTATTCGGTACTTGTGAGGACATCGGGTGGTCTAGATTTTCTTTCAATTAAAAAAAAACGGCAATAGGATGCCACTTCATGGAGTTACTTTGATTCGCTAACCTTTCTCCAAACTCCTACTTTTTTATTGTCTGTCAGTTAAAATTATTCAATGTTAATTCAGCTTCCTTCTAATGCATATGACTTGAGGGCGATGGATACATCTGGGGATATTATGACTAAGAATCGCACTTGACTAGTGAATGGGATAAAAATGGAGCGTACGTTACATATTTTTCTTGACTGTTATTGAATCATCGACTTTCGTACATTAGATTCAGCTGGATAGTTGATGACTCACCTAACAAAAGTGCCTATGGGGAGAGACGATTATCACAATATATATGTGTGGTATATCCGTCACGAAGGTCACTAGTATAGACACGTGTTCATCAAATCAGAACCGTCGGTTTCGAGGTCATAATGAATTAAGCAATAACAGTGATTAAAATTAGAGATCCTTGTAATTTCAGTGTCCTCATAAATACCGATAGGCATAAAATCGTATATATCAAAGTCACTACTTACTGCCATTCGGTACTTGTAAGGACATCAGGTGGTATCGATCGGGTGGTCCTCAGAAATACCGATAGGCATAAAATCGTATATATCGAAGTCACTACTTACTGCTATTCGGTTTTTGTGAGGACATCCGGTGGTCTAGATTTTCTTTCAATTAAGAAAAACGGCAATAAAATGCCACTTCATGGAGTTACTTTAATTCGCTAACCTTTCTCCAAACTCCTACTTTTTTATTTTCTGTCAGTTAAAATTATTTAATGTTAATGCAGCATCCTTCTAATTCATATGACTTGAGGGCGATGGATACATCTGGGGATATTATGACTAATAATCGCACTCGACTAGTGAATGGGATAAAAATCATCGACTTTCGTACATGAGATTCAGCTGGATAGTTGATGACTCACCTAACAAAAGTGCCTATGGGGACAGACGATTATCACAATATATGCGTGTGGTATGTCCGTCACGAAGGTCACTAGTATAGACACGTGTTCATCAAATATGAAACGTCGGTTTCGAGGTCATAACTCATTAAACACTAAAAGTGGCTAAAATTATAAATCCTTGTAATGTCAGTGTCCTCATAAATACCGATAGGCATAAAATCGTATATATCAAAGTCACTACTTACTGCTATTCAGTACTTGTGAGGACATCAGGTGGTATCGATCGGGTGGTCCTCATAAATACCGATAGGCATAAAATCGTTTATATCGAAGTCACTACTTACTGCTATTCGGTACTTGTGAGGACATCCGGTGGTCTAGATTCTCTTTGCATTAAAAAAAATGGCAATGAGATGCCACTTCATGGAGTTACTTTGATCCCCCACTTTTTTTAAAACTCCTCCTTTTCTGTTTTCTGTCCGCAAAAATTGTTCAATGTTAATTCAGCATCCTTCTAATGCATATGACTTGAGGGCAATGGATACATCAGAGGATATTATGACTAATAATCGCACTTGACTAGTGAATGGGATAAAAATCATCGACTTTCGTACATGAGATTCAGCTGGATAGTTGATGACTCACCTAATAAAAATTCGTATGGGGACAGACGATTATCACAATATATGGGTGTGGTATATTCGTCACGAAGGTCACTAGTATAGACACGTGTTCATCAAATAGGAAACGTCGGTTTCGAGGTCGTAATTAATTAAGCAATAACAGTGAATAAAATTAAAGATCCTTGTAATTTCAGTGTCCTCATAAATACCGATAGGCATAAAATCGTATATATCAAAGTCACTACTTACTGCCATTCGGTACCCTTGAGGACATCAGGTGGTATCGACCGGGTGGTCCTCATAAATACCGATAGGCATAAAATCGTTTATATCGAAGTCACTACTTACTGCTATTCGGTACTTGTGAGGACATCGGGTGGTCTAGATTTTCTTTCCATTAAAAAAAAAACGGCAATAGGATGCCACGTCATGGAGTTACTTTGATTCGCTAACCTTTCTCCAAACTCCTACTTTTTTATTGTCTGTCAGCTAAAATTATTCAATGTTAATTCAGCATCCTTCTAATGCATATGACTTGAGGGCGATGGATACATCTGGGGATATTATGACTAAGAATCGCACTTGACTAGTGAATGGGATAAAAATGGAGCGTACGTTACAGATTTTTCTTGACTTTTATTGAATCATCGACTTTCGTCCATTACATTCAGCTGGATAGTTAATGACTCACCCAACAAAAGTGCCTATGGGGACAGACGATTATCACAATATATGCGTGTAGTATATCCATCACGAAGATCACTAGTATAGACGAGTGTTCATCAAATAGAAAACGTCGGTTTCGAGGTCATAATTAATTAAGCAATAACAGTATCTAAAATTAAAGATCCTTGTAATTTCAGTGTCCTCATAAATACCGATAGGCATAAAATCGTATATATCAAAGTCACTACTTACTGCCATTCGGTACTTGCAAGTACATCAGGTGGTATCGATCGGGTGGTCCTCAGAAATACCGATAGGCATAAAAGCGTATATATCGAAGTCACTACTTACTGCTATTCGGTACTTGTGAGGACATCGGGTGGTCTAGATTTTCTTTCCATTAAAAAAAAACGGCAATAAGATGCTACTTCATGGAGTTACTTTTATTCGCTAACCTTTCTCCAAACTCCTACTTTTTATTGTCTGTCAGACAAAACTATTCAATGTTAATTCAGCATCCTTCTAATGCATATGACTTGAGGGCAATGAATACATCTGGGGATATTATGACTAATAATCGCACTTGACTAGTGAATGAGATAAAAATGGAGCGTACGTTACATATTTTTCTTGACTTTTATTGAGTCATCGTCTTTCGTACATGAGATTCAGCTGGATAGTTGATGACTCACCTAACAAAAGTGCGTATGTGGACACACAATTATCACATTATATGGGTGTGGTATATCCGTCACGAAGGTCACTAGTATAGACACGTATTCATCAAATAGGAAACGTCGGTTTCGAGGTCATAATTAATTAAGCAATATCAGTGATTAAAATTAAAAATCCTTGTAATTTCAGTGTCCTCATAAATACCGATAGGCATAAAATTGTATATATCAAAGTCACTACTTACTGCCATTCGGTACTTGTGAGGACATCAGGTGGTATCGATCGGGTGGTCCTCATAAATATCGATATGTATGAAATCGTATATATCGAAGTCACTACTTACTGCTATTCGGTACTTGTGAGGACATCGGGTGGTCTAGATTTTCTTTCCATTAAAAAAAAACGGCAATAAGATGCCACTTCATGGAGTTACTTTAATTCGCTAACCTTTCTCCAAACTCCTACTTTTTTATTTTCCGTCAGCTAAAATTATTCAATGTTAATTCAGCATCCTTCTAATGCATAGGACTTGAGGGCGATGGATACATCTGGGGATATTATGACTAAGAATCGCACTTGACTCGTGAATGGGATAAAAATGGAGCGTACGTTACATAATTTTCTTGACTTTTATTGAATCATCGACTTTCGTACATTAAATTCAGCTGGATAGTTGATAACTCACCTAACAAAAGTGCCTATGGGAACAGACGATTATCACAATATATAGGTGTGGTATATCCGTCACGAAGGTCACTAGTTTAGACACGTGTTCATCAAATCAGAACCGTCGGGTTCGAAGTCATAATGAATTAAGCAATAACAGTGATTAAAATTAGAGATCCTTGTAATTTCAGTGTCCTCATAAATACCGATAGGCATAAAATCGTATATATCAAAGTCACTACTTACTGCCATTCGGTACTTGTGAGGACATCAGGTGGTATCGATCGGGTGGTCCTCCTAAATACCGATAGGCATAAAAGCGTATATATCGAAGTCACTACTTACTGCTATTCGGTACTTGTGAGGACATCGGGTGGTCTAAATTTTCTTTCCATTAAAAAAAAATGTCAATAAGATGCCGCTTCATGGAGTTACTTTGATCCCCCACTTTTCTCAAAACTCCTACTTTTCTATTTTCTGTCCGCCAAAATTATTCAATGTTAATTCAGCATCCTTCTAATGCATATGACTTGAGGGCAATGGATACATCTGGGGATATTATGACTAATAATCGCACTTGACTAGTGAATGGGATAAAAATGGAGCGTACGTTACATATTTTTCTTGGCTTTTATTGACTCATCGACTTTCGTACATGAGATTCAGCTGGATAGTTGATGACTCACCTAACAAAAGTGCGTATGGGGACAGACGATTCTCACAATATATGTGTGTGGTATATCCGTCACGAAGATCACTAGTATAGACGAGTGTTCATCAAATAGAAAACGTCGGTTTCGAGGTCATAATTAATTAAGCAATAACAGTGGCTAAAATGAAAGATCCTTGTAATTTCAGTGTCCTCATAAATACTGATAGGCATAAAATCGTATATATCAAAGTCACTACTTACTGCTATTTGGTACTTGTGAGGACATCAGGTGGTATCGATCGGGTGGTCCTCATAAATACCGATAGGCATAAAATCGTAGATATCGAAGTCACTACTTACTGCTATTCGGTACTTGTGAGGACATCGGGTGGTCTAGATTTTCTTTCAATTAAAAAAAAACGGCAATAAAATGCCACTTCATGGAGTTACTTTAATTCGCTAACCTTTCTCCAAACTCCTACTTTTTTATTTTCTGTCAGTTAAAATTATTCAATGTTAATTCAGCCTCCTTCTAATGCATATGACTTGAGGGCGATGGATACATCTGGGGATATTATGACTAAGAATCGCACTTGACTAGTGAATGGGATAAAAATGGAGCGTACGTTACATATTTTTCTTGACTTTTATTGAATCATCGACTTTCGTACATTAAATTCAGCTGGATAGTTGATGACTCACCCAACAAAAGTGCCTATGGGGACAGACGATTATCACAATATATGCGTGTAGTATATCCATCACGAAGGTCACTAGTATAGACACGTGTTCATCAAATATGAAACGTCGGTTTCGAGGTCATAACTCATTAAACACTAAAAGTGGCTAAAATTAGAAATCCTTGTAATGTCAGTGTCCTCATAAATACCGATAGGCATAAAATCGTTTATATCAAAGTCACTACTTACTGCTATTCAGTACTTGTGAGGACATCAGGTGGTATCGATCAGGTGGTCCTCATAAATACCGATAGGCATAAAATCGTATATATCGAAGTCACTACTTACTGCTATTCGGTACTTGTGAGGACATCGGGTGGTCTAGATTTTCTTTCCATTAAAAAAAAAACGGCAATAGGATGCCACTTCATGGAGTTACTTTGATTCGCTAACCTTTCTCCAAACTCCTACTTTTTTATTGTCTGTCAGCCAAAATTATTCAATGTTAATTCAGCATGCTTCTAATGCATATGACTTGAGGGCAATGGATACATCTGGGGACATTATGACTAATAATCGCACTTGACTAGTGAATGGGATAAAAATGGAGCGTACGTTACATATTTTTCTTGGCTTTTATTGAGTCATCGACTTTCGTACATGAGATTCAGCTGGATAGTTGATGACTCACCTAACAAAAGTGCGTATGGGGACAGACGATTATCACAATATATGTGTGTGGTATATCCGTCACGAAGGTCACTAGTATAAACACGTGTTCATCAAATAGGAAACGTCGGTTTCGAGGTCGTAATTAATTAAGCAATAACAGTGAATAAAATTAAAGATCCTTGTAATTTCAGTGTCCTCATAAATACCGATAGGCATAAAATCGTATATATCAAAGTCACTACTTACTGTTATTCGGTACCCTTGAGGACATCAGCCGGTATCGATCGGGTGGTCCTCATAAATACCGATAGGCATAAAATCGTTTATATCGAAGTCACTACTTACTGCTATTCGGTACTTGTGAGGACATCGGGTGGTCTAGATTTTCTTTCCATTAAAAAAAAAACGGCAATAGGATGCCACTTCATGGAGTTACTTTGATTCGCTAACCTTTCTCCAAACTCCTACTTTTTTATTGTCTGTCAGCCAAAATTATTCAATGTTAATTCAGCATGCTTCTAATGCATATGACTTGAGGGCAATGGATACATCTGGGGATATTATGACTAATAATCGCACTTGACTAGTGAATGGGTTAAAAATGGAGCGTACGTTACATATTTTTCTTGGCTTTTATTGAGTCATCGACTTTCGTACATGAGATTCAGCTGGATAGTTGATGACTCACCTAACAAAAGTGCGTATGGGGACAGACGATTACCACAATATATGTGTGTGGTATATCCGTCACGAAGATCACTAGTATAGACGAGTGTTCATCAAATAGAAAACGTCGGTTTCGAGGTCATAATTAATTAAGCAATAACAGTGGCTAAAATTAAAGATCCTTGTAATTTCAGTGTCCTCATAAATACTGATAGGCATAAAATCGTATATATCAAAGTCACTACTTACTGCCATTTGGTACTTGTGAGGACATCAGGTGGTATCGATCGGGTGGTCCTCATAAATACCGATAGGCATAAAATCGTATATATCGAAGTCACTACTTACTGCTATTCGGTACTTGTGGGGACATCGGGTGGTCTAGATTTTCTTTCCATTAAAAAAAAATGGCAATAAGATTTCGCTTCATGGAGTTACTTTGATCCCCCACTTTTCTCAAAGCTCCTACTTTTTTATTTTCTGTCAGCTAAAATTATTTAATGTTAATTCAGCATCCTTCTAGTGCATATGACTTGAGGGCGATGTATACATCTTGGGATATTATGACTAAGAATCGCACTTGACTCGTGAATGGGATAAAAATGGAGCGTACGTTACATATTTTTCTTGACTGTTATTGAATCATCGACTTTCGTACATTAGATTCAGCTGGATAGTTGATGACTCACCTAACAAAAGTGCCTATGGGGACAGACGATTATCACAATATATATGTGTGGTATATCCGTCACGAAGGTCACTAGTATAGACACGTGTTCATCAAATCAGAACCGTCGGTTTCGAGGTCATAATGAATTAAGCAATAACAGTGATTAAAATTAGAGATCCTTGTAATTTCAGTGTCCTCATAAATACCGATAGGCATAAAATCGTATATATCAAAGTCACTACTTACTGCCATTCGGTACTTGTAAGGACATCAGGTGGTATCGATCGGGTGGTCCTCAGAAATACCGATAGGCATAAAATCGTATATATCGAAGTCACTACTTACTGCTATTCGGTTTTTGTGAGGACATCCGGTGGTCTAGATTTTCTTTCCATTAAAAAAAAACAGTAATAAGATGCTACTTCATGGAGTTACTTTGATCCCCCACTTTTCTCAAAACTCCTACTTTTTTATTTTCTGTCCGCAAAAATCATTCAATGTTAATTCAGCATCCTTCTTATGCATAAGACTTGAGGGCAATGGATACATCTGGGGATATTATGACTAATAATCGCACTTGACTAGTGAATGGGATAAAAATCATCGACTTTCGTACATGAGATTCAGCTGGATAGTTGATGACTCACCTAATAAAAGTGCGTATGGGGACAGACGATTATCACAATATATGGGTGTGGTATATCCGTCACGAAGGTCACTAGTATAGACACGTGTTCATCAAATCGGAACCGTCGGTTTCGAGGTCATAATTAATTAAGCAATAACAGTGGCTAAAATTAGAGATACTTGTAATTTCAGTGTCCTCATAAATACCGATAGGCATAAAATGGTATATATCAAAGTCACTACTTACTGCCATTCGGTACTTGTGAGGACATCAGGTGGTATCGATCGGGTGGTCCTCATAAATACCGATAGGCATAAAATTGTATATATCGAAGTCACTACTTACTGCTATTCGGTACTTGTGAGGACATCGGGTGTTCTAGATTTTCTTTCCATTAAAAAAAAACGGCAATAAGATGCCACTTCATGGAGTTACTTTGATTCGCTAACCTTCTCCAAACTCCTACTTTTTTATTGTCTGTCAGCCAAAATTATTCAATGTTTATTCAGCATCCTTCTAATGCATATGACTTGAGGGCAATGGATACATCTGGGGATATTATGACTAATAATCGCACTTGACTAGTGAATGGGATGAAAATGGAGCGTACTTTACATATTTTTCTTGACTTTTATTGAGTCATCGTCTTTCGTACATGAGATTCAGCTGGATAGTTGATGACTCACCTAACAAAAGTGCGTATGTGGACACACAATTATCACATTATATGGGTGTGGTATATCCGTCACGAAGGTCACTAGTATAGACACGTGTTCATCAAATAGGAAACGTCGGTTTCGAGGTCATAATTAATTAAGCAATATCAGTGATTAAAATTAAAGATCCTTGTAATTTCAGTGTCCTCATAAATACCGATAGGCATAAAATTGTATATATCAAAGTCACTACTTACTGCCATTCGGTACTTGTGAGGACATCAGGTGGTATCGATCGGGTGGTCCTCATAAATATCGATATGTATGAAATCGTATATATCGAAGTCACTACTTACTGCTATTCGGTACTTGTGAGGACATCGGGTGGTCTAGATTTTCTTTCCATTAAAAAAAAAACGGCAATAAGATGCCACTTCATGGAGTTACTTTAATTCGCTAACCTTTCTCCAAACTCCTACTTTTTTATTTTCTGTCAGCTAAAATTATTCAATGTTAATTCAGCATCCTTCTAATGCATAGGACTTGAGGGCGATGGATACATCTGGGGATATTATGACTAAGAATCGCACTTGACTCGTGAATTGGATAAAAATGGAGCGTACGTTACATAATTTTTTTGACTTTTATTGAATCATCGACTTTCGTACATTAAATTCAGCTGGATAGTTGATAACTCACCTAACAAAAGTGCCTATGGGGACAGACGATTATCACAATATATAGGTGTGGTATATCCGTAACGAAGGTCACTAGTTTAGACACGTGTTTATCAAATCAGAACCGTCGGGTTCGAGGTAATAATTAATTAAGCAATAACAGTGATTAAAATTAGAGATGCTTGTAATTTCAGTGTCCTCATAAATACCGATAGGCATAAAATCGTATATATCAAAGTCACTACTTACTGCCATTCGGTACTTGTGAGGACATCAGGTGGTATCGATCGGGTGGTCCTCCTAAATACCGATAGGCATAAAATCGTAGATATCGAAGTCACTACTTACTGCTATTCGGTACTTGTGAGGACATCGGGTGGTCTAGATTTTCTTTCAATTAAAAAAAAACGGCAATAGGATGCCACTTCATGGAGTTACTTTGATTCGCTAACCTTTCTCCAAACTCCTACTTTTTTATTGTCTGTCAGTTAAAATTATTCAATGTTAATTCAGCTTCCTTCTAATGCATATGACTTGAGGGCGATGGATACATCTGGGGATATTATGACTAAGAATCGCACTTGACTAGTGAATGGGATAAAAATGGAGCGTACGTTACATATTTTTCTTGACTGTTATTGAATCATCGACTTTCGTACATTAGATTCAGCTGGATAGTTGATGACTCACCTAACAAAAGTGCCTATGGGGACAGACGATTATCACAATATATATGTGTGGTATATCCGTCACGAAGGTCACTAGTATAGACACGTGTTCATCAAATCAGAACCGTCGGTTTCGAGGTCATAATGAATTAAGCAATAACAGTGATTAAAATTAGAGATCCTTGTAATTTCAGTGTCCTCATAAATACCGATAGGCATAAAATCGTATATATCAAAGTCACTACTTACTGCCATTCGGTACTTGTAAGGACATCAGGTGGTATCGATCGGGTGGTCCTCAGAAATACCGATAGGCATAAAATCGTATATATCGAAGTCACTACTTACTGCTATTCGGTTTTTGTGAGGACATCCGGTGGTCTAGATTTTCTTTCAATTAAAAAAAAACGGCAATAAAATGCCACTTCATGGAGTTACTTTAATTCGCTAACCTTTCTCCAAACTCCTACTTTTTTATTTTCTGTCAGTTAAAATTATTTAATGTTAATGCAGCATCCTTCTAATTCATATGACTTGAGGGCGATGGATACATCTGGGGATATTATGACTAATAATCGCACTCGACTAGTGAATGGGATAAAAATCATCGACTTTCGTACATGAGATTCAGCTGGATAGTTGATGACTCACCTAACAAAAGTGCCTATGGGGACAGACGATTATCACAATATATGCGTGTGGTATGTCCGTCACGAAGGTCACTAGTATAGACACGTGTTCATCAAATATGAAACGTCGGTTTCGAGGTCATAACTCATTAAACACTAAAAGTGGCTAAAATTATAAATCCTTGTAATGTCAGTGTCCTCATAAATACCGATAGGCATAAAATCGTATATATCAAAGTCACTACTTACTGCTATTCAGTACTTGTGAGGACATCAGGTGGTATCGATCGGGTGGTCCTCATAAATACCGATAGGCATAAAATCGTTTATATCGAAGTCACTACTTACTGCTATTCGGTACTTGTGAGGACATCCGGTGGTCTAGATTCTCTTTGCATTAAAAAAAATGGCAATGAGATGCCACTTCATGGAGTTACTTTGATCCCCCACTTTTTTTAAAACTCCTCCTTTTCTGTTTTCTGTCCGCAAAAATTGTTCAATGTTAATTCAGCATCCTTCTAATGCATATGACTTGAGGGCAATGGATACATCAGAGGATATTATGACTAATAATCGCACTTGACTAGTGAATGGGATAAAAATCATCGACTTTCGTACATGAGATTCAGCTGGATAGTTGATGACTCACCTAATAAAAATTCGTATGGGGACAGACGATTATCACAATATATGGGTGTGGTATATCCGTCACGAAGGTCACTAGTATAGACACGTGTTCATCAAATAGGAAACGTCGGTTTCGAGGTCGTAATTAATTAAGCAATAACAGTGAATAAAATTAAAGATCCTTGTAATTTCAGTGTCCTCATAAATACCGATAGGCATAAAATCGTATATATCAAAGTCACTACTTACTGCCATTCGGTACCCTTGAGGACATCAGGCGGTATCGACCGGGTGGTCCTCATAAATACCGATAGGCATAAAATCGTTTATATCGAAGTCACTACTTACTGCTATTCGGTACTTGTGAGGACATCGGGTGGTCTAGATTTTCTTTCCATTAAAAAAAAAACGGCAATAGGATGCCACGTCATGGAGTTACTTTGATTCGCTAACCTTTCTCCAAACTCCTACTTTTTTATTGTCTGTCAGTTAAAATTATTCAATGTTAATTCAGCATCCTTCTAATGCATATGACTTGAGGGCGATGGATACATCTGGGGATATTATGACTAAGAATCGCACTTGACTAGTGAATGGGATAAAAATGGAGCGTACGTTACAGATTTTTCTTGACTTTTATTGAATCATCGACTTTCGTCCATTACATTCAGCTGGATAGTTAATGACTCACCCAACAAAAGTGCCTATGGGGACAGACGATTATCACAATATATGCGTGTAGTATATCCATCACGAAGATCACTAGTATAGACGAGTGTTCATCAAATAGAAAACGTCGGTTTCGAGGTCATAATTAATTAAGCAATAACAGTATCTAAAATTAAAGATCCTTGTAATTTCAGTGTCCTCATAAATACTGATAGGCATAAAATCGTATATATCAAAGTCACTACCTACTGCTATTTGGTACTTGTGAGGACATCAGGTGGTATCGATCGGGTGGTCCTCATAAATACCGATAGGCATAAAATCGTATATATCGAAGTCACTACTTACTGCTATTCGGTACTTGTGAGGACATCGGGTGCTCTAGATTTTCTTTCAATTAAAAAAAAACGGCAATAAAATGCCACTTCATGGAGTTACTTTAATTCGCTAACCTTTCTCCAAACTCCTACTTTTTTATTTTCTGTCAGTTAAAATTATTCAATGTTAATTCAGCTTCCTTCTAATGCATATGACTTGAGGGCGATGGATACATCTGGGGATATTATGACTAAGAATCGCACTTGACTAGTGAATAGGATAAAAATGGAGCGTACGTTACATATTTTTCTTGACTGTTATTGAATCATCGACTTTGGTACATTAGATTCAGCTGGATAGTTGATGACTCACCTAACAAAAGTGCCTATGGGGAGAGACGATTATCACAATATATGCGTGTAGTATATCCATGACGAAGATCACTAGTATAGACACGTGTTCATCAAATATGAAACGTCGGTTTCGAGGTCATAACGCATTAAACACTAAAAGTGGCTAAAATTAGAAATCCTTGTAATGTCAGTGTCCTCATAAATACCGATAGGCATAAAATCGTTTATATCAAAGTCACTACTTACTGCTATTCAGTACTTGTAAGGACATCAGGTGGTATCGATCGGGTGGTCCTCATAAATACCGATAGGCATAAAATCGTATATATCGAAGTCACTACTTACTGCTATCCGGTACTTGCGAGGACATCGGGTGGTCTAGATTTTCTTTCCATTAAAAAAAAATGGCAATAAGATTTCGCTTCATGGAGTTACTTTGATCCCCCACTTTTCTCAAAGCTCCTACTTTTTTATTTTCTGTCAGCTAAAATTATTTAATGTTAATTCGGCATCCTTCTAATGCATATGACTTGAGGGCGATGTATACATCTTGGGATATTATGACTAAGAATCGCACTTGACTCGTGAATGGGATAAAAATGGAGCGTACGTTACATATTTTTCTTGACTGTTATTGAATCATCGACTTTCGTACATTAGATTCAGCTGGATAGTTGATGACTCACCTAACAAAAGTGCCTATGGCGACAGACGATTATCACAATATATATGTGTGGTATATCCGTCACGAAGATCACTAGTATAGACACGTGTTCATCAAATCAGAACCGTCGGTTTCGAGGTCATAATGAATTAAGCAATAACAGTGATTAAAATTAGAGATCCTTGTAATTTCAGTGTCCTCATAAATACCGATAGGCATAAAATCGTATATATCAAAGTCACTACTTACTGCCATTCGGTACTTGCAAGTACATCAGGTGGTATCGATCGGGTGGTCCTCAGAAATACCGATAGGCATAAAAGCGTATATATCGAAGTCACTACTTACTGCTATTCGGTACTTGTGAGGACATCGGGTGGTCTAGATTTTCTTTCCATTAAAAAAAAACGGCAATAAGATGCCACTTCATGGAGTTACTTTTATTCGCTAACCTTTCTCCAAACTCCTACTTTTTATTGTCTGTCAGCCAAAATTATTCAATGTTAATTCAGCATCCTTCTAATGCATATGACTTGAGGGCAATGAATACATCTGGGGATATTATGACTAATAATCGCACTTGACTAGTGAATGGGATAAAAATGGAGCGTACGTTACATATTTTTCTTGACTTTTATTGAGTCATCGTCTTTCGTACATGAGATTCAGCTGGATAGTTGATGACTCACCTAACAAAAGTGCGTATGTGGACACACAATTATCACATTATATGGGTGTGGTATATCCGTCACGAAGGTCACTAGTATAGACACGTGTTCATCAAATAGGAAACGTCGGTTTCGAGGTCATAATTAATTAAGCAATATCAGTGATTAAAATTAAAGATCCTTGGAATTTCAGTGTCCTCATAAATACCGATAGGCATAAAATTGTATATATCAAAGTCACTACTTACTGCCATTCGGTACTTGTGAGGACATCAGGTGGTATCGATCGGGTGGTCCTCATACATATCGATATGTATGAAATCGTATATATCGAAGTCACTACTTACTGCTATTCGGTACTTGTGATGACATCGGGTGGTCTAGATTTTCTTTCCATTAAAAAAAAAACGGCAATAAGATGCCACTTCATGGAGTTACTTTAATTCGCTAACCTTTCTCCAAACTCCTACTTTTTTATTTTCTGTCAGCTAAAATTATTCAATGTTAATTCAGCATCCTTCTAATGCATAGGACTTGAGGGCGATGGATACATCTGGGGATATTATAACTAAGAATCGCACTTGACTCGTGAATGGGATAAAAATGGAGCGTACGTTACATAATTTTCTTGACTTTTATTAAATCATCGACTTTCGTACATTAAATTCAGCTGGATAGTTGATGACTCACCTAACAAAAGTGCCTATGGGGACAGACGATTATCACAATATATATGTGTGGTATATCCGTCACGAAGGTCACTAGTATAGACACGTGTTCATCAAATCAGAACCGTCGGTTTCGAGGTCATAATGAATTAAGCAATAACAGTGATTAAAATTGAAGATCCTTGAAATTTCAGTGTCCTCATAAATACCGATAGGCATAAAATCGTATATATCAAAGTCACTACTTACTGCTATTCAGTACTTGTGAGGACATCAGGTGGTATCGATCGGGTGGTCCTCATAAATACCGATAGGCATAAAATCGTATATATCGAAGTCACTACTTACTGCTATCCGGTACTTGCGAGGACATCGGGTGGTCTAGATTTTCTTTCCATTAAAAAAAAATGGCAATAAGATTTCGCTTCATGGAGTTACTTTGATCCCCCACTTTTCTCAAAGATCCTACTTTTTTATTTTCTGTCAGCTAAAATTATTTAATGTTAATTCAGCATCCTTCTAATGCATATGACTTGAGGGCGATGTATACATCTTGGGATATTATGACTAAGAATCGCACTTGACTCGTGAATGGGATAAAAATGGAGCGTACGTTATATATTTTTCTTGACTGTTATTGAATCATCGACTTTCATACATTAGATTCAGCTGGATAGTTGATGACTCACCTAACAAAAGTGCCTATGGGGACAGACGATTATCACAATATATATGTGTGGTATATCCGTCACGAAGGTCACTAGTATAGACACGTGTTCATCAAATCAGAACCGTCGGTTTCGAGGTCATAATGAATTAAGCAATAACAGTGATTAAAATTAGAGATCCTTGTAATTTCAGTGTTCTCATAAATACCGATAGGCATAAAATCGTATATATCAAAGTCACTACTTACTGCTATCCGGTACTTGCGAGGACATCAGGTGGTCTAGATTTTCTTTCCATTAAAAAAAAATGGCAATAAGATTTCGCTTCATGGAGTTACTTTGATCCCCCACTTTTCTCAAAGCTCCTACTTTTTTATTTTCTGTCAGCTAAAATTATTTAATGTTAATTCGGCATCCTTCTAATGCATATGACTTGAGGGCGATGTATACATCTTGGGATATTATGACTAAGAATCGCACTTGACTCGTGAATGGGATAAAAATGGAGCGTACGTTACATATTTTTCTTGACTGTTATTGAATCATCGACTTTCGTACATTAGATTCAGCTGGATAGTTGATGACTCACCTAACAAAAGTGCCTATGGGGACAGACGATTATCACAATATATATGTGTGGTATATCCGTCACGAAGATCACTAGTATAGACACGTGTTCATCAAATCAGAACCGTCGGTTTCGAGGTCATAATGAATTAAGCAATAACAGTGATTAAAATTAGAGATCCTTGTAATTTCAGTGTCCTCATAAATACCGATAGGCATAAAATCGTATATATCAAAGTCACTACTTACTGCCATTCGGTACTTGCAAGTACATCAGGTGGTACCGATCGGGTGGTCCTCAGAAATACCGATAGGCATAAAAGCGTATATATCGAAGTCACTACTTACTGCTATTCGGTACTTGTGAGGACATCGGGTGGTCTAGATTTTCTTTCCATTAAAAAAAAACGGCAATAAGATGCCACTTCATGGAGTTACTTTCATTCGCTAACCTTTCTCCAAACTCCTACTTTTTATTGTCTGTCAGCCAAAATTATTCAATGTTAATTCAGCATCCTTCTAATGCATATGACTTGAGGGCAATGAATACATCTGGGGATATTATGACTAATAATCGCACTTGACTAGTGAATGGGATAAAAATGGAGCGTACGTTACATATTTTTCTTGACTTTTATTGAGTCATCGTCTTTCGTACATGAGATTCAGCTGGATAGTTGATGACTCACCTAACAAAAGTGCGTATGTGGACACACAATTATCACATTATATGGGTGTGGTATATCCGTCACGAAGGTCACTAGTATAGACACGTGTTCATCAAATAGGAAACGTCGGTTTCGAGGTCATAATTAATTAAGCAATATCAGTGATTAAAATTAAAGATCCTTGGAATTTCAGTGTCCTCATAAATACCGATAGGCATAAAATTGTATATATCAAAGTCACTACTTACTGCCATTCGGTACTTGTGAGGACATCAGGTGGTATCGATCGGGTGGTCCTCATAAATATCGATATGTATGAAATCGTATATATCGAAGTCACTACTTACTGCTATTCGGTACTTGTGATGACATCGGGTGGTCTAGATTTTCTTTCCATTAAAAAAAAAACGGCAATAAGATGCCACTTCATGGAGTTACTTTAATTCGCTAACCTTTCTCCAAACTCCTACTTTTTTATTTTCTGTCAGCTAAAATTATTTAATGTTAATTCAGCATCCTTCTAATGCATAGGACTTGAGGGCGATGGATACATCTGGGGATATTATGACTAAGAATCGCACTTGACTCGTGAATGGGATAAAAATGGAGCGTACGTTACATAATTTTCTTGACTTTTATTGAATCATCGACTTTCGTACATTAAATTCAGCTGGATAGTTGATAACTCACCTAACAAAAGTGCCTATGGGGACAGACGATTATCACAATATATAGGTGTGGTATATCCGTCACGAAGGTCACTAGTATAGACACGTGTTCATCAAATATGAAACGTCGGTTTCGAGGTCATAACTCATTAAACACTAAAAGTGGCTAAAATTAGAAATCCTTGTAATGTCAGTGTCCTCATAACTACCGATAGGCATAAAATCGTTTATATCAAAGTCACTACTTACTGCTATTCAGTACTTGTGAGGACATCAGGTGGTATCGATCAGGTGGTCCTCATAAATACCGATAGGCATAAAATCATATATATCGGAGTCACTACTTACTGCTATTCGGTACTTGTGAAGACATCGGGTGGTCTAGATTTTCTTTCCATTAAAAAAAAATGGCAATAAGATTTCGCTTTATGGAGTTACTTTGATCCCCCACTTTTCTCAAAGCTCCTACTTTTTCATTTTCTGTCAGCTAAAATTATTTAATGTTAATTCAGCATCCTTCTAATGCATATGACTTGAGGGCGATGTATACATCTTGGGATATTATTACTAAGAATCGCACTTGACTCGTGAATGGGATTAAAATGGAGCGTACGTTACATATTTTTCTTGACTGTTATTGAATCATCGACTTTCGTACATTAGATTCAGCTGGATAGTTGATGACTCACCTAACAAAAGTGCCTATGGGGACAGACGATTATCACAATATATATGTGTGGTATATCCGTCACGAAGGTCACTAGTATAGACACGTGTTCATCAAATCAGAACCGTCGGTTTCGAGGTCATAATGAATTAAGCAATAACAGTGATTAAAATTGAAGATCCTTGAAATTTCAGTGTCCTCATAAATACCGATAGGCATAAAATCGTATATATCAAAGTCACTACTTACTGCTATTCAGTACTTGTGAGGACATCAGGTGGTATCGATCGGGTGGTCCTCAGAAATACCGATAGGCATAAAAGCGTATATATCGAAGTCACTACTTACTGCTATTCGGTACTTGTGAGGACATCGGGTGGTCTAGATTTTCTTTCCATTACAAAAAAACGGCAATAAGATGCCACTTCATGGAGTTACTTTTATTCGCTAACCTTTCTCCAAACTCCTACTTTTTATTTTCTGTCAGCCAAAATTATTCAATGTTAATTCAGCATCCTTCTAATGCATATGACTTGAGGGCAATGAATACATCTGGGGATATTATGACTAATAATCGCACTTGACTAGTGAATGGGATAAAAATGGAGCGTACGTTACATATTTTTCTTGACTTTTATTGAGTCATCGACTTTCGTACATGAGATTCAGCTGGATAGTTGATGACTCACCTAATAAAAGTTCGTATGGGGACAGACGATTATCACAATATATGGGTGTGGTATATCCGTCACGAAGGTCACTAGTATAGACACGTGTTTATCAAATAGGAAACGTCGGTTTCGAGGTCGTAATTAATTAAGCAATAACAGTGAATAAAATTAAAGATCCTTGTAATTTCAGTGTCCTCATAAATACCGATAGGCATAAAATCGTATATATCAAAGTCACTACTTACTGCTATTCAGTACTTGTGAGGACAACAGGTGGTATCGATCGGGTGGTCCTCATAAATAGCGATAGGCAGAAAATCGTTTATATCGAAGTCACTACTTACTGCTATTCGGTACTTGTGAGGACATCCGGTGGTCTAGATTCTCTTTGCATTAAAAAAAATGGCAATGAGATGCCACTTCATGGAGTTACTTTGATCCCCCACTTTTTTTAAAACTCCTCCTTTTCTGTTTTCTGTCCGCAAAAATTGTTCAATGTTAATTCAGCATCCTTCTAATGCATATGATTTGAGGGCAATGGATACATCAGAGGATATTATGACTAATAATCGCACTTGACTAGTGAATGGGATAAAAATCATCGACTTTCGTACATGAGATTCAGCTGGATAGTTGATGACTCACCTAATAAAAATTCGTATGGGGACAGACGATTATCACAATATATGGGTGTGGTATATCCGTCACGAAGGTCACTAGTATAGACACGTGTTCATCAAATAGGAAACGTCGGTTTCGAGGTCGTAATTAATTAAGCAATAACAGTGAATAAAATTAAAGATCCTTGTAATTTCAGTGTCCTCATAAATACCGATAGGCATAAAATCGTATATATCAAAGTCACTACTTACTGCCATTCGGTACCCTTGAGGACATCAGGTGGTATCGACCGGGTGGTCCTCATAAATACCGATAGGCATAAAATCGTTTATATCGAAGTCACTACTTACTGCTATTCGGTACTTGTGAGGACATCGGGTGGTCTAGATTTTCTTTCCATTAAAAAAAAAACGGCAATAGGATGCCACTTCATGGAGTTACTTTGATTCGCTAACCTTTCTCCAAACTCCTACTTTTTTATTGTCTGTCAGTTAAAATTATTCAATGTTAATTCAGCATCCTTCTAATGCATATGACTTGAGGGCGATGGATACATCTGGGGATATTATGACTAAGAATCGCACTTGACTAGTGAATGGGATAAAAATGGAGCGTACGTTACAGATTTTTCTTGACTTTTATTGAATCATCGACTTTCGTCCATTACATTCAGCTGGATAGTTAATGACTCACCCAACAAAAGTGCCTATGGGGACAGACGATTATCACAATATATGCGTGTAGTATATCCATCACGAAGATCACTAGTATAGACGAGTGTTCATCAAATAGAAAACGTCGGTTTCGAGGTCATAATTAATTAAGCAATAACAGTATCTAAAATTAAAGATCCTTGTAATTTCAGTGTCCTCATAAATACTGATAGGCATAAAATCGTATATATCAAAGTCACTACCTACTGCTATTTGGTACTTGTGAGGACATCAGGTGGTATCGATCGGGTGGTCCTCATAAATACCGATAGGCATAAAATCGTATATATCGAAGTCACTACTTACTGCTATTCGGTACTTGTGAGGACATCGGGTGCTCTAGATTTTCTTTCAATTAAAAAAAAACGGCAATAAAATGCCACTTCATGGAGTTACTTTAATTCGCTAACCTTTCTCCAACTCCTACTTTTTTATTTTCTGTCAGTTAAAATTATTCAATGTTAATTCAGCTTCCTTCTAATGCATATGACTTGAGGGCGATGGATACATCTGGGGATATTATGACTAAGAATCGCACTTGACTAGTGAATAGGATAAAAATGGAGCGTACGTTACATATTTTTCTCGACTGTTATTGAATCATCGACTTTGGTACATTAGATTCAGCTGGATAGTTGATGACTCACCTAACAAAAGTGCCTATGGGGACAGACGATTATCACAATATATGCGTGTAGTATATCCATCACGAAGGTCACTAGTATAGACACGTGTTCATCAAATATGAAACGTCGGTTTCGAGGTCATAACTCATTAAACACTAAAAGTGGCTAAAATTAGAAATCCTTGTAATGTCAGTGTCCTCATAAATACCGATAGGCATAAAATCGTTTATATCAAAGTCACTACTTACTGCTATTTGGTACTTGTGAGGACATCAGGTGGTATCGATCGGGTGGTCCTCATAAATACCGATAGGCATAAAATCGTATATATCGAAGTCACTACTTACTGCTATTCGGTACTTGTGAGGACATCGGGTGGTCTAGATTTTCTTTCAATTAAAAAAAAACGGCAATAAAATGCCACTTCATGGAGTTACTTCAATTCGCTAACCTTTCTCCAAACTCCTACTTTTTTATTTTCTGTCAGTTAAAATTATTCAATGTTAATTCAGCTTCCTTCTAATGCATATGACTTGAGGGCGATGGATACATCTGGGGATATTATGACTAAGAATCGCACTTGACTAGTGAATGGGATAAAAATGGAGCGTACGTTACATATTTTTCTTGACTGTTATTGAATCATCGACTTTCGTACATTAGATTCAGCTGGATAGTTGATGACTCACCTAACAAAAGTGCCTATGGGGAGAGACGATTATCACAATATATGCGTGTAGTATATCCATGACGAAGATCACTAGTATAGACACGTGTTCATCAAATATGAAACGTCGGTTTCGAGGTCATAACTCATTAAACACTAAAAGTGGCTAAAATTAGAAATCCTTGTAATGTCAGTGTCCTCATAAATACCGATAGGCATAAAATCGTTTATATCAAAGTCACTACTTACTGCTATTCAGTACTTGTAAGGACATCAGGTGGTATCGATCGGGTGGTCCTCATAAATACCGATAGGCATAAAATCGTATATATCGAAGTCACCACTTACTGCTATCCGGTACTTGCGAGGACATCGGGTGGTCTAGATTTTCTTTCCATTAAAAAAAAATGGCAATAAGATTTCGCTTCATGGAGTTACTTTGATCCCCCACTTTTCTCAAAGCTCTTACTTTTTTATTTTCTGTCAGCTAAAATTATTTAATGTTAATTCGGCATCCTTCTAATGCATATGACTTGAGGGCGATGTATACATCTTGGGATATTATGACTAAGAATCGCACTTGACTCGTGAATGGGATAAAAATGGAGCGTACGTTACATTTTTTTCTTGACTGTTATTGAATCATCGACTTTCGTACATTAGATTCAGCTGGATAGTTGATGACTCACCTAACAAAAGTGCCTATGGGGACAGACGATTATCACAATATATATGTGTGTTATATCCGTCACGAAGATCACTAGTATAGACACGTGTTCATCAAATCAGAACCGTCGGTTTCGAGGTCATAATGAATTAAGCAATAACAGTGATTAAAATTAGAGATCCTTGTAATTTCAGTGTCCTCATAAATACCGATAGGCATAAAATCGTATATATCAAAGTCACTACTTACTGCCATTCGGTACTTGCAAGTACATCAGGTAGTATCGATCGGGTGGTCCTCAGAAATACCGATAGGCATAAAAGCGTATATATCGAAGTCACTACTTACTGCTATTCGGTACTTGTGAGGACATCGGGTGGTCTAGATTTTCTTTCCATTAAAAAAAAACGGCAATAAGATGCCACTTCATGGAGTTACTTTTATTCGCTAACCTTTCTCCAAACTCCTACTTTTTATTGTCTGTCAGCCAAAATTATTCAATGTTAATTCAGCATCCTTCTAATGCATAGGACTTGAGGGCGATGGATACATCTGGGGATATTATAACTAAGAATCGCACTTGACTCGTGAATGGGATAAAAATGGAGCGTACGTTACATAATTTTCTTGACTTTTATTGAATCATCGACTTTCGTACATTAAATTCAGCTGGATAGTTGATGACTCACCTAACAAAAGTGCCTATGGGGACAGACGATTATCACAATATATATGTGTGGTATATCCGTCACGAAGGTCACTAGTATAGACACGTGTTCATCAAATCAGAACCGTCGGTTTCGAGGTCATAATGAATTAAGCAATAACAGTGATTAAAATTGAAGATCCTTGAAATTTCAGTGTCCTCATAAATACCGATAGGCATAAAATCGTATATATCAAAGTCACTACTTACTGCTATTCAGTACTTGTGAGGACATCAGGTGGTATCGATCGGGTGGTCCTCATAAATACCGATAGGCATAAAATCGTATATATCGAAGTCACTACTTACTGCTATCCGGTACTTGCGAGGACATCGGGTGGTCTAGATTTTCTTTCCATTAAAAAAAAATGGCAATAAGATTTCGCTTCATGGAGTTACTTTGATCCCATACTTTTCTCAAAGATCCTACTTTTTTATTTTCTGTCAGCTAAAATTATTTAATGTTAATTCAGCATCCTTCTAATGCATATGACTTGAGGGCGATGTATACATCTTGGGATATTATGACTAAGAATCGCACTTGACTCGTGAATGGGATAAAAATGGAGCGTACGTTATATATTTTTCTTGACTGTTATTGAATCATCGACTTTCATACATTAGATTCAGCTGGATAGTTGATGACTCACCTAACAAAAGTGCCTATGGGGACAGACGATTATCACAATATATATGTGTGGTATATCCGTCACGAAGGTCACTAGTATAGACACGTGTTCATCAAATCAGAACCGTCGGTTTCGAGGTCATAATGAATTAAGCAATAACAGTGATTAAAATTAGAGATCCTTGTAATTTCAGTGTTCTCATAAATACCGATAGGCATAAAATCGTATATATCAAAGTCACTACTTACTGCTATCCGGTACTTGCGAGGACATCGGGTGGTCTAGATTTTCTTTCCATTAAAAAAAAATGGCAATAAGATTTCGCTTCATGGAGTTACTTTGATCCCCCACTTTTCTCAAAGCTCCTACTTTTTTATTTTCTGTCAGCTAAAATTATTTAATGTTAATTCGGCATCCTTCTAATGCATAGGACTTGAGGGCGATGTATACATCTTGGGATATTATGACTAAGAATCGCACTTGACTCGTGAATGGGATAAAAATGGAGCGTACGTTACATATTTTTCTTGACTGTTATTGAATCATCGACTTTCGTACATTAGATTCAGCTGGATAGTTGATGACTCACCTAACAAAAGTGCCTATGGGGACAGACGATTATCACAATATATATGTGTGGTATATCCGTCACGAAGATCACTAGTATAGACACGTGTTCATCAAATCAGAACCGTCGGTTTCGAGGTCATAATGAATTAAGCAATAACAGTGATTAAAATTAGAGATCCTTGTAATTTCAGTGTCCTCATAAATACCGATAGGCATAAAATCGTATATATCAAAGTCACTACTTACTGCCATTCGGTACTTGCAAGTACATCAGGTGGTACCGATCGGGTGGTCCTCAGAAATACCGATAGGCATAAAATCATATATATCGGAGTCACTACTTACTGCTATTCGGTACTTGTGAAGACATCGGGTGGTCTAGATTTTCTTTCCATTAAAAAAAAATGGCAATAAGATTTCGCTTTATGGAGTTACTTTGATCCCCCACTTTTCTCAAAGCTCCTACTTTTTCATTTTCTGTCAGCTAAAATTATTTAATGTTAATTCAGCATCCTTCTAATGCATATGACTTGAGGGCGATGTATACATCTTGGGATATTATTACTAAGAATCGCACTTGACTCGTGAATGGGATTAAAATGGAGCGTACGTTACATATTTTTCTTGACTGTTATTGAATCATCGACTTTCGTACATTAGATTCAGCTGGATAGTTGATGACTCACCTAACAAAAGTGCCTATGGGGACAGACGATTATCACAATATATATGTGTGGTATATCCGTCACGAAGGTCACTAGTATAGACACGTGTTCATCAAATCAGAACCGTCGGTTTCGAGGTCATAATGAATTAAGCAATAACAGTGATTAAAATTGAAGATCCTTGAAATTTCAGTGTCCTCATAAATACCGATAGGCATAAAATCGTATATATCAAAGTCACTACTTACTGCTATTCAGTACTTGTGAGGACATCAGGTGGTATCGATCGGGTGGTCCTCAGAAATACCGATAGGCATAAAAGCGTATATATCGAAGTCACTACTTACTGCTATTCGGTACTTGTGAGGACATCGGGTGGTCTAGATTTTCTTTCCATTACAAAAAAACGGCAATAAGATGCCACTTCATGGAGTTACTTTTATTCGCTAACCTTTCTCCAAACTCCTACTTTTTATTGTCTGTCAGCCAAAATTATTCAATGTTAATTCAGCATCCTTCTAATGCATATGACTTGAGGGCAATGAATACATCTGGGGATATTATGACTAATAATCGCACTTGACTAGTGAATGGGATAAAAATGGAGCGTACGTTACATATTTTTCTTGACTTTTATTGAGTCATCGACTTTCGTACATGAGATTCAGCTGGATAGTTGATGACTCACCTAATAAAAGTTCGTATGGGGACAGACGATTATCACAATATATGGGTGTGGTATATCCGTCACGAAGGTCACTAGTATAGACACGTGTTTATCAAATAGGAAACGTCGGTTTCGAGGTCGTAATTAATTAAGCAATAACAGTGAATAAAATTAAAGATCCTTGTAATTTCAGTGTCCTCATAAATACCGATAGGCATAAAATCGTATATATCAAAGTCAGTACTTACTGCCATTCGGTACCCTTGAGGACATCAGGTGGTATCGATCGGGTGGTCCTCATAAATACCGATAGGCATAAAATCGTATATATCGAAGTCACTACTTACTGCTATTCGGTACTTGTGAGGACATCGGGTGGTCTAGATTTTCTTTCAATTAAAAAAAAACGGCAATAAAATGCCACTTCATGGAGTTACTTTAATTCGCTAACCTTTCTCCAAACTCCTACTTTTTTATTTTCTGTCAGTTAAAATTATTTAATGTTAATGCAGCATCCTTCTAATTCATATGACTTGAGGGCGATGGATACATCTGGGGATATTATGACTAATAATCGCACTCGACTAGTGAATGGGATAAAAATCATCGACTTTCGTACATGAGATTCAGCTGGATAGTTGATGACTCACCTAACAAAAGTGCCTATGGGGACAGACGATTATCACAATATATGCGTGTGGTATGTCCGTCACGAAGGTCACTAGTATAGACACGTGTTCATCAAATATGAAACGTCGGTTTCGAGGTCATAACTCATTAAACACTAAAAGTGGCTAAAATTAGAAATCCTTGTAATGTCAGTGTCCTCATAAATACCGATAGGCATAAAATCGTATATATCAAAGTCACTACTTACTGCTATTCAGTACTTGTGAGGACATCAGGTGGTATCGATCGGGTGGTCCTCATAAATAGCGATAGGCAGAAAATCGTTTATATCGAAGTCACTACTTACTGCTATTCGGTACTTGTGAGGACATCCGGTGGTCTAGATTCTCTTTGCATTAAAAAAAATGGCAATGAGATGCCACTTCATGGAGTTACTTTGATCCCCCACTTTTTTTAAAACTCCTCCTTTTCTGTTTTCTGTCCGCAAAAATTGTTCAATGTTAATTCAGCATCCTTCTAATGCATATGATTTGAGGGCAATGGATACATCAGAGGATATTATGACTAATAATCGCACTTGACTAGTGAATGGGATAAAAATCATCGACTTTCGTACATGAGATTCAGCTGGATAGTTGATGACTCACCTAATAAAAATTCGTATGGGGACAGACGATTATCACAATATATGGGTGTGGTATATCCGTCACGAAGGTCACTAGTATAGACACGTGTTCATCAAATAGGAAACGTCGGTTTCGAGGTCGTAATTAATTAAGCAATAACAGTGAATAAAATTAAAGATCCTTGTAATTTCAGTGTCCTCATAAATACCGATAGGCATAAAATCGTATATATCAAAGTCACTACTTACTGCCATTCGGTACCCTTGAGGACATCAGGTGGTATCGACCGGGTGGTCCTCATAAATACCGATAGGCATAAAATCGTTTATATCGAAGTCACTACTTACTGCTATTCGGTACTTGTGAGGACATCGGGTGGTCTAGATTTTCTTTCCATTAAAAAAAAAACGGCAATAGGATGCCACTTCATGGAGTTACTTTGATTCGCTAACCTTTCTCCAAACTCCTACTTTTTTATTGTCTGTCAGTTAAAATTATTCAATGTTAATTCAGCATCCTTCTAATGCATATGACTTGAGGGCGATGGATACATCTGGGGATATTATGACTAAGAATCGCACTTGACTAGTGAATGGGATAAAAATGGAGCGTACGTTACAGATTTTTCTTGACTTTTATTGAATCATCGACTTTCGTCCATTACATTCAGCTGGATAGTTAATGACTCACCCAACAAAAGTGCCTATGGGGACAGACGATTATCACAATATATGCGTGTAGTATATCCATCACGAAGATCACTAGTATAGACGAGTGTTCATCAAATAGAAAACGTCGGTTTCGAGGTCATAATTAATTAAGCAATAACAGTATCTAAAATTAAAGATCCTTGTAATTTCAGTGTCCTCATAAATACTGATAGGCATAAAATCGTATATATCAAAGTCACTACCTACTGCTATTTGGTACTTGTGAGGACATCAGGTGGTATCGATCGGGTGGTCCTCATAAATACCGATAGGCATAAAATCGTATATATCGAAGTCACTACTTACTGCTATTCGGTACTTGTGAGGACATCGGGTGCTCTAGATTTTCTTTCAATTAAAAAAAAACGGCAATAAAATGCCACTTCATGGAGTTACTTTAATTCGCTAACCTTTCTCCAACTCCTACTTTTTTATTTTCTGTCAGTTAAAATTATTCAATGTTAATTCAGCTTCCTTCTAATGCATATGACTTGAGGGCGATGGATACATCTGGGGATATTATGACTAAGAATCGCACTTGACTAGTGAATAGGATAAAAATGGAGCGTACGTTACATATTTTTCTCGACTGTTATTGAATCATCGACTTTGGTACATTAGATTCAGCTGGATAGTTGATGACTCACCTAACAAAAGTGCCTATGGGGACAGACGATTATCACAATATATGCGTGTAGTATATCCATCACGAAGGTCACTAGTATAGACACGTGTTCATCAAATATGAAACGTCGGTTTCGAGGTCATAACTCATTAAACACTAAAAGTGGCTAAAATTAGAAATCCTTGTAATGTCAGTGTCCTCATAAATACCGATAGGCATAAAATCGTTTATATCAAAGTCACTACTTACTGCTATTTGGTACTTGTGAGGACATCAGGTGGTATCGATCGGGTGGTCCTCATAAATACCGATAGGCATAAAATCGTATATATCGAAGTCACTACTTACTGCTATTCGATACTTGTGAGGACATCGGGTGGTCTAGATTTTCTTTCAATTAAAAAAAAACGGCAATAAAATGCCACTTCATGGAGTTACTTCAATTCGCTAACCTTTCTCCAAACTCCTACTTTTTTATTTTCTGTCAGTTAAAATTATTCAATGTTAATTCAGCTTCCTTCTAATGCATATGACTTGAGGGCGATGGATACATCTGGGGATATTATGACTAAGAATCGCACTTGACTAGTGAATGGGATAAAAATGGAGCGTACGTTACATATTTTTCTTGACTGTTATTGAATCATCGACTTTCGTACATTAGATTCAGCTGGATAGTTGATGACTCACCTAACAAAAGTGCCTATGGGGAGAGACGATTATCACAATATATGCGTGTAGTATATCCATGACGAAGATCACTAGTATAGACACGTGTTCATCAAATATGAAACGTCGGTTTCGAGGTCATAACTCATTAAACACTAAAAGTGGCTAAAATTAGAAATCCTTGTAATGTCAGTGTCCTCATAAATACCGATAGGCATAAAATCGTTTATATCAAAGTCACTACTTACTGCTATTCAGTACTTGTAAGGACATCAGGTGGTATCGATCGGGTGGTCCTCATAAATACCGATAGGCATAAAATCGTATATATCGAAGTCACCACTTACTGCTATCCGGTACTTGCGAGGACATCGGGTGGTCTAGATTTTCTTTCCATTAAAAAAAAATGGCAATAAGATTTCGCTTCATGGAGTTACTTTGATCCCCCACTTTTCTCAAAGCTCTTACTTTTTTATTTTCTGTCAGCTAAAATTATTTAATGTTAATTCGGCATCCTTCTAATGCATATGACTTGAGGGCGATGTATACATCTTGGGATATTATGACTAAGAATCGCACTTGACTCGTGAATGGGATAAAAATGGAGCGTACGTTACATTTTTTTCTTGACTGTTATTGAATCATCGACTTTCGTACATTAGATTCAGCTGGATAGTTGATGACTCACCTAACAAAAGTGCCTATGGGGACAGACGATTATCACAATATATATGTGTGTTATATCCGTCACGAAGATCACTAGTATAGACACGTGTTCATCAAATCAGAACCGTCGGTTTCGAGGTCATAATGAATTAAGCAATAACAGTGATTAAAATTAGAGATCCTTGTAATTTCAGTGTCCTCATAAATACCGATAGGCATAAAATCGTATATATCAAAGTCACTACTTACTGCCATTCGGTACTTGCAAGTACATCAGGTAGTATCGATCGGGTGGTCCTCAGAAATACCGATAGGCATAAAAGCGTATATATCGAAGTCACTACTTACTGCTATTCGGTACTTGTGAGGACATCGGGTGGTCTAGATTTTCTTTCCATTAAAAAAAAACGGCAATAAGATGCCACTTCATGGAGTTACTTTTATTCGCTAACCTTTCTCCAAACTCCTACTTTTTATTGTCTGTCAGCCAAAATTATTCAATGTTAATTCAGCATCCTTCTAATGCATAGGACTTGAGGGCGATGGATACATCTGGGGATATTATAACTAAGAATCGCACTTGACTCGTGAATGGGATAAAAATGGAGCGTACGTTACATAATTTTCTTGACTTTTATTGAATCATCGACTTTCGTACATTAAATTCAGCTGGATAGTTGATGACTCACCTAACAAAAGTGCCTATGGGGACAGACGATTATCACAATATATATGTGTGGTATATCCGTCACGAAGGTCACTAGTATAGACACGTGTTCATCAAATCAGAACCGTCGGTTTCGAGGTCATAATGAATTAAGCAATAACAGTGATTAAAATTGAAGATCCTTGAAATTTCAGTGTCCTCATAAATACCGATAGGCATAAAATCGTATATATCAAAGTCACTACTTACTGCTATTCAGTACTTGTGAGGACATCAGGTGGTATCGATCGGGTGGTCCTCATAAATACCGATAGGCATAAAATCGTATATATCGAAGTCACTACTTACTGCTATCCGGTACTTGCGAGGACATCGGGTGGTCTAGATTTTCTTTCCATTAAAAAAAAATGGCAATAAGATTTCGCTTCATGGAGTTACTTTGATCCCATACTTTTCTCAAAGATCCTACTTTTTTATTTTCTGTCAGCTAAAATTATTTAATGTTAATTCAGCATCCTTCTAATGCATATGACTTGAGGGCGATGTATACATCTTGGGATATTATGACTAAGAATCGCACTTGACTCGTGAATGGGATAAAAATGGAGCGTACGTTATATATTTTTCTTGACTGTTATTGAATCATCGACTTTCATACATTAGATTCAGCTGGATAGTTGATGACTCACCTAACAAAAGTGCCTATGGGGACAGACGATTATCACAATATATATGTGTGGTATATCCGTCACGAAGGTCACTAGTATAGACACGTGTTCATCAAATCAGAACCGTCGGTTTCGAGGTCATAATGAATTAAGCAATAACAGTGATTAAAATTAGAGATCCTTGTAATTTCAGTGTTCTCATAAATACCGATAGGCATAAAATCGTATATATCAAAGTCACTACTTACTGCTATCCGGTACTTGCGAGGACATCGGGTGGTCTAGATTTTCTTTCCATTAAAAAAAAATGGCAATAAGATTTCGCTTCATGGAGTTACTTTGATCCCCCACTTTTCTCAAAGCTCCTACTTTTTTATTTTCTGTCAGCTAAAATTATTTAATGTTAATTCGGCATCCTTCTAATGCATAGGACTTGAGGGCGATGTATACATCTTGGGATATTATGACTAAGAATCGCACTTGACTCGTGAATGGGATAAAAATGGAGCGTACGTTACATATTTTTCTTGACTGTTATTGAATCATCGACTTTCGTACATTAGATTCAGCTGGATAGTTGATGACTCACCTAACAAAAGTGCCTATGGGGACAGACGATTATCACAATATATATGTGTGGTATATCCGTCACGAAGATCACTAGTATAGACACGTGTTCATCAAATCAGAACCGTCGGTTTCGAGGTCATAATGAATTAAGCAATAACAGTGATTAAAATTAGAGATCCTTGTAATTTCAGTGTCCTCATAAATACCGATAGGCATAAAATCGTATATATCAAAGTCACTACTTACTGCCATTCGGTACTTGCAAGTACATCAGGTGGTACCGATCGGGTGGTCCTCAGAAATACCGATAGGCATAAAATCATATATATCGGAGTCACTACTTACTGCTATTCGGTACTTGTGAAGACATCGGGTGGTCTAGATTTTCTTTCCATTAAAAAAAAATGGCAATAAGATTTCGCTTTATGGAGTTACTTTGATCCCCCACTTTTCTCAAAGCTCCTACTTTTTCATTTTCTGTCAGCTAAAATTATTTAATGTTAATTCAGCATCCTTCTAATGCATATGACTTGAGGGCGATGTATACATCTTGGGATATTATTACTAAGAATCGCACTTGACTCGTGAATGGGATTAAAATGGAGCGTACGTTACATATTTTTCTTGACTGTTATTGAATCATCGACTTTCGTACATTAGATTCAGCTGGATAGTTGATGACTCACCTAACAAAAGTGCCTATGGGGACAGACGATTATCACAATATATATGTGTGGTATATCCGTCACGAAGGTCACTAGTATAGACACGTGTTCATCAAATCAGAACCGTCGGTTTCGAGGTCATAATGAATTAAGCAATAACAGTGATTAAAATTGAAGATCCTTGAAATTTCAGTGTCCTCATAAATACCGATAGGCATAAAATCGTATATATCAAAGTCACTACTTACTGCTATTCAGTACTTGTGAGGACATCAGGTGGTATCGATCGGGTGGTCCTCAGAAATACCGATAGGCATAAAAGCGTATATATCGAAGTCACTACTTACTGCTATTCGGTACTTGTGAGGACATCGGGTGGTCTAGATTTTCTTTCCATTACAAAAAAACGGCAATAAGATGCCACTTCATGGAGTTACTTTTATTCGCTAACCTTTCTCCAAACTCCTACTTTTTATTGTCTGTCAGCCAAAATTATTCAATGTTAATTCAGCATCCTTCTAATGCATATGACTTGAGGGCAATGAATACATCTGGGGATATTATGACTAATAATCGCACTTGACTAGTGAATGGGATAAAAATGGAGCGTACGTTACATATTTTTCTTGACTTTTATTGAGTCATCGACTTTCGTACATGAGATTCAGCTGGATAGTTGATGACTCACCTAATAAAAGTTCGTATGGGGACAGACGATTATCACAATATATGGGTGTGGTATATCCGTCACGAAGGTCACTAGTATAGACACGTGTTTATCAAATAGGAAACGTCGGTTTCGAGGTCGTAATTAATTAAGCAATAACAGTGAATAAAATTAAAGATCCTTGTAATTTCAGTGTCCTCATAAATACCGATAGGCATAAAATCGTATATATCAAAGTCAGTACTTACTGCCATTCGGTACCCTTGAGGACATCAGGTGGTATCGATCGGGTGGTCCTCATAAATACCGATAGGCATAAAATCGTATATATCGAAGTCACTACTTACTGCTATTCGGTACTTGTGAGGACATCGGGTGGTCTAGATTTTCTTTCAATTAAAAAAAAACGGCAATAAAATGCCACTTCATGGAGTTACTTTAATTCGCTAACCTTTCTCCAAACTCCTACTTTTTTATTTTCTGTCAGTTAAAATTATTTAATGTTAATGCAGCATCCTTCTAATTCATATGACTTGAGGGCGATGGATACATCTGGGGATATTATGACTAATAATCGCACTCGACTAGTGAATGGGATAAAAATCATCGACTTTCGTACATGAGATTCAGCTGGATAGTTGATGACTCACCTAACAAAAGTGCCTATGGGGACAGACGATTATCACAATATATGCGTGTGGTATGTCCGTCACGAAGGTCACTAGTATAGACACGTGTTCATCAAATATGAAACGTCGGTTTCGAGGTCATAACTCATTAAACACTAAAAGTGGCTAAAATTAGAAATCCTTGTAATGTCAGTGTCCTCATAAATACCGATAGGCATAAAATCGTATATATCAAAGTCACTACTTACTGCTATTCAGTACTTGTGAGGACATCAGGTGGTATCGATCGGGTGGTCCTCATAAATAGCGATAGGCAGAAAATCGTTTATATCGAAGTCACTACTTACTGCTATTCGGTACTTGTGAGGACATCCGGTGGTCTAGATTCTCTTTGCATTAAAAAAAATGGCAATGAGATGCCACTTCATGGAGTTACTTTGATCCCCCACTTTTTTTAAAACTCCTCCTTTTCTGTTTTCTGTCCGCAAAAATTGTTCAATGTTAATTCAGCATCCTTCTAATGCATATGATTTGAGGGCAATGGATACATCAGAGGATATTATGACTAATAATCGCACTTGACTAGTGAATGGGATAAAAATCATCGACTTTCGTACATGAGATTCAGCTGGATAGTTGATGACTCACCTAATAAAAATTCGTATGGGGACAGACGATTATCACAATATATGGGTGTGGTATATCCGTCACGAAGGTCACTAGTATAGACACGTGTTCATCAAATAGGAAACGTCGGTTTCGAGGTCGTAATTAATTAAGCAATAACAGTGAATAAAATTAAAGATCCTTGTAATTTCAGTGTCCTCATAAATACCGATAGGCATAAAATCGTATATATCAAAGTCACTACTTACTGCCATTCGGTACCCTTGAGGACATCAGGTGGTATCGACCGGGTGGTCCTCATAAATACCGATAGGCATAAAATCGTTTATATCGAAGTCACTACTTACTGCTATTCGGTACTTGTGAGGACATCGGGTGGTCTAGATTTTCTTTCCATTAAAAAAAAAACGGCAATAGGATGCCACTTCATGGAGTTACTTTGATTCGCTAACCTTTCTCCAAACTCCTACTTTTTTATTGTCTGTCAGTTAAAATTATTCAATGTTAATTCAGCATCCTTCTAATGCATATGACTTGAGGGCGATGGATACATCTGGGGATATTATGACTAAGAATCGCACTTGACTAGTGAATGGGATAAAAATGGAGCGTACGTTACAGATTTTTCTTGACTTTTATTGAATCATCGACTTTCGTCCATTACATTCAGCTGGATAGTTAATGACTCACCCAACAAAAGTGCCTATGGGGACAGACGATTATCACAATATATGCGTGTAGTATATCCATCACGAAGATCACTAGTATAGACGAGTGTTCATCAAATAGAAAACGTCGGTTTCGAGGTCATAATTAATTAAGCAATAACAGTATCTAAAATTAAAGATCCTTGTAATTTCAGTGTCCTCATAAATACTGATAGGCATAAAATCGTATATATCAAAGTCACTACCTACTGCTATTTGGTACTTGTGAGGACATCAGGTGGTATCGATCGGGTGGTCCTCATAAATACCGATAGGCATAAAATCGTATATATCGAAGTCACTACTTACTGCTATTCGGTACTTGTGAGGACATCGGGTGCTCTAGATTTTCTTTCAATTAAAAAAAAACGGCAATAAAATGCCACTTCATGGAGTTACTTTAATTCGCTAACCTTTCTCCAACTCCTACTTTTTTATTTTCTGTCAGTTAAAATTATTCAATGTTAATTCAGCTTCCTTCTAATGCATATGACTTGAGGGCGATGGATACATCTGGGGATATTATGACTAAGAATCGCACTTGACTAGTGAATAGGATAAAAATGGAGCGTACGATACATATTTTTCTCGACTGTTATTGAATCATCGACTTTGGTACATTAGATTCAGCTGGATAGTTGATGACTCACCTAACAAAAGTGCCTATGGGGACAGACGATTATCACAATATATGCGTGTAGTATATCCATCACGAAGGTCACTAGTATAGACACGTGTTCATCAAATATGAAACGTCGGTTTCGAGGTCATAACTCATTAAACACTAAAAGTGGCTAAAATTAGAAATCCTTGTAATGTCAGTGTCCTCATAAATACCGATAGGCATAAAATCGTTTATATCAAAGTCACTACTTACTGCTATTTGGTACTTGTGAGGACATCAGGTGGTATCGATCGGGTGGTCCTCATAAATACCGATAGGCATAAAATCGTATATATCGAAGTCACTACTTACTGCTATTCGGTACTTGTGAGGACATCGGGTGGTCTAGATTTTCTTTCAATTAAAAAAAAACGGCAATAAAATGCCACTTCATGGAGTTACTTCAATTCGCTAACCTTTCTCCAAACTCCTACTTTTTTATTTTCTGTCAGTTAAAATTATTCAATGTTAATTCAGCTTCCTTCTAATGCATATGACTTGAGGGCGATGGATACATCTGGGGATATTATGACTAAGAATCGCACTTGACTAGTGAATGGGATAAAAATGGAGCGTACGTTACATATTTTTCTTGACTGTTATTGAATCATCGACTTTCGTACATTAGATTCAGCTGGATAGTTGATGACTCACCTAACAAAAGTGCCTATGGGGAGAGACGATTATCACAATATATGCGTGTAGTATATCCATGACGAAGATCACTAGTATAGACACGTGTTCATCAAATATGAAACGTCGGTTTCGAGGTCATAACTCATTAAACACTAAAAGTGGCTAAAATTAGAAATCCTTGTAATGTCAGTGTCCTCATAAATACCGATAGGCATAAAATCGTTTATATCAAAGTCACTACTTACTGCTATTCAGTACTTGTAAGGACATCAGGTGGTATCGATCGGGTGGTCCTCATAAATACCGATAGGCATAAAATCGTATATATCGAAGTCACCACTTACTGCTATCCGGTACTTGCGAGGACATCGGGTGGTCTAGATTTTCTTTCCATTAAAAAAAAATGGCAATAAGATTTCGCTTCATGGAGTTACTTTGATCCCCCACTTTTCTCAAAGCTCTTACTTTTTTATTTTCTGTCAGCTAAAATTATTTAATGTTAATTCGGCATCCTTCTAATGCATATGACTTGAGGGCGATGTATACATCTTGGGATATTATGACTAAGAATCGCACTTGACTCGTGAATGGGATAAAAATGGAGCGTACGTTACATTTTTTTCTTGACTGTTATTGAATCATCGACTTTCGTACATTAGATTCAGCTGGATAGTTGATGACTCACCTAACAAAAGTGCCTATGGGGACAGACGATTATCACAATATATATGTGTGTTATATCCGTCACGAAGATCACTAGTATAGACACGTGTTCATCAAATCAGAACCGTCGGTTTCGAGGTCATAATGAATTAAGCAATAACAGTGATTAAAATTAGAGATCCTTGTAATTTCAGTGTCCTCATAAATACCGATAGGCATAAAATCGTATATATCAAAGTCACTACTTACTGCCATTCGGTACTTGCAAGTACATCAGGTAGTATCGATCGGGTGGTCCTCAGAAATACCGATAGGCATAAAAGCGTATATATCGAAGTCACTACTTACTGCTATTCGGTACTTGTGAGGACATCGGGTGGTCTAGATTTTCTTTCCATTAAAAAAAAACGGCAATAAGATGCCACTTCATGGAGTTACTTTTATTCGCTAACCTTTCTCCAAACTCCTACTTTTTATTGTCTGTCAGCCAAAATTATTCAATGTTAATTCAGCATCCTTCTAATGCATAGGACTTGAGGGCGATGGATACATCTGGGGATATTATAACTAAGAATCGCACTTGACTCGTGAATGGGATAAAAATGGAGCGTACGTTACATAATTTTCTTGACTTTTATTGAATCATCGACTTTCGTACATTAAATTCAGCTGGATAGTTGATGACTCACCTAACAAAAGTGCCTATGGGGACAGACGATTATCACAATATATATGTGTGGTATATCCGTCACGAAGGTCACTAGTATAGACACGTGTTCATCAAATCAGAACCGTCGGTTTCGAGGTCATAATGAATTAAGCAATAACAGTGATTAAAATTGAAGATCCTTGAAATTTCAGTGTCCTCATAAATACCGATAGGCATAAAATCGTATATATCAAAGTCACTACTTACTGCTATTCAGTACTTGTGAGGACATCAGGTGGTATCGATCGGGTGGTCCTCATAAATACCGATAGGCATAAAATCGTATATATCGAAGTCACTACTTACTGCTATCCGGTACTTGCGAGGACATCGGGTGGTCTAGATTTTCTTTCCATTAAAAAAAAATGGCAATAAGATTTCGCTTCATGGAGTTACTTTGATCCCCCACTTTTCTCAAAGATCCTACTTTTTTATTTTCTGTCAGCTAAAATTATTTAATGTTAATTCAGCATCCTTCTAATGCATATGACTTGAGGGCGATGTATACATCTTGGGATATTATGACTAAGAATCGCACTTGACTCGTGAATGGGATAAAAATGGAGCGTACGTTATATATTTTTCTTGACTGTTATTGAATCATCGACTTTCATACATTAGATTCAGCTGGATAGTTGATGACTCACCTAACAAAAGTGCCTATGGGGACAGACGATTATCACAATATATATGTGTGGTATATCCGTCACGAAGGTCACTAGTATAGACACGTGTTCATCAAATCAGAACCGTCGGTTTCGAGGTCATAATGAATTAAGCAATAACAGTGATTAAAATTAGAGATCCTTGTAATTTCAGTGTTCTCATAAATACCGATAGGCATAAAATCGTATATATCAAAGTCACTACTTACTGCTATCCGGTACTTGCGAGGACATCGGGTGGTCTAGATTTTCTTTCCATTAAAAAAAAATGGCAATAAGATTTCGCTTCATGGAGTTACTTTGATCCCCCACTTTTCTCAAAGCTCCTACTTTTTTATTTTCTGTCAGCTAAAATTATTTAATGTTAATTCGGCATCCTTCTAATGCATATGACTTGAGGGCGATGTATACATCTTGGGATATTATGACTAAGAATCGCACTTGACTCGTGAATGGGATAAAAATGGAGCGTACGTTACATATTTTTCTTGACTGTTATTGAATCATCGACTTTCGTACATTAGATTCAGCTGGATAGTTGATGACTCACCTAACAAAAGTGCCTATGGGGACAGACGATTATCACAATATATATGTGTGGTATATCCGTCACGAAGATCACTAGTATAGACACGTGTTCATCAAATCAGAACCGTCGGTTTCGAGGTCATAATGAATTAAGCAATAACAGTGATTAAAATTAGAGATCCTTGTAATTTCAGTGTCCTCATAAATACCGATAGGCATAAAATCGTATATATCAAAGTCACTACTTACTGCCATTCGGTACTTGCAAGTACATCAGGTGGTACCGATCGGGTGGTCCTCAGAAATACCGATAGGCATAAAAGCGTATATATCGAAGTCACTACTTACTGCTATTCGGTACTTGTGAGGACATCGGGTGGTCTAGATTTTCTTTCCATTAAAAAAAAACGGCAATAAGATGCCACTTCATGGAGTTACTTTTATTCGCTAACCTTTCTCCAAACTCCTACTTTTTATTGTCTGTCAGCCAAAATTATTCAATGTTAATTCAGCATCCTTCTAATGCATATGACTTGAGGGCAATGAATACATCTGGGGATATTATGACTAATAATCGCACTTGACTAGTGAATGGGATAAAAATGGAGCGTACGTTACATATTTTTCTTGACTTTTATTGAGTCATCGTCTTTCGTACATGAGATTCAGCTGGATAGTTGATGACTCACCTAACAAAAGTGCGTATGTGGACACACAATTATCACATTATATGGGTGTGGTATATCCGTCACGAAGGTCACTAGTATAGACACGTGTTCATCAAATAGGAAACGTCGGTTTCGAGGTCATAATTAATTAAGCAATATCAGTGATTAAAATTAAAGATCCTTGGAATTTCAGTGTCCTCATAAATACCGATAGGCATAAAATTGTATATATCAAAGTCACTACTTACTGCCATTCGGTACTTGTGAGGACATCAGGTGGTATCGATCGGGTGGTCCTCATAAATATCGATATGTATGAAATCGTATATATCGAAGTCACTACTTACTGCTATTCGGTACTTGTGATGACATCGGGTGGTCTAGATTTTCTTTCCATTAAAAAAAAAAACGGCAATAAGATGCCACTTCATGGAGTTACTTTAATTCGCTAACCTTTCTCCAAACTCCTACTTTTTTATTTTCTGTCAGCTAAAATTATTTAATGTTAATTCAGCATCCTTCTAATGCATAGGACTTGAGGGCGATGGATACATCTGGGGATATTATGACTAAGAATCGCACTTGACTCGTGAATGGGATAAAAATGGAGCGTACGTTACATAATTTTCTTGACTTTTATTGAATCATCGACTTTCGTACATTAAATTCAGCTGGATAGTTGATAACTCACCTAACAAAAGTGCCTATGGGGACAGACGATTATCACAATATATAGGTGTGGTATATCCGTCACGAAGGTCACTAGTATAGACACGTGTTCATCAAATATGAAACGTCGGTTTCGAGGTCATAACTCATTAAACACTAAAAGTGGCTAAAATTAGAAATCCTTGTAATGTCAGTGTCCTCATAACTACCGATAGGCATAAAATCGTTTATATCAAAGTCACTACTTACTGCTATTCAGTACTTGTGAGGACATCAGGTGGTATCGATCAGGTGGTCCTCATAAATACCGATAGGCATAAAATCATATATATCGGAGTCACTACTTACTGCTATTCGGTACTTGTGAAGACATCGGGTGGTCTAGATTTTCTTTCCATTAAAAAAAAATGGCAATAAGATTTCGCTTCATGGAGTTACTTTGATCCCCCACTTTTCTCAAAGCTCCTACTTTTTTATTTTCTGTCAGCTAAAATTATTTAATGTTAATTCAGCATCCTTCTAGTGCATATGACTTGAGGGCGATGTATACATCTTGGGATATTATGACTAAGAATCGCACTTGACTCGTGAATGGGATAAAAATGGAGCGTACGTTACATATTTTTCTTGACTGTTATTGAATCATCGACTTTCGTACATTAGATTCAGCTGGATAGTTGATGACTCACCTAACAAAAGTGCCTATGGGGACAGACGATTATCACAATATATATGTGTGGTATATCCGTCACGAAGGTCACTAGTATAGACACGTGTTCATCAAATCAGAACCGTCGGTTTCGAGGTCATAATGAATTAAGCAATAACAGTGATTAAAATTAGAGATCCTTGTAATTTCAGTGTCCTCATAAATACCGATAGGCATAAAATCGTATATATCAAAGTCACTACTTACTGCCATTCGGTACTTGTAAGGACATCAGGTGGTATCGATCGGGTGGTCCTCAGAAATACCGATAGGCATAAAATCGTATATATCGAAGTCACTACTTACTGCTATTCGGTTTTTGTGAGGACATCCGGTGGTCTAGATTTTCTTTCCATTAAAAAAAAACAGTAATAAGATGCTACTTCATGGAGTTACTTTGATCCCCCACTTTTCTCAAAACTCCTACTTTTTTATTTTCTGTCCGCAAAAATCATTCAATGTTAATTCAGCATCCTTCTTATGCATAAGACTTGAGGGCAATGGATACATCTGGGGATATTATGACTAATAATCGCACTTGACTAGTGAATGGGATAAAAATCATCGACTTTCGTACATGAGATTCAGCTGGATAGTTGATGACTCTCCTAATAAAAGTGCGTATGGGGACAGACGATTATCACAATATATGGGTGTGGTATATCCGTCACGAAGGTCACTAGTATAGACACGTGTTCATCAAATCGGAACCGTCGGTTTCGAGGTCATAATTAATTAAGCAATAACAGTGGCTAAAATTAGAGATACTTGTAATTTCAGTGTCCTCATAAATACCGATAGGCATAAAATGGTATATATCAAAGTCACTACTTACTGCCATTCGGTACTTGTGAGGACATCAGGTGGTATCGATCGGGTGGTCCTCATAAATACCGATAGGCATAAAATTGTATATATCGAAGTCACTACTTACTGCTATTCGGTACTTGTGAGGACATCGGGTGTTCTAGATTTTCTTTCCATTAAAAAAAAACGGCAATAAGATGCCACTTCATGGAGTTACTTTGATTCGCTAACCTTCTCCAAACTCCTACTTTTTTATTGTCTGTCAGCCAAAATTATTCAATGTTTATTCAGCATCCTTCTAATGCATATGACTTGAGGGCAATGGATACATCTGGGGATATTATGACTAATAATCGCACTTGACTAGTGAATGGGATGAAAATGGAGCGTACTTTACATATTTTTCTTGACTTTTATTGAGTCATCGTCTTTCGTACATGAGATTCAGCTGGATAGTTGATGACTCACCTAACAAAAGTGCGTATGTGGACACACAATTATCACATTATATGGGTGTGGTATATCCGTCACGAAGGTCACTAGTATAGACACGTGTTCATCAAATAGGAAACGTCTGTTTCGAGGTCATAATTAATTAAGCAATATCAGTGATTAAAATTAAAGATCCTTGTAATTTCAGTGTCCTCATAAATACCGATAGGCATAAAATTGTATATATCAAAGTCACTACTTACTGCCATTCGGTACTTGTGAGGACATCAGGTGGTATCGATCGGGTGGTCCTCATAAATATCGATATGTATGAAATCGTATATATCGAAGTCACTACTTACTGCTATTCGGTACTTGTGAGGACATCGGGTGGTCTAGATTTTCTTTCCATTAAAAAAAAAACGGCAATAAGATGCCACTTCATGGAGTTACTTTAATTCGCTAACCTTTCTCCAAACTCCTACTTTTTTATTTTCTGTCAGCTAAAATTATTCAATGTTAATTCAGCATCCTTCTAATGCATAGGACTTGAGGGCGATGGATACATCTGGGGATATTATGACTAAGAATCGCACTTGACTCGTGAATTGGATAAAAATGGAGCGTACGTTACATAATTTTTTTGACTTTTATTGAATCATCGACTTTCGTACATTAAATTCAGCTGGATAGTTGATAACTCACCTAACAAAAGTGCCTATGGGGACAGACGATTATCACAATATATAGGTGTGGTATATCCGTAACGAAGGTCACTAGTTTAGACACGTGTTCATCAAATCAGAACCGTCGGGTTCGAGGTAATAATTAATTAAGCAATAACAGTGATTAAAATTAGAGATGCTTGTAATTTCAGTGTCCTCATAAATACCGATAGGCATAAAATCGTATATATCAAAGTCACTACTTACTGCCATTCGGTACTTGTGAGGACATCAGGTGGTATCGATCGGGTGGTCCTCCTAAATACCGATAGGCATAAAATCGTAGATATCGAAGTCACTACTTACTGCTATTCGGTACTTGTGAGGACATCGGGTGGTCTAGATTTTCTTTCAATTAAAAAAAAACGGCAATAGGATGCCACTTCATGGAGTTACTTTGATTCGCTAACCTTTCTCCAAATTCCTACTTTTTTATTGTCTGTCAGTTAAAATTATTCAATGTTAATTCAGCTTCCTTCTAATGCATATGACTTGAGGGCGATGGATACATCTGGGGATATTATGACTAAGAATCGCACTTGACTAGTGAATGGGATAAAAATGGAGCGTACGTTACATATTTTTCTTGACTGTTATTGAATCATCGACTTTCGTACATTAGATTCAGCTGGATAGTTGATGACTCACCTAACAAAAGTGCCTATGGGGACAGACGATTATCACAATATATATGTGTGGTATATCCGTCACGAAGGTCACTAGTATAGACACGTGTTCATCAAATCAGAACCGTCGGTTTCGAGGTCATAATGAATTAAGCAATAACAGTGATTAAAATTAGAGATCCTTGTAATTTCAGTGTCCTCATAAATACCGATAGGCATAAAATCGTATATATCAAAGTCACTACTTACTGCCATTCGGTACTTGTAAGGACATCAGGTGGTATCGATCGGGTGGTCCTCAGAAATACCGATAGGCATAAAATCGTATATATCGAAGTCACTACTTACTGCTATTCGGTTTTTGTGAGGACATCCGGTGGTCTAGATTTTCTTTCAATTAAAAAAAAACGGCAATAAAATGCCACTTCATGGAGTTACTTTAATTCGCTAACCTTTCTCCAAACTCCTACTTTTTTATTTTCTGTCAGTTAAAATTATTTAATGTTAATGCAGCATCCTTCTAATTCATATGACTTGAGGGCGATGGATACATCTGGGGATATTATGACTAATAATCGCACTCGACTAGTGAATGGGATAAAAATCATCGACTTTCGTACATGAGATTCAGCTGGATAGTTGATGACTCACCTAACAAAAGTGCCAATGGGGACAGACGATTATCACAATATATGCGTGTGGTATGTCCGTCACGAAGGTCACTAGTATAGACACGTGTTCATCAAATATGAAACGTCGGTTTCGAGGTCATAACTCATTAAACACTAAAAGTGGCTAAAATTATAAATCCTTGTAATGTCAGTGTCCTCATAAATACCGATAGGCATAAAATCGTATATATCAAAGTCACTACTTACCGCTATTCAGTACTTGTGAGGACATCAGGTGGTATCGATCGGGTGGTCCTCATAAATACCGATAGGCATAAAATCGTTTATATCGAAGTCACTACTTACTGCTATTCGGTACTTGTGAGGACATCCGGTGGTCTAGATTCTCTTTGCATTAAAAAAAATGGCAATGAGATGCCACTTCATGGAGTTACTTTGATCCCCCACTTTTTTTAAAACTCCTCCTTTTCTGTTTTCTGTCCGCAAAAATTGTTCAATGTTAATTCAGCATCCTTCTAATGCATATGACTTGAGGGCAATGGATACATCAGAGGATATTATGACTAATAATCGCACTTGACTAGTGAATGGGATAAAAATCATCGACTTTCGTACATGAGATTCAGCTGGATAGTTGATGACTCACCTAATAAAAATTCGTATGCGGACAGACGATTATCACAATATATGGGTGTGGTATATCCGTCACGAAGGTCACTAGTATAGACACGTGTTCATCAAATAGGAAACGTCGGTTTCGAGGTCGTAATTAATTAAGCAATAACAGTGAATAAAATTAAAGATCCTTGTAATTTCAGTGTCCTCATAAATACCGATAGGCATAAAATCGTATATATCAAAGTCACTACTTACTGCCATTCGGTACCCTTGAGGACATCAGGTGGTATCGACCGGGTGGTCCTCATAAATACCGATAGGCATAAAATCGTTTATATCGAAGTCACTACTTACTGCTATTCGGTACTTGTGAGGACATCGGGTGGTCTAGATTTTCTTTCCATTAAAAAAAAAAACGGCAATAGGATGCCACGTCATGGAGTTACTTTGATTCGCTAACCTTTCTCCAAACTCCTACTTTTTTATTGTCTATCAGTTAAAATTATTCAATGTTAATTCAGCATCCTTCTAATGCATATGACTTGAGGGCGATGGATACATCTGGGGATATTATGACTAAGAATCGCACTTGACTAGTGAATGGGATAAAAATGGAGCGTACGTTACAGATTTTTCTTGACTTTTATTGAATCATCGACTTTCGTCCATTACATTCAGCTGGATAGTTAATGACTCACCCAACAAAAGTGCCTATGGGGACAGACGATTATCACAATATATGCGTGTAGTATATCCATCACGAAGATCACTAGTATAGACGAGTGTTCATCAAATAGAAAACGTCGGTTTCGAGGTCATAATTAATTAAGCAATAACAGTATCTAAAATTAAAGATCCTTGTAATTTCAGTGTCCTCATAAATACTGATAGGCATAAAATCGTATATATCAAAGTCACTACCTACTGCTATTTGGTACTTGTGAGGACATCAGGTGGTATCGATCGGGTGGTCCTCATAAATACCGATAGGCATAAAATCGTATATATCGAAGTCACTACTTACTGCTATTCGGTACTTGTGAGGACATCGGGTGCTCTAGATTTTCTTTCAATTAAAAAAAAACGGCAATAAAATGCCACTTCATGGAATTACTTTAATTCGCTAACCTTTCTCCAAACTCCTACTTTTTTATTTTCTGTCAGTTAAAATTATTCAATGTTAATTCAGCTTCCTTCTAATGCATATGACTTGAGGGCGATGGATACATCTGGGGATATTATGACTAAGAATCGCACTTGATTAGTGAATAGGATAAAAATGGAGCGTACGTTACATATTTTTCTTGACTGTTATTGAATCATCGACTTTGGTACATTAGATTCAGCTGGATAGTTGATGACTCACCTAACAAAAGTGCCTATGGGGAGAGACGATTATCACAATATATGCGTGTAGTATATCCATGACGAAGATCACTAGTATAGACACGTGTTCATCAAATATGAAACGTCGGTTTCGAGGTCATAACTCATTAAACACTAAAAGTGGCTAAAATTAGAAATCCTTGTAATGTCAGTGTCCTCATAAATACCGATAGGCATAAAATCGTTTATATCAAAGTCACTACTTACTGCTATTCAGTACTTGTAAGGACATCAGGTGGTATCGATCGGGTGGTCCTCATAAATACCGATAGGCATAAAATCGTATATATCGAAGTCACTACTTACTGCTATCCGGTACTTGCGAGGACATCGGGTGGTCTAGATTTTCTTTCCATTAAAAAAAAATGGCAATAAGATTTCGCTTCATGGAGTTACTTTGATCCCCCACTTTTCTCAAAGCTCCTACTTTTTTATTTTCTGTCAGCTAAAATTATTTAATGTTAATTCGGCATCCTTCTAATGCATATGACTTGAGGGCGATGTATACATCTTGGGATATTATGACTAAGAATCGCACTTGACTCGTGAATGGGATAAAAATGGAGCGTACGTTACATATTTTTCTTGACTGTTATTGAATCATCGACTTTCGTACATTAGATTCAGCTGGATAGTTGATGACTCACCTAACAAAAGTGCCTATGGGGACAGACGATTATCACAATATATATGTGTGGTATATCCGTCACGAAGATCACTAGTATAGACACGTGTTCATCAAATCAGAACCGTCGGTTTCGAGGTCATAATGAATTAAGCAATAACAGTGATTAAAATTAGAGATCCTTGTAATTTCAGTGTCCTCATAAATACCGATAGGCATAAAATCGTATATATCAAAGTCACTACTTACTGCCATTCGGTACTTGCAAGTACATCAGGTGGTATCGATCGGGTGGTCCTCAGAAATACCGATAGGCATAAAAGCGTATATATCGAAGTCACTACTTACTGCTATTCGGTACTTGTGAGGACATCGGGTGGTCTAGATTTTCTTTCCATTAAAAAAAAACGGCAATAAGATACCACTTCATGGAGTTACTTTTATTCGCTAACCTTTCTCCAAACTCCTACTTTTTATTGTCTGTCAGCCAAAATTATTCAATGTTAATTCAGCATCCTTCTAATGCATATGACTTGAGGGCAATGAATACATCTGGGGATATTATGACTAATAATCGCACTTGACTAGTGAATGGGATAAAAATGGAGCGTACGTTACATATTTTTCTTGACTTTTATTGAGTCATCGTCTTTCGTACATGAGATTCAGCTGGATAGTTGATGACTCACCTAACAAAAGTGCGTATGTGGACACACAATTATCACATTATATGGGTGTGGTATATCCGTCACGAAGGTCACTAGTATAGACACGTGTTCATCAAATATGAAACGTCGGTTTCGAGGTCATAACTCATTAAACACTAAAAGTGGCTAAAATTAGAAATCCTTGTAATGTCAGTGTCCTCATAAATACCGATAGGCATAAAATCGTTTATATCAAAGTCACTACTTACTGCTATTCAGTACTTGTGAGGACATCAGGTGGTATCGATCAGGTGGTCCTCATAAATACCGATAGGCATAAAATCATATATATCGGAGTCACTACTTACTGCTATTCGGTACTTGTGAAGACATCGGGTGGTCTAGATTTTCTTTCCATTAAAAAAAAATGGCAATAAGATTTCGCTACATGGAGTTACTTTGATCCCCCACTTTTCTCAAAGCTCCTACTTTTTCATTTTCTGTCAGCTAAAATTATTTAATGTTAATTCAGCATCCTTCTAATGCATATGACTTGAGGGCGATGTATACATCTTGGGATATTATTACTAAGAATCGCACTTGACTCGTGAATGGGATAAAAATGGAGCGTACGTTACATATTTTTCTTGACTGTTATTGAATCATCGACTTTCGTACATTAGATTCAGCTGGATAGTTGATGACTCACCTAACAAAAGTGCCTATGGGGACAGACGATTATCACAATATATATGTGTGGTATATCCGTCACGAAGGTCACTAGTATAGACACGTGTTCATCAAATCAGAACCGTCGGTTTCGAGGTCATAATGAATTAAGCAATAACAGTGATTAAAATTGAAGATCCTTGAAATTTCAGTGTCCTCATAAATACCGATAGGCATAAAATCGTATATATCAAAGTCACTACTTACTGCTATTCAGTACTTGTGAGGACATCAGGTGGTATCGATCGGGTGGTCCTCATAAATACCGATAGGCATAAAATCGTATATATCGAAGTCACTACTCACTGCTATCCGGTACTTGCGAGGACATCGGGTGGTCTAGATTTTCTTTCCATTAAAAAAAAACGGCAATAAGATGCCACTTCATGGAGTTACCTTTATTCGCTAACCTTTCTCCAAACTCCTACTTTTTATTGTCTGTCAGTTAAAATTATTCAATGTTAATTCAGCATCCTTCTAATGCATATGACTTGAGGGCAATGAATACATCTGGGGATATTATGACTAATAATCGCACTTGACTAGTGAATGGGATAAAAATGGAGCGTACGTTACATATTTTTCTTGACTTTTATTGAGTCATCGTCTTTCGTACATGAGATTCAGCTGGATAGTTGATGACTCACCTAACAAAAGTGCGTATGTGGACACACAATTATCACATTATATGGGTGTGGTATATCCGTCACGAAGGTCACTAGTATAGACACGTGTTCATCAAATAGGAAACGTCGGTTTCGAGGTCATAATTAATTAAGCAATATCAGTGATTAAAATTAAAGATCCTTGGAATTTCAGTGTCCTCATAAATACCGATAGGCATAAAATTGTATATATCAAAGTCACTACTTACTGCCATTCGGTACTTGTGAGGACATCAGGTGGTATCGATCGGGTGGTCCTCATAAATATCGATATGTATGAAATCGTATATATCGAAGTCACTACTTACTGCTATTCGGTACTTGTGATGACATCGGGTGGTCTAGATTTTCTTTCCATTAAAAAAAAAACGGCAATAAGATGCCACTTCATGGAGTTACTTTAATTCGCTAACCTTTCTCCAAACTCCTACTTTTTTATTTTCTGTCAGCTAAAATTATTTAATGTTAATTCAGCATCCTTCTAATGCATAGGACTTGAGGGCGATGGATACATCTGGGGATATTATGACTAAGAATCGCACTTGACTCGTGAATGGGATAAAAATGGAGCGTACGTTACATAATTTTCTTGACTTTTATTGAATCATCGACTTTCGTACATTAAATTCAGCTGGATAGTTGATAACTCACCTAACAAAAGTGCCTATGGGGACAGACGATTATCACAATATATAGGTGTGGTATATCCGTCACGAAGGTCACTAGTATAGACACGTGTTCATCAAATATGAAACGTCGGTTTCGAGGTCATAACTCATTAAACACTAAAAGTGGCTAAAATTAGAAATCCTTGTAATGTCAGTGTCCTCATAACTACCGATAGGCATAAAATCGTTTATATCAAAGTCACTACTTACTGCTATTCAGTACTTGTGAGGACATCAGGTGGTATCGATCAGGTGGTCCTCATAAATACCGATAGGCATAAAATCATATATATCGGAGTCACTACTTACTGCTATTCGGTACTTGTGAAGACATCGGGTGGTCTAGATTTTCTTTCCATTAAAAAAAAATGGCAATAAGATTTCGCTTCATGGAGTTACTTTGATCCCCCACTTTTCTCAAAGCTCCTACTTTTTTATTTTCTGTCAGCTAAAATTATTTAATGTTAATTCAGCATCCTTCTAGTGCATATGACTTGAGGGCGATGTATACATCTTGGGATATTATGACTAAGAATCGCACTTGACTCGTGAATGGGATAAAAATGGAGCGTACGTTACATATTTTTCTTGACTGTTATTGAATCATCGACTTTCGTACATTAGATTCAGCTGGATAGTTGATGACTCACCTAACAAAAGTGCCTATGGGGACAGACGATTATCACAATATATATGTGTGGTATATCCGTCACGAAGGTCACTAGTATAGACACGTGTTCATCAAATCAGAACCGTCGGTTTCGAGGTCATAATGAATTAAGCAATAACAGTGATTAAAATTAGAGATCCTTGTAATTTCAGTGTCCTCATAAATACCGATAGGCATAAAATCGTATATATCAAAGTCACTACTTACTGCCATTCGGTACTTGTAAGGACATCAGGTGGTATCGATCGGGTGGTCCTCAGAAATACCGATAGGCATAAAATCGTATATATCGAAGTCACTACTTACTGCTATTCGGTTTTTGTGAGGACATCCGGTGGTCTAGATTTTCTTTCCATTAAAAAAAAACAGTAATAAGATGCTACTTCATGGAGTTACTTTGATCCCCCACTTTTCTCAAAACTCCTACTTTTTTATTTTCTGTCCGCAAAAATCATTCAATGTTAATTCAGCATCCTTCTTATGCATAAGACTTGAGGGCAATGGATACATCTGGGGATATTATGACTAATAATCGCACTTGACTAGTGAATGGGATAAAAATCATCGACTTTCGTACATGAGATTCAGCTGGATAGTTGATGACTCTCCTAATAAAAGTGCGTATGGGGACAGACGATTATCACAATATATGGGTGTGGTATATCCGTCACGAAGGTCACTAGTATAGACACGTGTTCATCAAATCGGAACCGTCGGTTTCGAGGTCATAATTAATTAAGCAATAACAGTGGCTAAAATTAGAGATACTTGTAATTTCAGTGTCCTCATAAATACCGATAGGCATAAAATGGTATATATCAAAGTCACTACTTACTGCCATTCGGTACTTGTGAGGACATCAGGTGGTATCGATCGGGTGGTCCTCATAAATACCGATAGGCATAAAATTGTATATATCGAAGTCACTACTTACTGCTATTCGGTACTTGTGAGGACATCGGGTGTTCTAGATTTTCTTTCCATTAAAAAAAAACGGCAATAAGATGCCACTTCATGGAGTTACTTTGATTCGCTAACCTTCTCCAAACTCCTACTTTTTTATTGTCTGTCAGCCAAAATTATTCAATGTTTATTCAGCATCCTTCTAATGCATATGACTTGAGGGCAATGGATACATCTGGGGATATTATGACTAATAATCGCACTTGACTAGTGAATGGGATGAAAATGGAGCGTACTTTACATATTTTTCTTGACTTTTATTGAGTCATCGTCTTTCGTACATGAGATTCAGCTGGATAGTTGATGACTCACCTAACAAAAGTGCGTATGTGGACACACAATTATCACATTATATGGGTGTGGTATATCCGTCACGAAGGTCACTAGTATAGACACGTGTTCATCAAATAGGAAACGTCTGTTTCGAGGTCATAATTAATTAAGCAATATCAGTGATTAAAATTAAAGATCCTTGTAATTTCAGTGTCCTCATAAATACCGATAGGCATAAAATTGTATATATCAAAGTCACTACTTACTGCCATTCGGTACTTGTGAGGACATCAGGTGGTATCGATCGGGTGGTCCTCATAAATATCGATATGTATGAAATCGTATATATCGAAGTCACTACTTACTGCTATTCGGTACTTGTGAGGACATCGGGTGGTCTAGATTTTCTTTCCATTAAAAAAAAAACGGCAATAAGATGCCACTTCATGGAGTTACTTTAATTCGCTAACCTTTCTCCAAACTCCTACTTTTTTATTTTCTGTCAGCTAAAATTATTCAATGTTAATTCAGCATCCTTCTAATGCATAGGACTTGAGGGCGATGGATACATCTGGGGATATTATGACTAAGAATCGCACTTGACTCGTGAATTGGATAAAAATGGAGCGTACGTTACATAATTTTTTTGACTTTTATTGAATCATCGACTTTCGTACATTAAATTCAGCTGGATAGTTGATAACTCACCTAACAAAAGTGCCTATGGGGACAGACGATTATCACAATATATAGGTGTGGTATATCCGTAACGAAGGTCACTAGTTTAGACACGTGTTCATCAAATCAGAACCGTCGGGTTCGAGGTAATAATTAATTAAGCAATAACAGTGATTAAAATTAGAGATGCTTGTAATTTCAGTGTCCTCATAAATACCGATAGGCATAAAATCGTATATATCAAAGTCACTACTTACTGCCATTCGGTACTTGTGAGGACATCAGGTGGTATCGATCGGGTGGTCCTCCTAAATACCGATAGGCATAAAATCGTAGATATCGAAGTCACTACTTACTGCTATTCGGTACTTGTGAGGACATCGGGTGGTCTAGATTTTCTTTCAATTAAAAAAAAACGGCAATAGGATGCCACTTCATGGAGTTACTTTGATTCGCTAACCTTTCTCCAAATTCCTACTTTTTTATTGTCTGTCAGTTAAAATTATTCAATGTTAATTCAGCTTCCTTCTAATGCATATGACTTGAGGGCGATGGATACATCTGGGGATATTATGACTAAGAATCGCACTTGACTAGTGAATGGGATAAAAATGGAGCGTACGTTACATATTTTTCTTGACTGTTATTGAATCATCGACTTTCGTACATTAGATTCAGCTGGATAGTTGATGACTCACCTAACAAAAGTGCCTATGGGGACAGACGATTATCACAATATATATGTGTGGTATATCCGTCACGAAGGTCACTAGTATAGACACGTGTTCATCAAATCAGAACCGTCGGTTTCGAGGTCATAATGAATTAAGCAATAACAGTGATTAAAATTAGAGATCCTTGTAATTTCAGTGTCCTCATAAATACCGATAGGCATAAAATCGTATATATCAAAGTCACTACTTACTGCCATTCGGTACTTGTAAGGACATCAGGTGGTATCGATCGGGTGGTCCTCAGAAATACCGATAGGCATAAAATCGTATATATCGAAGTCACTACTTACTGCTATTCGGTTTTTGTGAGGACATCCGGTGGTCTAGATTTTCTTTCAATTAAAAAAAAACGGCAATAAAATGCCACTTCATGGAGTTACTTTAATTCGCTAACCTTTCTCCAAACTCCTACTTTTTTATTTTCTGTCAGTTAAAATTATTTAATGTTAATGCAGCATCCTTCTAATTCATATGACTTGAGGGCGATGGATACATCTGGGGATATTATGACTAATAATCGCACTCGACTAGTGAATGGGATAAAAATCATCGACTTTCGTACATGAGATTCAGCTGGATAGTTGATGACTCACCTAACAAAAGTGCCAATGGGGACAGACGATTATCACAATATATGCGTGTGGTATGTCCGTCACGAAGGTCACTAGTATAGACACGTGTTCATCAAATATGAAACGTCGGTTTCGAGGTCATAACTCATTAAACACTAAAAGTGGCTAAAATTATAAATCCTTGTAATGTCAGTGTCCTCATAAATACCGATAGGCATAAAATCGTATATATCAAAGTCACTACTTACCGCTATTCAGTACTTGTGAGGACATCAGGTGGTATCGATCGGGTGGTCCTCATAAATACCGATAGGCATAAAATCGTTTATATCGAAGTCACTACTTACTGCTATTCGGTACTTGTGAGGACATCCGGTGGTCTAGATTCTCTTTGCATTAAAAAAAATGGCAATGAGATGCCACTTCATGGAGTTACTTTGATCCCCCACTTTTTTTAAAACTCCTCCTTTTCTGTTTTCTGTCCGCAAAAATTGTTCAATGTTAATTCAGCATCCTTCTAATGCATATGACTTGAGGGCAATGGATACATCAGAGGATATTATGACTAATAATCGCACTTGACTAGTGAATGGGATAAAAATCATCGACTTTCGTACATGAGATTCAGCTGGATAGTTGATGACTCACCTAATAAAAATTCGTATGCGGACAGACGATTATCACAATATATGGGTGTGGTATATCCGTCACGAAGGTCACTAGTATAGACACGTGTTCATCAAATAGGAAACGTCGGTTTCGAGGTCGTAATTAATTAAGCAATAACAGTGAATAAAATTAAAGATCCTTGTAATTTCAGTGTCCTCATAAATACCGATAGGCATAAAATCGTATATATCAAAGTCACTACTTACTGCCATTCGGTACCCTTGAGGACATCAGGTGGTATCGACCGGGTGGTCCTCATAAATACCGATAGGCATAAAATCGTTTATATCGAAGTCACTACTTACTGCTATTCGGTACTTGTGAGGACATCGGGTGGTCTAGATTTTCTTTCCATTAAAAAAAAAACGGCAATAGGATGCCACGTCATGGAGTTACTTTGATTCGCTAACCTTTCTCCAAACTCCTACTTTTTTATTGTCTATCAGTTAAAATTATTCAATGTTAATTCAGCATCCTTCTAATGCATATGACTTGAGGGCGATGGATACATCTGGGGATATTATGACTAAGAATCGCACTTGACTAGTGAATGGGATAAAAATGGAGCGTACGTTACAGATTTTTCTTGACTTTTATTGAATCATCGACTTTCGTCCATTACATTCAGCTGGATAGTTAATGACTCACCCAACAAAAGTGCCTATGGGGACAGACGATTATCACAATATATGCGTGTAGTATATCCATCACGAAGATCACTAGTATAGACGAGTGTTCATCAAATAGAAAACGTCGGTTTCGAGGTCATAATTAATTAAGCAATAACAGTATCTAAAATTAAAGATCCTTGTAATTTCAGTGTCCTCATAAATACTGATAGGCATAAAATCGTATATATCAAAGTCACTACCTACTGCTATTTGGTACTTGTGAGGACATCAGGTGGTATCGATCGGGTGGTCCTCATAAATACCGATAGGCATAAAATCGTATATATCGAAGTCACTACTTACTGCTATTCGGTACTTGTGAGGACATCGGGTGCTCTAGATTTTCTTTCAATTAAAAAAAAACGGCAATAAAATGCCACTTCATGGAAATACTTTAATTCGCTAACCTTTCTCCAAACTCCTACTTTTTTATTTTCTGTCAGTTAAAATTATTCAATGTTAATTCAGCTTCCTTCTAATGCATATGACTTGAGGGCGATGGATACATCTGGGGATATTATGACTAAGAATCGCACTTGATTAGTGAATAGGATAAAAATGGAGCGTACGTTACATATTTTTCTTGACTGTTATTGAATCATCGACTTTGGTACATTAGATTCAGCTGGATAGTTGATGACTCACCTAACAAAAGTGCCTATGGGGAGAGACGATTATCACAATATATGCGTGTAGTATATCCATGACGAAGATCACTAGTATAGACACGTGTTCATCAAATATGAAACGTCGGTTTCGAGGTCATAACTCATTAAACACTAAAAGTGGCTAAAATTAGAAATCCTTGTAATGTCAGTGTCCTCATAAATACCGATAGGCATAAAATCGTTTATATCAAAGTCACTACTTACTGCTATTCAGTACTTGTAAGGACATCAGGTGGTATCGATCGGGTGGTCCTCATAAATACCGATAGGCATAAAATCGTATATATCGAAGTCACTACTTACTGCTATCCGGTACTTGCGAGGACATCGGGTGGTCTAGATTTTCTTTCCATTAAAAAAAAATGGCAATAAGATTTCGCTTCATGGAGTTACTTTGATCCCCCACTTTTCTCAAAGCTCCTACTTTTTTATTTTCTGTCAGCTAAAATTATTTAATGTTAATTCGGCATCCTTCTAATGCATATGACTTGAGGGCGATGTATACATCTTGGGATATTATGACTAAGAATCGCACTTGACTCGTGAATGGGATAAAAATGGAGCGTACGTTACATATTTTTCTTGACTGTTATTGAATCATCGACTTTCGTACATTAGATTCAGCTGGATAGTTGATGACTCACCTAACAAAAGTGCCTATGGGGACAGACGATTATCACAATATATATGTGTGGTATATCCGTCACGAAGATCACTAGTATAGACACGTGTTCATCAAATCAGAACCGTCGGTTTCGAGGTCATAATGAATTAAGCAATAACAGTGATTAAAATTAGAGATCCTTGTAATTTCAGTGTCCTCATAAATACCGATAGGCATAAAATCGTATATATCAAAGTCACTACTTACTGCCATTCGGTACTTGCAAGTACATCAGGTGGTATCGATCGGGTGGTCCTCAGAAATACCGATAGGCATAAAAGCGTATATATCGAAGTCACTACTTACTGCTATTCGGTACTTGTGAGGACATCGGGTGGTCTAGATTTTCTTTCCATTAAAAAAAAACGGCAATAAGATACCACTTCATGGAGTTACTTTTATTCGCTAACCTTTCTCCAAACTCCTACTTTTTATTGTCTGTCAGCCAAAATTATTCAATGTTAATTCAGCATCCTTCTAATGCATATGACTTGAGGGCAATGAATACATCTGGGGATATTATGACTAATAATCGCACTTGACTAGTGAATGGGATAAAAATGGAGCGTACGTTACATATTTTTCTTGACTTTTATTGAGTCATCGTCTTTCGTACATGAGATTCAGCTGGATAGTTGATGACTCACCTAACAAAAGTGCGTATGTGGACACACAATTATCACATTATATGGGTGTGGTATATCCGTCACGAAGGTCACTAGTATAGACACGTGTTCATCAAATATGAAACGTCGGTTTCGAGGTCATAACTCATTAAACACTAAAAGTGGCTAAAATTAGAAATCCTTGTAATGTCAGTGTCCTCATAAATACCGATAGGCATAAAATCGTTTATATCAAAGTCACTACTTACTGCTATTCAGTACTTGTGAGGACATCAGGTGGTATCGATCAGGTGGTCCTCATAAATACCGATAGGCATAAAATCATATATATCGGAGTCACTACTTACTGCTATTCGGTACTTGTGAAGACATCGGGTGGTCTAGATTTTCTTTCCATTAAAAAAAAATGGCAATAAGATTTCGCTTCATGGAGTTACTTTGATCCCCCACTTTTCTCAAAGCTCCTACTTTTTCATTTTCTGTCAGCTAAAATTATTTAATGTTAATTCAGCATCCTTCTAATGCATATGACTTGAGGGCGATGTATACATCTTGGGATATTATTACTAAGAATCGCACTTGACTCGTGAATGGGATAAAAATGGAGCGTACGTTACATATTTTTCTTGACTGTTATTGAATCATCGACTTTCGTACATTAGATTCAGCTGGATAGTTGATGACTCACCTAACAAAAGTGCCTATGGGGACAGACGATTATCACAATATATATGTGTGGTATATCCGTCACGAAGGTCACTAGTATAGACACGTGTTCATCAAATCAGAACCGTCGGTTTCGAGGTCATAATGAATTAAGCAATAACAGTGATTAAAATTGAAGATCCTTGAAATTTCAGTGTCCTCATAAATACCGATAGGCATAAAATCGTATATATCAAAGTCACTACTTACTGCTATTCAGTACTTGTGAGGACATCAGGTGGTATCGATCGGGTGGTCCTCATAAATACCGATAGGCATAAAATCGTATATATCGAAGTCACTACTCACTGCTATCCGGTACTTGCGAGGACATCGGGTGGTCTAGATTTTCTTTCCATTAAAAAAAAACGGCAATAAGATGCCACTTCATGGAGTTACCTTTATTCGCTAACCTTTCTCCAAACTCCTACTTTTTATTGTCTGTCAGTTAAAATTATTCAATGTTAATTCAGCATCCTTCTAATGCATATGACTTGAGGGCAATGAATACATCTGGGGATATTATGACTAATAATCGCACTTGACTAGTGAATGGGATAAAAATGGAGCGTACGTTACATATTTTTCTTGACTTTTATTGAGTCATCGTCTTTCGTACATGAGATTCAGCTGGATAGTTGATGACTCACCTAACAAAAGTGCGTATGTGGACACACAATTATCACATTATATGGGTGTGGTATATCCGTCACGAAGGTCACTAGTATAGACACGTGTTCATCAAATAGGAAACGTCGGTTTCGAGGTCATAATTAATTAAGCAATATCAGTGATTAAAATTAAAGATCCTTGGAATTTCAGTGTCCTCATAAATACCGATAGGCATAAAATTGTATATATCAAAGTCACTACTTACTGCCATTCGGTACTTGTGAGGACATCAGGTGGTATCGATCGGGTGGTCCTCATAAATATCGATATGTATGAAATCGTATATATCGAAGTCACTACTTACTGCTATTCGGTACTTGTGATGACATCGGGTGGTCTAGATTTTCTTTCCATTAAAAAAAAAACGGCAATAAGATGCCACTTCATGGAGTTACTTTAATTCGCTAACCTTTCTCCAAACTCCTACTTTTTTATTTTCTGTCAGCTAAAATTATTTAATGTTAATTCAGCATCCTTCTAATGCATAGGACTTGAGGGCGATGGATACATCTGGGGATATTATGACTAAGAATCGCACTTGACTCGTGAATGGGATAAAAATGGAGCGTACGTTACATAATTTTCTTGACTTTTATTGAATCATCGACTTTCGTACATTAAATTCAGCTGGATAGTTGATAACTCACCTAACAAAAGTGCCTATGGGGACAGACGATTATCACAATATATAGGTGTGGTATATCCGTCACGAAGGTCACTAGTATAGACACGTGTTCATCAAATATGAAACGTCGGTTTCGAGGTCATAACTCATTAAACACTAAAAGTGGCTAAAATTAGAAATCCTTGTAATGTCAGTGTCCTCATAACTACCGATAGGCATAAAATCGTTTATATCAAAGTCACTACTTACTGCTATTCAGTACTTGTGAGGACATCAGGTGGTATCGATCAGGTGGTCCTCATAAATACCGATAGGCATAAAATCATATATATCGGAGTCACTACTTACTGCTATTCGGTACTTGTGAAGACATCGGGTGGTCTAGATTTTCTTTCCATTAAAAAAAAATGGCAATAAGATTTCGCTTCATGGAGTTACTTTGATCCCCCACTTTTCTCAAAGCTCCTACTTTTTTATTTTCTGTCAGCTAAAATTATTTAATGTTAATTCAGCATCCTTCTAGTGCATATGACTTGAGGGCGATGTATACATCTTGGGATATTATGACTAAGAATCGCACTTGACTCGTGAATGGGATAAAAATGGAGCGTACGTTACATATTTTTCTTGACTGTTATTGAATCATCGACTTTCGTACATTAGATTCAGCTGGATAGTTGATGACTCACCTAACAAAAGTGCCTATGGGGACAGACGATTATCACAATATATATGTGTGGTATATCCGTCACGAAGGTCACTAGTATAGACACGTGTTCATCAAATCAGAACCGTCGGTTTCGAGGTCATAATGAATTAAGCAATAACAGTGATTAAAATTAGAGATCCTTGTAATTTCAGTGTCCTCATAAATACCGATAGGCATAAAATCGTATATATCAAAGTCACTACTTACTGCCATTCGGTACTTGTAAGGACATCAGGTGGTATCGATCGGGTGGTCCTCAGAAATACCGATAGGCATAAAATCGTATATATCGAAGTCACTACTTACTGCTATTCGGTTTTTGTGAGGACATCCGGTGGTCTAGATTTTCTTTCCATTAAAAAAAAACAGTAATAAGATGCTACTTCATGGAGTTACTTTGATCCCCCACTTTTCTCAAAACTCCTACTTTTTTATTTTCTGTCCGCAAAAATCATTCAATGTTAATTCAGCATCCTTCTTATGCATAAGACTTGAGGGCAATGGATACATCTGGGGATATTATGACTAATAATCGCACTTGACTAGTGAATGGGATAAAAATCATCGACTTTCGTACATGAGATTCAGCTGGATAGTTGATGACTCTCCTAATAAAAGTGCGTATGGGGACAGACGATTATCACAATATATGGGTGTGGTATATCCGTCACGAAGGTCACTAGTATAGACACGTGTTCATCAAATCGGAACCGTCGGTTTCGAGGTCATAATTAATTAAGCAATAACAGTGGCTAAAATTAGAGATACTTGTAATTTCAGTGTCCTCATAAATACCGATAGGCATAAAATGGTATATATCAAAGTCACTACTTACTGCCATTCGGTACTTGTGAGGACATCAGGTGGTATCGATCGGGTGGTCCTCATAAATACCGATAGGCATAAAATTGTATATATCGAAGTCACTACTTACTGCTATTCGGTACTTGTGAGGACATCGGGTGTTCTAGATTTTCTTTCCATTAAAAAAAAACGGCAATAAGATGCCACTTCATGGAGTTACTTTGATTCGCTAACCTTCTCCAAACTCCTACTTTTTTATTGTCTGTCAGCCAAAATTATTCAATGTTTATTCAGCATCCTTCTAATGCATATGACTTGAGGGCAATGGATACATCTGGGGATATTATGACTAATAATCGCACTTGACTAGTGAATGGGATGAAAATGGAGCGTACTTTACATATTTTTCTTGACTTTTATTGAGTCATCGTCTTTCGTACATGAGATTCAGCTGGATAGTTGATGACTCACCTAACAAAAGTGCGTATGTGGACACACAATTATCACATTATATGGGTGTGGTATATCCGTCACGAAGGTCACTAGTATAGACACGTGTTCATCAAATAGGAAACGTCTGTTTCGAGGTCATAATTAATTAAGCAATATCAGTGATTAAAATTAAAGATCCTTGTAATTTCAGTGTCCTCATAAATACCGATAGGCATAAAATTGTATATATCAAAGTCACTACTTACTGCCATTCGGTACTTGTGAGGACATCAGGTGGTATCGATCGGGTGGTCCTCATAAATATCGATATGTATGAAATCGTATATATCGAAGTCACTACTTACTGCTATTCGGTACTTGTGAGGACATCGGGTGGTCTAGATTTTCTTTCCATTAAAAAAAAAACGGCAATAAGATGCCACTTCATGGAGTTACTTTAATTCGCTAACCTTTCTCCAAACTCCTACTTTTTTATTTTCTGTCAGCTAAAATTATTCAATGTTAATTCAGCATCCTTCTAATGCATAGGACTTGAGGGCGATGGATACATCTGGGGATATTATGACTAAGAATCGCACTTGACTCGTGAATGGGATAAAAATGGAGCGTACGTTACATATTTTTCTTGACTTTTATTGAGTCATCGTCTTTCGTACATGAGATTCAGCTGGATAGTTGATGACTCACCTAACAAAAGTGCGTATGTGGACACACAATTATCACATTATATGGGTGTGGTATATCCGTCACGAAGGTCACTAGTATAGACACGTGTTCATCAAATATGAAACGTCGGTTTCGAGGTCATAACTCATTAAACACTAAAAGTGGCTAAAATTAGAAATCCTTGTAATGTCAGTGTCCTCATAAATACCGATAGGCATAAAATCGTTTATATCAAAGTCACTACTTACTGCTATTCAGTACTTGTGAGGACATCAGGTGGTATCGATCAGGTGGTCCTCATAAATACCGATAGGCATAAAATCATATATATCGGAGTCACTACTTACTGCTATTCGGTACTTGTGAAGACATCGGGTGGTCTAGATTTTCTTTCCATTAAAAAAAAATGGCAATAAGATTTCGCTTCATGGAGTTACTTTGATCCCCCACTTTTCTCAAAGCTCCTACTTTTTCATTTTCTGTCAGCTAAAATTATTTAATGTTAATTCAGCATCCTTCTAATGCATATGACTTGAGGGCGATGTATACATCTTGGGATATTATTACTAAGAATCGCACTTGACTCGTGAATGGGATAAAAATGGAGCGTACGTTACATATTTTTCTTGACTGTTATTGAATCATCGACTTTCGTACATTAGATTCAGCTGGATAGTTGATGACTCACCTAACAAAAGTGCCTATGGGGACAGACGATTATCACAATATATATGTGTGGTATATCCGTCACGAAGGTCACTAGTATAGACACGTGTTCATCAAATCAGAACCGTCGGTTTCGAGGTCATAATGAATTAAGCAATAACAGTGATTAAAATTGAAGATCCTTGAAATTTCAGTGTCCTCATAAATACCGATAGGCATAAAATCGTATATATCAAAGTCACTACTTACTGCTATTCAGTACTTGTGAGGACATCAGGTGGTATCGATCGGGTGGTCCTCATAAATACCGATAGGCATAAAATCGTATATATCGAAGTCACTACTCACTGCTATCCGGTACTTGCGAGGACATCGGGTGGTCTAGATTTTCTTTCCATTAAAAAAAAACGGCAATAAGATGCCACTTCATGGAGTTACCTTTATTCGCTAACCTTTCTCCAAACTCCTACTTTTTATTGTCTGTCAGTTAAAATTATTCAATGTTAATTCAGCATCCTTCTAATGCATATGACTTGAGGGCAATGAATACATCTGGGGATATTATGACTAATAATCGCACTTGACTAGTGAATGGGATAAAAATGGAGCGTACGTTACATATTTTTCTTGACTTTTATTGAGTCATCGTCTTTCGTACATGAGATTCAGCTGGATAGTTGATGACTCACCTAACAAAAGTGCGTATGTGGACACACAATTATCACATTATATGGGTGTGGTATATCCGTCACGAAGGTCACTAGTATAGACACGTGTTCATCAAATAGGAAACGTCGGTTTCGAGGTCATAATTAATTAAGCAATATCAGTGATTAAAATTAAAGATCCTTGGAATTTCAGTGTCCTCATAAATACCGATAGGCATAAAATTGTATATATCAAAGTCACTACTTACTGCCATTCGGTACTTGTGAGGACATCAGGTGGTATCGATCGGGTGGTCCTCATAAATATCGATATGTATGAAATCGTATATATCGAAGTCACTACTTACTGCTATTCGGTACTTGTGATGACATCGGGTGGTCTAGATTTTCTTTCCATTAAAAAAAAAACGGCAATAAGATGCCACTTCATGGAGTTACTTTAATTCGCTAACCTTTCTCCAAACTCCTACTTTTTTATTTTCTGTCAGCTAAAATTATTTAATGTTAATTCAGCATCCTTCTAATGCATAGGACTTGAGGGCGATGGATACATCTGGGGATATTATGACTAAGAATCGCACTTGACTCGTGAATGGGATAAAAATGGAGCGTACGTTACATAATTTTCTTGACTTTTATTGAATCATCGACTTTCGTACATTAAATTCAGCTGGATAGTTGATAACTCACCTAACAAAAGTGCCTATGGGGACAGACGATTATCACAATATATAGGTGTGGTATATCCGTCACGAAGGTCACTAGTATAGACACGTGTTCATCAAATATGAAACGTCGGTTTCGAGGTCATAACTCATTAAACACTAAAAGTGGCTAAAATTAGAAATCCTTGTAATGTCAGTGTCCTCATAACTACCGATAGGCATAAAATCGTTTATATCAAAGTCACTACTTACTGCTATTCAGTACTTGTGAGGACATCAGGTGGTATCGATCAGGTGGTCCTCATAAATACCGATAGGCATAAAATCATATATATCGGAGTCACTACTTACTGCTATTCGGTACTTGTGAAGACATCGGGTGGTCTAGATTTTCTTTCCATTAAAAAAAAATGGCAATAAGATTTCGCTTCATGGAGTTACTTTGATCCCCCACTTTTCTCAAAGCTCCTACTTTTTTATTTTCTGTCAGCTAAAATTATTTAATGTTAATTCAGCATCCTTCTAGTGCATATGACTTGAGGGCGATGTATACATCTTGGGATATTATGACTAAGAATCGCACTTGACTCGTGAATGGGATAAAAATGGAGCGTACGTTACATATTTTTCTTGACTGTTATTGAATCATCGACTTTCGTACATTAGATTCAGCTGGATAGTTGATGACTCACCTAACAAAAGTGCCTATGGGGACAGACGATTATCACAATATATATGTGTGGTATATCCGTCACGAAGGTCACTAGTATAGACACGTGTTCATCAAATCAGAACCGTCGGTTTCGAGGTCATAATGAATTAAGCAATAACAGTGATTAAAATTAGAGATCCTTGTAATTTCAGTGTCCTCATAAATACCGATAGGCATAAAATCGTATATATCAAAGTCACTACTTACTGCCATTCGGTACTTGTAAGGACATCAGGTGGTATCGATCGGGTGGTCCTCAGAAATACCGATAGGCATAAAATCGTATATATCGAAGTCACTACTTACTGCTATTCGGTTTTTGTGAGGACATCCGGTGGTCTAGATTTTCTTTCCATTAAAAAAAAACAGTAATAAGATGCTACTTCATGGAGTTACTTTGATCCCCCACTTTTCTCAAAACTCCTACTTTTTTATTTTCTGTCCGCAAAAATCATTCAATGTTAATTCAGCATCCTTCTTATGCATAAGACTTGAGGGCAATGGATACATCTGGGGATATTATGACTAATAATCGCACTTGACTAGTGAATGGGATAAAAATCATCGACTTTCGTACATGAGATTCAGCTGGATAGTTGATGACTCTCCTAATAAAAGTGCGTATGGGGACAGACGATTATCACAATATATGGGTGTGGTATATCCGTCACGAAGGTCACTAGTATAGACACGTGTTCATCAAATCGGAACCGTCGGTTTCGAGGTCATAATTAATTAAGCAATAACAGTGGCTAAAATTAGAGATACTTGTAATTTCAGTGTCCTCATAAATACCGATAGGCATAAAATGGTATATATCAAAGTCACTACTTACTGCCATTCGGTACTTGTGAGGACATCAGGTGGTATCGATCGGGTGGTCCTCATAAATACCGATAGGCATAAAATTGTATATATCGAAGTCACTACTTACTGCTATTCGGTACTTGTGAGGACATCGGGTGTTCTAGATTTTCTTTCCATTAAAAAAAAACGGCAATAAGATGCCACTTCATGGAGTTACTTTGATTCGCTAACCTTCTCCAAACTCCTACTTTTTTATTGTCTGTCAGCCAAAATTATTCAATGTTTATTCAGCATCCTTCTAATGCATATGACTTGAGGGCAATGGATACATCTGGGGATATTATGACTAATAATCGCACTTGACTAGTGAATGGGATGAAAATGGAGCGTACTTTACATATTTTTCTTGACTTTTATTGAGTCATCGTCTTTCGTACATGAGATTCAGCTGGATAGTTGATGACTCACCTAACAAAAGTGCGTATGTGGACACACAATTATCACATTATATGGGTGTGGTATATCCGTCACGAAGGTCACTAGTATAGACACGTGTTCATCAAATAGGAAACGTCTGTTTCGAGGTCATAATTAATTAAGCAATATCAGTGATTAAAATTAAAGATCCTTGTAATTTCAGTGTCCTCATAAATACCGATAGGCATAAAATTGTATATATCAAAGTCACTACTTACTGCCATTCGGTACTTGTGAGGACATCAGGTGGTATCGATCGGGTGGTCCTCATAAATATCGATATGTATGAAATCGTATATATCGAAGTCACTACTTACTGCTATTCGGTACTTGTGAGGACATCGGGTGGTCTAGATTTTCTTTCCATTAAAAAAAAAACGGCAATAAGATGCCACTTCATGGAGTTACTTTAATTCGCTAACCTTTCTCCAAACTCCTACTTTTTTATTTTCTGTCAGCTAAAATTATTCAATGTTAATTCAGCATCCTTCTAATGCATAGGACTTGAGGGCGATGGATACATCTGGGGATATTATGACTAAGAATCGCACTTGACTCGTGAATTGGATAAAAATGGAGCGTACGTTACATAATTTTTTTGACTTTTATTGAATCATCGACTTTCGTACATTAAATTCAGCTGGATAGTTGATAACTCACCTAACAAAAGTGCCTATGGGGACAGACGATTATCACAATATATAGGTGTGGTATATCCGTAACGAAGGTCACTAGTTTAGACACGTGTTCATCAAATCAGAACCGTCGGGTTCGAGGTAATAATTAATTAAGCAATAACAGTGATTAAAATTAGAGATGCTTGTAATTTCAGTGTCCTCATAAATACCGATAGGCATAAAATCGTATATATCAAAGTCACTACTTACTGCCATTCGGTACTTGTGAGGACATCAGGTGGTATCGATCGGGTGGTCCTCCTAAATACCGATAGGCATAAAATCGTAGATATCGAAGTCACTACTTACTGCTATTCGGTACTTGTGAGGACATCGGGTGGTCTAGATTTTCTTTCAATTAAAAAAAAACGGCAATAGGATGCCACTTCATGGAGTTACTTTGATTCGCTAACCTTTCTCCAAATTCCTACTTTTTTATTGTCTGTCAGTTAAAATTATTCAATGTTAATTCAGCTTCCTTCTAATGCATATGACTTGAGGGCGATGGATACATCTGGGGATATTATGACTAAGAATCGCACTTGACTAGTGAATGGGATAAAAATGGAGCGTACGTTACATATTTTTCTTGACTGTTATTGAATCATCGACTTTCGTACATTAGATTCAGCTGGATAGTTGATGACTCACCTAACAAAAGTGCCTATGGGGACAGACGATTATCACAATATATATGTGTGGTATATCCGTCACGAAGGTCACTAGTATAGACACGTGTTCATCAAATCAGAACCGTCGGTTTCGAGGTCATAATGAATTAAGCAATAACAGTGATTAAAATTAGAGATCCTTGTAATTTCAGTGTCCTCATAAATACCGATAGGCATAAAATCGTATATATCAAAGTCACTACTTACTGCCATTCGGTACTTGTAAGGACATCAGGTGGTATCGATCGGGTGGTCCTCAGAAATACCGATAGGCATAAAATCGTATATATCGAAGTCACTACTTACTGCTATTCGGTTTTTGTGAGGACATCCGGTGGTCTAGATTTTCTTTCAATTAAAAAAAAACGGCAATAAAATGCCACTTCATGGAGTTACTTTAATTCGCTAACCTTTCTCCAAACTCCTACTTTTTTATTTTCTGTCAGTTAAAATTATTTAATGTTAATGCAGCATCCTTCTAATTCATATGACTTGAGGGCGATGGATACATCTGGGGATATTATGACTAATAATCGCACTCGACTAGTGAATGGGATAAAAATCATCGACTTTCGTACATGAGATTCAGCTGGATAGTTGATGACTCACCTAACAAAAGTGCCAATGGGGACAGACGATTATCACAATATATGCGTGTGGTATGTCCGTCACGAAGGTCACTAGTATAGACACGTGTTCATCAAATATGAAACGTCGGTTTCGAGGTCATAACTCATTAAACACTAAAAGTGGCTAAAATTATAAATCCTTGTAATGTCAGTGTCCTCATAAATACCGATAGGCATAAAATCGTATATATCAAAGTCACTACTTACCGCTATTCAGTACTTGTGAGGACATCAGGTGGTATCGATCGGGTGGTCCTCATAAATACCGATAGGCATAAAATCGTTTATATCGAAGTCACTACTTACTGCTATTCGGTACTTGTGAGGACATCCGGTGGTCTAGATTCTCTTTGCATTAAAAAAAATGGCAATGAGATGCCACTTCATGGAGTTACTTTGATCCCCCACTTTTTTTAAAACTCCTCCTTTTCTGTTTTCTGTCCGCAAAAATTGTTCAATGTTAATTCAGCATCCTTCTAATGCATATGACTTGAGGGCAATGGATACATCAGAGGATATTATGACTAATAATCGCACTTGACTAGTGAATGGGATAAAAATCATCGACTTTCGTACATGAGATTCAGCTGGATAGTTGATGACTCACCTAATAAAAATTCGTATGCGGACAGACGATTATCACAATATATGGGTGTGGTATATCCGTCACGAAGGTCACTAGTATAGACACGTGTTCATCAAATAGGAAACGTCGGTTTCGAGGTCGTAATTAATTAAGCAATAACAGTGAATAAAATTAAAGATCCTTGTAATTTCAGTGTCCTCATAAATACCGATAGGCATAAAATCGTATATATCAAAGTCACTACTTACTGCCATTCGGTACCCTTGAGGACATCAGGTGGTATCGACCGGGTGGTCCTCATAAATACCGATAGGCATAAAATCGTTTATATCGAAGTCACTACTTACTGCTATTCGGTACTTGTGAGGACATCGGGTGGTCTAGATTTTCTTTCCATTAAAAAAAAAACGGCAATAGGATGCCACGTCATGGAGTTACTTTGATTCGCTAACCTTTCTCCAAACTCCTACTTTTTTATTGTCTATCAGTTAAAATTATTCAATGTTAATTCAGCATCCTTCTAATGCATATGACTTGAGGGCGATGGATACATCTGGGGATATTATGACTAAGAATCGCACTTGACTAGTGAATGGGATAAAAATGGAGCGTACGTTACAGATTTTTCTTGACTTTTATTGAATCATCGACTTTCGTCCATTACATTCAGCTGGATAGTTAATGACTCACCCAACAAAAGTGCCTATGGGGACAGACGATTATCACAATATATGCGTGTAGTATATCCATCACGAAGATCACTAGTATAGACGAGTGTTCATCAAATAGAAAACGTCGGTTTCGAGGTCATAATTAATTAAGCAATAACAGTATCTAAAATTAAAGATCCTTGTAATTTCAGTGTCCTCATAAATACTGATAGGCATAAAATCGTATATATCAAAGTCACTACCTACTGCTATTTGGTACTTGTGAGGACATCAGGTGGTATCGATCGGGTGGTCCTCATAAATACCGATAGGCATAAAATCGTATATATCGAAGTCACTACTTACTGCTATTCGGTACTTGTGAGGACATCGGGTGCTCTAGATTTTCTTTCAATTAAAAAAAAACGGCAATAAAATGCCACTTCATGGAAATACTTTAATTCGCTAACCTTTCTCCAAACTCCTACTTTTTTATTTTCTGTCAGTTAAAATTATTCAATGTTAATTCAGCTTCCTTCTAATGCATATGACTTGAGGGCGATGGATACATCTGGGGATATTATGACTAAGAATCGCACTTGATTAGTGAATAGGATAAAAATGGAGCGTACGTTACATATTTTTCTTGACTGTTATTGAATCATCGACTTTGGTACATTAGATTCAGCTGGATAGTTGATGACTCACCTAACAAAAGTGCCTATGGGGAGAGACGATTATCACAATATATGCGTGTAGTATATCCATGACGAAGATCACTAGTATAGACACGTGTTCATCAAATATGAAACGTCGGTTTCGAGGTCATAACTCATTAAACACTAAAAGTGGCTAAAATTAGAAATCCTTGTAATGTCAGTGTCCTCATAAATACCGATAGGCATAAAATCGTTTATATCAAAGTCACTACTTACTGCTATTCAGTACTTGTAAGGACATCAGGTGGTATCGATCGGGTGGTCCTCATAAATACCGATAGGCATAAAATCGTATATATCGAAGTCACTACTTACTGCTATCCGGTACTTGCGAGGACATCGGGTGGTCTAGATTTTCTTTCCATTAAAAAAAAATGGCAATAAGATTTCGCTTCATGGAGTTACTTTGATCCCCCACTTTTCTCAAAGCTCCTACTTTTTTATTTTCTGTCAGCTAAAATTATTTAATGTTAATTCGGCATCCTTCTAATGCATATGACTTGAGGGCGATGTATACATCTTGGGATATTATGACTAAGAATCGCACTTGACTCGTGAATGGGATAAAAATGGAGCGTACGTTACATATTTTTCTTGACTGTTATTGAATCATCGACTTTCGTACATTAGATTCAGCTGGATAGTTGATGACTCACCTAACAAAAGTGCCTATGGGGACAGACGATTATCACAATATATATGTGTGGTATATCCGTCACGAAGATCACTAGTATAGACACGTGTTCATCAAATCAGAACCGTCGGTTTCGAGGTCATAATGAATTAAGCAATAACAGTGATTAAAATTAGAGATCCTTGTAATTTCAGTGTCCTCATAAATACCGATAGGCATAAAATCGTATATATCAAAGTCACTACTTACTGCCATTCGGTACTTGCAAGTACATCAGGTGGTATCGATCGGGTGGTCCTCAGAAATACCGATAGGCATAAAAGCGTATATATCGAAGTCACTACTTACTGCTATTCGGTACTTGTGAGGACATCGGGTGGTCTAGATTTTCTTTCCATTAAAAAAAAACGGCAATAAGATACCACTTCATGGAGTTACTTTTATTCGCTAACCTTTCTCCAAACTCCTACTTTTTATTGTCTGTCAGCCAAAATTATTCAATGTTAATTCAGCATCCTTCTAATGCATATGACTTGAGGGCAATGAATACATCTGGGGATATTATGACTAATAATCGCACTTGACTAGTGAATGGGATAAAAATGGAGCGTACGTTACATATTTTTCTTGACTTTTATTGAGTCATCGTCTTTCGTACATGAGATTCAGCTGGATAGTTGATGACTCACCTAACAAAAGTGCGTATGTGGACACACAATTATCACATTATATGGGTGTGGTATATCCGTCACGAAGGTCACTAGTATAGACACGTGTTCATCAAATATGAAACGTCGGTTTCGAGGTCATAACTCATTAAACACTAAAAGTGGCTAAAATTAGAAATCCTTGTAATGTCAGTGTCCTCATAAATACCGATAGGCATAAAATCGTTTATATCAAAGTCACTACTTACTGCTATTCAGTACTTGTGAGGACATCAGGTGGTATCGATCAGGTGGTCCTCATAAATACCGATAGGCATAAAATCATATATATCGGAGTCACTACTTACTGCTATTCGGTACTTGTGAAGACATCGGGTGGTCTAGATTTTCTTTCCATTAAAAAAAAATGGCAATAAGATTTCGCTTCATGGAGTTACTTTGATCCCCCACTTTTCTCAAAGCTCCTACTTTTTCATTTTCTGTCAGCTAAAATTATTTAATGTTAATTCAGCATCCTTCTAATGCATATGACTTGAGGGCGATGTATACATCTTGGGATATTATTACTAAGAATCGCACTTGACTCGTGAATGGGATAAAAATGGAGCGTACGTTACATATTTTTCTTGACTGTTATTGAATCATCGACTTTCGTACATTAGATTCAGCTGGATAGTTGATGACTCACCTAACAAAAGTGCCTATGGGGACAGACGATTATCACAATATATATGTGTGGTATATCCGTCACGAAGGTCACTAGTATAGACACGTGTTCATCAAATCAGAACCGTCGGTTTCGAGGTCATAATGAATTAAGCAATAACAGTGATTAAAATTGAAGATCCTTGAAATTTCAGTGTCCTCATAAATACCGATAGGCATAAAATCGTATATATCAAAGTCACTACTTACTGCTATTCAGTACTTGTGAGGACATCAGGTGGTATCGATCGGGTGGTCCTCATAAATACCGATAGGCATAAAATCGTATATATCGAAGTCACTACTCACTGCTATCCGGTACTTGCGAGGACATCGGGTGGTCTAGATTTTCTTTCCATTAAAAAAAAACGGCAATAAGATGCCACTTCATGGAGTTACCTTTATTCGCTAACCTTTCTCCAAACTCCTACTTTTTATTGTCTGTCAGTTAAAATTATTCAATGTTAATTCAGCATCCTTCTAATGCATATGACTTGAGGGCAATGAATACATCTGGGGATATTATGACTAATAATCGCACTTGACTAGTGAATGGGATAAAAATGGAGCGTACGTTACATATTTTTCTTGACTTTTATTGAGTCATCGTCTTTCGTACATGAGATTCAGCTGGATAGTTGATGACTCACCTAACAAAAGTGCGTATGTGGACACACAATTATCACATTATATGGGTGTGGTATATCCGTCACGAAGGTCACTAGTATAGACACGTGTTCATCAAATAGGAAACGTCGGTTTCGAGGTCATAATTAATTAAGCAATATCAGTGATTAAAATTAAAGATCCTTGGAATTTCAGTGTCCTCATAAATACCGATAGGCATAAAATTGTATATATCAAAGTCACTACTTACTGCCATTCGGCACTTGTGAGGACATCAGGTGGTATCGATCGGGTGGTCCTCAGAAATACCGATAGGCATAAAATCGTATATATCGAAGTCACTACTTACTGCTATTCGGTACTTGTGAGGACATCGGGTGCTCTAGATTTTCTTTCAATTAAAAAAAAACGGCAATAAAATGCCACTTCATGGAGTTACTTTAATTCGCTAACCTTTCTCCAAACTCCTACTTTTTTATTTTCTGTCAGTTAAAATTATTCAATGTTAATTCAGCTTCCTTCTAATGCATATGACTTGAGGGCGATGGATACATCTGGGGATATTATGACTAAGAATCGCACTTGACTAGTGAATAGGATAAAAATGGAGCGTACGTTACATATTTTTCTTGACTGTTATTGAATCATCGACTTTGGTACATTAGATTCAGCTGGATAGTTGATGACTCACCTAACAAAAGTGCCTATGGGGAGAGACGATTATCACAATATATGCGTGTAGTATATCCATGACGAAGATCACTAGTATAGACACGTGTTCATCAAATATGAAACGTCGGTTTCGAGGTCATAACTCATTAAACACTAAAAGTGGCTAAAATTAGAAATCCTTGTAATGTCAGTGTCCTCATAAATACCGATAGGCATAAAATCGTTTATATCAAAGTCACTACTTACTGCTATTCAGTACTTGTAAGGACATCAGGTGGTATCGATCGGGTGGTCCTCATAAATACCGATAGGCATAAAATCGTATATATCGAAGTCACTACTTACTGCTATCCGGTACTTGCGAGGACATCGGGTGGTCTAGATTTTCTTTCCATTAAAAAAAAATGGCAATAAGATTTCGCTTCATGGAGTTACTTTGATCCCCCACTTTTCTCAAAGCTCCTACTTTTTTATTTTCTGTCAGCTAAAATTATTTAATGTTAATTCGGCATCCTTCTAATGCATATGACTTGAGGGCGATGTATACATCTTGGGATATTATGACTAAGAATCGCACTTGACTCGTGAATGGGATAAAAATGGAGCGTACGTTACATATTTTTCTTGACTGTTATTGAATCATCGACTTTCGTACATTAGATTCAGCTGGATAGTTGATGACTCACCTAACAAAAGTGCCTATGGGGACAGACGATTATCACAATATATATGTGTGGTATATCCGTCACGAAGATCACTAGTATAGACACGTGTTCATCAAATCAGAACCGTCGGTTTCGAGGTCATAATGAATTAAACAATAACAGTGATTAAAATTAGAGATCCTTGTAATTTCAGTGTCCTCATAAATACCGATAGGCATAAAATCGTATATATCAAAGTCACTACTTACTGCCATTCGGTACTTGCAAGTACATCAGGTGGTATCGATCGGGTGGTCCTCAGAAATACCGATAGGCATAAAAGCGTATATATCGAAGTCACTACTTACTGCTATTCGGTACTTGTGAGGACATCGGGTGGTCTAGATTTTCTTTCCATTAAAAAAAAACGGCAATAAGATGCCACTTCATGGAGTTACCTTTATTCGCTAACCTTTCTCCAAACTCCTACTTTTTATTGTCTGTCAGTTAAAATTATTCAATGTTAATTCAGCATCCTTCTAATGCATATGACTTGAGGGCAATGAATACATCTGGGGATATTATGACTAATAATCGCACTTGACTAGTGAATGGGATAAAAATGGAGTGTACGTTACATATTTTTCTTGACTTTTATTGAGTCATCGTCTTTCGTACATGAGATTCAGCTGGATAGTTGATGACTCACCTAACAAAAGTGCGTATGTGGACACACAATTATCACATTATATGGGTGTGGTATATCCGTCACGAAGGTCACTAGTATAGACACGTGTTCATCAAATAGGAAACGTCGGTTTCGAGGTCATAATTAATTAAGCAATATCAGTGATTAAAATTAAAGATCCTTGGAATTTCAGTGTCCTCATAAATACCGATAGGCATAAAATTGTATATATCAAAGTCACTACTTACTGCCATTCGGCACTTGTGAGGACATCAGGTGGTATCGATCGGGTGGTCCTCAGAAATACCGATAGGCATAAAAGCGTATATATCGAAGTCACTACTTACTGCTATTCGGTACTTGTGAGGACATCGGGTGGTCTAGATTTTCTTTCCATTAAAAAAAAAAACGGCAATAAGATGCCACTTCATGGAGTTACTTTTATTCGCTAACCTTTCTCCAAACTCCTACTTTTTATTGTCTGTCAGCCAAAATTATTCAATGTTAATTCAGTATCCTTCTAATGCATATGACTTGAGGGCAATGAATACATCTGGGGATATTATGACTAATAATCGCACTTGACTAGTGAATGGGATAAAAATGGAGCGTACGTTACATATTTTTCTTGACTTTTATTGAGTCATCGTCTTTCGTACATGAGATTCAGCTGGATAGTTGATGACTCACCTAACAAAAGTGCGTATGTGGACACACAATTATCACATTATATGGGTGTGGTATATCCGTCACGAAGGTCACTAGTATAGACACGTGTTCATCAAATAGGAAACGTCGGTTTCGAGGTCATAATTAATTAAGCAATATCAGTGATTAAAATTAAAGATCCTTGGAATTTCAGTGTCCTCATAAATACCGATAGGCATAAAATTGTATATATCAAAGTCACTACTTACTGCCATTCGGCACTTGTGAGGACATCAGGTGGTATCGATCGGGTGGTCCTCATAAATATCGATATGTATGAAATCGTATATATCGAAGTCACTACTTACTGCTATTCGGTACTTGTGATGACATCGGGTGGTCTAGATTTTCTTTCCATTAAAAAAAAAACGGCAATAAGATGCAACTTCATGGAGTTACTTTAATTCGCTAACCTTTCTCCAAACTCCTACTTTTTTATTTTCTGTCAGCTAAAATTATTCAATGTTAATTCAGCATCCTTCTAATGCATAGGACTTGAGGGCGATGGATACATCTGGGGATATTATGACTAAGAATCGCACTTGACTCGTGAATGGGATAAAAATGGAGCGTACGTTACATAATTTTCTTGACTTTTATTGAATCATCGACTTTCGTACATTAAATTCAGCTGGATAGTTGATAACTCACCTAACAAAGTGCCTATGGGGACAGACGATTATCACAATATATAGGTGTGGTATATCCGTCACGAAGGTCACTAGTATAGACGAGTGTTCATCAAATAGAAAACGTCGGTTTCGAGGTCATAATTAATTAAGCAATAACAGTATCTAAAATTAAAGATCCTTGTAATTTCAGTGTCCTCATAAATACTGATAGGCATAAAATCGTATATATCAAAGTCACTACCTACTGCTTCTTGGTACTTGTGAGGACATCAGGTGGTATCGATCGGGTGGTCCTCATAAATACCGATAGGCATAAAATCGTATATATCGAAGTCACTACTTACTGCTATTCGGTACTTGTGAGGACATCGGGTGCTCTAGATTTTCTTTCAATTAAAAAAAAACGGCAATAAAATGCCACTTCATGGAGTTACTTTAATTCGCTAACCTTTCTCCAAACTCCTACTTTTTTATTTTCTGTCAGTTAAAATTATTCAATGTTAATTCAGCTTCCTTCTAATGCATATGACTTGAGGGCGATCGATACATCTGGGGATATTATGACTAAGAATCGCACTTGACTAGTGAATAGGATAAAAATGGAGCGTACGTTACATATTTTTCTTGACTGTTATTGAATCATCGACTTTGGTACATTAGATTCAGCTGGATAGTTGATGACTCACCTAACAAAAGTGCCTATGGGGAGAGACGATTATCACAATATATGCGTGTAGTATATCCATGACGAAGATCACTAGTATAGACACGTGTTCATCAAATATGAAACGTCGGTTTCGAGGTCATAACTCATTAAACACTAAAAGTGGCTAAAATTAGAAATCCTTGTAATGTCAGTGTCCTCATAAATACCGATAGGCATAAAATCGTTTATATCAAAGTCACTACTTACTGCTATTCAGTACTTGTAAGGACATCAGGTGGTATCGATCGGGTGGTCCTCATAAATACCGATAGGCATAAAATCGTATATATCGAAGTCACTACTTACTGCTATCCGGTACTTGCGAGGACATCGGGTGGTCTAGATTTTCTTTCCATTAAAAAAAAATGGCAATATTTTTCGCTTCATGGAGTTACTTTGATCCCCCACTTTTCTCAAAGCTCCTACTTTTTTATTTTCTGTCAGCTAAAATTATTTAATGTTAATTCGGCATCCTTCTAATGCATATGACTTGAGGGCGATGTATACATCTTGGGATATTATGACTAAGAATCGCACTTGACTCGTGAATGGGATAAAAATGGAGCGTACGTTACATATTTTTCTTGACTGTTATTGAATCATCGACTTTCGTACATTAGATTCAGCTGGATAGTTGATGACTCACCTAACAAAAGTGCCTATGGGGACAGACGATTATCACAATATATATGTGTGGTATATCCGTCACGAAGATCACTAGTATAGACACGTGTTCATCAAATCAGAACCGTCGGTTTCGAGGTCATAATGAATTAAGCAATAACAGTGATTAAAATTAGAGATCCTTGTAATTTCAGTGTCCTCATAAATACCGATAGGCATAAAATCGTATATATCAAAGTCACTACTTACTGCCATTCGGTACTTGCAAGTACATCAGGTGGTATCGATCGGGTGGTCCTCAGAAATACCGATAGGCATAAAAGCGTATATATCGAAGTCACTACTTACTGCTATTCGGTACTTGTGAGGACATCGGGTGGTCTAGATTTTCTTTCCATTAAAAAAAAACGGCAATAAGATGCCACTTCATGGAGTTACTTTTATTCGCTAACCTTTCTCCAAACTCCTACTTTTTATTGTCTGTCAGCCAAAATTATTCAATGTTAATTCAGCATCCTTCTAATGCATATGACTTGAGGGCAATGAATACATCTGGGGATATTATGACTAATAATCGCACTTGACTAGTGAATGGGATAAAAATGGAGCGTACGTTACATATTTTTCTTGACTTTTATTGAGTCATCGTCTTTCGTACATGAGATTCAGCTGGATAGTTGATGACTCACCTAACAAAAGTGCGTATGTGGACACACAATTATCACATTATATGGGTGTGGTATATCCGTCACGAAGGTCACTAGTATAGACACGTGTTCATCAAATAGGAAACGTCGGTTTCGAGGTCATAATTAATTAAGCAATATCAGTGATTAAAATTAAAGATCCTTGGAATTTCAGTGTCCTCATAAATACCGATAGGCATAAAATTGTATATATCAAAGTCACTACTTACTGCCATTCGGTACTTGTGAGGACATCAGGTGGTATTGATCGGGTGGTCCTCATAAATATCGATATGTATGAAATCGTATATATCGAAGTCACTACTTACTGCTATTCGGTACTTGTGATGACATCGGGTGGTCTAGATTTTCTTTCCATTAAAAAAAAAACGGCAATAAGATGCCACTTCATGGAGTTACTTTAATTCGCTAACCTTTCTCCAAACTCCTACTTTTTTATTTTCTGTCAGCTAAAATTATTCAATGTTAATTCAGCATCCTTCTAATGCATATGACTTGAGGGCGATGGATACATCTGGGGATATTATGACTAAGAATCGCACTTGACTCGTGAATGGGATAAAAATGGAGCGTTCGTTACATAATTTTCTTGACTTTTATTGAATCATCGACTTTCGTACATGAAATTCAGCTGGATAGTTGATAACTCACCTAACAAAGTGCCTATGGGGACAGACGATTATCACAATATATAGGTGTGGTATATCCGTCACGAAGGTCACTAGTATAGACACGTGTTCATCAAATATGAAACGTCGGTTTCGAGGTCATAACTCATTAAACACTAAAAGTGGCTAAAATTAGAAATCCTTGTAATGTCAGTGTCCTCATAAATACCGATAGGCATAAAATCGTTTATATCAAAGTCACTACTTACTGCTATTCAGTACTTGTGAGGACATCAGGTGGTATCGATCAGGTGGTCCTCATAAATACCGATAGGCATAAAATCATATATATCGGAGTCACTACTTACTGCTATTCGGTACTTGTGAAGACATCGGGTGGTCTAGATTTTCTTTCCATTAAAAAAAAATGGCAATAAGATTTCGCTTCATGGAGTTACTTTGATCCCCCACTTTTCTCAAAGCTCCTACTTTTTCATTTTCTGTCAGCTAAACCTATTTAATGTTAATTCAGCATCCTTCTAATGCATATGACTTGAGGGCGATGTATACATCTTGGGATATTATTACTAAGAATCGCACTTGACTCGTGAATGGGATAAAAATGGAGCGTACGTTACATATTTTTCTTGACTGTTATTGAATCATCGACTTTCGTACATTAGATTCAGCTGGATAGTTGATGACTCACCTAACAAAAGTGCCTATGGGGACAGACGATTATCACAATATATATGTGTGGTATATCCGTCACGAAGGTCACTAGTATAGACACGTGTTCATCAAATCAGAACCGTCGGTTTCGAGGTCATAATGAATTAAGCAATAACAGTGATTAAAATTGAAGATCCTTGTAATTTCAGTGTCCTCATAAATACCGATAGGCATAAAATCGTATATATCAAAGTCACTACTTACTGCTATTCAGTACTTGTGAGGACATCAGGTGGTATCGATCGGGTGGTCCTCATAAATACCGATAGGCATAAAATCGTATATATCGAAGTCACTACTTACTGCTATCCGGTACTTGCGAGGACATCGGGTGGTCTAGATTTTCTTTCCATTAAAAAAAAATGGCAATAAGATTTCGCTTCATGGAGTTACTTTGATCCCCCACTTTTCTCAAAGATCCTACTTTTTTATTTTCTGTCAGCTAAAATTATTTAATGTTAATTCAGCATCCTTCTAATGCATATGACTTGAGGGCGATGTATACATCTTGGGATATTATGACTAAGAATCGCACTTGACTCGTGAATGGGATAAAAATGGAGCGTACGTTACATATTTTTCTTGACTGTTATTGAATCATCGACTTTCGTACATTAGATTCAGCTGGATAGTTGATGACTCACCTAACAAAAGTGCCTATGGGGACAGACGATTATCACAATATATATGTGTGGTATATCCGTCACGAAGGTCACTAGTATAGACACGTGTTCATCAAATCAGAACCGTCGGTTTCGAGGTCATAATGAATTAAGCAATAACAGTGATTAAAATTAGAGATCCTTGTAATTTCAGTGTCCTCATAAATACCGATAGGCATAAAATCGTATATATCAAAGTCACTACTTACTGCCATTCGGTACTTGCAAGTACATCAGGTGGTATCGATCGGGTGGTCCTCAGAAATACCGATAGGCATAAAAGCGTATATATCGAAGTCACTACTTACTGCTATTCGGTACTTGTGAGGACATCGGGTGGTCTAGATTTTCTTTCCATTAAAAAAAAAACGGCAATAAGATGCCACTTCATGGAGTTACTTTTATTCGCTAACCTTTCTCCAAACTCCTACTTTTTATTGTCTGTCAGTTAAAATTATTCAATGTTAATTCAGCATCCTTCTAATGCATATGACTTGAGGGCAATGAATACATCTGGGGATATTATGACTAATAATCGCACTTGACTAGTGAATGGGATAAAAATGGAGCGTACGTTACATATTATTCTTGACTTTTATTGAGTCATCGTCTTTCGTACATGAGATTCAGCTGGATAGTTGATGACTCACCTAACAAAAGTGCGTATGTGGACACACAATTATCACATTATATGGGTGTGGTATATCCGTCACGAAGGTCACTAGTATAGACACGTGTTCATCAAATAGGAAACGTCGGTTTCGAGGTCATAATTAATTAAGCAATATCAGTGATTAAAATTAAAGATCCTTGGAATTTCAGTGTCCTCATAAATACCGATAGGCATAAAATTGTATATATCAAAGTCACTACTTACTGCCATTCGGCACTTGTGAGGACATCAGGTGGTATCGATCGGGTGGTCCTCAGAAATACCGATAGGCATAAAAGCGTATATATCGAAGTCACTACTTACTGCTATTCGGTACTTGTGAGGACATCGGGTGGTCTAGATTTTCTTTCCATTAAAAAAAAACGGCAATAAGATGCCACTTCATGGAGTTACTTTTATTCGCTAACCTTTCTCCAAACTCCTACTTTTTATTGTCTGTCAGCCAAAATTATTCAATGTTAATTCAGCATCCTTCTAATGCATATGACTTGAGGGCAATGAATACATCTGGGGATATTATGACTAATAATCGCACTTGACTAGTGAATGGGATAAAAATGGAGCGTACGTTACATATTTTTCTTGACTTTTATTGAGTCATCGTCTTTCGTACATGAGATTCAGCTGGATAGTTGATGACTCACCTAACAAAAGTGCGTATGTGGACACACAATTATCACATTATATGGGTGTGGTATATCCGTCACGAAGGTCACTAGTATAGACACGTGTTCATCAAATAGGAAACGTCGGTTTCGAGGTCATAATTAATTAAGCAATATCAGTGATTAAAATTAAAGATCCTTGGAATTTCAGTGTCCTCATAAATACCGATAGGCATAAAATTGTATATATCAAAGTCACTACTTACTGCCATTCGGCACTTGTGAGGACATCAGGTGGTATCGATCGGGTGGTCCTCATAAATATCGATATGTATGAAATCGTATATATCGAAGTCACTACTTACTGCTATTCGGTACTTGTGATGACATCGGGTGGTCTAGATTTTCTTTCCATTAAAAAAAAAACGGCAATAAGATGCCACTTCATGGAGTTACTTTAATTCGCTAACCTTTCTCCAAACTCCTACTTTTTTATTTTCTGTCAGCTAAAATTATTCAATGTTAATTCAGCATCCTTCTAATGCATAGGACTTGAGGGCGATGGATACATCTGGGGATATTATGACTAAGAATCGCACTTGACTCGTGAATGGGATAAAAATGGAGCGTACGTTACATAATTTTCTTGACTTTTATTGAATCATCGACTTTCGTACATTAAATTCAGCTGGATAGTTGATAACTCACCTAACAAAGTGCCTATGGGGACAGACGATTATCACAATATATAGGTGTGGTATATCCGTCACGAAGGTCACTAGTATAGACGAGTGTTCATCAAATAGAAAACGTCGGTTTCGAGGTCATAATTAATTAAGCAATAACAGTATCTAAAATTAAAGATCCTTGTAATTTCAGTGTCCTCATAAATACTGATAGGCATAAAATCGTATATATCAAAGTCACTACCTACTGCTATTTGGTACTTGTGAGGACATCAGGTGGTATCGATCGGGTGGTCCTCATAAATACCGATAGGCATAAAATCGTATATATCGAAGTCACTACTTACTGCTATTCGGTACTTGTGAGGACATCGGGTGCTCTAGATTTTCTTTCAATTAAAAAAAAACGGCAATAAAATGCCACTTCATGGAGTTACTTTAATTCGCTAACCTTTCTCCAAACTCCTACTTTTTTATTTTCTGTCAGTTAAAATTATTCAATGTTAATTCAGCTTCCTTCTAATGCATATGACTTGAGGGCGATGGATACATCTGGGGATATTATGACTAAGAATCGCACTTGACTAGTGAATAGGATAAAAATGGAGCGTACGTTACATATTTTTCTTGACTGTTATTGAATCATCGACTTTGGTACATTAGATTCAGCTGGATAGTTGATGACTCACCTAACAAAAGTGCCTATGGGGAGAGACGATTATCACAATATATGCGTGTAGTATATCCATGACGAAGATCACTAGTATAGACACGTGTTCATCAAATATGAAACGTCGGTTTCGAGGTCATAACTCATTAAACACTAAAAGTGGCTAAAATTAGAAATCCTTGTAATGTCAGTGTCCTCATAAATACCGATAGGCATAAAATCGTTTATATCAAAGTCACTACTTACTGCTATTCAGTACTTGTGAGGACATCAGGTGGTATCGATCAGGTGGTCCTCATAAATACCGATAGGCATAAAATCATATATATCGGAGTCACTACTTACTGCTATTCGGTACTTGTGAAGACATCGGGTGGTCTAGATTTTCTTTCCATTAAAAAAAAATGGCAATAAGATTTCGCTTCATGGAGTTACTTTGATCCCCCACTTTTCTCAAAGCTCCTACTTTTTCATTTTCTGTCAGCTAAACCTATTTAATGTTAATTCAGCATCCTTCTAATGCATATGACTTGAGGGCGATGTATACATCTTGGGATATTATTACTAAGAATCGCACTTGACTCGTGAATGGGATAAAAATGGAGCGTACGTTACATATTTTTCTTGACTGTTATTGAATCATCGACTTTCGTACATTAGATTCAGCTGGATAGTTGATGACTCACCTAACAAAAGTGCCTATGGGGACAGACGATTATCACAATATATATGTGTGGTATATCCGTCACGAAGGTCACTAGTATAGACACGTGTTCATCAAATCAGAACCGTCGGTTTCGAGGTCATAATGAATTAAGCAATAACAGTGATTAAAATTGAAGATCCTTGTAATTTCAGTGTCCTCATAAATACCGATAGGCATAAAATCGTATATATCAAAGTCACTACTTACTGCTATTCAGTACTTGTGAGGACATCAGGTGGTATCGATCGGGTGGTCCTCATAAATACCGATAGGCATAAAATCGTATATATCGAAGTCACTACTTACTGCTATCCGGTACTTGCGAGGACATCGGGTGGTCTAGATTTTCTTTCCATTAAAAAAAAATGGCAATAAGATTTCGCTTCATGGAGTTACTTTGATCCCCCACTTTTCTCAAAGATCCTACTTTTTTATTTTCTGTCAGCTAAAATTATTTAATGTTAATTCAGCATCCTTCTAATGCATATGACTTGAGGGCGATGTATACATCTTGGGATATTATGACTAAGAATCGCACTTGACTCGTGAATGGGATAAAAATGGAGCGTACGTTACATATTTTTCTTGACTGTTATTGAATCATCGACTTTCGTACATTAGATTCAGCTGGATAGTTGATGACTCACCTAACAAAAGTGCCTATGGGGACAGACGATTATCACAATATATATGTGTGGTATATCCGTCACGAAGGTCACTAGTATAGACACGTGTTCATCAAATCAGAACCGTCGGTTTCGAGGTCATAATGAATTAAGCAATAACAGTGATTAAAATTAGAGATCCTTGTAATTTCAGTGTCCTCATAAATACCGATAGGCATAAAATCGTATATATCAAAGTCACTACTTACTGCCATTCGGTACTTGCAAGTACATCAGGTGGTATCGATCGGGTGGTCCTCAGAAATACCGATAGGCATAAAAGCGTATATATCGAAGTCACTACTTACTGCTATTCGGTACTTGTGAGGACATCGGGTGGTCTAGATTTTCTTTCCATTAAAAAAAAAACGGCAATAAGATGCCACTTCATGGAGTTACTTTTATTCGCTAACCTTTCTCCAAACTCCTACTTTTTATTGTCTGTCAGACAAAACTATTCAATGTTAATTCAGCATCCTTCTAATGCATATGACTTGAGGGCAATGAATACATCTGGGGATATTATGACTAATAATCGCACTTGACTAGTGAATGGGATAAAAATGGAGCGTACGTTACATATTTTTCTTGACTTTTATTGAGTCATCGTCTTTCGTACATGAGATTCAGCTGGATAGTTGATGACTCACCTAACAAAAGTGCGTATGTGGACACACAATTATCACATTATATGGGTGTGGTATATCCGTCACGAAGGTCACTAGTATAGACACGTATTCATCAAATAGGAAACGTCGGTTTCGAGGTCATAATTAATTAAGCAATATCAGTGATTAAAATTAAAAATCCTTGTAATTTCAGTGTCCTCATAAATACCGATAGGCATAAAATTGTATATATCAAAGTCACTACTTACTGCCATTCGGTACTTGTGAGGACATCAGGTGGTATCGATCGGCTGGTCCTCATAAATATCGATATGTATGAAATCGTATACATCGAAGTCACTACTTACTGCTATTCGGTACTTGTGAGGACATCGGGTGGTCTAGATTTTCTTTCCATTAAAAAAAAACGGCAATAAGATGCCACTTCATGGAGTTACTTTAATTCGCTAACCTTTCTCCAAACTCCTACTTTTTTATTTTCTGTCAGCTAAAATTATTCAATGTTAATTCAGCATCCTTCTAATGCATAGGACTTGAGGGCGATGGATACATCTGGGGATATTATGACTAAGAATCACACTTGACTCGTGAATGGGATAAAAATGGAGCGTACGTTACATAATTTTCTTGACTTTTATTGAATCATCGACTTTCGTACATTAAATTCAGCTGGATAGTTGATAACTCACCTAACAAAAGTGCCTATGGGGACAGACGATTATCACAATATATAGGTGTGGTATATCCGTCACGAAGGTCACTAGTTTAGACACGTGTTCATCAAATCAGAACCGTCGGGTTCGAGGTCATAATTAATTAAGCAATAACAGTGATTAAAATTAGAGATCCTTGTAATTTCAGTGTCCTCATAAATACCGATAGGCATAAAATCGTATATATCAAAGTCACTACTTACTGCCATTCGGTACTTGTGAGGACATCAGGTGGTATCGATCGGGTGGTCCTCCTAAATACCGATAGGCATAAAAGCGTATATATCGAAGTCACTACTTACTGCTATTCGGTACTTGTGAGGACATCGGGTGGTCTAGATTTTCTTTCCATTAAAAAAAAATGTCAATAAGATGCCGCTTCATGGAGTTACTTTGATCCCCCACTTTTCTCAAAACTCCTACTTTTCTATTTTCTGTCCGCCAAAATTATTCAATGTTAATTCAGCATCCTTCTAATGCATATGACTTGAGGGCAATGGATACATCTGGGGATATTATGACTAATAATCGCACTTGACTAGTGAATGGGATAAAAATGGAGCGTACGTTACATATTTTTCTTGGCTTTTATTGACTCATCGACTTTCGTACATGAGATTCAGCTGGATAGTTGATGACTCACCTAACAAAAGTGCGTATGGGGACAGACGATTATCACAATATATGTGTGTGGTATATCCGTCACGAAGATCACTAGTATAGACGAGTGTTCATCAAATAGAAAACGTCGGTTTCGAGGTCATAATTAATTAAGCAATAACAGTGGCTAAAATTAAAGATCCTTGTAATTTCAGTGTCCTCATAAATACTGATAGGCATAAAATCGTATATATCAAAGTCACTACTTACTGCCATTTGGTACTTGTGAGGACATCAGGTGGTATCGATCGGGTGGTCCTCATAAATACCGATAGGCATAAAATCGTAGATATCGAAGTCACTACTTACTGCTATTCGGTACTTGTGAGGACATCGGGTGGTCTAGATTTTCTTTCAATTAAAAAAAAACGGCAATAAAATGCCACTTCATGGAGTTACTTTAATTCGCTAACCTTTCTCCAAACTCCTACTTTTTTATTTTCTGTCAGTTAAAATTATTCAATGTTAATTCAGCTTCCTTCTAATGCATATGACTTGAGGGCGATGGATACATCTGGGGATATTATGACTAAGAATCGCACTTGACTCGTGAATGGGATAAAAATGGAGCGTTCGTTACATAATTTTCTTGACTTTTATTGAATCATCGACTTTCGTACATTAAATTCAGCTGGATAGTTGATAACTCACCTAACAAAGTGCCTATGGGGACAGACGATTATCACAATATATAGGTGTGGTATATCCGTCACGAAGGTCACTAGTATAGACACGTGTTCATCAAATATGAAACGTCGGTTTCGAGGTCATAACTCATTAAACACTAAAAGTGGCTAAAATTAGAAATCCTTGTAATGTCAGTGTCCTCATAAATACCGATAGGCATAAAATCGTTTATATCAAAGTCACTACTTACTGCTATTCAGTACTTGTGAGGACATCAGGTGGTATCGATCAGGTGGTCCTCATAAATACCGATAGGCATAAAATCATATATATCGGAGTCACTACTTACTGCTATTCGGTACTTGTGAAGACATCGGGTGGTCTAGATTTTCTTTCCATTAAAAAAAAATGGCAATAAGATTTCGCTTCATGGAGTTACTTTGATCCCCCACTTTTCTCAAAGCTCCTACTTTTTCATTTTCTGTCAGCTAAACCTATTTAATGTTAATTCAGCATCCTTCTAATGCATATGACTTGAGGGCGATGTATACATCTTGGGATATTATTACTAAGAATCGCACTTGACTCGTGAATGGGATAAAAATGGAGCGTACGTTACATATTTTTCTTGACTGTTATTGAATCATCGACTTTCGTACATTAGATTCAGCTGGATAGTTGATGACTCACCTAACAAAAGTGCCTATGGGGACAGACGATTATCACAATATATATGTGTGGTATATCCGTCACGAAGGTCACTAGTATAGACACGTGTTCATCAAATCAGAACCGTCGGTTTCGAGGTCATAATGAATTAAGCAATAACAGTGATTAAAATTAGAGATCCTTGTAATTTCAGTGTCCTCATAAATACCGATAGGCATAAAATCGTATATATCAAAGTCACTACTTACTGCCATTCGGTACTTGCAAGTACATCAGGTGGTATCGATCGGGTGGTCCTCAGAAATACCGATAGGCATAAAAGCGTATATATCGAAGTCACTACTTACTGCTATTCGGTACTTGTGAGGACATCGGGTGGTCTAGATTTTCTTTCCATTAAAAAAAAACGGCAATAAGATGCCACTTCATGGAGTTACTTTTATTCGCTAACCTTTCTCCAAACTCCTACTTTTTATTGTCTGTCAGCCAAAATTATTCAATGTTAATTCAGCATCCTTCTAATGCATATGACTTGAGGGCAATGAATACATCTGGGGATATTATGACTAATAATCGCACTTGACTAGTGAATGGGATAAAAATGGAGCGTACGTTACATATTTTTCTTGACTTTTATTGAGTCATCGTCTTTCGTACATGAGATTCAGCTGGATAGTTGATGACTCACCTAACAAAAGTGCGTATGTGGACACACAATTATCACATTATATGGGTGTGGTATATCCGTCACGAAGGTCACTAGTATAGACACGTGTTCATCAAATAGGAAACGTCGGTTTCGAGGTCATAATTAATTAAGCAATATCAGTGATTAAAATTAAAGATCCTTGGAATTTCAGTGTCCTCATAAATACCGATAGGCATAAAATTGTATATATCAAAGTCACTACTTACTGCCATTCGGTACTTGTGAGGACATCAGGTGGTATCGATCGGGTGGTCCTCATAAATATCGATATGTATGAAATCGTATATATCGAAGTCACTACTTACTGCTATTCGGTACTTGTGATGACATCGGGTGGTCTAGATTTTCTTTCCATTAAAAAAAAAACGGCAATAAGATGCCACTTCATGGAGTTACTTTAATTCGCTAACCTTTCTCCAAACTCCTACTTTTTTATTTTCTGTCAGCTAAAATTATTCAATGTTAATTCAGCATCCTTCTAATGCATATGACTTGAGGGCGATGGATACATCTGGGGATATTATGACTAAGAATCGCACTTGACTCGTGAATGGGATAAAAATGGAGCGTTCGTTACATAATTTTCTTGACTTTTATTGAATCATCGACTTTCGTACATTAAATTCAGCTGGATAGTTGATAACTCACCTAACAAAGTGCCTATGGGGACAGACGATTATCACAATATATAGGTGTGGTATATCCGTCACGAAGGTCACTAGTATAGACACGTGTTCATCAAATATGAAACGTCGGTTTCGAGGTCATAACTCATTAAACACTAAAAGTGGCTAAAATTAGAAATCCTTGTAATGTCAGTGTCCTCATAAATACCGATAGGCATAAAATCGTTTATATCAAAGTCACTACTTACTGCTATTCAGTACTTGTGAGGACATCAGGTGGTATCGATCAGGTGGTCCTCATAAATACCGATAGGCATAAAATCATATATATCGGAGTCACTACTTACTGCTATTCGGTACTTGTGAAGACATCGGGTGGTCTAGATTTTCTTTCCATTAAAAAAAAATGGCAATAAGATTTCGCTTCATGGAGTTACTTTGATCCCCCACTTTTCTCAAAGCTCCTACTTTTTCATTTTCTGTCAGCTAAACCTATTTAATGTTAATTCAGCATCCTTCTAATGCATATGACTTGAGGGCGATGTATACATCTTGGGATATTATTACTAAGAATCGCACTTGACTCGTGAATGGGATAAAAATGGAGCGTACGTTACATATTTTTCTTGACTGTTATTGAATCATCGACTTTCGTACATTAGATTCAGCTGGATAGTTGATGACTCACCTAACAAAAGTGCCTATGGGGACAGACGATTATCACAATATATATGTGTGGTATATCCGTCACGAAGGTCACTAGTATAGACACGTGTTCATCAAATCAGAACCGTCGGTTTCGAGGTCATAATGAATTAAGCAATAACAGTGATTAAAATTAAAGATCCTTGTAATTTCAGTGTCCTCATAAATACCGATAGGCATAAAATCGTATATATCAAAGTCACTACTTACTGCTATTCAGTACTTGTGAGGACATCAGGTGGTATCGATCGGGTGGTCCTCATAAATACCGATAGGCATAAAATCGTATATATCGAAGTCACTACTTACTGCTATCCGGTACTTGCGAGGACATCGGGTGGTCTAGATTTTCTTTCCATTAAAAAAAAATGGCAATAAGATTTCGCTTCATGGAGTTACTTTGATCCCCCACTTTTCTCAAAGATCCTACTTTTTTATTTTCTGTCAGCTAAAATTATTTAATGTTAATTCAGCATCCTTCTAATGCATATGACTTGAGGGCGATGTATACATCTTGGGATATTATGACTAAGAATCGCACTTGACTCGTGAATGGGATAAAAATGGAGCGTACGTTACATATTTTTCTTGACTGTTATTGAATCATCGACTTTCGTACATTAGATTCAGCTGGATAGTTGATGACTCACCTAACAAAAGTGCCTATGGGGACAGACGATTATCACAATATATATGTGTGGTATATCCGTCACGAAGGTCACTAGTATAGACACGTGTTCATCAAATCAGAACCGTCGGTTTCGAGGTCATAATGAATTAAGCAATAACAGTGATTAAAATTAGAGATCCTTGTAATTTCAGTGTCCTCATAAATACCGATAGGCATAAAATCGTATATATCAAAGTCACTACTTACTGCCATTCGGTACTTGCAAGTACATCAGGTGGTATCGATCGGGTGGTCCTCAGAAATACCGATAGGCATAAAAGCGTATATATCGAAGTCTCTACTTACTGCTATTCGGTACTTGTGAGGACATCGGGTGGTCTAGATTTTCTTTCCATTAAAAAAAAAACGGCAATAAGATGCCACTTCATGGAGTTACTTTTATTCGCTAACCTTTCTCCAAACTCCTACTTTTTATTGTCTGTCAGACAAAACTATTCAATGTTAATTCAGCATCCTTCTAATGCATATGACTTGAGGGCAATGAATACATCTGGGGATATTATGACTAATAATCGCACTTGACTAGTGAATGGGATAAAAATGGAGCGTACGTTACATATTTTTCTTGACTTTTATTGAGTCATCGTCTTTCGTACATGAGATTCAGCTGGATAGTTGATGACTCACCTAACAAAAGTGCGTATGTGGACACACAATTATCACATTATATGGGTGTGGTATATCCGTCACGAAGGTCACTAGTATAGACACGTATTCATCAAATAGGAAACGTCGGTTTCGAGGTCATAATTAATTAAGCAATATCAGTGATTAAAATTAAAAATCCTTGTAATTTCAGTGTCCTCATAAATACCGATAGGCATAAAATTGTATATATCAAAGTCACTACTTACTGCCATTCGGTACTTGTGAGGACATCAGGTGGTATCGATCGGCTGGTCCTCATAAATATCGATATGTATGAAATCGTATACATCGAAGTCACTACTTACTGCTATTCGGTACTTGTGAGGACATCGGGTGGTCTAGATTTTCTTTCCATTAAAAAAAAACGGCAATAAGATGCCACTTCATGGAGTTACTTTAATTCGCTAACCTTTCTCCAAACTCCTACTTTTTTATTTTCTGTCAGCTAAAATTATTCAATGTTAATTCAGCATCCTTCTAATGCATAGGACTTGAGGGCGATGGATACATCTGGGGATATTATGACTAAGAATCACACTTGACTCGTGAATGGGATAAAAATGGAGCGTACGTTACATAATTTTCTTGACTTTTATTGAATCATCGACTTTCGTACATTAAATTCAGCTGGATAGTTGATAACTCACCTAACAAAAGTGCCTATGGGGACAGACGATTATCACAATATATAGGTGTGGTATATCCGTCACGAAGGTCACTAGTTTAGACACGTGTTCATCAAATCAGAACCGTCGGGTTCGAGGTCATAATTAATTAAGCAATAACAGTGATTAAAATTAGAGATCCTTGTAATTTCAGTGTCCTCATAAATACCGATAGGCATAAAATCGTATATATCAAAGTCACTACTTACTGCCATTCGGTACTTGTGAGGACATCAGGTGGTATCGATCGGGTGGTCCTCCTAAATACCGATAGGCATAAAAGCGTATATATCGAAGTCACTACTTACTGCTATTCGGTACTTGTGAGGACATCGGGTGGTCTAGATTTTCTTTCCATTAAAAAAAAATGTCAATAAGATGCCGCTTCATGGAGTTACTTTGATCCCCCACTTTTCTCAAAACTCCTACTTTTCTATTTTCTGTCCGCCAAAATTATTCAATGTTAATTCAGCATCCTTCTAATGCATATGACTTGAGGGCAATGGATACATCTGGGGATATTATGACTAATAATCGCACTTGACTAGTGAATGGGATAAAAATGGAGCGTACGTTACATATTTTTCTTGGCTTTTATTGACTCATCGACTTTCGTACATGAGATTCAGCTGGATAGTTGATGACTCACCTAACAAAAGTGCGTATGGGGACAGACGATTATCACAATATATGTGTGTGGTATATCCGTCACGAAGATCACTAGTATAGACGAGTGTTCATCAAATAGAAAACGTCGGTTTCGAGGTCATAATTAATTAAGCAATAACAGTGGCTAAAATTAAAGATCCTTGTAATTTCAGTGTCCTCATAAATACTGATAGGCATAAAATCGTATATATCAAAGTCACTACTTACTGCCATTTGGTACTTGTGAGGACATCAGGTGGTATCGATCGGGTGGTCCTCATAAATACCGATAGGCATAAAATCGTAGATATCGAAGTCACTACTTACTGCTATTCGGTACTTGTGAGGACATCGGGTGGTCTAGATTTTCTTTCAATTAAAAAAAAACGGCAATAAAATGCCACTTCATGGAGTTACTTTAATTCGCTAACCTTTCTCCAAACTCCTACTTTTTTATTTTCTGTCAGTTAAAATTATTCAATGTTAATTCAGCTTCCTTCTAATGCATATGACTTGAGGGCGATGGATACATCTGGGGATATTATGACTAAGAATCGCACTTGACTCGTGAATGGGATAAAAATGGAGCGTTCGTTACATAATTTTCTTGACTTTTATTGAATCATCGACTTTCGTACATTAAATTCAGCTGGATAGTTGATAACTCACCTAACAAAGTGCCTATGGGGACAGACGATTATCACAATATATAGGTGTGGTATATCCGTCACGAAGGTCACTAGTATAGACACGTGTTCATCAAATATGAAACGTCGGTTTCGAGGTCATAACTCATTAAACACTAAAAGTGGCTAAAATTAGAAATCCTTGTAATGTCAGTGTCCTCATAAATACCGATAGGCATAAAATCGTTTATATTAAAGTCACTACTTACTGCTATTCAGTACTTGTGAGGACATCAGGTGGTATCGATCAGGTGGTCCTCATAAATACCGATAGGCATAAAATCATATATATCGGAGTCACTACTTACTGCTATTCGGTACTTGTGAAGACATCGGGTGGTCTAGATTTTCTTTCCATTAAAAAAAAATGGCAATAAGATTTCGCTTCATGGAGTTACTTTGATCCCCCACTTTTCTCAAAGCTCCTACTTTTTCATTTTCTGTCAGCTAAACCTATTTAATGTTAATTCAGCATCCTTCTAATGCATATGACTTGAGGGCGATGTATACATCTTGGGATATTATTACTAAGAATCGCACTTGACTCGTGAATGGGATAAAAATGGAGCGTACGTTACATATTTTTCTTGACTGTTATTGAATCATCGACTTTCGTACATTAGATTCAGCTGGATAGTTGATGACTCACCTAACAAAAGTGCCTATGGGGACAGACGATTATCACAATATATATGTGTGGTATATCCGTCACGAAGGTCACTAGTATAGACACGTGTTCATCAAATCAGAACCGTCGGTTTCGAGGTCATAATGAATTAAGCAATAACAGTGATTAAAATTGAAGATCCTTGTAATTTCAGTGTCCTCATAAATACCGATAGGCATAAAATCGTATATATCAAAGTCACTACTTACTGCTATTCAGTACTTGTGAGGACATCAGGTGGTATCGATCGGGTGGTCCTCATAAATACCGATAGGCATAAAATCGTATATATCGAAGTCACTACTTACTGCTATCCGGTACTTGCGAGGACATCGGGTGGTCTAGATTTTCTTTCCATTAAAAAAAAATGGCAATAAGATTTCGCTTCATGGAGTTACTTTGATCCCCCACTTTTCTCAAAGATCCTACTTTTTTATTTTCTGTCAGCTAAAATTATTTAATGTTAATTCAGCATCCTTCTAATGCATATGACTTGAGGGCGATGTATACATCTTGGGATATTATGACTAAGAATCGCACTTGACTCGTGAATGGGATAAAAATGGAGCGTACGTTACATATTTTTCTTGACTGTTATTGAATCATCGACTTTCGTACATTAGATTCAGCTGGATAGTTGATGACTCACCTAACAAAAGTGCCTATGGGGACAGACGATTATCACAATATATATGTGTGGTATATCCGTCACGAAGGTCACTAGTATAGACACGTGTTCATCAAATCAGAACCGTCGGTTTCGAGGTCATAATGAATTAAGCAATAACAGTGATTAAAATTAGAGATCCTTGTAATTTCAGTGTCCTCATAAATACCGATAGGCATAAAATCGTATATATCAAAGTCGCTACTTACTGCCATTCGGTACTTGCAAGTACATCAGGTGGTATCGATCGGGTGGTCCTCAGAAATACCGATAGGCATAAAAGCGTATATATCGAAGTCACTACTTACTGCTATTCGGTACTTGTGAGGACATCGGGTGGTCTAGATTTTCTTTCCATTAAAAAAAAATGTCAATAAGATGCCGCTTCATGGAGTTACTTTGATCCCCCACTTTTCTCAAAACTCCTACTTTTCTATTTTCTGTCCGCCAAAATTATTCAATGTTAATTCAGCATCCTTCTAATGCATATGACTTGAGGGCAATGGATACATCTGGGGATATTATGACTAATAATCGCACTTGACTAGTGAATGGGATAAAAATGGAGCGTACGTTACATATTTTTCTTGGCTTTTATTGACTCATCGACTTTCGTACATGAGATTCAGCTGGATAGTTGATGACTCACCTAACAAAAGTGCGTATGGGGACAGACGATTATCACAATATATGTGTGTGGTATATCCGTCACGAAGATCACTAGTATAGACGAGTGTTCATCAAATAGAAAACGTCGGTTTCGAGGTCATAATTAATTAAGCAATAACAGTGGCTAAAATTAAAGATCCTTGTAATTTCAGTGTCCTCATAAATACTGATAGGCATAAAATCGTATATATCAAAGTCACTACTTACTGCCATTTGGTACTTGTGAGGACATCAGGTGGTATCGATCGGGTGGTCCTCATAAATACCGATAGGCATAAAATCGTAGATATCGAAGTCACTACTTACTGCTATTCGGTACTTGTGAGGACATCGGGTGGTCTAGATTTTCTTTCAATTAAAAAAAAACGGCAATAAAATGCCACTTCATGGAGTTACTTTAATTCGCTAACCTTTCTCCAAACTCCTACTTTTTTATTTTCTGTCAGTTAAAATTATTCAATGTTAATTCAGCTTCCTTCTAATGCATATGACTTGAGGGCGATGGATACATCTGGGGATATTATGACTAAGAATCGCACTTGACTAGTGAATGGGATAAAAATGGAGCGTACGTTACATATTTTTCTTGACTTTTATTGAATCATCGACTTTCGTACATTAAATTCAGCTGGATAGTTGATGACTCACCCAACAAAAGTGCCTATGGGGACAGACGATTATCACAATATATGCGTGTAGTATATCCATCACGAAGGTCACTAGTATAGTCACGTGTTCATCAAATATGAAACGTCGGTTTCGAGGTCATAACTCATTAAACACTAAAAGTGGCTAAAATTAGAAATCCTTGTAATGTCAGTGTCCTCATAAATACCGATAGGCATAAAATCGTTTATATCAAAGTCACTACTTACTGCTATTCAGTACTTGTGAGGACATCAGGTGGTATCGATCAGGTGGTCCTCATAAATACCGATAGGCATAAAATCGTATATATCGAAGTCACTACTTACTGCTATTCGGTACTTGTGAGGACATCGGGTGGTCTAGATTTTCTTTCCATTAAAAAAAAAACGGCAATAGGATGCCACTTCATGGAGTTACTTTGATTCGCTAACCTTTCTCCAAACTCCTACTTTTTTATTGTCTGTCAGCCAAAATTATTCAATGTTAATTCAGCATGCTTCTAATGCATATGACTTGAGGGCAATGGATACATCTGGGGATATTATGACTAATAATCGCACTTGACTAGTGAATGGGATAAAAATGGAGCGTACGTTACATATTTTTCTTGGCTTTTATTGAGTCATCGACTTTCGTACATGAGATTCAGCTGGATAGTTGATGACTCACCTAACAAAAGTGCGTATGGGGACAGACGATTATCACAATATATGTGTGTGGTATATCCGTCACGAAGGTCACTAGTATAGACACGTGTTCATCAAATAGGAAACGTCGGTTTCGAGGTCGTAATTAATTAAGCAATAACAGTGAATAAAATTAAAGATCCTTGTAATTTCAGTGTCCTCATAAATACCGATAGGCATAAAATCGTATATATCAAAGTCACTACTTACTGCCATTCGGTACTCTTGAGGACATCAGCCGGTATCGATCGGGTGGTCCTCATAAATACCGATAGGCATAAAATCGTTTATATCGAAGTCACTACTTGCTGCTATTCGGTACTTGTGAGGACATCGGGTGGTCTAGATTTTCTTTCCATTAAAAAAAAAATGGCAATAGGATGCCACTTCATGGAGTTACTTTGATTCGCTAACCTTTCTCCAAACTCCTACTTTTTTATTGTCTGTCAGCCAAAATTATTCAATGTTAATTCAGCATGCTTCTAATGCATATGACTTGAGGGCAATGGATACATCTGGGGATATTATGACTAATAATCGCACTTGACTAGTGAATGGGATAAAAATGGAGCGTACGTTACATATTTTTCTTGGCTTTTATTGAGTCATCGACTTTCGTACATGAGATTCAGCTGGATAGTTGATGACTCACCTAACAAAAGTGCGTATAGGGACAGACGATTATCACAATATATGTGTGTGGTATATCCGTCACGAAGATCACTAGTATAGACGAGTGTTCATCAAATAGAAAACGTCGGTTTCGAGGTCATAATTAATTAAGCAATAACAGTGGCTAAAATTAAAGATCCTTGTAATTTCAGTGTCCTCATAAATACTGATAGGCATAAAATCGTATATATCAAAGTCACTACTTACTGCCATTTGGTACTTGTGAGGACATCAGGTGGTATCGATCGGGTGGTCCTCATAAATACCGATAGGCATAAAATCGTATATATCGAAGTCACTACTTACTGCTATTCGGTACTTGTGAGGACATCGGGTGGTCTAGATTTTCTTTCCATTAAAAAAAAATGGCAATAAGATTTCGCTTCATGGAGTGACTTTGATCCCCCACTTTTCTCAAAGCTCCTACTTTTTTATTTTCTGTCAGCTAAAATTATTTAATGTTAATTCAGCATCCTTCTAGTGCATATGACTTCAGGGCGATGTATACATCTTGGGATATTATGACTAAGAATCGCACTTGACTCGTGAATGGGATAAAAATGGAGCGTACGTTACATATTTTTCTTGACTGTTATTGAATCATCGACTTTCGTACATTAGATTCAGCTGGATAGTTGATGACTCACCTAACAAAAGTGCCTATGGGGACAGACGATTATCACAATATATATGTGTGGTATATCCGTCACGAAGGTCACTAGTATAGACACGTGTTCATCAAATCAGAACCGTCGGTTTCGCGGTCATAATGAATTAAGCAATAACAGTGATTAAAATTAGAGATCCTTGTAATTTCAGTGTCCTCATAAATACCGATAGGCATAAAATCGTATATATCAAAGTCACTACTTACTGCCATTCGGTACTTGTAAGGACATCAGGTGGTATCGATCGGGTGGTCCTCAGAAATACCGATAGGCATAAAATCGTATATATCGAAGTCACTACTTACTGCTATTCGGTTTTTGTGAGGACATCCGGTGGTCTAGATTTTCTTTCCATTAAAAAAAAACAGTAATAAGATGCTACTTCATGGAGTTACTTTGATCCCCCACTTTTCTCAAAACTCCTACTTTTTTATTTTCTGTCCGCAAAAATCATTCAATGTTAATTCAGCATCCTTCTTATGCATAAGACTTGAGGGCAATGGATACATCTGGGGATATTATGACTAATAATCGCACTTGACTCGTGAATGGGATAAAAATCATCGACTTTCGTACATGAGATTCAGCTGGATAGTTGATGACTCACCTAATAAAAGTGCGTATGGGGACAGACGATTATCACAATATATGGGTGTGGTATATCCGTCACGAAGGTCACTAGTATAGACACGTGTTCATCAAATCGGAACCGTCGGTTTCGAGGTCATAATTAATTAAGCAATAACAGTGGCTAAAATTAGAGATACTTGTAATTTCAGTGTCCTCATAAATACCGATAGGCATAAAATGGTATATATCAAAGTCACTACTTACTGCCATTCGGTACTTGTGAGGACATCAGGTGGTATCGATCGGGTGGTCCTCATAAATACCGATAGGCATAAAATTGTATATATCGAAGTCACTACTTACTGCTATTCGGTACTTGTGAGGACATCGGGTGGTCTAGATTTTCTTTCCATTAAAAAAAAACGGCAATAAGATGCCACTTCATGGAGTTACTTTGATTCGCTAACCTTCTCCAAACTCCTACTTTTTTATTGTCTGTCAGCCAAAATTATTCAATGTTTATTCAGCATCCTTCTAATGCATATGACTTGAGGGCAATGGATACATCTGGGGATATTATGACTAATAATCGCACTTGACTAGTGAATGGGATGAAAATGGAGCGTACTTTACATATTTTTCTTGACTTTTATTGAGTCATCGTCTTTCGTACATGAGATTCAGCTGGATAGTTGATGACTCACCTAACAAAAGTGCGTATGTGGACACACAATTATCACATTATATGGGTGTGGTATATCCGTCACAAAGGTCACTAGTATAGACACGTGTTCATCAAATAGGAAACGTCGGTTTCGAGGTCATAATTAATTAAGCAATATCAGTGATTAAAATTAAAGATCCTTGTAATTTCAGTGTCCTCATAAATACCGATAGGCATAAAATTGTATAAATCAAAGTCACTACTTACTGCCATTCGGTACTTGTGAGGACATCAGGTGGTATCGATCGGGTGGTCCTCATAAATATCGATATGTATGAAATCGTATATATCGAAGTCACTACTTACTGCTATTCGGTACTTGTGAGGACATCGGGTGGTCTAGATTTTCTTTCCATTAAAAAAAAAACGGCAATAAGATGCCACTTCATGGAGTTACTTTAATTCGCTAACCTTTCTCCAAACTCCTACTTTTTTATTTTCTGTCAGCTAAAATTATTCAATGTTAATTCAGCATCCTTCTAATGCATAGGACTTGAGGGCGATGGATACATCTGGGGATATTATGACTAAGAATCGCACTTGACTCGTGAATTGGATAAAAATGGAGCGTACGTTTCATAATTTTTTTGACTTTTATTGAATCATCGACTTTCGTACATTAAATTCAGCTGGATAGTTGATAACTCACCTAACAAAAGTGCCTATGGGGACAGACGATTATCACAATATATAGGTGTGGTATATCCGTAACGAAGGTCACTAGTTTAGACACGTGTTCATCAAATCAGAACCGTCGGGTTCGAGGTCATAATTAATTAAGCAATAACAGTGATTAAAATTAGAGATGCTTGTAATTTCAGTGTCCTCATAAATACCGATAGGCATAAAATCGTATATATCAAAGTCACTACTTACTGCCATTCGGTACTTGTGAGGACATCAGGTGGTATCGATCGGGTGGTCCTCCTAAATACCGATAGGCATAAAATCGTAGATATCGAATTCACTACTTACTGCTATTCGGTACTTGTGAGGACATCGGGTGGTCTAGATTTTCTTTCAATTAAAAAAAAACGGCAATAGGATGCCACTTCATGGAGTTACTTTGATTCGCTAACCTTTCTCAATACTCCTACTTTTTTATTTTCTGTCCGCAAAAATCATTCAATGTTAATTCAGCATCCTTCTTATGCATAAGACTTGAGGGCAATGGATACATCTGGGGATATTATGACTAATAATCGCACTTGACTAGTGAATGGGATAAAAATCATCGACTTTCGTACATGAGATTCAGCTGGATAGTTGATGACTCACCTAATAAAAGTGCGTATGGGGACAGACGATTATCACAATATATGGGTGTGGTATATCCGTCACGAAGGTCACTAGTATAGACACGTGTTCATCAAATCGGAACCGTCGGTTTCGAGGTCATAATTAATTAAGCAATAACAGTGGCTAAAATTAGAGATACTTGTAATTTCAGTGTCCTCATAAATACCGATAGGCATAAAATGGTATTTATCAAAGTCACTACTTACTGCCATTCGGTACTTGTGAGGACATCAGGTGGTATCGATCGGGTGGTCCTCATAAATACCGATAGGCATAAAATTGTATATATCGAAGTCACTACTTACTGCTATTCGGTACTTGTGAGGACATCGGGTGGTCTAGATTTTCTTTCCATTAAAAAAAAACGGCAATAAGATGCCACTTCATGGAGTTACTTTGATTCGCTAACCTTCTCCAAACTCCTACTTTTTTATTGTCTGTCAGCCAAAATTATTCAATGTTTATTCAGCATCCTTCTAATGCATATGACTTGAGGGCAATGGATACATCTGGGGATATTATGACTAATAATCGCACTTGACTAGTGAATGGGATGAAAATGGAGCGTACTTTACATATTTTTCTTGACTTTTATTGAGTCATCGTCTTTCGTACATGAGATTCAGCTGGATAGTTGATGACTCACCTAACAAAAGTGCGTATGTGGACACACAATTATCACATTATATGGGTGTGGTATATCCGTCACGAAGGTCACTAGTATAGACACGTGTTCATCAAATAGGAAACGTCGGTTTCGAGGTCATAATTAATTAAGCAATATCAGTGATTAAAATTAAAGATCCTTGTAATTTCAGTGTCCTCATAAATACCGATAGGCATAAAATTGTATATATCAAAGTCACTACTTACTGCCATTCGGTACTTGTGAGGACATCAGGTGGTATCGATCGGGTGGTCCTCATAAATATCGATATGTATGAAATCGTATATATCGAAGTCACTACTTACTGCTATTCGGTACTTGTGAGGACATCGGGTGGTCTAGATTTTCTTTCCATTAAAAAAAAAACGGCAATAAGATGCCACTTCATGGAGTTACTTTAATTCGCTAACCTTTCTCCAAACTCCTACTTTTTTATTTTCTGTCAGCTAAAATTATTCAATGTTAATTCAGCATCCTTCTAATGCATAGGACTTGAGGGCGATGGATACATCTGGGGATATTATGACTAAGAATCGCACTTGACTCGTGAATTGGATAAAAATGGAGCGTACGTTACATAATTTTTTTGACTTTTCATGAATCATCGACTTTCGTACATTAAATTCAGCTGGATAGTTGATAACTCACCTAACAAAAGTGCCTATGGGGACAGACGATTATCACAATATATAGGTGTGGTATATCCGTAACGAAGGTCACTAGTTTAGACACGTGTTCATCAAATCAGAACCGTCGGGTTCGAGGTCATAATTAATTAAGCAATAACAGTGATTAAAATTAGAGATGCTTGTAATTTCAGTGTCCTCATAAATACCGATAGGCATAAAATCGTATATATCAAAGTCACTACTTACTGCCATTCGGTACTTGTGAGGACATCAGGTGGTATCGATCGGGTGGTCCTCCTAAATACCGATAGGCATAAAATCGTAGATATCGAAGTCACTACTTACTGCTATTCGGTACTTGTGAGGACATCGGGTGGTCTAGATTTTCTTTCAATTAAAAAAAAACGGCAATAGGATGCCACTTCATGGAGTTACTTTGATTCGCTAACCTTTCTCCAAACTCCTACTTTTTTATTGTCTGTCAGTTAAAATTATTCAATGTTAATTCAGCTTCCTTCTAATGCATATGACTTGAGGGCGATGGATACATCTGGGGATATTATGACTAAGAATCGCACTTGACTAGTGAATGGGATAAAAATGTAGCGTACGTTACATATTTTTCTTGACTTTTATTGAATCATCGACTTTCGTACATTAAATTCAGCTGGATAGTTGATGACTCACCCAACAAAAGTGCCTATGGGGAAAGACGATTATCACAATATATGCGTGTAGTATATCCATCACGAAGGTCACTAGTATAGACACGTGTTCATCAAATATGAAACGTCGGTTTCGAGGTCATAACTCATTAAACACTAAAAGTGGCTAAAATTAGAAATCCTTGTAATGTCAGTGTCCTCATAAATACCGATAGGCATAAAATCGTTTATATCAAAGTCACTACTTACTGCTATTCAGTACTTGTGAGGACATCAGGTGGTATCGATCGGGTGGTCCTCATAAATACCGATAGGCATAAAATCGTATATATCGAAGTCACTACTTACTGCTATTCGGTACTTGTGAGGACATCGGGTGGTCTAGATTTTCTTTCCATTGAAAAAAAATGGCAATAAGATTTCGCTTCATGGAGTTACTTTGATCCCCCACTTTTCTCAAAGCTCCTACTTTTTTATTTTCTGTCAGCTAAAATTATTTAATGTTAATTCAGCCTCCTTCTAATGCATATGACTTGAGGGCGATGTATACATCTTGGGATATTATGACTAAGAATCGCACTTGACTCGGGAATGGGATAAAAATGGAGCGTACGTTACATATTTTTCTTGACTGTTATTGAATCATCGACTTTCGTACATTAGATTCAGCTGGATAGTTGATGACTCACCTAACAAAAGTGCTTATGGGGACAGACGATTATCACAATATATATGTGTGGTATATCCGTCACGAAGGTCACTAGTATAGACACGTGTTCATCAAATCAGAACCGTCGGTTTCGAGGTCATAATGAATTAAGCAATAACAGTGATTAAAATTAGAGATCCTTGTAATTTCAGTGTCTTCATAAATACCGATAGGCATAAAATCGTATATATCAAAGTCACTACTTACTGCCATTCGGTACTTGTGAGGACATCAGGTGGTATCGATCGGGTGGTCCTCAGAAATACCGATAGGCATAAAAGCGTATATATCGAAGTCACTACTTACTGCTATTCGGTACTTGTGAGGACATCGGGTGGTCTAGATTTTCTTTCCATTAAAAAAAAAACGGCAATAAGATGCCACTTCATGGAGTTACTTTTATTCGCTAACCTTTCTCCAAACTCCTACTTTTTATTGTCTGTCAGCCAAAATTATTCAATGTTAATTCAGCATCCTTCTAATGCATATGACTTGAGGGCAATGAATACATCTGGGGATATTATGACTAATAATCGCACTTGACTAGTAAATGGGATAAAAATGGAGCGTACGTTACATATTTTTCTTGACTTTTATTGAGTCATCGACTTTCGTACATGAGATTCAGCTGGATAGTTGATGACTCACCTAATAAACGTTCGTATGGGGACAGACGATTATCACAATATATGGGTGTGGTATATCCGTCACGAAGGTCACTAGTATAGACACGTGTTCATCAAATAGGAAACGTCGGTTCCGAGGTCGTAATTAATTAAGCAATAACAGTGAATAAAATTAAAGATCCTTGTAATTTCAGTGTCCTCATAAATACCGATAGGCATAAAATCGTATATATCAAAGTCACTACTTACTGCCATTCGGTACCCTTGAGGACATCAGGTGGTATCGATCGGGTGTTCCTCATAAATACCGATAGGCATAAAATCGTATATATCGAAGTCACTACTTACTGCTATTCGGTACTTGTGAGGACATCGGGTGGTCTAGATTTTCTTTCAATTAAAAAAAAACGGCAATAAAATGCCACTTCATGGAGTTACTTTAATTCGCTAACCTTTCTCCAAACTCCTACTTTTTTATTTTCTGTCAGTTAAAATTATTCAATGTTAATTCAGCATCCTTCTAATCCATATGACTTGAGGGCGACGGATACATCTGGGGATATTATGACTAATAATCGCACTCGACTAGTGAATGGGATAAAAATCATCGACTTTCGTACATGAGATTCAGCTGGATAGTTGATGACTCACCTAACAAAAGTGCCTATGGGGACAGACGATTATCACAATATATGCGTGTGGTATGTCCGTCACGAAGGTCACTAGTATAGACACGTGTTCATCAAATATGAAACGTCGGTTTGAGGTCATAACTCATTAAACACTAAAAGTGGCTAAAATTAGAAATCCTTGTAATGTCAGTGTCCTCATAAATACCGATAGGCATAAAATCGTATATATCAAAGTCACTACTTACTGCCATTCAGTACTTGTGAGGACATCAGGTGGTATCGATCGGGTGGTCCTCATAAATACCGATAGGCATAAAATCGTTTATATCGAAGTCACTACTTACTGCTATTCGGCACTTGTGAGGACATCCGGTGGTCTAGATTCTCTTTCCATTAAAAAAAATGGCAATGAGATGCCACTTCATGGAGTTACTTTGATCCCCCACTTTTTTTAAAACTCCTCCTTTTCTGTTTTCTGTCCGCAAAAATTGTTCAATGTTAATTCAGCATTCTTCTAATGCATATGACTTGAGGGCAATGGATACATCAGAGGATATTATGACTAATAATCGCACTTGACTAGTGAATGGGATAAAAATCATCGACTTTCGTACATGAGATTCAGCTGGATAGTTGATGACTCACCTAATAAAAATTCGTATGGGGACAGACGATTATCACAATATATGGGTGTGGTATATCCGTCACGAAGGTCACTAGTATAGACACGTGTTCATCAAATAGGAAACGTCGGTTTCGAGGTCGTAATTAATTAAGCAATAACAGTGAATAAAATTAAAGATCCTTGTAATTTCAGTGTCCTCATAAATACGGATAGGCATAAAATCGTATATATCAAAGTCACTACTTACTGCCATTCGGTACCCTTGAGGACTTCAGGTGGTATCGACCGGGTGGTCCTCATAAATACCGATAGGCATAAAATCGTTTATATCGAAGTCACTACTTACTGCTATTCGGTACTTGTGAGGACATCGGGTGGTCTAGATTTTCTTTCCATTAAAAAAAAAACGGCAATAGGATGCCACTTCATGGAGTTACTTTGATTCGATAACCTTTCTCCAAACTCCTACTTTTTTATTGTCTGTCAGCCAAAATTATTCAATGTTAATTCAGCATCCTTCTAATGCATATGACTTGAGGGCAATGAATACATCTGGGGATATTATGACTAATAATCGCACTTGACTAGTGAATGGGATAAAAATGGAGCGTACGTTACATATTTTTCTTGACTTTTATTGAGTCATCGTCTTTCGTACATGAGATTCAGCTGGATAGTTGATGACTCACCTAACAAAAGTGCGTATGTGGACACACAATTATCACATTATATGGGTGTGGTATATCCGTCACGAAGGTCACTAGTATAGACACGTGTTCATCAAATAGGAAACGTCGGTTTCGAGGTCATAATTAATTAAGCAATATCAGTGATTAAAATTAAAGATCCTTGTAATTTCAGTGTCCTCATAAATACCGATAGGCATAAAATTGTATATATCAAAGTCACTACTTACTGCCATTCGGTACTTGTGAGGACATCAGGTGGTATCGATCGGGTGGTCCTCATAAATACCGATAGGCATAAAATTGTATATATCGAAGTCACTACTTACTGCTATTCGGTACTTGTGAGGACATCGGGTGGTCTAGATTTTTTTTCCATTAAAAAAAAAACGGCAATAAGATGCCACTTCATGGAGTTACTTTGATTCGCTAACCTTCTCCAAACTCCTACTTTTTTATTGTCTGTCAGCCAAAATTATTCAATGTTTATTCAGCATCCTTCTAATGCATATGACTTGAGGGCAATGGATACATCTGGGGATATTATGACTAATAATCGCACTTGACTAGTGAATGGGATGAAAATGGAGCGTACTTTACATATTTTTCTTGACTTTTATTGAGTCATCGTCTTTCGTACATGAGATTCAGCTGGATAGTTGATGACTCACCTAACAAAAGTGCGTATGTGGACACACAATTATCACATTATATGGGTGTGGTATATCCGTCACGAAGGTCACTAGTATAGACACGTGTTCATCAAATAGGAAACGTCGGTTTCGAGGTCATAATTAATTAAGCAATATCAGTGATTAAAATTAAAGATCCTTGTAATTTCAGTGTCCTCATAAATACCGATAGGCATAAAATTGTATATATCAAAGTCACTACTTACTGCCATTCGGTACTTGTGAGGACATCAGGTGGTATCGATCGGGTGGTCCTCATAAATATCGATATGTATGAAATCGTATATATCGAAGTCACTACTTACTGCTATTCGGTACTTGTGAGGACATCGGGTGGTCTAGATTTTCTTTCCATTAAAAAAAAAACGGCAATAAGATGCCACTTCATGGAGTTACTTTAATTCGCTAACCTTTCTCCAAACTCCTACTTTTTTATTTTCTGTCAGCTAAAATTATTCAATGTTAATTCAGCATCCTTCTAATGCATAGGACTTGAGGGCGATGGATACATCTGGGGATATTATGACTAAGAATCGCACTTGACTCGTGAATTGGATAAAAATGGAGCGTACGTTACATAATTTTTTTGACTTTTAATGAATCATCGACTTTCGTACATTAAATTCAGCTGGATAGTTGATAACTCACCTAACAAAAGTGCCTATGGGGACAGACGATTATCACAATATATAGGTGTGGTATATCCGTAACGAAGGTCACTAGTTTAGACACGTGTTCATCAAATCAGAACCGTCGGGTTCGAGGTCATAATTAATTAAGCAATAACAGTGATTAAAATTAGAGATGCTTGTAATTTCAGTGTCCTCATAAATACCGATAGGCATAAAATCGTATATATCAAAGTCACTACTTACTGCCATTCGGTTCTTGTGAGGACATCAGGTGGTATCGATCGGGTGGTCCTCCTAAATACCGATAGGCATAAAATCGTAGATATCGAAGTCACTACTTACTGCTATTCGGTACTTGTGAGGACATCGGGTGGTCTAGATTTTCTTTCAATTAAAAAAAAACGGCAATAGGATGCCACTTCATGGAGTTACTTTGATTCGCTAACCTTTCTCCAAACTCCTACTTTTTTATTGTCTGTCAGTTAAAATTATTCAATGTTAATTCAGCTTCCTTCTAATGCATATGACTTGAGGGCGATGGATACATCTGGGGATATTATGACTAAGAATCGCACTTGACTAGTGAATGGGATAAAAATGTAGCGTACGTTACATATTTTTCTTGACTTTTATTGAGTCATCGTCTTTCGTACATGAGATTCAGCTGGATAGTTGATGACTCACCCAACAAAAGTGCCTATGGGGACAGACGATTATCACAATATATGCGTGTAGTATATCCATCACGAAGGTCACTAGTATAGACACGTGTTCATCAAATATGAAACGTCGGTTTCGAGGTCATAACTCATTAAACACTAAAAGTGGCTAAAATTAGAAATCCTTGTAATGTCAGTGTCCTCATAAATACCGATAGGCATAAAATCGTTTATATCAAAGTCACTACTTACTGCTATTCAGTACTTGTGAGGACATCAGGTGGTATCGATCAGGTGGTCCTCATGAATACCGATAGGCATAAAATCGTATATATCGAAGTCACTACTTACTGCTATTCGGTACTTGTGAGGACATCGGGTGGTCTAGATTTTCTTTCCATTAAAAAAAAAACGGCAATAGGATGCCACTTCATGGAGTTACTTTGATTCGCTAACCTTTCTCCAAACTCCTACTTTTTTATTGTCTGTCAGCCAAAATTATTCAATGTTAATTCAGCATGCTTCTAATGCATATGACTTGAGGGCGATGTATACATCTTGGGATATTATGACTAAGAATCGCACTTGACTCGTGAATGGGATAAAAATGGAGCGTACGTTACATATTTTTCTTGACTGTTATTGAATCATCGACTTTCGTACATTAGATTCAGCTGGATAGTTGATGACTCACCTAACAAAAGTGCCTATGGGGACAGACGATTATCACAATATATATGTGTGGTATATCCGTCACGAAGGTCACTAGTATAGACACGTGTTCATCAAATCAGAACCGTCGGTTTCGAGGTCATAATGAATTAAGCAATAACAGTGATTAAAATTAGAGATCCTTGTAATTTCAGTGTCCTCATAAATACCGATAGGCATAAAATCGTATATATCAAAGTCACTACTTACTGCCATTCGGTACTTGCAAGTACATCAGGTGGTATCGATCGGGTGGTCCTCAGAAATACCGATAGGCATAAAAGCGTATATATCGAAGTCACTACTTACTGCTATTCGGTACTTGTGAGGACATCGGGTGGTCTAGATTTTCTTTCCATTAAAAAAAAACGGCAATAAGATGCCACTTCATGGAGTTACTTTTATTCGCTAACCTTTCTCCAAACTCCTACTTTTTATTGTCTGTCAGACAAAACTATTCAATGTTAATTCAGCATCCTTCTAATGCATATGACTTGAGGGCAATGAATACATCTGGGGATATTATGACTAATAATCGCACTTGACTAGTGAATGGGATAAAAATGGAGCGTACGTTACATATTTTTCTTGACTTTTATTGAGTCATCGTCTTTCGTACATGAGATTCAGCTGGATAGTTGATGACTCACCTAACAAAAGTGCGTATGTAGACACACAATTATCACATTATATGGGTGTGGTATATCCGTCACGAAGGTCACTAGTATAGACACGTATTCATCAAATAGGAAACGTCGGTTTCGAGGTCATAATTAATTAAGCAATATCAGTGATTAAAATTAAAAATCCTTGTAATTTCAGTGTCCTCATAAATACCGATAGGCATAAAATTGTATATATCAAAGTCACTACTTACTGCCATTCGGTACTTGTGAGGACATCAGGTGGTATCGATCGGGTGGTCCTCATAAATATCGATATGTATGAAATCGTATATATCGAAGTCACTACTTACTGCTATTCGGTACTTGTGAGGACATCGGGTGGTCTAGATTTTCTTTCCATTAAAAAAAAACGGCAATAAGATGCCACTTCATGGAGTTACTTTAATTCGCTAACCTTTTTCCAAACTCCTACTTTTTTATTTTCTGTCAGCTAAAATTATTCAATGTTAATTCAGCATCCTTCTAATGCATAGGACTTGAGGGCGATGGATACATCTGGGGATATTATGACTAAGAATCGCACTTGACTCGTGAATGGGATAAAAATGGAGCGTACGTTACATAATTTTCTTGACTTTTATTGAATCATCGACTTTCGTACATTAAATTCAGCTGGATAGTTGATAACTCACCTAACAAAAGTGCCTATGGGGACAGACGATTATCACAATATATAGGTGTGGTATATCCGTCACGAAGGTCACTAGTTTAGACACGTGTTCATCAAATCAGAACCGTCGGGTTCGAGGTCATAATTAATTAAGCAATAACAGTGATTAAAATTAGAGATCCTTGTAATTTCAGTGTCCTCATAAATACCGATAGGCATAAAATCGTATATATCAAAGTCACTACTTACTGCCATTCGGTACTTGTGAGGACATCAGGTGGTATCGATCGGGTGGTCCTCCTAAATACCGATAGGCATAAAAGCGTATATATCGAAGTCACTACTTACTGCTATTCGGTACTTGTGAGGACATCGGGTGGTCTAGATTTTCTTTCCATTAAAAAAAAATGTCAATAAGATGCCGCTTCATGGAGTTACTTTGATCCCCCACTTTTCTCAAAACTTCTACTTTTCTATTTTCTGTCCGCCAAAATTATTCAATGTTAATTCAGCATCAATCTAATGCATATGACTTGAGGGCAATGGATACATCTGGGGATATTATGACTAATAATCGCACTTGACTAGTGAATGGGATAAAAATGGAGCGTACGTTACATATTTTTCTTGGCTTTTATTGACTCATCGACTTTCGTACATGAGATTCAGCTGGATAGTTGATGACTCACCTAACAAAAGTGCGTATGGGGACAGACGATTATCACAATATATGTGTGTGGTATATCCGTCACGAAGATCACTAGTATAGACGAGTGTTCATCAAATAGAAAACGTCGGTTTCGAGGTCATAATTAATTAAGCAATAACAGTGGCTAAAATTAAAGATCCTTGTAATTTCAGTGTCCTCATAAATACTGATAGGCATAAAATCGTATATATCAAAGTCACTACTTACTGCCATTTGGTACTTGTGAGGACATCAGGTGGTATCGATCGGGTGGTCCTCATAAATACCGATAGGCATAAAATCGTAGATATCGAAGTCACTACTTACTGCTATTCGGTACTTGTGAGGACATCGGGTGGTCTAGATTTTCTTTCAATTAAAAAAAAACGGCAATAAAATGCCACTTCATGGAGTTACTTTAATTCGCTAACCTTTCTCCAAACTCCTACTTTTTTATTTTCTGTCAGTTAAAATTATTCAATGTTAATTCAGCTTCCTTCTAATGCATATGACTTGAGGGCGATGGATACATCTGGGGATATTATGACTAAGAATCGCACTTGACTAGTGAATGGGATAAAAATGTAGCGTACGTTACATATTTTTCTTGACTTTTATTGAATCATCGACTTTCGTACATTAAATTCAGCTGGATAGTTGATGACTCACCCAACAAAAGTGCCTATGGGGACAGACGATTATCACAATATATGCGTGTAGTATATCCATCACGAAGGTCACTAGTATAGACACGTGTTCATCAAATATGAAACGTCGGTTTCGAGGTCATAACTCATTAAACACTAAAAGTGGCTAAAATTAGAAATCCTTGTAATGTCAGTGTCCTCATAAATACCGATAGGCATAAAATCGTTTATATCAAAGTCACTACTTACTGCTATTCAGTACTTGTGAGGACATCAAGTGGTATCGATCAGGTGGTCCTCATAAATACCGATAGGCATAAAATCGTATATATCGAAGTCACTACTTACTGCTATTCGGTACTCGTGAGGACATCGGGTGGTCTAGATTTTCTTTCCATTAAAAAAAAAACGGCAATAGGATGCCACTTCATGGAGTTACTTTGATTCGCTAACCTTTCTCCAAACTCCTACTTTTTTATTGTCTGTCAGCCAAAATTATTCAATGTTAATTCAGCATGCTTCTAATGCATATGACTTGAGGGCAATGGATACATCTGCGGATATTATGACTAATAATCGCACTTGACTAGTGAATGGGATAAAAATGGAGCGTACGTTACATATTTTTCTTGGCTTTTATTGAGTCATCGACTTTCGTACATGAGATTCAGCTGGATAGTTGATGACTCACCTAACAAAAGTGCGTATGGGGACAGACGATTATCACAATATATGTGTGTGGTATATCCGTCACGAAGGTCACTAGTATAGACACGTGTTCATCAAATAGGAAACGTCGGTTTCGAGGTCGTAATTAATTAAGCAATAACAGTGAATAAAATTAAAGATCCTTGTAATTTCAGTGTCCTCATAAATACCGATAGGCATAAAATCGTATATATCAAAGTCACTACTTACTGCCATTCGGTACCCTTGAGGACATCAGCCGGTATCGATCGGGTGGTCCTCATAAATACCGATAGGCATAAAATCGTTTATATCGAAGTCACTACTTACTGCTATTCGGTACTTGTGAGGACATCGGGTGGTCTAGATTTTCTTTCCATTAAAAAAAAAACGGCAATAGGATGCCACTTCATGGAGTTACTTTGATTCGCTAACCTTTCTCCAAACTCCTACTTTTTTATTGTCTGTCAACCAAAATTATTCAATGTTAATTCAGCATGCTTCTAATGCATATGACTTGAGGGCAATGGATACATCTGGGGATATTATGACTAATAATCGCACTTGACTCGTGAATGGGATAAAAATGGAGCGTACGTTACATATTTTTCTTGGCTTTTATTGAGTCATCGACTTTCGTACATGAGATTCAGCTGGATAGTTGATGACTCACCTAACAAAAGTGCGTATGGGGACAGACGATTATCACAATATATGTGTGTGGTATATCCGTCACGAAGATCACTAGTATAGACGAGTGTTCATCAAATAGAAAACGTCGGTTTCGAGGTCATAATTAATTAAGCAATAACAGTGGCTAAAATTAAAGATCCTTGTAATTTCAGTGTCCTCATAAATACTGATAGGCATAAAATCGTATATATCAAAGTCACTACTTACTGCCATTTGGTACTTGTGAGGACATCAGGTGGTATCGATCGGGTGGTCCTCATAAATACCGATAGGCATAAAATCGTATATATCGAAGTCACTACTTACTGCTATTCGGTACTTGTGAGGACATCCGGTGGTCTAGATTTTCTTTCCATTAAAAAAAAACAGTAATTAGATGCTACTTCATGGAGTAACTTTGATCCCCCACTTTTCTCAAAACTCCTACTTTTTTATTTTCTGTCCGCAAAAATCATTCAATGTTAATTCAGCATCCTTCTTATGCATAAGACTTGAGGGCAATGGATACATCTGGGGATATTATGACTAATAATCGCACTTGACTAGTGAATGGGATAAAAATCATCGACTTTCGTACATGAGATTCAGCTGGATAGTTGATGACTCACCTAATAAAAGTGCGTATGGGGACAGACGATTATCACAATATATGGGTGTGGTATATCCGTCACGAAGGTCACTAGTATAGACACGTGTTCATCAAATCGGAACCGTCGGTTTCGAGGTCATAATTAATTAAGCAATAACAGTGGCTAAAATTAGAGATACTTGTAATTTCAGTGTCCTCATAAATACCGATAGGCATAAAATGGTATATATCAAAGTCACTACTTACTGCCATTCGGTACTTGCAAGTACATCAGGTGGTATCGATCGGGTGGTCCTCAGAAATACCGATAGGCATAAAAGCGTATATATCGAAGTCACTACTTACTGCTATTCGGTACTTGTGAGGATATCGGGTGGTCTAGATTTTCTTTCCATTAAAAAAAAACGGCAATAAGATGCCACTTCATGGAGTTACTTTTATTCGCTAACCTTTCTCCAAACTCCTACTTTTTATTGTCTGTCAGACAAAACTATTCAATGTTAATTCAGCATCCTTCTAATGCATATGACTTGAGGGCAATGAATACATCTGGGGATATTATGACTAATAATCGCACTTGACTAGTGAATGGGATAAAAATGGAGCGTACGTTACATATTTTTCTTGACTTTTATTGAGTCATCGTCTTTCGTACATGAGATTCAGCTGGATAGTTGATGACTCACCTAACAAAAGTGCGTATGTGGACACACAATTATCACATTATATGGGTGTGGTATATCCGTCACGAAGGTCACTAGTATAGACACGTATTCATCAAATAGGAAACGTCGGTTTCGAGGTCATAATTAATTAAGCAATATCAGTGATTAAAATTAAAAATCCTTGTAATTTCAGTGTCCTCATAAATATCGATAGGCATAAAATTGTATATATCAAAGTCACTACTTACTGCCATTCGGTACTTGTGAGGACATCAGGTGGTATCGATCGGGTGGTCCTCATAAATATCGATATGTATGAAATCGTATATATCGAAGTCACTACTTACTGCTATTCGGTACTTGTGAGGACATCGGGTGGTCTAGATTTTCTTTCCATTAAAAAAAAACGGCAATAAGATGCCACTTCATGGAGTTACTTTAATTCGCTAACCTTTTTCCAAACTCCTACTTTTTTATTTTCTGTCAGCTAAAATTATTCAATGTTAATTCAGCATCCTTCTAATGCATAGGACTTGAGGGCGATGGATACATCTGGGGATATTATGACTAAGAATCGCACTTGACTCGTGAATGGGATAAAAATGGAGCGTACGTTACATAATTTTCTTGACTTTTATTGAATCATCGACTTTCGTACATTAAATTCAGCTGGATAGTTGATAACTCACCTAACAAAAGTGCCTATGGGGACAGACGATTATCACAATATATAGGTGTGGTATATCCGTCACGAAGGTCACTAGTTTAGACACGTGTTCATCAAATCAGAACCGTCGGGTTCGAGGTCATAATTAATTAAGCAATAACAGTGATTAAAATTAGAGATCCTTGTAATTTCAGTGTCCTCATAAATACCGATAGGCATAAAATCGTATATATCAAAGTCACTACTTACTGCCATTCGGTACTTGTGAGGACATCAGGTGGTATCGATCGGGTGGTCCTCCTAAATACCGATAGGCATAAAAGCGTATATATCGAAGTCACTACTTACTGCTATTCGGTACTTGTGAGGACATCGGGTGGTCTAGATTTTCTTTCCATTAAAAAAAAATGTCAATAAGATGCCGCTTCATGGAGTTACTTTGATCCCCCACTTTTCTCAAAACTTCTACTTTTCTATTTTCTGTCCGCCAAAATTATTCAATGTTAATTCAGCATCCTTCTAATGCATATGACTTGAGGGCAATGGATACATCTGGGGATATTATGACTAATAATCGCACTTGACTAGTGAATGGGATAAAAATGGAGCGTACGTTACATATTTTTCTTGGCTTTTATTGACTCATCGACTTTCGTACATGAGATTCAGCTGGATAGTTGATGACTCACCTAACAAAAGTGCGTATGGGGACAGACGATTATCACAATATATGTGTGTGGTATATCCGTCACGAAGATCACTAGTATAGACACGTGTTCATCAAATCAGAACCGTCGGGTTCGAGGTCATAATTAATTAAGCAATAACAGTGATTAAAATTAGAGATCCTTGTAATTTCAGTGTCCTCATAAATACCGATAGGCATAAAATCGTATATATCAAAGTCACTACTTACTGCCATTCGGTACTTGTGAGGACATCAGGTGGTATCGATCGGGTGGTCCTCCTAAATACCGATAGGCATAAAAGCGTATATATCGAAGTCACTACTTACTGCTATTCGGTACTTGTGAGGACATCGGGTGGTCTAGATTTTCTTTCCATTAAAAAAAAATGTCAATAAGATGCCGCTTCATGGAGTTACTTTGATCCCCCACTTTTCTCAAAACTTCTACTTTTCTATTTTCTGTCCGCCAAAATTATTCAATGTTAATTCAGCATCCTTCTAATGCATATGACTTGAGGGCAATGGATACATCTGGGGATATTATGACTAATAATCGCACTTGACTAGTGAATGGGATAAAAATGGAGCGTACGTTACATATTTTTCTTGGCTTTTATTGACTCATCGACTTTCGTACATGAGATTCAGCTGGATAGTTGATGACTCACCTAACAAAAGTGCGTATGGGGACAGACGATTATCACAATATATGTGTGTGGTATATCCGTCACGAAGATCACTAGTATAGACGAGTGTTCATCAAATAGAAAACGTCGGTTTCGAGGTCATAATTAATTAAGCAATAACAGTGGCTAAAATTAAAGATCCTTGTAATTTCAGTGTCCTCATAAATACTGATAGGCATAAAATCGTATATATCAAAGTCACTACTTACTGCCATTTGGTACTTGTGAGGACATCAGGTGGTATCGATCGGGTGGTCCTCATAAATACCGATAGGCATAAAATCGTAGATATCGAAGTCACTACTTACTGCTATTCGGTACTTGTGAGGACATCGGGTGGTCTAGATTTTCTTTCAATTAAAAAAAAACGGCAATAAAATGCCACTTCATGGAGTTACTTTAATTCGCTAACCTTTCTCCAAACTCCTACTTTTTTAATTTCTGTCAGTTAAAATTATTCAATGTTAATTCAGCTTCCTTCTAATGCATATGACTTGAGGGCGATGGATACATCTGGGGATATTATGACTAAGAATCGCACTTGACTAGTGAATGGGATAAAAATGTAGCGTACGTTACATATTTTTCTTGACTTTTATTGAATCATCGACTTTCGTACATTAAATTCAGCTGGATAGTTGATGACTCACCCAACAAAAGTGCCTATGGGGACAGACGACTATCACAATATATGCGTGTAGTATATCCATCACGAAGGTCACCAGTATAGACACGTGTTCATCAAATATGAAACGTCGGTTTCGAGGTCATAACTCATTAAACACTAAAAGTGGCTAAAATTAGAAATCCTTGTAATGTCAGTGTCCTCATAAATACCGATAGGCATAAAATCGTTTATATCAAAGTCACTACTTACTGCTATTCAGTACTTGTGAGGACATCAAGTGGTATCGATCAGGTGGTCCTCATAAATACCGATAGGCATAAAATCGTATATATCGAAGTCACTACTTACTGCTATTCGGTACTTGTGAGGACATCGGGTGGTCTAGATTTTCTTTCCATTAAAAAAAAAACGGCAATAGGATGCCACTTCATGGAGTTACTTTGATTCGCTAACCTTTCTCCAAACTCCTACTTTTTTATTGTCTGTCAGCCAAAATTATTCAATGTTAATTCAGCATGCTTCTAATGCATATGACTTGAGGGCAATGGATACATCTGCGGATATTATGACTAATAATCGCACTTGACTAGTGAATGGGATAAAAATGGAGCGTACGTTACATATTTTTCTTGGCTTTTATTGAGTCATCGACTTTCGTACATGAGATTCAGCTGGATAGTTGATGACTCACCTAACAAAAGTGCGTATGGGGACAGACGATTATCACAATATATGTGTGTGGTATATCCGTCACGAAGGTCACTAGTATAGACACGTGTTCATCAAATAGGAAACGTCGGTTTCGAGGTCGTAATTAATTAAGCAATAACAGTGAATAAAATTAAAGATCCTTGTAATTTCAGTGTCCTCATAAATACCGATAGGCATAAAATCGTATATATCAAAGTCACTACTTACTGCCATTCGGTACCCTTGAGGACATCAGCCGGTATCGATCGGGTGGTCCTCATAAATACCGATAGGCATAAAATCGTTTATATCGAAGTCACTACTTACTGCTATTCGGTACTTGTGAGGACATCGGGTGGTCTAGATTTTCTTTCCATTAAAAAAAAAACGGCAATAGGATGCCACTTCATGGAGTTACTTTGATTCGCTAACCTTTCTCCAAACTCCTACTTTTTTATTGTCTGTCAACCAAAATTATTCAATGTTAATTCAGCATGCTTCTAATGCATATGACTTGAGGGCAATGGATACATCTGGGGATATTATGACTAATAATCGCACTTGACTCGTGAATGGGATAAAAATGGAGCGTACGTAACATATTTTTCTTGGCTTTTATTGAGTCATCGACTTTCGTACATGAGATTCAGCTGGATAGTTGATGACTCACCTAACAAAAGTGCGTATGGGGACAGACGATTATCACAATATATGTGTGTGGTATATCCGTCACGAAGATCACTAGTATAGACGAGTGTTCATCAAATAGAAAACGTCGGTTTCGAGGTCATAATTAATTAAGCAATAACAGTGGCTAAAATTAAAGATCCTTGTAATTTCAGTGTCCTCATAAATACTGATAGGCATAAAATCGTATATATCAAAGTCACTACTTACTGCTATTTGGTACTTGTGAGGACATCAGGTGGTATCGATCGGGTGGTCCTCATAAATACCGATAGGCATAAAATCGTATATATCGAAGTCACTACTTACTGCTATTCGGTACTTGTGAGGACATCCGGTGGTCTAGATTTTCTTTCCATTAAAAAAAAACAGTAATAAGATGCTACTTCATGGAGTAACTTTGATCCCCCACTTTTCTCAAAACTCCTACTTTTTTATTTTCTGTCCGCAAAAATCATTCAATGTTAATTCCGCATCCTTCTTATGCATAAGACTTGAGGGCAATGGATACATCTGGGGATATTATGACTAATAATCGCACTTGACTAGTGAATGGGATAAAAATCATCGACTTTCGTACATGAGATTCAGCTGGATAGTTGATGACTCACCTAATAAAAGTGCGTATGGGGACAGACGATTATCACAATATATGGGTGTGGTATATCCGTCACGAAGGTCACTAGTATAGACACGTGTTCATCAAATCGGAACCGTCGGTTTCGAGGTCATAATTAATTAAGCAATAACAGTGGCTAAAATTAGAGATACTTGTAATTTCAGTGTCCTCATAAATACCGATAGGCATAAAATGGTATATATCAAAGTCACTACTTACTGCCATTCGGTACTTGCAAGTACATCAGGTGGTATCGATCGGGTGGTCCTCAGAAATACCGATAGGCATAAAAGCGTATATATCGAAGTCACTACTTACTGCTATTCGGTACTTGTGAGGACATCGGGTGGTCTAGATTTTCTTTCCATTAAAAAAAAACGGCAATAAGATGCCACTTCATGGAGTTACTTTTATTCGCTAACCTTTCTCCAAACTCCTACTTTTTTATTTTCTGTCAGTTAAAATTATTCAATGTTAATTCAGCTTCCTTCTAATGCATATGACTTGAGGGCGATGGATACATCTGGGGATATTATGACTAAGAATCGCACTTGACTAGTGAATGGGATAAAAATGTAGCGTACGTTACATATTTTTCTTGACTTTTATTGAATCATCGACTTTCGTACATTAAATTCAGCTGGATAGTTGATGACTCACCCAACAAAAGTGCCTATGGGGACAGACGATTATCACAATATATGCGTGTAGTATATCCATCACGAAGGTCACTAGTATAGACACGTGTTCATCAAATATGAAACGTCGGTTTCGAGGTCATAACTCATTAAACACTAAAAGTGGCTAAAATTAGAAATCCTTGTAATGTCAGTGTCCTCATAAATACCGATAGGCATAAAATCGTTTATATCAAAGTCACTACTTACTGCTATTCAGTACTTGTGAGGACATCAAGTGGTATCGATCAGGTGGTCCTCATAAATACCGATAGGCATAAAATCGTATATATCGAAGTCACTACTTACTGCTATTCGGTACTTGTGAGGACATCGGGTGGTCTAGATTTTCTTTCCATTAAAAAAAAACGGCAATAAAATGCCACTTCATGGAGTTACTTTAATTCGCTAACCTTTCTCCAAACTCCTACTTTTTTATTTTCTGTCAGTTAAAATTATTCAATGTTAATTCAGCTTCCTTCTAATGCATATGACTTGAGGGCGATGGATACATCTGGGGATATTATGACTAAGAATCGCACTTGACTAGTGAATAGGATAAAAATGGAGCGTACGTTACATATTTTTCTTGACTGTTATTGAATCATCGACTTTGGTACATTAGATTCAGCTGGATAGTTGATGACTCACCTAACAAAAGTGCCTATGGGGAGAGACGATTATCACAATATATGCGTGTAGTATATCCATGACGAAGATCACTAGTATAGACACGTGTTCATCAAATATGAAACGTCGGTTTCGAGGTCATAACTCATTAAACACTAAAAGTGGCTAAAATTAGAAATCCTTGTAATGTCAGTGTCCTCATAAATACCGATAGGCATAAAATCGTTTATATCAAAGTCACTACTTACTGCTATTCAGTACTTGTAAGGACATCAGGTGGTATCGATCGGGTGGTCCTCATAAATACCGATAGGCATAAAATCGTATATATCGAAGTCACTACTTACTGCTATCCGGTACTTGCGAGGACATCGGGTGGTCTAGATTTTCTTTCCATTAAATAAAAATGGCAATAAGATTTCGCTTCATGGAGTTACTTTGATCCCCCACTTTTCTCAAAGCTCCTACTTTTTTATTTTCTGTCAGCTAAAATTATTTAATGTTAATTCGGCATCCTTCTAATGCATATGACTTGAGGGCGATGTATACATCTTGGGATATTATGACTAAGAATCGCACTTGACTCGTGAATGGGATAAAAATGGAGCGTACGTTACATATTTTTCTTGACTGTTATTGAATCATCGACTTTCGTACATTAGATTCAGCTGGATAGTTGATGACTCACCTAACAAAAGTGCCTATGGGGACAGACGATTATCACAATATATATGTGTGGTATATCCGTCACGAAGATCACTAGTATAGACACGTGTTCATCAAATCAGAACCATCGGTTTCGAGGTCATAATGAATTAAGCAATAACAGTGATTAAAATTAGAGATCCTTGTAATTTCAGTGTCCTCATAAATACCGATAGGCATAAAATCGTATATATCAAAGTCACTACTTACTGCCATTCGGTACTTGCAAGTACATCAGGTGGTATCGATCGGGTGGTCCTCAGAAATACCGATAGGCATAAAAGCGTATATATCGAAGTCACTACTTACTGCTATTCGGTACTTGTGAGGACATCGGGTGGTCTAGATTTTCTTTCCATTAAAAAAAAACGGCAATAAGATGCCACTTCATGGAGTTACCTTTATTCGCTAACCTTTCTCCAAACTCCTACTTTTTATTGTCTGTCAGTTAAAATTATTCAATGTTAATTCAGCATCCTTCTAATGCATATGACTTGAGGGCAATGAATACATCTGGGGATATTATGACTAATAATCGCACTTGACTAGTGAATGGGATAAAAATGGAGCGTACGTTACATATTTTTCTTGACTTTTATTGAGTCATCGTCTTTCGTACATGAGATTCAGCTGGATAGTTGATGACTCACCTAACAAAAGTGCGTATGTGGACACACAATTATCACATTATATGGGTGTGGTATATCCGTCACGAAGGTCACTAGTATAGACACGTGTTCATCAAATAGGAAACGTCGGTTTCGAGGTCATAATTAATTAAGCAATATCAGTGATTAAAATTAAAGATCCTTGGAATTTCAGTGTCCTCATAAATACCGATAGGCATAAAATTGTATATATCAAAGTCACTACTTACTGCCATTCGGCACTTGTGAGGACATCAGGTGGTATCGATCGGGTGGTCCTCAGAAATACCGATAGGCATAAAAGCGTATATATCGAAGTCACTACTTACTGCTATTCGGTACTTGTGAGGACATCGGGTGGTCTAGATTTTCTTTCCATTAAAAAAAAACGGCAATAAGATGCCACTTCATGGAGTTACTTTTATTCGCTAACCTTTCTCCAAACTCCTACTTTTTATTGTCTGTCAGCCAAAATTATTCAATGTTAATTCAGCATCCTTCTAATGCATATGACTTGAGGGCAATGAATACATCTGGGGATATTATGACTAATAATCGCACTTGACTAGTGAATGGGATAAAAATGGAGCGTACGTTACATATTTTTCTTGACTTTTATTGAGTCATCGTCTTTCGTACATGAGATTCAGCTGGATAGTTGATGACTCACCTAACAAAAGTGCGTATGTGGACACACAATTATCACATTATATGGGTGTGGTATATCCGTCACGAAGGTCACTAGTATAGACACGTGTTCATCAAATAGGAAACGTCGGTTTCGAGGTCATAATTAATTAAGCAATATCAGTGATTAAAATTAAAGATCCTTGGAATTTCAGTGTCCTCATAAATACCGATAGGCATAAAATTGTATATATCAAAGTCACTACTTACTGCCATTCGGCACTTGTGAGGACATCAGGTGGTATCGATCGGGTGGTCCTCATAAATATCGATATGTATGAAATCGTATATATCGAAGTCACTACTTACTGCTATTCGGTACTTGTGATGACATCGGGTGGTCTAGATTTTCTTTCCATTAAAAAAAAAACGGCAATAAGATGCCACTTCATGGAGTTACTTTAATTCGCTAACCTTTCTCCAAACTCCTACTTTTTTATTTTCTGTCAGCTAAAATTATTCAATGTTAATTCAGCATCCTTCTAATGCATAGGACTTGAGGGCGATGGATACATCTGGGGATATTATGACTAAGAATCGCACTTGACTCGTGAATGGGATAAAAATGGAGCGTACGTTACATAATTTTCTTGACTTTTATTGAATCATCGACTTTCGTACATTAAATTCAGCTGGATAGTTGATAACTCACCTAACAAAGTGCCTATGGGGACAGACGATTATCACAATATATAGGTGTGGTATATCCGTCACGAAGGTCACTAGTATAGACGAGTGTTCATCAAATAGAAAACGTCGGTTTCGAGGTCATAATTAATTAAGCAATAACAGTATCTAAAATTAAAGATCCTTGTAATTTCAGTGTCCTCATAAATACTGATAGGCATAAAATCGTATATATCAAAGTCACTACCTACTGCTATTTGGTACTTGTGAGGACATCAGGTGGTATCGATCGGGTGGTCCTCATAAATACCGATAGGCATAAAATCGTATATATCGAAGTCACTACTTACTGCTATTCGGTACTTGTGAGGACATCGGGTGCTCTAGATTTTCTTTCAATTAAAAAAAAACGGCAATAAAATGCCACTTCATGGAGTTACTTTAATTCGCTAACCTTTCTCCAAACTCCTACTTTTTTATTTTCTGTCAGTTAAAATTATTCAATGTTAATTCAGCTTCCTTCTAATGCATATGACTTGAGGGCGATGGATACATCTGGGGATATTATGACTAAGAATCGCACTTGACTAGTGAATAGGATAAAAATGAAGCGTACGTTACATATTTTTCTTGACTGTTATTGAATCATCGACTTTGGTACATTAGATTCAGCTGGATAGTTGATGACTCACCTAACAAAAGTGCCTATGGGGAGAGACGATTATCACAATATATGCGTGTAGTATATCCATGACGAAGATCACTAGTATAGACACGTGTTCATCAAATATGAAACGTCGGTTTCGAGGTCATAACTCATTAAACACTAAAAGTGGCTAAAATTAGAAATCCTTGTAATGTCAGTGTCCTCATAAATACCGATAGGCATAAAATCGTTTATATCAAAGTCACTACTTACTGCTATTCAGTACTTGTAAGGACATCAGGTGGTATCGATCGGGTGGTCCTCATAAATACCGATAGGCATAAAATCGTATATATCGAAGTCACTACTTACTGCTATCCGGTACTTGCGAGGACATCGGGTGGTCTAGATTTTCTTTCCATTAAAAAAAAATGGCAATAAGATTTCGCTTCATGGAGTTACTTTGATCCCCCACTTTTCTCAAAGCTCCTACTTTTTTATTTTCTGTCAGCTAAAATTATTTAATGTTAATTCGGCATCCTTCTAATGCATATGACTTGAGGGCGATGTATACATCTTTGGATATTATGACTAAGAATCGCACTTGACTCGTGAATGGGATAAAAATGGAGCGTACGTTACATATTTTTCTTGACTGTTATTGAATCATCGACTTTCGTACATTAGATTCAGCTGGATAGTCGATGACTCACCTAACAAAAGTGCCTATGGGGACAGACGATTATCACAATATATATGTGTGGTATATCCGTCACGAAGGTCACTAGTATAGACCTGTGTTCATCAAATCAGAACCGTCGGTTTCGCGGTCATAATGAATTAAGCAATAACAGTGATTAAAATTAGAGATCCTTGTAATTTCAGTGTCCTCATAAATACCGATAGGCATAAAATCGTATATATCAAAGTCACTACTTACTGCCATTCGGTACTTGTAAGGACATCAGGTGGTATCGATCGGGTGGTCCTCAGAAATACCGATAGGCATAAAATCGTATATATCGAAGTCACTACTTACTGCTATTCGGTTTTCGTGAGGACATCCGGTGGTCTAGATTTTCTTTCCATTAAAAAAAAACAGTAATAAGATGCTACTTCATGGAGTTACTTTGATCCCCCACTTTTCTCAAAACTCCTACTTTTTTATTTTCTGTCCGCAAAAATCATTCAATGTTAATTCAGCATCCTTCTTATGCATAAGACTTGAGGGCAATGGATACATCTGGGGATATTATGACTAATAATCGCACTTGACTCGTGAATGGGATAAAAATCATCGACTTTCGTACATGAGATTCAGCTGGATAGTTGATGACTCACCTAATAAAAGTGCGTATGGGGACAGACGATTATCACAATATATGGGTGTGGTATATCCGTCACGAAGGTCACTAGTATAGACACGTGTTCATCAAATCGGAACCGTCGGTTTCGAGGTCATAATTAATTAAGCAATAACAGTGGCTAAAATTAGAGATACTTGTAATTTCAGTGTCCTCATAAATACCGATAGGCATAAAATGGTATATATCAAAGTCACTACTTACTGCCATTCGGTACTTGTGAGGACATCAGGTGGTATCGATCGGGTGGTCCTCATAAATACCGATAGGCATAAAATTGTATATATGGAAGTCACTACTTACTGCTATTCGGTACTTGTGAGGACATCGGGTGGTCTAGATTTTCTTTCCATTAAAAAAAAACGGCAATAAGATGCCACTTCATGGAGTTACTTTGATTCGCTAACCTTCTCCAAACTCCTACTTTTTTATTGTCTGTCAGCCAAAATTATTCAATGTTTATTCAGCATCCTTCTAATGCATATGACTTGAGGACAATGGATACATCTGGGGATATTATGACTAATAATCGCACTTGACTAGTGAATGGGATGAAAATGGAGCGTACTTTACATATTTTTCTTGACTTTTATTGAGTCATCGTCTTTCGTACATGAGATTCAGCTGGATAGTTGATGACTCACCTAACAAAAGTGCGTATGTGGACACACAATTATCACATTATATGGGTGTGGTATATCCGTCACAAAGGTCACTAGTATAGACACGTGTTCATCAAATAGGAAACGTCGGTTTCGAGGTCATAATTAATTAAGCAATATCAGTGATTAAAATTAAAGATCCTTGGAATTTCAGTGTCCTCATAAATACCGATAGGCATAAAATTGTATATATCAAAGTCACTACTTACTGCCATTCGGTACTTGTGAGGACATCAGGTGGTATCGATCGGGTGGTCCTCATAAATATCGATATGTATGAAATCGTATATATCGAAGTCACTACTTACTGCTATTCGGTACTTGTGATGACATCGGGTGGTCTAGATTTTCTTTCCATTAAAAAAAAAACGGCAATAAGATGCCACTTCATGGAGTTACTTTAATTCGCTAACCTTTCTCCAAACTCCTACTTTTTTATTTTCTGTCAGCTAAAATTATTCAATGTTAATTCAGCATCCTTCTAATGCATATGACTTGAGGGCGATGGATACATCTGGGGATATTATGACTAAGAATCGCACTTGACTCGTGAATGGGATAAAAATGGAGCGTTCGTTACATAATTTTCTTGACTTTTATTGAATCATCGACTTTCGTACATTAAATTCAGCTGGATAGTTGATAACTCACCTAACAAAGTGCCTATGGGGACAGACGATTATCACAATATATAGGTGTGGTATATCCGTCACGAAGGTCACTAGTATAGACACGTGTTCATCAAATATGAAACGTCGGTTTCGAGGTCATAACTCATTAAACACTAAAAGTGGCTAAAATTAGAAATCCTTGTAATGTCAGTGTCCTCATAAATACCGATAGGCATAAAATCGTTTATATCAAAGTCACTACTTACTGCTATTCAGTACTTGTGAGGACATCAGGTGGTATCGATCAGGTGGTCCTCATAAATACCGATAGGCATAAAATCATATATATCGGAGTCACTACTTACTGCTATTCGGTACTTGTGAAGACATCGGGTGGTCTAGATTTTCTTTCCATTAAAAAAAAATGGCAATAAGATTTCGCTTCATGGAGTTACTTTGATCCCCCACTTTTCTCAAAGCTCCTACTTTTTCATTTTCTGTCAGCTAAACCTATTTAATGTTAATTCAGCATCCTTCTAATGCATATGACTTGAGGGCGATGTATACATCTTGGGATATTATTACTAAGAATCGCACTTGACTCGTGAATGGGATAAAAATGGAGCGTACGTTACATATTTTTCTTGACTGTTATTGAATCATCGACTTTCGTACATTAGATTCAGCTGGATAGTTGATGACTCACCTAACAAAAGTGCCTATGGGGACAGACGATTATCACAATATATATGTGTGGTATATCCGTCACGAAGGTCACTAGTATAGACACGTGTTCATCAAATCAGAACCGTCGGTTTCGAGGTCATAATGAATTAAGCAATAACAGTGATTAAAATTGAAGATCCTTGTAATTTCAGTGTCCTCATAAATACCGATAGGCATAAAATCGTATATATCAAAGTCACTACTTACTGCTATTCAGTACTTGTGAGGACATCAGGTGGTATCGATCGGGTGGTCCTCATAAATACCGATAGGCATAAAATCGTATATATCGAAGTCACTACTTACTGCTATCCGGTACTTGCGAGGACATCGGGTGGTCTAGATTTTCTTTCCATTAAAAAAAAATGGCAATAAGATTTCGCTTCATGGAGTTACTTTGATCCCCCACTTTTCTCAAAGATCCTACTTTTTTATTTTCTGTCAGCTAAAATTATTTAATGTTAATTCAGCATCCTTCTAATGCATATGACTTGAGGGCGATGTATACATCTTGGGATATTATGACTAAGAATCGCACTTGACTCGTGAATGGGATAAAAATGGAGCGTACGTTACATATTTTTCTTGACTGTTATTGAATCATCGCCTTTCGTACATTAGATTCAGCTGGATAGTTGATGACTCACCTAACAAAAGTGCCTATGGGGACAGACGATTATCACAATATATATGTGTGGTATATCCGTCACGAAGGTCACTAGTATAGACACGTGTTCATCAAATCAGAACCGTCGGTTTCGAGGTCATAATGAATTAAGCAATAACAGTGATTAAAATTAGAGATCCTTGTAATTTCAGTGTCCTCATAAATACCGATAGGCATAAAATCGTATATATCAAAGTCACTACTTACTGCCATTCGGTACTTGCAAGTACATCAGGTGGTATCGATCGGGTGGTCCTCAGAAATACCGATAGGCATAAAAGCGTATATATCGAAGTCACTACTTACTGCTATTCGGTACTTGTGAGGACATCGGGTGGTCTAGATTTTCTTTCCATTAAAAAAAAACGGCAATAAGATGCCACTTCATGGAGTTACTTTTATTCGCTAACCTTTCTCCAAACTCCTACTTTTTTATTTTCTGTCAGTTAAAATTATTCAATGTTAATTCAGCTTCCTTCTAATGCATATGACTTGAGGGCGATGGATACATCTGGGGATATTATGACTAAGAATCGCACTTGACTAGTGAATGGGATAAAAATGTAGCGTACGTTACATATTTTTCTTGACTTTTATTGAATCATCGACTTTCGTACATTAAATTCAGCTGGATAGTTGATGACTCACCCAACAAAAGTGCCTATGGGGACAGACGATTATCACAATATATGCGTGTAGTATATCCATCACGAAGGTCACTAGTATAGACACGTGTTCATCAAATATGAAACGTCGGTTTCGAGGTCATAACTCATTAAACACTAAAAGTGGCTAAAATTAGAAATCCTTGTAATGTCAGTGTCCTCATAAATACCGATAGGCATAAAATCGTTTATATCAAAGTCACTACTTACTGCTATTCAGTACTTGTGAGGACATCAAGTGGTATCGATCAGGTGGTCCTCATAAATACCGATAGGCATAAAATCGTATATATCGAAGTCACTACTTACTGCTATTCGGTACTTGTGAGGACATCGGGTGGTCTAGATTTTCTTTCCATTAAAAAAAAACGGCAATAAAATGCCACTTCATGGAGTTACTTTAATTCGCTAACCTTTCTCCAAACTCCTACTTTTTTATTTTCTGTCAGTTAAAATTATTCAATGTTAATTCAGCTTCCTTCTAATGCATATGACTTGAGGGCGATGGATACATCTGGGGATATTATGACTAAGAATCGCACTTGACTAGTGAATAGGATAAAAATGGAGCGTACGTTACATATTTTTCTTGACTGTTATTGAATCATCGACTTTGGTACATTAGATTCAGCTGGATAGTTGATGACTCACCTAACAAAAGTGCCTATGGGGAGAGACGATTATCACAATATATGCGTGTAGTATATCCATGACGAAGATCACTAGTATAGACACGTGTTCATCAAATATGAAACGTCGGTTTCGAGGTCATAACTCATTAAACACTAAAAGTGGCTAAAATTAGAAATCCTTGTAATGTCAGTGTCCTCATAAATACCGATAGGCATAAAATCGTTTATATCAAAGTCACTACTTACTGCTATTCAGTACTTGTAAGGACATCAGGTGGTATCGATCGGGTGGTCCTCATAAATACCGATAGGCATAAAATCGTATATATCGAAGTCACTACTTACTGCTATCCGGTACTTGCGAGGACATCGGGTGGTCTAGATTTTCTTTCCATTAAAAAAAAATGGCAATAAGATTTCGCTTCATGGAGTTACTTTGATCCCCCACTTTTCTCAAAGCTCCTACTTTTTTATTTTCTGTCAGCTAAAATTATTTAATGTTAATTCGGCATCCTTCTAATGCATATGACTTGAGGGCGATGTATACATCTTGGGATATTATGACTAAGAATCGCACTTGACTCGTGAATGGGATAAAAATGGAGCGTACGTTACATATTTTTCTTGACTGTTATTGAATCATCGACTTTCGTACATTAGATTCAGCTGGATAGTTGATGACTCACCTAACAAAAGTGCCTATGGGGACAGACGATTATCACAATATATATGTGTGGTATATCCGTCACGAAGATCACTAGTATAGACACGTGTTCATCAAATCAGAACCATCGGTTTCGAGGTCATAATGAATTAAGCAATAACAGTGATTAAAATTAGAGATCCTTGTAATTTCAGTGTCCTCATAAATACCGATAGGCATAAAATCGTATATATCAAAGTCACTACTTACTGCCATTCGGTACTTGCAAGTACATCAGGTGGTATCGATCGGGTGGTCCTCAGAAATACCGATAGGCATAAAAGCGTATATATCGAAGTCACTACTTACTGCTATTCGGTACTTGTGAGGACATCGGGTGGTCTAGATTTTCTTTCCATTAAAAAAAAACGGCAATAAGATGCCACTTCATGGAGTTACCTTTATTCGCTAACCTTTCTCCAAACTCCTACTTTTTATTGTCTGTCAGTTAAAATTATTCAATGTTAATTCAGCATCCTTCTAATGCATATGACTTGAGGGCAATGAATACATCTGGGGATATTATGACTAATAATCGCACTTGACTAGTGAATGGGATAAAAATGGAGCGTACGTTACATATTTTTCTTGACTTTTATTGAGTCATCGTCTTTCGTACATGAGATTCAGCTGGATAGTTGATGACTCACCTAACAAAAGTGCGTATGTGGACACACAATTATCACATTATATGGGTGTGGTATATCCGTCACGAAGGTCACTAGTATAGACACGTGTTCATCAAATAGGAAACGTCGGTTTCGAGGTCATAATTAATTAAGCAATATCAGTGATTAAAATTAAAGATCCTTGGAATTTCAGTGTCCTCATAAATACCGATAGGCATAAAATTGTATATATCAAAGTCACTACTTACTGCCATTCGGCACTTGTGAGGACATCAGGTGGTATCGATCGGGTGGTCCTCAGAAATACCGATAGGCATAAAAGCGTATATATCGAAGTCACTACTTACTGCTATTCGGTACTTGTGAGGACATCGGGTGGTCTAGATTTTCTTTCCATTAAAAAAAAACGGCAATAAGATGCCACTTCATGGAGTTACTTTTATTCGCTAACCTTTCTCCAAACTCCTACTTTTTATTGTCTGTCAGCCAAAATTATTTAATGTTAATTCAGCATCCTTCTAATGCATATGACTTGAGGGCAATGAATACATCTGGGGATATTATGACTAATAATCGCACTTGACTAGTGAATGGGATAAAAATGGAGCGTACGTTACATATTTTTCTTGACTTTTATTGAGTCATCGTCTTTCGTACATGAGATTCAGCTGGATAGTTGATGACTCACCTAACAAAAGTGCGTATGTGGACACACAATTATCACATTATATGGGTGTGGTATATCCGTCACGAAGGTCACTAGTATAGACACGTGTTCATCAAATAGGAAACGTCGGTTTCGAGGTCATAATTAATTAAGCAATATCAGTGATTAAAATTAAAGATCCTTGGAATTTCAGTGTCCTCATAAATACCGATAGGCATAAAATTGTATATATCAAAGTCACTACTTACTGCCATTCGGCACTTGTGAGGACATCAGGTGGTATCGATCGGGTGGTCCTCATAAATATCGATATGTATGAAATCGTATATATCGAAGTCACTACTTACTGCTATTCGGTACTTGTGATGACATCGGGTGGTCTAGATTTTCTTTCCATTAAAAAAAAAACGGCAATAAGATGCCACTTCATGGAGTTACTTTAATTCGCTAACCTTTCTCCAAACTCCTACTTTTTTATTTTCTGTCAGCTAAAATTATTCAATGTTAATTCAGCATCCTTCTAATGCATAGGACTTGAGGGCGATGGATACATCTGGGGATATTATGACTAAGAATCGCACTTGACTCGTGAATGGGATAAAAATGGAGCGTACGTTACATAATTTTCTTGACTTTTATTGAATCATCGACTTTCGTACATTAAATTCAGCTGGATAGTTGATAACTCACCTAACAAAGTGCCTATGGGGACAGACGATTATCACAATATATAGGTGTGGTATATCCGTCACGAAGGTCACTAGTATAGACGAGTGTTCATCAAATAGAAAACGTCGGTTTCGAGGTCATAATTAATTAAGCAATAACAGTATCTAAAATTAAAGATCCTTGTAATTTCAGTGTCCTCATAAATACTGATAGGCATAAAATCGTATATATCAAAGTCACTACCTACTGCTATTTGGTACTTGTGAGGACATCAGGTGGTATCGATCGGGTGGTCCTCATAAATACCGATAGGCATAAAATCGTATATATCGAAGTCACTACTTACTGCTATTCGGTACTTGTGAGGACATCGGGTGCTCTAGATTTTCTTTCAATTAAAAAAAAACGGCAATAAAATGCCACTTCATGGAGTTACTTTAATTCGCTAACCTTTCTCCAAACTCCTACTTTTTTATTTTCTGTCAGTTAAAATTATTCAATGTTAATTCAGCTTCCTTCTAATGCATATGACTTGAGGGCGATGGATACATCTGGGGATATTATGACTAAGAATCGCACTTGACTAGTGAATAGGATAAAAATGAAGCGTACGTTACATATTTTTCTTGACTGTTATTGAATCATCGACTTTGGTACATTAGATTCAGCTGGATAGTTGATGACTCACCTAACAAAAGTGCCTATGGGGAGAGACGATTATCACAATATATGCGTGTAGTATATCCATGACGAAGATCACTAGTATAGACACGTGTTCATCAAATATGAAACGTCGGTTTCGAGGTCATAACTCATTAAACACTAAAAGTGGCTAAAATTAGAAATCCTTGTAATGTCAGTGTCCTCATAAATACCGATAGGCATAAAATCGTTTATATCAAAGTCACTACTTACTGCTATTCAGTACTTGTAAGGACATCAGGTGGTATCGATCGGGTGGTCCTCATAAATACCGATAGGCATAAAATCGTATATATCGAAGTCACTACTTACTGCTATCCGGTACTTGCGAGGACATCGGGTGGTCTAGATTTTCTTTCCATTAAAAAAAAATGGCAATAAGATTTCGCTTCATGGAGTTACTTTGATCCCCCACTTTTCTCAAAGCTCCTACTTTTTTATTTTCTGTCAGCTAAAATTATTTAATGTTAATTCGGCATCCTTCTAATGCATATGACTTGAGGGCGATGTATACATCTTGGGATATTATGACTAAGAATCGCACTTGACTCGTGAATGGGATAAAAATGGAGCGTACGTTACATATTTTTCTTGACTGTTATTGAATCATCGACTTTCGTACATTAGATTCAGCTGGATAGTTGATGACTCACCTAACAAAAGTGCCTATGGGGACAGACGATTATCACAATATATATGTGTGGTATATCCGTCACGAAGGTCACTAGTATAGACACGTGTTCATCAAATCAGAACCGTCGGTTTCGCGGTCATAATGAATTAAGCAATAACAGTGATTAAAATTAGAGATCCTTGTAATTTCAGTGTCCTCATAAATACCGATAGGCATAAAATCGTATATATCAAAGTCACTACTTACTGCCATTCGGTACTTGTAAGGACATCAGGTGGTATCGATCGGGTGGTCCTCAGAAATACCGATAGGCATAAAATCGTATATATCGAAGTCACTACTTACTGCTATTCGGTTTTCGTGAGGACATCCGGTGGTCTAGATTTTCTTTCCATTAAAAAAAAACAGTAATAAGATGCTACTTCATGGAGTTACTTTGATCCCCCACTTTTCTCAAAACTCCTACTTTTTTATTTTCTGTCCGCAAAAATCATTCAATGTTAATTCAGCATCCTTCTTATGCATAAGACTTGAGGGCAATGGATACATCTGGGGATATTATGACTAATAATCGCACTTGACTCGTGAATGGGATAAAAATCATCGACTTTCGTACATGAGATTCAGCTGGATAGTTGATGACTCACCTAATAAAAGTGCGTATGGGGACAGACGATTATCACAATATATGGGTGTGGTATATCCGTCACGAAGGTCACTAGTATAGACACGTGTTCATCAAATCGGAACCGTCGGTTTCGAGGTCATAATTAATTAAGCAATAACAGTGGCTAAAATTAGAGATACTTGTAATTTCAGTGTCCTCATAAATACCGATAGGCATAAAATGGTATATATCAAAGTCACTACTTACTGCCATTCGGTACTTGTGAGGACATCAGGTGGTATCGATCGGGTGGTCCTCATAAATACCGATAGGCATAAAATTGTATATATGGAAGTCACTACTTACTGCTATTCGGTACTTGTGAGGACATCGGGTGGTCTAGATTTTCTTTCCATTAAAAAAAAACGGCAATAAGATGCCACTTCATGGAGTTACTTTGATTCGCTAACCTTCTCCAAACTCCTACTTTTTTATTGTCTGTCAGCCAAAATTATTCAATGTTTATTCAGCATCCTTCTAATGCATATGACTTGAGGACAATGGATACATCTGGGGATATTATGACTAATAATCGCACTTGACTAGTGAATGGGATGAAAATGGAGCGTACTTTACATATTTTTCTTGACTTTTATTGAGTCATCGTCTTTCGTACATGAGATTCAGCTGGATAGTTGATGACTCACCTAACAAAAGTGCGTATGTGGACACACAATTATCACATTATATGGGTGTGGTATATCCGTCACAAAGGTCACTAGTATAGACACGTGTTCATCAAATAGGAAACGTCGGTTTCGAGGTCATAATTAATTAAGCAATATCAGTGATTAAAATTAAAGATCCTTGGAATTTCAGTGTCCTCATAAATACCGATAGGCATAAAATTGTATATATCAAAGTCACTACTTACTGCCATTCGGTACTTGTGAGGACATCAGGTGGTATCGATCGGGTGGTCCTCATAAATATCGATATGTATGAAATCGTATATATCGAAGTCACTACTTACTGCTATTCGGTACTTGTGATGACATCGGGTGGTCTAGATTTTCTTTCCATTAAAAAAAAAACGGCAATAAGATGCCACTTCATGGAGTTACTTTAATTCGCTAACCTTTCTCCAAACTCCTACTTTTTTATTTTCTGTCAGCTAAAATTATTCAATGTTAATTCAGCATCCTTCTAATGCATATGACTTGAGGGCGATGGATACATCTGGGGATATTATGACTAAGAATCGCACTTGACTCGTGAATGGGATAAAAATGGAGCGTTCGTTACATAATTTTCTTGACTTTTATTGAATCATCGACTTTCGTACATTAAATTCAGCTGGATAGTTGATAACTCACCTAACAAAGTGCCTATGGGGACAGACGATTATCACAATATATAGGTGTGGTATATCCGTCACGAAGGTCACTAGTATAGACACGTGTTCATCAAATATGAAACGTCGGTTTCGAGGTCATAACTCATTAAACACTAAAAGTGGCTAAAATTAGAAATCCTTGTAATGTCAGTGTCCTCATAAATACCGATAGGCATAAAATCGTTTATATCAAAGTCACTACTTACTGCTATTCAGTACTTGTGAGGACATCAGGTGGTATCGATCAGGTGGTCCTCATAAATACCGATAGGCATAAAATCATATATATCGGAGTCACTACTTACTGCTATTCGGTACTTGTGAAGACATCGGGTGGTCTAGATTTTCTTTCCATTAAAAAAAAATGGCAATAAGATTTCGCTTCATGGAGTTACTTTGATCCCCCACTTTTCTCAAAGCTCCTACTTTTTCATTTTCTGTCAGCTAAACCTATTTAATGTTAATTCAGCATCCTTCTAATGCATATGACTTGAGGGCGATGTATACATCTTGGGATATTATTACTAAGAATCGCACTTGACTCGTGAATGGGATAAAAATGGAGCGTACGTTACATATTTTTCTTGACTGTTATTGAATCATCGACTTTCGTACATTAGATTCAGCTGGATAGTTGATGACTCACCTAACAAAAGTGCCTATGGGGACAGACGATTATCACAATATATATGTGTGGTATATCCGTCACGAAGGTCACTAGTATAGACACGTGTTCATCAAATCAGAACCGTCGGTTTCGAGGTCATAATGAATTAAGCAATAACAGTGATTAAAATTGAAGATCCTTGTAATTTCAGTGTCCTCATAAATACCGATAGGCATAAAATCGTATATATCAAAGTCACTACTTACTGCTATTCAGTACTTGTGAGGACATCAGGTGGTATCGATCGGGTGGTCCTCATAAATACCGATAGGCATAAAATCGTATATATCGAAGTCACTACTTACTGCTATCCGGTACTTGCGAGGACATCGGGTGGTCTAGATTTTCTTTCCATTAAAAAAAAATGGCAATAAGATTTCGCTTCATGGAGTTACTTTGATCCCCCACTTTTCTCAAAGATCCTACTTTTTTATTTTCTGTCAGCTAAAATTATTTAATGTTAATTCAGCATCCTTCTATTGCATATGACTTGAGGGCGATGTATACATCTTGGGATATTATGACTAAGAATCGCACTTGACTCGTGAATGGGATAAAAATGGAGCGTACGTTACATATTTTTCTTGACTGTTATTGAATCATCGCCTTTCGTACATTAGATTCAGCTGGATAGTTGATGACTCACCTAACAAAAGTGCCTATGGGGACAGACGATTATCACAATATATATGTGTGGTATATCCGTCACGAAGGTCACTAGTATAGACACGTGTTCATCAAATCAGAACCGTCGGTTTCGAGGTCATAATGAATTAAGCAATAACAGTGATTAAAATTAGAGATCCTTGTAATTTCAGTGTCCTCATAAATACCGATAGGCATAAAATCGTATATATCAAAGTCACTACTTACTGCCATTCGGTACTTGCAAGTACATCAGGTGGTATCGATCGGGTGGTCCTCAGAAATACCGATAGGCATAAAAGCGTATATATCGAAGTCACTACTTACTGCTATTCGGTACTTGTGAGGACATCGGGTGGTCTAGATTTTCTTTCCATTAAAAAAAAACGGCAATAAGATGCCACTTCATGGAGTTACTTTTATTCGCTAACCTTTCTCCAAACTCCTACTTTTTATTGTCTGTCAGACAAAACTATTCAATGTTAATTCAGCATCCTTCTAATGCATATGACTTGAGGGCAATGAATACATCTGGGGATATTATGACTAATAATCGCACTTGACTAGTGAATGGGATAAAAATGGAGCGTACGTTACATATTTTTCTTGACTTTTATTGAGTCATCGTCTTTCGTACATGAGATTCAGCTGGATAGTTGATGACTCACCTAACAAAAGTGCGTATGTGGACACACAATTATCACATTATATGGGTGTGGTATATCCGTCACGAAGGTCACTAGTATAGACACGTGTTCATCAAATCAGAACCGTCGGTTTCGAGGTCATAATGAATTAAGCAATAACAGTGATTAAAATTAGAGATCCTTGTAATTTCAGTGTCCTCATAAATACCGATAGGCATAAAATCGTATATATCAAAGTCACTACTTACTGCCATTCGGTACTTGCAAGTACATCAGGTGGTATCGATCGGGTGGTCCTCAGAAATACCGATAGGCATAAAAGCGTATATATCGAAGTCACTACTTACTGCTATTCGGTACTTGTGAGGACATCGGGTGGTCTAGATTTTCTTTCCATTAAAAAAAAACGGCAATAAGATGCCACTTCATGGAGTTACTTTTATTCGCTAACCTTTCTCCAAACTCCTACTTTTTTATTTTCTGTCAGCTAAAATTATTCAATGTTAATTCAGCATCCTTCTAATGCATAGGACTTGAGGGCGATGGATACATCTGGGGATATTATGACTAAGAATCGCACTTGACTCGTGAATTGGATAAAAATGGAGCGTACGTTACATAATTTTTTTGACTTTTCATGAATCATCGACTTTCGTACATTAAATTCAGCTGGATAGTTGATGACTCACCCAACAAAAGTGCCTATGGGGAAAGACGATTATCACAATATATGCGTGTAGTATATCCATCACGAAGGTCACTAGTATAGACACGTGTTCATCAAATATGAAACGTCGGTTTCGAGGTCATAACTCATTAAACACTAAAAGTGGCTAAAATTAGAAATCCTTGTAATGTCAGTGTCCTCATAAATACCGATAGGCATAAAATCGTTTATATCAAAGTCACTACTTACTGCTATTCAGTACTTGTGAGGACATCAGGTGGTATCGATCGGGTGGTCCTCATAAATACCGATAGGCATAAAATCGTATATATCGAAGTCACTACTTACTGCTATTCGGTACTTGTGAGGACATCGGGTGGTCTAGATTTTCTTTCCATTGAAAAAAAATGGCAATAAGATTTCGCTTCATGGAGTTACTTTGATCCCCCACTTTTCTCAAAGCTCCTACTTTTTTATTTTCTGTCAGCTAAAATTATTTAATGATAATTCAGCCTCCTTCTAATGCATATGACTTGAGGGCAATGAATACATCTGGGGATATTATGACTAATAATCGCACTTGACTAGTAAATGGGATAAAAATGGAGCGTACGTTACATATTTTTCTTGACTTTTATTGAGTCATCGACTTTCGTACATGAGATTCAGCTGGATAGTTGATGACTCACCTAATAAACGTTCGTATGGGGACAGACGATTATCACAATATATGGGTGTGGTATATCCGTCACGAAGGTCACTAGTATAGACACGTGTTCATCAAATAGGAAACGTCGGTTCCGAGGTCGTAATTAATTAAGCAATAACAGTGAATAAAATTAAAGATCCTTGTAATTTCAGTGTCCTCATAAATACCGATAGGCATAAAATCGTATATATCAAAGTCACTACTTACTGCCATTCGGTACCCTTGAGGACATCAGGTGGTATCGATCGGGTGTTCCTCATAAATACCGATAGGCATAAAATCGTATATATCGAAGTCACTACTTACTGCTATTCGGTACTTGTGAGGACATCGGGTGGTCTAGATTTTCTTTCAATTAAAAAAAAACGGCAATAAAATGCCACTTCATGGAGTTACTTTAATTCGCTAACCTTTCTCCAAACTCCTACTTTTTTATTTTCTGTCAGTTAAAATTATTCAATGTTAATTCAGCATCCTTCTAATCCATATGACTTGAGGGCGACGGATACATCTGGGGATATTATGACTAATAATCGCACTCGACTAGTGAATGGGATAAAAATCATCGACTTTCGTACATGAGATTCAGCTGGATAGTTGATGACTCACCTAACAAAAGTGCCTATGGGGACAGACGATTATCACAATATATGCGTGTGGTATGTCCGTCACGAAGGTCACTAGTATAGACACGTGTTCATCAAATATGAAACGTCGGTTTGAGGTCATAACTCATTAAACACTAAAAGTGGCTAAAATTAGAAATCCTTGTAATGTCAGTGTCCTCATAAATACCGATAGGCATAAAATCGTATATATCAAAGTCACTACTTACTGCCATTCAGTACTTGTGAGGACATCAGGTGGTATCGATCGGGTGGTCCTCATAAATACCGATAGGCATAAAATCGTTTATATCGAAGTCACTACTTACTGCTATTCGGCACTTGTGAGGACATCCGGTGGTCTAGATTCTCTTTCCATTAAAAAAAATGGCAATGAGATGCCACTTCATGGAGTTACTTTGATCCCCCACTTTTTTTAAAACTCCTCCTTTTCTGTTTTCTGTCCGCAAAAATTGTTCAATGTTAATTCAGCATTCTTCTAATGCATATGACTTGAGGGCAATGGATACATCAGAGGATATTATGACTAATAATCGCACTTGACTAGTGAATGGGATAAAAATCATCGACTTTCGTACATGAGATTCAGCTGGATAGTTGATGACTCACCTAATAAAAATTCGTATGGGGACAGACGATTATCACAATATATGGGTGTGGTATATCCGTCACGAAGGTCACTAGTATAGACACGTGTTCATCAAATAGGAAACGTCGGTTTCGAGGTCGTAATTAATTAAGCAATAACAGTGAATAAAATTAAAGATCCTTGTAATTTCAGTGTCCTCATAAATACGGATAGGCATAAAATCGTATATATCAAAGTCACTACTTACTGCCATTCGGTACCCTTGAGGACTTCAGGTGGTATCGACCGGGTGGTCCTCATAAATACCGATAGGCATAAAATCGTTTATATCGAAGTCACTACTTACTGCTATTCGGTACTTGTGAGGACATCGGGTGGTCTAGATTTTCTTTCCATTAAAAAAAAAACGGCAATAGGATGCCACTTCATGGAGTTACTTTGATTCGATAACCTTTCTCCAAACTCCTACTTTTTTATTGTCTGTCAGCCAAAATTATTCAATGTTAATTCAGCATCCTTCTAATGCATATGACTTGAGGGCAATGAATACATCTGGGGATATTATGACTAATAATCGCACTTGACTAGTGAATGGGATAAAAATGGAGCGTACGTTACATATTTTTCTTGACTTTTATTGAGTCATCGTCTTTCGTACATGAGATTCAGCTGGATAGTTGATGACTCACCTAACAAAAGTGCGTATGTGGACACACAATTATCACATTATATGGGTGTGGTATATCCGTCACGAAGGTCACTAGTATAGAGACGTGTTCATCAAATAGGAAACGTCGGTTTCGAGGTCATAATTAATTAAGCAATATCAGTGATTAAAATTAAAGATCCTTGTAATTTCAGTGTCCTCATAAATACCGATAGGCATAAAATTGTATATATCAAAGTCACTACTTACTGCCATTCGGTACTTGTGAGGACATCAGGTGGTATCGATCGGGTGGTCCTCATAAATACCGATAGGCATAAAATTGTATATATCGAAGTCACTACTTACTGCTATTCGGTACTTGTGAGGACATCGGGTGGTCTAGATTTTTTTTCCATTAAAAAAAAAACGGCAATAAGATGCCACTTCATGGAGTTACTTTGATTCGCTAACCTTCTCCAAACTCCTACTTTTTTATTGTCTGTCAGCCAAAATTATTCAATGTTTATTCAGCATCCTTCTAATGCATATGACTTGAGGGCAATGGATACATCTGGGGATATTATGACTAATAATCGCACTTGACTAGTGAATGGGATGAAAATGGAGCGTACTTTACATATTTTTCTTGACTTTTATTGAGTCATCGTCTTTCGTACATGAGATTCAGCTGGATAGTTGATGACTCACCTAACAAAAGTGCGTATGTGGACACACAATTATCACATTATATGGGTGTGGTATATCCGTCACGAAGGTCACTAGTATAGACACGTGTTCATCAAATAGGAAACGTCGGTTTCGAGGTCATAATTAATTAAGCAATATCAGTGATTAAAATTAAAGATCCTTGTAATTTCAGTGTCCTCATAAATACCGATAGGCATAAAATTGTATATATCAAAGTCACTACTTACTGCCATTCGGTACTTGTGAGGACATCAGGTGGTATCGATCGGGTGGTCCTCATAAATATCGATATGTATGAAATCGTATATATCGAAGTCACTACTTACTGCTATTCGGTACTTGTGAGGACATCGGGTGGTCTAGATTTTCTTTCCATTAAAAAAAAAACGGCAATAAGATGCCACTTCATGGAGTTACTTTAATTCGCTAACCTTTCTCCAAACTCCTACTTTTTTATTTTCTGTCAGCTAAAATTATTCAATGTTAATTCAGCATCCTTCTAATGCATAGGACTTGAGGGCGATGGATACATCTGGGGATATTATGACTAAGAATCGCACTTGACTCGTGAATTGGATAAAAATGGAGCGTACGTTACATAATTTTTTTGACTTTTAATGAATCATCGACTTTCGTACATTAAATTCAGCTGGATAGTTGATAACTCACCTAACAAAAGTGCCTATGGGGACAGACGATTATCACAATATATAGGTGTGGTATATCCGTAACGAAGGTCACTAGTTTAGACACGTGTTCATCAAATCAGAACCGTCGGGTTCGAGGTCATAATTAATTAAGCAATAACAGTGATTAAAATTAGAGATGCTTGTAATTTCAGTGTCCTCATAAATACCGATAGGCATAAAATCGTATATATCAAAGTCACTACTTACTGCCATTCGGTTCTTGTGAGGACATCAGGTGGTATCGATCGGGTGGTCCTCCTAAATACCGATAGGCATAAAATCGTAGATATCGAAGTCACTACTTACTGCTATTCGGTACTTGTGAGGACATCGGGTGGTCTAGATTTTCTTTCAATTAAAAAAAAACGGCAATAGGATGCCACTTCATGGAGTTACTTTGATTCGCTAACCTTTCTCCAAACTCCTACTTTTTTATTGTCTGTCAGTTAAAATTATTCAATGTTAATTCAGCTTCCTTCTAATGCATATGACTTGAGGGCGATGGATACATCTGGGGATATTATGACTAAGAATCGCACTTGACTAGTGAATGGGATAAAAATGTAGCGTACGTTACATATTTTTCTTGACTTTTATTGAGTCATCGTCTTTCGTACATGAGATTCAGCTGGATAGTTGATGACTCACCCAACAAAAGTGCCTATGGGGACAGACGATTATCACAATATATGCGTGTAGTATATCCATCACGAAGGTCACTAGTATAGACACGTGTTCATCAAATATGAAACGTCGGTTTCGAGGTCATAACTCATTAAACACTAAAAGTGGCTAAAATTAGAAATCCTTGTAATGTCAGTGTCCTCATAAATACCGATAGGCATAAAATCGTTTATATCAAAGTCACTACTTACTGCTATTCAGTACTTGTGAGGACATCAGGTGGTATCGATCAGGTGGTCCTCATGAATACCGATAGGCATAAAATCGTATATATCGAAGTCACTACTTACTGCTATTCGGTACTTGTGAGGACATCGGGTGGTCTAGATTTTCTTTCCATTAAAAAAAAAAAACGGCAATAGGATGCCACTTCATGGAGTTACTTTGATTCGCTAACCTTTCTCCAAACTCCTACTTTTTTATTGTCTGTCAGCCAAAATTATTCAATGTTAATTCAGCATGCTTCTAATGCATATGACTTGAGGGCGATGTATACATCTTGGGATATTATGACTAAGAATCGCACTTGACTCGTGAATGGGATAAAAATGGAGCGTACGTTACATATTTTTCTTGACTGTTATTGAATCATCGACTTTCGTACATTAGATTCAGCTGGATAGTTGATGACTCACCTAACAAAAGTGCCTATGGGGACAGACGATTATCACAATATATATGTGTGGTATATCCGTCACGAAGGTCACTAGTATAGACACGTGTTCATCAAATATGAAACGTCGGTTTGAGGTCATAACTCATTAAACACTAAAAGTGGCTAAAATTAGAAATCCTTGTAATGTCAGTGTCCTCATAAATACCGATAGGCATAAAATCGTATATATCAAAGTCACTACTTACTGCCATTCAGTACTTGTGAGGACATCAGGTGGTATCGATCGGGTGGTCCTCATAAATACCGATAGGCATAAAATCGTTTATATCGAAGTCACTACTTACTGCTATTCGGCACTTGTGAGGACATCCGGTGGTCTAGATTCTCTTTCCATTAAAAAAAATGGCAATGAGATGCCACTTCATGGAGTTACTTTGATCCCCCACTTTTTTTAAAACTCCTCCTTTTCTGTTTTCTGTCCGCAAAAATTGTTCAATGTTAATTCAGCATTCTTCTAATGCATATGACTTGAGGGCAATGGATACATCAGAGGATATTATGACTAATAATCGCACTTGACTAGTGAATGGGATAAAAATCATCGACTTTCGTACATGAGATTCAGCTGGATAGTTGATGACTCACCTAATAAAAATTCGTATGGGGACAGACGATTATCACAATATATGGGTGTGGTATATCCGTCACGAAGGTCACTAGTATAGACACGTGTTCATCAAATAGGAAACGTCGGTTTCGAGGTCGTAATTAATTAAGCAATAACAGTGAATAAAATTAAAGATCCTTGTAATTTCAGTGTCCTCATAAATACGGATAGGCATAAAATCGTATATATCAAAGTCACTACTTACTGCCATTCGGTACCCTTGAGGACTTCAGGTGGTATCGACCGGGTGGTCCTCATAAATACCGATAGGCATAAAATCGTTTATATCGAAGTCACTACTTACTGCTATTCGGTACTTGTGAGGACATCGGGTGGTCTAGATTTTCTTTCCATTAAAAAAAAAACGGCAATAGGATGCCACTTCATGGAGTTACTTTGATTCGATAACCTTTCTCCAAACTCCTACTTTTTTATTGTCTGTCAGCCAAAATTATTCAATGTTAATTCAGCATCCTTCTAATGCATATGACTTGAGGGCAATGAATACATCTGGGGATATTATGACTAATAATCGCACTTGACTAGTGAATGGGATAAAAATGGAGCGTACGTTACATATTTTTCTTGACTTTTATTGAGTCATCGTCTTTCGTACATGAGATTCAGCTGGATAGTTGATGACTCACCTAACAAAAGTGCGTATGTGGACACACAATTATCACATTATATGGGTGTGGTATATCCGTCACGAAGGTCACTAGTATAGAGACGTGTTCATCAAATAGGAAACGTCGGTTTCGAGGTCATAATTAATTAAGCAATATCAGTGATTAAAATTAAAGATCCTTGTAATTTCAGTGTCCTCATAAATACCGATAGGCATAAAATTGTATATATCAAAGTCACTACTTACTGCCATTCGGTACTTGTGAGGACATCAGGTGGTATCGATCGGGTGGTCCTCATAAATACCGATAGGCATAAAATTGTATATATCGAAGTCACTACTTACTGCTATTCGGTACTTGTGAGGACATCGGGTGGTCTAGATTTTTTTTCCATTAAAAAAAAAACGGCAATAAGATGCCACTTCATGGAGTTACTTTGATTCGCTAACCTTCTCCAAACTCCTACTTTTTTATTGTCTGTCAGCCAAAATTATTCAATGTTTATTCAGCATCCTTCTAATGCATATGACTTGAGGGCAATGGATACATCTGGGGATATTATGACTAATAATCGCACTTGACTAGTGAATGGGATGAAAATGGAGCGTACTTTACATATTTTTCTTGACTTTTATTGAGTCATCGTCTTTCGTACATGAGATTCAGCTGGATAGTTGATGACTCACCTAACAAAAGTGCGTATGTGGACACACAATTATCACATTATATGGGTGTGGTATATCCGTCACGAAGGTCACTAGTATAGACACGTGTTCATCAAATAGGAAACGTCGGTTTCGAGGTCATAATTAATTAAGCAATATCAGTGATTAAAATTAAAGATCCTTGTAATTTCAGTGTCCTCATAAATACCGATAGGCATAAAATTGTATATATCAAAGTCACTACTTACTGCCATTCGGTACTTGTGAGGACATCAGGTGGTATCGATCGGGTGGTCCTCATAAATATCGATATGTATGAAATCGTATATATCGAAGTCACTACTTACTGCTATTCGGTACTTGTGAGGACATCGGGTGGTCTAGATTTTCTTTCCATTAAAAAAAAAACGGCAATAAGATGCCACTTCATGGAGTTACTTTAATTCGCTAACCTTTCTCCAAACTCCTACTTTTTTATTTTCTGTCAGCTAAAATTATTCAATGTTAATTCAGCATCCTTCTAATGCATAGGACTTGAGGGCGATGGATACATCTGGGGATATTATGACTAAGAATCGCACTTGACTCGTGAATTGGATAAAAATGGAGCGTACGTTACATAATTTTTTTGACTTTTAATGAATCATCGACTTTCGTACATTAAATTCAGCTGGATAGTTGATAACTCACCTAACAAAAGTGCCTATGGGGACAGACGATTATCACAATATATAGGTGTGGTATATCCGTAACGAAGGTCACTAGTTTAGACACGTGTTCATCAAATCAGAACCGTCGGGTTCGAGGTCATAATTAATTAAGCAATAACAGTGATTAAAATTAGAGATGCTTGTAATTTCAGTGTCCTCATAAATACCGATAGGCATAAAATCGTATATATCAAAGTCACTACTTACTGCCATTCGGTTCTTGTGAGGACATCAGGTGGTATCGATCGGGTGGTCCTCCTAAATACCGATAGGCATAAAATCGTAGATATCGAAGTCACTACTTACTGCTATTCGGTACTTGTGAGGACATCGGGTGGTCTAGATTTTCTTTCAATTAAAAAAAAACGGCAATAGGATGCCACTTCATGGAGTTACTTTGATTCGCTAACCTTTCTCCAAACTCCTACTTTTTTATTGTCTGTCAGTTAAAATTATTCAATGTTAATTCAGCTTCCTTCTAATGCATATGACTTGAGGGCGATGGATACATCTGGGGATATTATGACTAAGAATCGCACTTGACTAGTGAATGGGATAAAAATGTAGCGTACGTTACATATTTTTCTTGACTTTTATTGAGTCATCGTCTTTCGTACATGAGATTCAGCTGGATAGTTGATGACTCACCCAACAAAAGTGCCTATGGGGACAGACGATTATCACAATATATGCGTGTAGTATATCCATCACGAAGGTCACTAGTATAGACACGTGTTCATCAAATATGAAACGTCGGTTTCGAGGTCATAACTCATTAAACACTAAAAGTGGCTAAAATTAGAAATCCTTGTAATGTCAGTGTCCTCATAAATACCGATAGGCATAAAATCGTTTATATCAAAGTCACTACTTACTGCTATTCAGTACTTGTGAGGACATCAGGTGGTATCGATCAGGTGGTCCTCATGAATACCGATAGGCATAAAATCGTATATATCGAAGTCACTACTTACTGCTATTCGGTACTTGTGAGGACATCGGGTGGTCTAGATTTTCTTTCCATTAAAAAAAAAAAACGGCAATAGGATGCCACTTCATGGAGTTACTTTGATTCGCTAACCTTTCTCCAAACTCCTACTTTTTTATTGTCTGTCAGCCAAAATTATTCAATGTTAATTCAGCATGCTTCTAATGCATATGACTTGAGGGCGATGTATACATCTTGGGATATTATGACTAAGAATCGCACTTGACTCGTGAATGGGATAAAAATGGAGCGTACGTTACATATTTTTCTTGACTGTTATTGAATCATCGACTTTCGTACATTAGATTCAGCTGGATAGTTGATGACTCACCTAACAAAAGTGCCTATGGGGACAGACGATTATCACAATATATATGTGTGGTATATCCGTCACGAAGGTCACTAGTATAGACACGTGTTCATCAAATCAGAACCGTCGGTTTCGAGGTCATAATGAATTAAGCAATAACAGTGATTAAAATTAGAGATCCTTGTAATTTCAGTGTCCTCATAAATACCGATAGGCATAAAATCGTATATATCAAAGTCACTACTTACTGCCATTCGGTACTTGCAAGTACATCAGGTGGTATCGATCGGGTGGTCCTCAGAAATACCGATAGGCATAAAAGCGTATATATCGAAGTCACTACTTACTGCTATTCGGTACTTGTGAGGACATCGGGTGGTCTAGATTTTCTTTCCATTAAAAAAAAACGGCAATAAGATGCCACTTCATGGAGTTACTTTTATTCGCTAACCTTTCTCCAAACTCCTACTTTTTATTGTCTGTCAGACAAAACTATTCAATGTTAATTCAGCATCCTTCTAATGCATATGACTTGAGGGCAATGAATACATCTGGGGATATTATGACTAATAATCGCACTTGACTAGTGAATGGGATAAAAATGGAGCGTACGTTACATATTTTTCTTGACTTTTATTGAGTCATCGTCTTTCGTACATGAGATTCAGCTGGATAGTTGATGACTCACCTAACAAAAGTGCGTATGTGGACACACAATTATCACATTATATGGGTGTGGTATATCCGTCACGAAGGTCACTAGTATAGACACGTATTCATCAAATAGGAAACGTCGGTTTCGAGGTCATAATTAATTAAGCAATATCAGTGATTAAAATTAAAAATCCTTGTAATTTCAGTGTCCTCATAAATACCGATAGGCATAAAATTGTATATATCAAAGTCACTACTTACTGCCATTCGGTACTTGTGAGGACATCAGGTGGTATCGATCGGGTGGTCCTCATAAATATCGATATGTATGAAATCGTATATATCGAAGTCACTACTTACTGCTATTCGGTACTTGTGAGGACATCGGGTGGTCTAGATTTTCTTTCCATTAAAAAAAAACGGCAATAAGATGCCACTTCATGGAGTTACTTTAATTCGCTAACCTTTTTCCAAACTCCTACTTTTTTATTTTCTGTCAGCTAAAATTATTCAATGTTAATTCAGCATCCTTCTAATGCATAGGACTTGAGGGCGATGGATACATCTGGGGATATTATGACTAAGAATCGCACTTGACTCGTGAATGGGATAAAAATGGAGCGTACGTTACATAATTTTCTTGACTTTTATTGAATCATCGACTTTCGTACATTAAATTCAGCTGGATAGTTGATAACTCACCTAACAAAAGTGCCTATGGGGACAGACGATTATCACAATATATAGGTGTGGTATATCCGTCACGAAGGTCACTAGTTTAGACACGTGTTCATCAAATCAGAACCGTCGGGTTCGAGGTCATAATTAATTAAGCAATAACAGTGATTAAAATTAGAGATCCTTGTAATTTCAGTGTCCTCATAAATACCGATAGGCATAAAATCGTATATATCAAAGTCACTACTTACTGCCATTCGGTACTTGTGAGGACATCAGGTGGTATCGATCGGGTGGTCCTCCTAAATACCGATAGGCATAAAAGCGTATATATCGAAGTCACTACTTACAGCTATTCGGTACTTGTGAGGACATCGGGTGGTCTAGATTTTCTTTCCATTAAAAAAAAATGTCAATAAGATGCCGCTTCATGGAGTTACTTTGATCCCCCACTTTTCTCAAAACTCCTACTTTTCTATTTTCTGTCCGCCAAAATTATTCAATGTTAATTCAGCATCCTTCTAATGCATATGACTTGAGGGCAATGGATACATCTGGGGATATTATGACTAATAATCGCACTTGACTAGTGAATGGGATAAAAATGGAGCGTACGTTACATATTTTTCTTGGCTTTTATTGACTCATCGACTTTCGTACATGAGATTCAGCTGGATAGTTGATGACTCACCTAACAAAAGTGCGTATGGGGACAGACGATTATCACAATATATGTGTGTGGTATATCCGTCACGAAGATCACTAGTATAGACGAGTGTTCATCAAATAGAAAACGTCGGTTTCGAGGTCATAATTAATTAAGCAATAACAGTGGCTAAAATTAAAGATCCTTGTAATTTCAGTGTCCTCATAAATACTGATAGGCATAAAATCGTAGATATCAAAGTCACTACTTATTGCCATTTGGTACTTGTGAGGACATCAGGTGGTATCGATCGGGTGGTCCTCATAAATACCGATAGGCATAAAATCGTAGATATCGAAGTCACTACTTACTGCTATTCGGTACTTGTGAGGACATCGGGTGGTCTAGATTTTCTTTCAATTAAAAAAAAACGGCAATAAAATGCCACTTCATGGAGTTACTTTAATTCGCTAACCTTTCTCCAAACTCCTACTTTTTTATTTTCTGTCAGTTAAAATTATTCAATGTTAATTCAGCTTCCTTCTAATGCATATGACTTGGGGGCGATGGATACATCTGGGGATATTATGACTAAGAATCGCACTTGACTAGTGAATGGGATAAAAATGGAGCGTACGTTACATATTTTTCTTGACTTTTATTGAATCATCGACTTTCGTACATTAAATTCAGCTGGATAGTTGATGACTCACCCAACAAAAGTGCCTATGGGGACAGACGATTATCACAATATATGCGTGTAGTATATCCATCACGAAGGTCACTAGTATAGTCACGTGTTCATCAAATATGAAACGTCGGTTTCGAGGTCATAACTCATTAAACACTAAAAGTGGCTAAAATTAGAAATCCTTGTAATGTCAGTGTCCTCATAAATACCGATAGGCATAAAATCGTTTATATCAAAGTCACTACTTACTGCTATTCAGTACTTGTGAGGACATCAGGTGGTATCGATCAGGTGGTCCTCATAAATACCGATAGGCATAAAATCGTATATATCGAAGTCACTACTTACTGCTATTCGGTACTTGTGAGGACATCGGGTGGTCTAGATTTTCTTTCCATTAAAAAAAAAACGGCAATAGGATGCCACTTCATGGAGTTACTTTGATTCGCTAACCTTTCTCCAAACTCCTACTTTTTTATTGTCTGTCAGCCAAAATTATTCAATGTTAATTCAGCATGCTTCTAATGCATATGACTTGAGGGCAATGGATACATCTGGGGATATTATGACTAATAATCGCACTTGACTAGTGAATGGGATAAAAATGGAGCGTACGTTACATATTTTTCTTGGCTTTTATTGAGTCATCGACTTTCGTACATGAGATTCAGCTGGATAGTTGATGACTCACCTAACAAAAGTGCGTATGGGGACAGACGATTATCACAATATATGTGTGTGGTATATCCGTCACGAAGGTCACTAGTATAGACACGTGTTCATCAAATAGGAAACGTCGGTTTCGAGGTCGTAATTAATTAAGCAATAACAGTGAATAAAATTAAAGATCCTTGTAATTTCAGTGTCCTCATAAATACCGATAGGCATAAAATCGTATATATCAAAGTCACTACTTACTGCCATTCGGTACCCTTGAGGACATCAGCCGGTATCGATCGGGTGGTCCTCATAAATACCGATAGGCATAAAATCGTTTATATCGAAGTCACTACTTACTGCTATTCGGTACTTGTGAGGACATCGGGTGGTCTAGATTTTCTTTCCATTAAAAAAAAAATGGCAATAGGATGCCACTTCATGGAGTTACTTTGATTCGCTAACCTTTCTCCAAACTCCTACTTTTTTATTGTCTGTCAGCCAAAATTATTCAATGTTAATTCAGCATGCTTCTAATGCATATGACTTGAGGGCAATGGATACATCTGGGGATATTATGACTAATAATCGCACTTGACTAGTGAATGGGATAAAAATGGAGCGTACGTTACATATTTTTCTTGGCTTTTATTGAGTCATCGACTTTCGTACATGAGATTCAGCTGGATAGTTGATGACTCACCTAACAAAAGTGCGTATAGGGACAGACGATTATCACAATATATGTGTGTGGTATATCCGTCACGAAGATCACTAGTATAGACGAGTGTTCATCAAATAGAAAACGTCGGTTTCGAGGTCATAATTAATTAAGCAATAACAGTGGCTAAAATTAAAGATCCTTGTAATTTCAGTGTCCTCATAAATACTGATAGGCATAAAATCGTATATATCAAAGTCACTACTTACTGCCATTTGGTACTTGTGAGGACATCAGGTGGTATCGATCGGGTGGTCCTCATAAATACCGATAGGCATAAAATCGTATATATCGAAGTCACTACTTACTGCTATTCGGTACTTGTGAGGACATCGGGTGGTCTAGATTTTCTTTCCATTAAGAAAAAATGGCAATAAGATTTCGCTTCATGGAGTGACTTTGATCCCCCACTTTTCTCAAAGCTCCTACTTTTTTATTTTCTGTCAGCTAAAATTATTTAATGTTAATTCAGCATCCTTCTAGTGCATATGACTTCAGGGCGATGTATACATCTTGGGATATTATGACTAAGAATCGCACTTGACTCGTGAATGGGATAAAAATGGAGCGTACGTTACATATTTTTCTTGACTGTTATTGAATCATCGACTTTCGTACATTAGATTCAGCTGGATAGTTGATGACTCACCTAACAAAAGTGCCTATGGGGACAGACGATTATCACAATATATATGTGTGGTATATCCGTCACGAAGGTCACTAGTATAGACACGTGTTCATCAAATCAGAACCGTCGGTTTCGCGGTCATAATGAATTAAGCAATAACAGTGATTAAAATTAGAGATCCTTGTAATTTCAGTGTCCTCATAAATACCGATAGGCATAAAATCGTATATATCAAAGTCACTACTTACTGCCATTCGGTACTTGTAAGGACATCAGGTGGTATCGATCGGGTGGTCCTCAGAAATACCGATAGGCATAAAATCGTATATATCGAAGTCACTACTTACTGCTATTCGGTTTTTGTGAGGACATCCGGTGGTCTAGATTTTCTTTCCATTAAAAAAAAACAGTAATAAGATGCTACTTCATGGAGTTACTTTGATCCCCCACTTTTCTCAAAACTCCTACTTTTTTATTTTCTGTCCGCAAAAATCATTCAATGTTAATTCAGCATCCTTCTTATGCATAAGACTTGAGGGCAATGGATACATCTGGGGATATTATGACTAATAATCGCACTTGACTCGTGAATGGGATAAAAATCATCGACTTTCGTACATGAGATTCAGCTGGATAGTTGATGACTCACCTAATAAAAGTGCGTATGGGGACAGACGATTATCACAATATATGGGTGTGGTATATCCGTCACGAAGGTCACTAGTATAGACACGTGTTCATCAAATCGGAACCGTCGGTTTCGAGGTCATAATTAATTAAGCAATAACAGTGGCTAAAATTAGAGATACTTGTAATTTCAGTGTCCTCATAAATACCGATAGGCATAAAATGGTATATATCAAAGTCACTACTTACTGCTATTCGGTACTTGTGAGGACATCAGGTGGTATCGATCGGGTGGTCCTCATAAATACCGATAGGCATAAAATTGTATATATCGAAGTCACTACTTACTGCTATTCGGTACTTGTGAGGACATCGGGTGGTCTAGATTTTCTTTCCATTAAAAAAAAACGGCAATAAGATGCCACTTCATGGAGTTACTTTGATTCGCTAACCTTCTCCAAACTCCTACTTTTTTATTGTCTGTCAGCCAAAATTATTCAATGTTTATTCAGCATCCTTCTAATGCATATGACTTGAGGGCAATGGATACATCTGGGGATATTATGACTAATAATCGCACTTGACTAGTGAATGGGATGAAAATGGAGCGTACTTTACATATTTTTCTTGACTTTTATTGAGTCATCGTCTTTCGTACATGAGATTCAGCTGGATAGTTGATGACTCACCTAACAAAAGTGCGTATGTGGACACACAATTATCACATTATATGGGTGTGGTATATCCGTCACAAAGGTCACTAGTATAGACACGTGTTCATCAAATAGGAAACGTCGGTTTCGAGGTCATAATTAATTAAGCAATATCAGTGATTAAAATTAAAGATCCTTGGAATTTCAGTGTCCTCATAAATACCGATAGGCATAAAATTGTATATATCAAAGTCACTACTTACTGCCATTCGGTACTTGTGAGGACATCAGGTGGTATCGATCGGGTGGTCCTCATAAATATCGATATGTATGAAATCGTATATATCGAAGTCACTACTTACTGCTATTCGGTACTTGTGATGACATCGGGTGGTCTAGATTTTCTTTCCATTAAAAAAAAAACGGCAATAAGATGCCACTTCATGGAGTTACTTTAATTCGCTAACCTTTCTCCAAACTCCTACTTTTTTATTTTCTGTCAGCTAAAATTATTCAATGTTAATTCAGCATCCTTCTAATGCATATGACTTGAGGGCGATGGATACATCTGGGGATATTATGACTAAGAATCGCACTTGACTCGTGAATGGGATAAAAATGGAGCATTCGTTACATAATTTTCTTGACTTTTATTGAATCATCGACTTTCGTACATTAAATTCAGCTGGATAGTTGATAACTCACCTAACAAAGTGCCTATGGGGACAGACGATTATCACAATATATAGGTGTGGTATATCCGTCACGAAGGTCACTAGTATAGACACGTGTTCATCAAATATGAAACGTCGGTTTCGAGGTCATAACTCATTAAACACTAAAAGTGGCTAAAATTAGAAATCCTTGTAATGTCAGTGTCCTCATAAATACCGATAGGCATAAAATCGTTTATATCAAAGTCACTACTTACTGCTATTCAGTACTTGTGAGGACATCAGGTGGTATCGATCAGGTGGTCCTCATAAATACCGATAGGCATAAAATCATATATATCGGAGTCACTACTTACTGCTATTCGGTACTTGTGAAGACATCGGGTGGTCTAGATTTTCTTTCCATTAAAAAAAAATGGCAATAAGATTTCGCTTCATGGAGTTACTTTGATCCCCCACTTTTCTCAAAGCTCCTACTTTTTCATTTTCTGTCAGCTAAACCTATTTAATGTTAATTCAGCATCCTTCTAATGCATATGACTTGAGGGCGATGTATACATCTTGGGATATTATTACTAAGAATCGCACTTGACTCGTGAATGGGATAAAAATGGAGCGTACGTTACATATTTTTCTTGACTGTTATTGAATCATCGACTTTCGTACATTAGATTCAGCTGGATAGTTGATGACTCACCTAACAAAAGTGCCTATGGGGACAGACGATTATCACAATATATATGTGTGGTATATCCGTCACGAAGGTCACTAGTATAGACACGTGTTCATCAAATCAGAACCGTCGGTTTCGAGGTCATAATGAATTAAGCAATAACAGTGATTAAAATTAGAGATCCTTGTAATTTCAGTGTCCTCATAAATACCGATAGGCATAAAATCGTATATATCAAAGTCACTACTTACTGCCATTCGGTACTTGCAAGTACATCAGGTGGTATCGATCGGGTGGTCCTCAGAAATACCGATAGGCATAAAAGCGTATATATCGAAGTCACTACTTACTGCTATTCGGTACTTGTGAGGACATCGGGTGGTCTAGATTTTCTTTCCATTAAAAAAAAACGGCAATAAGATGCCACTTCATGGAGTTACTTTTATTCGCTAACCTTTCTCCAAACTCCTACTTTTTATTGTCTGTCAGACAAAACTATTCAATGTTAATTCAGCATCCTTCTAATGCATATGACTTGAGGGCAATGAATACATCTGGGGATATTATGACTAATAATCGCACTTGACTAGTGAATGGGATAAAAATGGAGCGTACGTTACATATTTTTCTTGGCTTTTATTGAGTCATCGACTTTCGTACATGAGATTCAGCTGGATAGTTGATGACTCACCTAACAAAAGTGCGTATGGGGACAGACGATTATCACAATATATGTGTGTGGTATATCCGTCACGAAGGTCACTAGTATAGACACGTGTTCATCAAATAGGAAACGTCGGTTTCGAGGTCGTAATTAATTAAGCAATAACAGTGAATAAAATTAAAGATCCTTGTAATTTCAGTGTCCTCATAAATACCGATAGGCATAAAATCGTATATATCAAAGTCACTACTTACTGCCATTCGGTACCCTTGAGGACATCAGCCGGTATCGATCGGGTGGTCCTCATAAATACCGATAGGCATAAAATCGTTTATATCGAAGTCACTACTTACTGCTATTCGGTACTTGTGAGGACATCGGGTGGTCTAGATTTTCTTTCCATTAAAAAAAAAATGGCAATAGGATGCCACTTCATGGAGTTACTTTGATTCGCTAACCTTTCTCCAAACTCCTACTTTTTTATTGTCTGTCAGCCAAAATTATTCAATGTTAATTCAGCATGCTTCTAATGCATATGACTTGAGGGCAATGGATACATCTGGGGATATTATGACTAATAATCGCACTTGACTAGTGAATGGGATAAAAATGGAGCGTACGTTACATATTTTTCTTGGCTTTTATTGAGTCATCGACTTTCGTACATGAGATTCAGCTGGATAGTTGATGACTCACCTAACAAAAGTGCGTATAGGGACAGACGATTATCACAATATATGTGTGTGGTATATCCGTCACGAAGATCACTAGTATAGACGAGTGTTCATCAAATAGAAAACGTCGGTTTCGAGGTCATAATTAATTAAGCAATAACAGTGGCTAAAATTAAAGATCCTTGTAATTTCAGTGTCCTCATAAATACTGATAGGCATAAAATCGTATATATCAAAGTCACTACTTACTGCCATTTGGTACTTGTGAGGACATCAGGTGGTATCGATCGGGTGGTCCTCATAAATACCGATAGGCATAAAATCGTATATATCGAAGTCACTACTTACTGCTATTCGGTACTTGTGAGGACATCGGGTGGTCTAGATTTTCTTTCCATTAAAAAAAAATGGCAATAAGATTTCGCTTCATGGAGTGACTTTGATCCCCCACTTTTCTCAAAGCTCCTACTTTTTTATTTTCTGTCAGCTAAAATTATTTAATGTTAATTCAGCATCCTTCTAGTGCATATGACTTCAGGGCGATGTATACATCTTGGGATATTATGACTAAGAATCGCACTTGACTCGTGAATGGGATAAAAATGGAGCGTACGTTACATATTTTTCTTGACTGTTATTGAATCATCGACTTTCGTACATTAGATTCAGCTGGATAGTTGATGACTCACCTAACAAAAGTGCCTATGGGGACAGACGATTATCACAATATATATGTGTGGTATATCCGTCACGAAGGTCACTAGTATAGACACGTGTTCATCAAATCAGAACCGTCGGTTTCGCGGTCATAATGAATTAAGCAATAACAGTGATTAAAATTAGAGATCCTTGTAATTTCAGTGTCCTCATAAATACCGATAGGCATAAAATCGTATATATCAAAGTCACTACTTACTGCCATTCGGTACTTGTAAGGACATCAGGTGGTATCGATCGGGTGGTCCTCAGAAATACCGATAGGCATAAAATCGTATATATCGAAGTCACTACTTACTGCTATTCGGTTTTTGTGAGGACATCCGGTGGTCTAGATTTTCTTTCCATTAAAAAAAAACAGTAATAAGATGCTACTTCATGGAGTTACTTTGATCCCCCACTTTTCTCAAAACTCCTACTTTTTTATTTTCTGTCCGCAAAAATCATTCAATGTTAATTCAGCATCCTTCTTATGCATAAGACTTGAGAGCAATGGATACATCTGGGGATATTATGACTAATAATCGCACTTGACTCGTGAATGGGATAAAAATCATCGACTTTCGTACATGAGATTCAGCTGGATAGTTGATGACTCACCTAATAAAAGTGCGTATGGGGACAGACGATTATCACAATATATGGGTGTGGTATATCCGTCACGAAGGTCACTAGTATAGACACGTGTTCATCAAATCGGAACCGTCGGTTTCGAGGTCATAATTAATTAAGCAATAACAGTGGCTAAAATTAGAGATACTTGTAATTTCAGTGTCCTCATAAATACCGATAGGCATAAAATGGTATATATCAAAGTCACTACTTACTGCTATTCGGTACTTGTGAGGACATCAGGTGGTATCGATCGGGTGGTCCTCATAAATACCGATAGGCATAAAATTGTATATATCGAAGTCACTACTTACTGCTATTCGGTACTTGTGAGGACATCGGGTGGTCTAGATTTTCTTTCCATTAAAAAAAAACGGCAATAAGATGCCACTTCATGGAGTTACTTTGATTCGCTAACCTTCTCCAAACTCCTACTTTTTTATTGTCTGTCAGCCAAAATTATTCAATGTTTATTCAGCATCCTTCTAATGCATATGACTTGAGGGCAATGGATACATCTGGGGATATTATGACTAATAATCGCACTTGACTAGTGAATGGGATGAAAATGGAGCGTACTTTACATATTTTTCTTGACTTTTATTGAGTCATCGTCTTTCGTACATGAGATTCAGCTGGATAGTTGATGACTCACCTAACAAAAGTGCGTATGTGGACACACAATTATCACATTATATGGGTGTGGTATATCCGTCACAAAGGTCACTAGTATAGACACGTGTTCATCAAATAGGAAACGTCGGTTTCGAGGTCATAATTAATTAAGCAATATCAGTGATTAAAATTAAAGATCCTTGGAATTTCAGTGTCCTCATAAATACCGATAGGCATAAAATTGTATATATCAAAGTCACTACTTACTGCCATTCGGTACTTGTGAGGACATCAGGTGGTATCGATCGGGTGGTCCTCATAAATATCGATATGTATGAAATCGTATATATCGAAGTCACTACTTACTGCTATTCGGTACTTGTGATGACATCGGGTGGTCTAGATTTTCTTTCCATTAAAAAAAAAACGGCAATAAGATGCCACTTCATGGAGTTACTTTAATTCGCTAACCTTTCTCCAAACTCCTACTTTTTTATTTTCTGTCAGCTAAAATTATTCAATGTTAATTCAGCATCCTTCTAATGCATATGACTTGAGGGCGATGGATACATCTGGGGATATTATGACTAAGAATCGCACTTGACTCGTGAATGGGATAAAAATGGAGCGTTCGTTACATAATTTTCTTGACTTTTATTGAATCATCGACTTTCGTACATTAAATTCAGCTGGATAGTTGATAACTCACCTAACAAAGTGCCTATGGGGACAGACGATTATCACAATATATAGGTGTGGTATATCCGTCACGAAGGTCACTAGTATAGACACGTGTTCATCAAATATGAAACGTCGGTTTCGAGGTCATAACTCATTAAACACTAAAAGTGGCTAAAATTAGAAATCCTTGTAATGTCAGTGTCCTCATAAATACCGATAGGCATAAAATCGTTTATATTAAAGTCACTACTTACTGCTATTCAGTACTTGTGAGGACATCAGGTGGTATCGATCAGGTGGTCCTCATAAATACCGATAGGCATAAAATCATATATATCGGAGTCACTACTTACTGCTATTCGGTACTTGTGAAGACATCGGGTGGTCTAGATTTTCTTTCCATTAAAAAAAAATGGCAATAAGATTTCGCTTCATGGAGTTACTTTGATCCCCCACTTTTCTCAAAGCTCCTACTTTTTCATTTTCTGTCAGCTAAACCTATTTAATGTTAATTCAGCATCCTTCTAATGCATATGACTTGAGGGCGATGTATACATCTTGGGATATTATTACTAAGAATCGCACTTGACTCGTGAATGGGATAAAAATGGAGCGTACGTTACATATTTTTCTTGACTGTTATTGAATCATCGACTTTCGTACATTAGATTCAGCTGGATAGTTGATGACTCACCTAACAAAAGTGCCTATGGGGACAGACGATTATCACAATATATATGTGTGGTATATCCGTCACGAAGGTCACTAGTATAGACACGTGTTCATCAAATCAGAACCGTCGGTTTCGAGGTCATAATGAATTAAGCAATAACAGTGATTAAAATTAGAGATCCTTGTAATTTCAGTGTCCTCATAAATACCGATAGGCATAAAATCGTATATATCAAAGTCACTACTTACTGCCATTCGGTACTTGCAAGTACATCAGGTGGTATCGATCGGGTGGTCCTCAGAAATACCGATAGGCATAAAAGCGTATATATCGAAGTCACTACTTACTGCTATTCGGTACTTGTGAGGACATCGGGTGGTCTAGATTTTCTTTCCATTAAAAAAAAACGGCAATAAGATGCCACTTCATGGAGTTACTTTTATTCGCTAACCTTTCTCCAAACTCCTACTTTTTATTGTCTGTCAGACAAAACTATTCAATGTTAATTCAGCATCCTTCTAATGCATATGACTTGAGGGCAATGAATACATCTGGGGATATTATGACTAATAATCGCACTTGACTAGTGAATGGGATAAAAATGGAGCGTACGTTACATATTTTTCTTGACTTTTATTGAGTCATCGTCTTTCGTACATGAGATTCAGCTGGATAGTTGATGACTCACCTAACAAAAGTGCGTATGTGGACACACAATTATCACATTATATGGGTGTGGTATATCCGTCACGAAGGTCACTAGTATAGACACGTGTTCATCAAATCAGAACCGTCGGTTTCGAGGTCATAATGAATTAAGCAATAACAGTGATTAAAATTAGAGATCCTTGTAATTTCAGTGTCCTCATAAATACCGATAGGCATAAAATCGTATATATCAAAGTCACTACTTACTGCCATTCGGTACTTGCAAGTACATCAGGTGGTATCGATCGGGTGGTCCTCAGAAATACCGATAGGCATAAAAGCGTATATATCGAAGTCACTACTTACTGCTATTCGGTACTTGTGAGGACATCGGGTGGTCTAGATTTTCTTTCCATTAAAAAAAAACGGCAATAAGATGCCACTTCATGGAGTTACTTTTATTCGCTAACCTTTCTCCAAACTCCTACTTTTTTATTTTCTGTCAGCTAAAATTATTCAATGTTAATTCAGCATCCTTCTAATGCATAGGACTTGAGGGCGATGGATACATCTGGGGATATTATGACTAAGAATCGCACTTGACTCGTGAATTGGATAAAAATGGAGCGTACGTTACATAATTTTTTTGACTTTTCATGAATCATCGACTTTCGTACATTAAATTCAGCTGGATAGTTGATGACTCACCCAACAAAAGTGCCTATGGGGAAAGACGATTATCACAATATATGCGTGTAGTATATCCATCACGAAGGTCACTAGTATAGACACGTGTTCATCAAATATGAAACGTCGGTTTCGAGGTCATAACTCATTAAACACTAAAAGTGGCTAAAATTAGAAATCCTTGTAATGTCAGTGTCCTCATAAATACCGATAGGCATAAAATCGTTTATATCAAAGTCACTACTTACTGCTATTCAGTACTTGTGAGGACATCAGGTGGTATCGATCGGGTGGTCCTCATAAATACCGATAGGCATAAAATCGTATATATCGAAGTCACTACTTACTGCTATTCGGTACTTGTGAGGACATCGGGTGGTCTAGATTTTCTTTCCATTGAAAAAAAATGGCAATAAGATTTCGCTTCATGGAGTTACTTTGATCCCCCACTTTTCTCAAAGCTCCTACTTTTTTATTTTCTGTCAGCTAAAATTATTTAATGTTAATTCAGCCTCCTTCTAATGCATATGACTTGAGGGCGATGTATACATCTTGGGATATTATGACTAAGAATCGCACTTGACTCGGGAATGGGATAAAAATGGAGCGTACGTTACATATTTTTCTTGACTGTTATTGAATCATCGACTTTCGTACATTAGATTCAGCTGGATAGTTGATGACTCACCTAACAAAAGTGCTTATGGGGACAGACGATTATCACAATATATATGTGTGGTATATCCGTCACGAAGGTCACTAGTATAGACACGTGTTCATCAAATATGAAACGTCGGTTTGAGGTCATAACTCATTAAACACTAAAAGTGGCTAAAATTAGAAATCCTTGTAATGTCAGTGTCCTCATAAATACCGATAGGCATAAAATCGTATATATCAAAGTCACTACTTACTGCCATTCAGTACTTGTGAGGACATCAGGTGGTATCGATCGGGTGGTCCTCATAAATACCGATAGGCATAAAATCGTTTATATCGAAGTCACTACTTACTGCTATTCGGCACTTGTGAGGACATCCGGTGGTCTAGATTCTCTTTCCATTAAAAAAAATGGCAATGAGATGCCACTTCATGGAGTTACTTTGATCCCCCACTTTTTTTAAAACTCCTCCTTTTCTGTTTTCTGTCCGCAAAAATTGTTCAATGTTAATTCAGCATTCTTCTAATGCATATGACTTGAGGGCAATGGATACATCAGAGGATATTATGACTAATAATCGCACTTGACTAGTGAATGGGATAAAAATCATCGACTTTCGTACATGAGATTCAGCTGGATAGTTGATGACTCACCTAATAAAAATTCGTATGGGGACAGACGATTATCACAATATATGGGTGTGGTATATCCGTCACGAAGGTCACTAGTATAGACACGTGTTCATCAAATAGGAAACGTCGGTTTCGAGGTCGTAATTAATTAAGCAATAACAGTGAATAAAATTAAAGATCCTTGTAATTTCAGTGTCCTCATAAATACGGATAGGCATAAAATCGTATATATCAAAGTCACTACTTACTGCCATTCGGTACCCTTGAGGACTTCAGGTGGTATCGACCGGGTGGTCCTCATAAATACCGATAGGCATAAAATCGTTTATATCGAAGTCACTACTTACTGCTATTCGGTACTTGTGAGGACATCGGGTGGTCTAGATTTTCTTTCCATTAAAAAAAAAACGGCAATAGGATGCCACTTCATGGAGTTACTTTGATTCGATAACCTTTCTCCAAACTCCTACTTTTTTATTGTCTGTCAGCCAAAATTATTCAATGTTAATTCAGCATCCTTCTAATGCATATGACTTGAGGGCAATGAATACATCTGGGGATATTATGACTAATAATCGCACTTGACTAGTGAATGGGATAAAAATGGAGCGTACGTTACATATTTTTCTTGACTTTTATTGAGTCATCGTCTTTCGTACATGAGATTCAGCTGGATAGTTGATGACTCACCTAACAAAAGTGCGTATGTGGACACACAATTATCACATTATATGGGTGTGGTATATCCGTCACGAAGGTCACTAGTATAGAGACGTGTTCATCAAATAGGAAACGTCGGTTTCGAGGTCATAATTAATTAAGCAATATCAGTGATTAAAATTAAAGATCCTTGTAATTTCAGTGTCCTCATAAATACCGATAGGCATAAAATTGTATATATCAAAGTCACTACTTACTGCCATTCGGTACTTGTGAGGACATCAGGTGGTATCGATCGGGTGGTCCTCATAAATACCGATAGGCATAAAATTGTATATATCGAAGTCACTACTTACTGCTATTCGGTACTTGTGAGGACATCGGGTGGTCTAGATTTTTTTTCCATTAAAAAAAAAACGGCAATAAGATGCCACTTCATGGAGTTACTTTGATTCGCTAACCTTCTCCAAACTCCTACTTTTTTATTGTCTGTCAGCCAAAATTATTCAATGTTTATTCAGCATCCTTCTAATGCATATGACTTGAGGGCAACGGATACATCTGGGGATATTATGACTAATAATCGCACTTGACTAGTGAATGGGATGAAAATGGAGCGTACTTTACATATTTTTCTTGACTTTTATTGAGTCATCGTCTTTCGTACATGAGATTCAGCTGGATAGTTGATGACTCACCTAACAAAAGTGCGTATGTGGACACACAATTATCACATTATATGGGTGTGGTATATCCGTCACGAAGGTCACTAGTATAGACACGTGTTCATCAAATAGGAAACGTCGGTTTCGAGGTCATAATTAATTAAGCAATATCAGTGATTAAAATTAAAGATCCTTGTAATTTCAGTGTCCTCATAAATACCGATAGGCATAAAATTGTATATATCAAAGTCACTACTTACTGCCATTCGGTACTTGTGAGGACATCAGGTGGTATCGATCGGGTGGTCCTCATAAATATCGATATGTATGAAATCGTATATATCGAAGTCACTACTTACTGCTATTCGGTACTTGTGAGGACATCGGGTGGTCTAGATTTTCTTTCCATTAAAAAAAAAACGGCAATAAGATGCCACTTCATGGAGTTACTTTAATTCGCTAACCTTTCTCCAAACTCCTACTTTTTTATTTTCTGTCAGCTAAAATTATTCAATGTTAATTCAGCATCCTTCTAATGCATAGGACTTGAGGGCGATGGATACATCTGGGGATATTATGACTAAGAATCGCACTTGACTCGTGAATTGGATAAAAATGGAGCGTACGTTACATAATTTTTTTGACTTTTAATGAATCATCGACTTTCGTACATTAAATTCAGCTGGATAGTTGATAACTCACCTAACAAAAGTGCCTATGGGGACAGACGATTATCACAATATATAGGTGTGGTATATCCGTAACGAAGGTCACTAGTTTAGACACGTGTTCATCAAATCAGAACCGTCGGGTTCGAGGTCATAATTAATTAAGCAATAACAGTGATTAAAATTAGAGATGCTTGTAATTTCAGTGTCCTCATAAATACCGATAGGCATAAAATCGTATATATCAAAGTCACTACTTACTGCCATTCGGTTCTTGTGAGGACATCAGGTGGTATCGATCGGGTGGTCCTCCTAAATACCGATAGGCATAAAATCGTAGATATCGAAGTCACTACTTACTGCTATTCGGTACTTGTGAGGACATCGGGTGGTCTAGATTTTCTTTCAATTAAAAAAAAACGGCAATAGGATGCCACTTCATGGAGTTACTTTGATTCGCTAACCTTTCTCCAAACTCCTACTTTTTTATTGTCTGTCAGTTAAAATTATTCAATGTTAATTCAGCTTCCTTCTAATGCATATGACTTGAGGGCGATGGATACATCTGGGGATATTATGACTAAGAATCGCACTTGACTAGTGAATGGGATAAAAATGTAGCGTACGTTACATATTTTTCTTGACTTTTATTGAGTCATCGTCTTTCGTACATGAGATTCAGCTGGATAGTTGATGACTCACCCAACAAAAGTGCCTATGGGGACAGACGATTATCACAATATATGCGTGTAGTATATCCATCACGAAGGTCACTAGTATAGACACGTGTTCATCAAATATGAAACGTCGGTTTCGAGGTCATAACTCATTAAACACTAAAAGTGGCTAAAATTAGAAATCCTTGTAATGTCAGTGTCCTCATAAATACCGATAGGCATAAAATCGTTTATATCAAAGTCACTACTTACTGCTATTCAGTACTTGTGAGGACATCAGGTGGTATCGATCAGGTGGTCCTCATGAATACCGATAGGCATAAAATCGTATATATCGAAGTCACTACTTACTGCTATTCGGTACTTGTGAGGACATCGGGTGGTCTAGATTTTCTTTCCATTAAAAAAAAAACGGCAATAGGATGCCACTTCATGGAGTTACTTTGATTCGCTAACCTTTCTCCAAACTCCTACTTTTTTATTGTCTGTCAGCCAAAATTATTCAATGTTAATTCAGCATGCTTCTAATGCATATGACTTGAGGGCGATGTATACATCTTGGGATATTATGACTAAGAATCGCACTTGACTCGTGAATGGGATAAAAATGGAGCGTACGTTACATATTTTTCTTGACTGTTATTGAATCATCGACTTTCGTACATTAGATTCAGCTGGATAGTTGATGACTCACCTAACAAAAGTGCCTATGGGGACAGACGATTATCACAATATATATGTGTGGTATATCCGTCACGAAGGTCACTAGTATAGACACGTGTTCATCAAATCAGAACCGTCGGTTTCGAGGTCATAATGAATTAAGCAATAACAGTGATTAAAATTAGAGATCCTTGTAATTTCAGTGTCCTCATAAATACCGATAGGCATAAAATCGTATATATCAAAGTCACTACTTACTGCCATTCGGTACTTGCAAGTACATCAGGTGGTATCGATCGGGTGGTCCTCAGAAATACCGATAGGCATAAAAGCGTATATATCGAAGTCACTACTTACTGCTATTCGGTACTTGTGAGGACATCGGGTGGTCTAGATTTTCTTTCCATTAAAAAAAAACGGCAATAAGATGCCACTTCATGGAGTTACTTTTATTCGCTAACCTTTCTCCAAACTCCTACTTTTTATTGTCTGTCAGACAAAACTATTCAATGTTAATTCAGCATCCTTCTAATGCATATGACTTGAGGGCAATGAATACATCTGGGGATATTATGACTAATAATCGCACTTGACTAGTGAATGGGATAAAAATGGAGCGTACGTTACATATTTTTCTTGACTTTTATTGAGTCATCGTCTTTCGTACATGAGATTCAGCTGGATAGTTGATGACTCACCTAACAAAAGTGCGTATGTGGACACACAATTATCACATTATATGGGTGTGGTATATCCGTCACGAAGGTCACTAGTATAGACACGTATTCATCAAATAGGAAACGTCGGTTTCGAGGTCATAATTAATTAAGCAATATCAGTGATTAAAATTAAAAATCCTTGTAATTTCAGTGTCCTCATAAATACCGATTGGCATAAAATTGTATATATCAAAGTCACTACTTACTGCCATTCGGTACTTGTGAGGACATCAGGTGGTATCGATCGGGTGGTCCTCATAAATATCGATATGTATGAAATCGTATATATCGAAGTCACTACTTACTGCTATTCGGTACTTGTGAGGACATCGGGTGGTCTAGATTTTCTTTCCATTAAAAAAAAACGGCAATAAGATGCCACTTCATGGAGTTACTTTAATTCGCTAACCTTTTTCCAAACTCCTACTTTTTTATTTTCTGTCAGCTAAAATTATTCAATGTTAATTCAGCATCCTTCTAATGCATAGGACTTGAGGGCGATGGATACATCTGGGGATATTATGACTAAGAATCGCACTTGACTCGTGAATGGGATAAAAATGGAGCGTACGTTACATAATTTTCTTGACTTTTATTGAATCATCGACTTTCGTACATTAAATTCAGCTGGATAGTTGATAACTCACCTAACAAAAGTGCCTATGGGGACAGACGATTATCACAATATATAGGTGTGGTATATCCGTCACGAAGGTCACTAGTTTAGACACGTGTTCATCAAATCAGAACCGTCGGGTTCGAGGTCATAATTAATTAAGCAATAACAGTGATTAAAATTAGAGATCCTTGTAATTTCAGTGTCCTCATAAATACCGATAGGCATAAAATCGTATATATCAAAGTCACTACTTACTGCCATTCGGTACTTGTGAGGACATCAGGTGGTATCGATCGGGTGGTCCTCCTAAATACCGATAGGCATAAAAGCGTATATATCGAAGTCACTACTTACTGCTATTCGGTACTTGTGAGGACATCCGGTGGTCTAGATTTTCTTTCCATTAAAAAAAAATGTCAATAAGATGCTGCTTCATGGAGTTACTTTGATCCCCCACTTTTCTCAAAACTTCTACTTTTCTATTTTCTGTCCGCCAAAATTATTCAATGTTAATTCAGCATCCTTCTAATGCATATGACTTGAGGGCAATGGATACATCTGGGGATATTATGACTAATAATCGCACTTGACTAGTGAATGGGATAAAAATGGAGCGTACGTTACATATTTTTCTTGGCTTTTATTGACTCATCGACTTTCGTACATGAGATTCAGCTGGATAGTTGATGACTCACCTAACAAAAGTGCGTATGGGGACAGACGATTATCACAATATATGTGTGTGGTATATCCGTCACGAAGATCACTAGTATAGACGAGTGTTCATCAAATAGAAAACGTCGGTTTCGAGGTCATAATTAATTAAGCAATAACAGTGGCTAAAATTAAAGATCCTTGTAATTTCAGTGTCCTCATAAATACTGATAGGCATAAAATCGTATATATCAAAGTCACTACTTACTGCCATTTGGTACTTGTAAGGACATCAGGTGGTATCGATCGGGTGGTCCTCATAAATACCGATAGGCATAAAATCGTAGATATCGAAGTCACTACTTACTGCTATTCGGTACTTGTGAGGACATCGGGTGGTCTAGATTTTCTTTCAATTAAAAAAAAACGGCAATAAAATGCCACTTCATGGAGTTACTTTAATTCGCTAACCTTTCTCCAAACTCCTACTTTTTTATTTTCTGTCAGTTAAAATTATTCAATGTTAATTCAGCTTCCTTCTAATGCATATGACTTGAGGGCGATGGATACATCTGGGGATATTATGACTAAGAATCGCACTTGACTAGTGAATGGGATAAAAATGTAGCGTACGTTACATATTTTTCTTGACTTTTATTGAATCATCGACTTTCGTACATTAAATTCAGCTGGATAGTTGATGACTCACCCAACAAAAGTGCCTATGGGGACAGACGATTATCACAATATATGCGTGTAGTATATCCATCACGAAGGTCACTAGTATAGACACGTGTTCATCAAATATGAAACGTCGGTTTCGAGGTCATAACTCATTAAACACTAAAAGTGGCTAAAATTAGAAATCCTTGTAATGTCAGTGTCCTCATAAATACCGATAGGCATAAAATCGTTTATATCAAAGTCACTACTTACTGCTATTCAGTACTTGTGAGGACATCAAGTGGTATCGATCAGGTGGTCCTCATAAATACCGATAGGCATAAAATCGTATATATCGAAGTCACTACTTACTGCTATTCGGTACTTGTGAGGACATCGGGTGGTCTAGATTTTCTTTCCATTAAAAAAAAAACGGCAATAGGATGCCACTTCATGGAGTTACTTTGATTCGCTAACCTTTCTCCAAACTCCTACTTTTTTATTGTCTGTCAGCCAAAACTATTCAATGTTAATTCAGCATGCTTCTAATGCATATGACTTGAGGGCAATGGATACATCTGCGGATATTATGACTAATAATCGCACTTGACTAGTGAATGGGATAAAAATGGAGCGTACGTTACATATTTTTCTTGGCTTTTATTGAGTCATCGACTTTCGTACATGAGATTCAGCTGGATAGTTGATGACTCACCTAACAAAAGTGCGTATGGGGACAGACGATTATCACAATATATGTGTGTGGTATATCCGTCACGAAGGTCACTAGTATAGACACGTGTTCATCAAATAGGAAACGTCGGTTTCGAGGTCGTAATTAATTAAGCAATAACAGTGAATAAAATTAAAGATCCTTGTAATTTCAGTGTCCTCATAAATACCGATAGGCATAAAATCGTATATATCAAAGTCACTACTTACTGCCATTCGGTACCCTTGAGGACATCAGCCGGTATCGATCGGGTGGTCCTCATAAATACCGATAGGCATAAAATCGTTTATATCGAAGTCACTACTTACTGCTATTCGGTACTTGTGAGGACATCGGGTGGTCTAGATTTTCTTTCCATTAAAAAAAAAACGGCAATAGGATGCTACTTCATGGAGTTACTTTGATTCGCTAACCTTTCTCCAAACTCCTACTTTTTTATTGTCTGTCAACCAAAATTATTCAATGTTAATTCAGCATGCTTCTAATGCATATGACTTGAGGGCAATGGATACATCTGGGGATATTATGACTAATAATCGCACTTGACTCGTGAATGGGATAAAAATGGAGCGTACGTTACATATTTTTCTTGGCTTTTATTGAGTCATCGACTTTCGTACATGAGATTCAGCTGGATAGTTGATGACTCACCTAACAAAAGTGCGTATGGGGACAGACGATTATCACAATATATGTGTGTGGTATATCCGTCACGAAGATCACTAGTATAGACGAGTGTTCATCAAATAGAAAACGTCGGTTTCGAGGTCATAATTAATTAAGCAATAACAGTGGCTAAAATTAAAGATCCTTGTAATTTCAGTGTCCTCATAAATACTGATAGGCATAAAATCGTATATATCAAAGTCACTACTTACTGCCATTTGGTACTTGTGAGGACATCAGGTGGTATCGATCGGGTGGTCCTCATAAATACCGATAGGCATAAAATCGTATATATCGAAGTCACTACTTACTGCTATTCGGTACTTGTGAGGACATCCGGTGGTCTAGATTTTCTTTCCATTAAAAAAAAACAGTAATAAGATGCTACTTCATGGAGTAACTTTGATCCCCCACTTTTCTCAAAACTCCTACTTTTTTATTTTCTGTCCGCAAAAATCATTCAATGTTAATTCAGCATCCTTCTTATGCATAAGACTTGAGGGCAATGGATACATCTGGGGATATTATGACTAATAATCGCACTTGACTAGTGAATGGGATAAAAATCATCGACTTTCGTACATGAGATTCAGCTGGATAGTTGATGACTCACCTAATAAAAGTGCGTATGGGGACAGACGATTATCACAATATATGGGTGTGGTATATCCGTCACGAAGGTCACTAGTATAGACACGTGTTCATCAAATCGGAACCGTCGGTTTCGAGGTCATAATTAATTAAGCAATAACAGTGGCTAAAATTAGAGATACTTGTAATTTCAGTGTCCTCATAAATACCGATAGGCATAAAATGGTATATATCAAAGTCACTACTTACTGCCATTCGGTACTTGCAAGTACATCAGGTGGTATCGATCGGGTGGTCCTCAGAAATACCGATAAGCATAAAAGCGTATATATCGAAGTCACTACTTACTGCTATTCGGTACTTGTGAGGACATCGGGTGGTCTAGATTTTCTTTCCATTAAAAAAAAACGGCAATAAGATGCCACTTCATGGAGTTACTTTTATTCGCTAACCTTTCTCCAAACTCCTACTTTTTATTGTCTGTCAGACAAAACTATTCAATGTTAATTCAGCATCCTTCTAATGCATATGACTTGAGGGCAATGAATACATCTGGGGATATTATGACTAATAATCGCACTTGACTAGTGAATGGGATAAAAATGGAGCGTACGTTACATATTTTTCTTGACTTTTATTGAGTCATCGTCTTTCGTACATGAGATTCAGCTGGATAGTTGATGACTCACCTAACAAAAGTGCGTATGTGGACACACAATTATCACATTATATGGGTGTGGTATATCCGTCACGAAGGTCACTAGTATAGACACGTATTCATCAAATAGGAAACGTCGGTTTCGAGGTCATAATTAATTAAGCAATATCAGTGATTAAAATTAAAAATCCTTGTAATTTCAGTGTCCTCATAAATATCGATAGGCATAAAATTGTATATATCAAAGTCACTACTTACTGCCATTCGGTACTTGTGAGGACATCAGGTGGTATCGATCGGGTGGTCCTCATAAATATCGATATGTATGAAATCGTATATATCGAAGTCACTACTTACTGCTATTCGGTACTTGTGAGGACATCGGGTGGTCTAGATTTTTTTTCCATTAAAAAAAAACGGCAATAAGATGCCACTTCATGGAGTTACTTTAATTCGCTAACCTTTTTCCAAACTCCTACTTTTTTATTTTCTGTCAGCTAAAATTATTCAATGTTAATTCAGCATCCTTCTAATGCATAGGACTTGAGGGCGATGGATACATCTGGGGATATTATGACTAAGAATCGCACTTGACTCGTGAATGGGATAAAAATGGAGCGTACGTTACATAATTTTCTTGACTTTTATTGAATCATCGACTTTCGTACATTAAATTCAGCTGGATAGTTGATAACTCACCTAACAAAAGTGCCTATGGGGACAGACGATTATCACAATATATAGGTGTGGTATATCCGTCACGAAGGTCACTAGTTTAGACACGTGTTCATCAAATCAGAACCGTCGGGTTCGAGGTCATAATTAATTAAGCAATAACAGTGATTAAAATTAGAGATCCTTGTAATTTCAGTGTCCTCATAAATACCGATAGGCATAAAATCGTATATATCAAAGTCACTACTTACTGCCATTCGGTACTTGTGAGGACATCAGGTGGTATCGATCGGGTGGTCCTCCTAAATACCGATAGGCATAAAAGCGTATATATCGAAGTCACTACTTACTGCTATTCGGTACTTGTGAGGACATCGGGTGGTCTAGATTTTCTTTCCATTAAAAAAAAATGTCAATAAGATGCCGCTTCATGGAGTTACTTTGATCCCCCACTTTTCTCAAAACTTCTACTTTTCTATTTTCTGTCCGCCAAAATTATTCAATGTTAATTCAGCATCCTTCTAATGCATATGACTTGAGGGCAATGGATACATCTGGGGATATTATGACTAATAATCGCACTTGACTAGTGAATGGGATAAAAATGGAGCGTACGTTACATATTTTTCTTGGCTTTTATTGACTCATCGACTTTCGTACATGAGATTCAGCTGGATAGTTGATGACTCACCTAACAAAAGTGCGTATGGGGACAGACGATTATCACAATATATGTGTGTGGTATATCCGTCACGAAGATCACTAGTATAGACACGTGTTCATCAAATCAGAACCGTCGGGTTCGAGGTCATAATTAATTAAGCAATAACAGTGATTAAAATTAGAGATCCTTGTAATTTCAGTGTCCTCATAAATACCGATAGGCATAAAATCGTATATATCAAAGTCACTACTTACTGCCATTCGGTACTTGTGAGGACATCAGGTGGTATCGATCGGGTGGTCCTCCTAAATACCGATAGGCATAAAAGCGTATATATCGAAGTCACTACTTACTGCTATTCGGTACTTGTGAGGACATCGGGTGGTCTAGATTTTCTTTCCATTAAAAAAAAATGTCAATAAGATGCCGCTTCATGGAGTTACTTTGATCCCCCACTTTTCTCAAAACTTCTACTTTTCTATTTTCTGTCCGCCAAAATTATTCAATGTTAATTCAGCATCCTTCTAATGCATATGACTTGAGGGCAATGGATACATCTGGGGATATTATGACTAATAATCGCACTTGACTAGTGAATGGGATAAAAATGGAGCGTACGTTACATATTTTTCTTGGCTTTTATTGACTCATCGACTTTCGTACATGAGATTCAGCTGGATAGTTGATGACTCACCTAACAAAAGTGCGTATGGGGACAGACGATTATCACATTATATGTGTGTGGTATATCCGTCACGAAGATCACTAGTATAGACGAGTGTTCATCAAATAGAAAACGTCGGTTTCGAGGTCATAATTAATTAAGCAATAACAGTGGCTAAAATTAAAGATCCTTGTAATTTCAGTGTCCTCATAAATACTGATAGGCATAAAATCGTATATATCAAAGTCACTACTTACTGCCATTTGGTACTTGTGAGGACATCAGGTGGTATCGATCGGGTGGTCCTCATAAATACCGATAGGCATAAAATCGTAGATATCGAAGTCACTACATACTGCTATTCGGTACTTGTGAGGACATCGGGTGGTCTAGATTTTCTTTCAATTAAAAAAAAACGGCAATAAAATGCCACTTCATGGAGTTACTTTAATTCGCTAACCTTTCTCCAAACTCCTACTTTTTTATTTTCTGTCAGTTAAAATTATTCAATGTTAATTCAGCTTCCTTCTAATGCATATGACTTGAGGGCGATGGATACATCTGGGGATATTATGACTAAGAATCGCACTTGACTAGTGAATGGGATAAAAATGTAGCGTACGTTACATATTTTTCTTGACTTTTATTGAATCATCGACTTTCGTACATTAAATTCAGCTGGATAGTTGATGACTCACCCAACAAAAGTGCCTATGGGGACAGACGATTATCACAATATATGCGTGTAGTATATCCATCACGAAGGTCACTAGTATAGACACGTGTTCATCAAATATGAAACGTCGGTTTCGAGGTCATAACTCATTAAACACTAAAAGTGGCTAAAATTAGAAATCCTTGTAATGTCAGTGTCCTCATAAATACCGATAGGCATAAAATCGTTTATATCAAAGTCACTACTTACTGCTATTCAGTACTTGTGAGGACATCAAGTGGTATCGATCAGGTGGTCCTCATAAATACCGATAGGCATAAAATCGTATATATCGAAGTCACTACTTACTGCTATTCGGTACTTGTGAGGACATCGGGTGGTCTAGATTTTCTTTCCATTAAAAAAAAAACGGCAATAGGATGCCACTTCATGGAGTTACTTTGATTCGCTAACCTTTCTCCAAACTCCTACTTTTTTATTGTCTGTCAGCCAAAATTATTCAATGTTAATTCAGCATGCTTCTAATGCATATGACTTGAGGGCAATGGATACATCTGCGGATATTATGACTAATAATCGCACTTGACTAGTGAATGGGATAAAAATGGAGCGTACGTTACATATTTTTCTTGGCTTTTATTGAGTCATCGACTTTCGTACATGAGATTCAGCTGGATAGTTGATGACTCACCTAACAAAAGTGCGTATGGGGACAGACGATTATCACAATATATGTGTGTGGTATATCCGTCACGAAGGTCACTAGTATAGACACGTGTTCATCAAATAGGAAACGTCGGTTTCGAGGTCGTAATTAATTAAGCAATAACAGTGAATAAAATTAAAGATCCTTGTAATTTCAGTGTCCTCATAAATACCGATAGGCATAAAATCGTATATATCAAAGTCACTACTTACTGCCATTCGGTACCCTTGAGGACATCAGCCGGTATCGATCGGGTGGTCCTCATAAATACCGATAGGCATAAAATCGTTTATATCGAAATCACTACTTACTGCTATTCGGTACTTGTGAGGACATCGGGTGGTCTAGATTTTCTTTCCATTAAAAAAAAAACGGCAATAGGATGCCACTTCATGGAGTTACTTTGATTCGCTAACCTTTCTCCAAACTCCTACTTTTTTATTGTCTGTCAACCAAAATTATTCAATGTTAATTCAGCATGCTTCTAATGCATATGACTTGAGGGCAATGGATACATCTGGGGATATTATGACTAATAATCGCACTTGACTCGTGAATGGGATAAAAATGGAGCGTACGTTACATATTTTTCTTGGCTTTTATTGAGTCATCGACTTTCGTACATGAGATTCAGCTGGATAGTTGATGACTCACCTAACAAAAGTGCGTATGGGGACAGACGATTATCACAATATAAAGGGTGATTTTTTAAGAGCTTGAGAACTTTTTTTTAAAAAAAAACGCATAAAATTTGCAAAATCTCATCGGTTCTTTATTTGAAACGTTAGATTGGTCCATGACATTTACTTTTTGAAGATAATTTCATTTAAATGTTGACCGCGAATGGGCCCTAGAAAAGTTGGCAGAAAATCCGCTTTTTTATCGACAAATTTTGTTCAGCGATGAGGCTCATTTCTGGTTGAATGGCTACGTAAATAGGCAAAATTGCCGCATTTGGAGTGAAGAGCAACCAGAAGCCGTTCAAGAACTGCCCATGCATCCCGAAAAATGCACTGTTTGGTGTGGTTTGTACGCTGGTGGAATCATTGGACCGTATTTTTTCAAAGATGCTGTTGGACGCAACGTTACGGTGAATGGCGATCGCTATCGTTCGATGCTAACAAACTTTTTGTTGCCAAAAATGGAAGAACTGAACTTAGTTGACATGTGGTTTCAACAAGATGGCGCTACATGCCACACAGCTCGCGATTCTATGGCCATTTTGAGCGAAAACTTCGGAGAACAATTCATCTCAAGAAATGGCCCGGTAAGTTGGCCACCAAGATCATGCGATTTGACGCCTTTAGACTATTTTTTGTGGGGCTACGTCAAGTCTAAAGTCTACAGAAATAAGCCAGCAACTATTCCAGTTTTGGAAGACAACATTTCCGAAGAAATTCGGGCTATTCCGGCCGAAATGCTCGAAAAAGTTGCCCAAAATTGGACTTTCCGAATGGACCACCTAAGACGCAGCCGCGGTCAACATTTAAATGAAATTATCTTCAAAAAGTAAATGTCATGGACCAATCTAACGTTTCAAATAAAGAACCGATGAGATTTTGCAAATTTTATGCGTTTTTTTTTAAAAAAAAGTTCTCAAGCTCTTAAAAAATCACCCTTTATGTGTGTGGTATATCCGTCACGAAGATCACTAGTATAGACGAGTGTTCATCAAATAGAAAACGTCGGTTTCGAGGTCATAATTAATTAAGCAATAACAGTGGCTAAAATTAAAGATCCTTGTAATTTCAGTGTCCTCATAAATACTGATAGGCATAAAATCGTATATATCAAAGTCACTACTTACTGCCATTTGGTACTTGTGAGGACATCAGGTGGTATCGATCGGGTGGTCCTCATAAATACCGATAGGCATAAAATCGTATATATCGAAGTCACTACTTACTGCTATTCGGTACTTGTGAGGACATCCGGTGGTCTAGATTTTCTTTCCATTAAAAAAAAACAGTAATAAGATGCTACTTCATGGAGTAACTTTGATCCCCCACTTTTCTCAAAACTCCTACTTTTTTATTTTCTGTCCGCAAAAATCATTCAATGTTAATTCAGCATCCTTCTTATGCATAAGACTTGAGGGCAATGGATACATCTGGGGATATTATGACTAATAATCGCACTTGACTAGTGAATGGGATAAAAATCATCGACTTTCGTACATGAGATTCAGCTGGATAGTTGATGACTCACCTAATAAAAGTGCGTATGGGGACAGACGATTATCACAATATATGGGTGTGGTATATCCGTCACGAAGGTCACTAGTATAGACACGTGTTCATCAAATCGGAACCGTCGGTTTCGAGGTCATAATTAATTAAGCAATAACAGTGGCTAAAATTAGAGATACTTGTAATTTCAGTGTCCTCATAAATACCGATAGGCATAAAATCGTATATATCAAAGTCACTACTTACTGCCATTCGGTACTTGTGAGGACATCAGGTGGTATCGATCGGGTGGTCCTCCTAAATACCGATAGGCATAAAAGCGTATATATCGAAGTCACTACTTACTGCTATTCGGTACTTGTGAGGACATCGGGTGGTCTAGATTTTCTTTCCATTAAAAAAAAATGTCAATAAGATGCCGCTTCATGGAGTTACTTTGATCCCCCACTTTTCTCAAAACTTCTACTTTTCTATTTTCTGTCCGCCAAAATTATTCAATGTTAATTCAGCATCCTTCTAATGCATATGACTTGAGGGCAATGGATACATCTGGGGATTTTATGACTAATAATCGCACTTGACTAGTGAATGGGATAAAAATGGAGCGTACGTTACATATTTTTCTTGGCTTTTATTGACTCATCGACTTTCGTACATGAGATTCAGCTGGATAGTTGATGACTCACCTAACAAAAGTGCGTATGGGGACAGACGATTATCACAATATATGTGTGTGGTATATCCGTCACGAAGATCACTAGTATAGACGAGTGTTCATCAAATAGAAAACGTCGGTTTCGAGGTCATAATTAATTAAGCAATAACAGTGGCTAAAATTAAAGATCCTTGTAATTTCAGTGTCCTCATAAATACTGATAGGCATAAAATCGTATATATCAAAGTCACTACTTACTGCCATTTGGTACTTGTGAGGACATCAGGTGGTATCGATCGGGTGGTCCTCATAAATACCGATAGGCATAAAATCGTAGATATCGAAGTCACTACTTACTGCTATTCGGTACTTGTGAGGACATCGGGTGGTCTAGATTTTCTTTCAATTAAAAAAAAACGGCAATAAAATGCCACTTCATGGAGTTACTTTAATTCGCTAACCTTTCTCCAAACTCCTACTTTTTTATTTTCTGTCAGTTAAAATTATTCAATGTTAATTCAGCTTCCTTCTAATGCATATGACTTGAGGGCGATGGATACATCTGGTGATATTATGACTAAGAATCGCACTTGACTAGTGAATGGGATAAAAATGTAGCGTACGTTACATATTTTTCTTGACTTTTATTGAATCATCGACTTTCGTACATTAAATTCAGCTGGATAGTTGATGACTCACCCAACAAAAGTGCCTATGGGGACAGACGATTATCACAATATATGCGTGTAGTATATCCATCACGAAGGTCACTAGTATAGACACGTGTTCATCAAATATGAAACGTCGGTTTCGAGGTCATAACTCATTAAACACTAAAAGTGGCTAAAATTAGAAATCCTTGTAATGTCAGTGTCCTCATAAATACCGATAGGCATAAAATCGTTTATATCAAAGTCACTACTTACTGCTATTCAGTACTTGTGAGGACATCAAGTGGTATCGATCAGGTGGTCCTCATAAATACCGATAGGCATAAAATCGTATATATCGAAGTCACTACTTACTGCTATTCGGTACTTGTGAGGATATCGGGTGGTCTAGATTTTCTTTCCATTAAAAAAAAACGGCAATAAAATGCCACTTCATGGAGTTACTTTAATTCGCTAACCTTTCTCCAAACTCCTACTTTTTTATTTTCTGTCAGTTAAAATTATTCAATGTTAATTCAGCTTCCTTCTAATGCATATGACTTGAGGGCGATGGATACATCTGGGGATATTATGACTAAGAATCGCACTTGACTAGTGAATAGGATAAAAATGGAGCGTACGTTACATATTTTTCTTGACTGTTATTGAATCATCGACTTTGGTACATTAGATTCAGCTGGATAGTTGATGACTCACCTAACAAAAGTGCCTATGGGGAGAGACGATTATCACAATATATGCGTGTAGTATATCCATGACGAAGATCACTAGTATAGACACGTGTTCATCAAATATGAAACGTCGGTTTCGAGGTCATAACACATTAAACACTAAAAGTGGCTAAAATTAGAAATCCTTGTAATGTCAGTGTCCTCATAAATACCGATAGGCATAAAATCGTTTATATCAAAGTCACTACTTACTGCTATTCAGTACTTGTAAGGACATCAGGTGGTATCGATCGGGTGGTCCTCATAAATACCGATAGGCATAAAATCGTATATATCGAAATCACTACTTACTGCTATCCGGTACTTGCGAGGACATCGGGTGGTCTAGATTTTCTTTCCATTAAAAAAAAATGGCAATAAGATTTCGCTTCATGGAGTTACTTTGATCCCCCACTTTTCTCAAAGCTCCTACTTTTTTATTTTCTGTCAGCTAAAATTATTTAATGTTAATTCGGCATCCTTCTAATGCATATGACTTGAGGGCGATGTATACATCTTGGGATATTATGACTAAGAATCGCACTTGACTCGTGAATGGGATAAAAATGGAGCGTACGTTACATATTTTTCTTGACTGTTATTGAATCATCGACTTTCGTACATTAGATTCAGCTGGATAGTTGATGACTCACCTAACAAAAGTGCCTATGGGGACAGACGATTATCACAATATATATGTGTGGTATATCCGTCACGAAGATCACTAGTATAGACACGTGTTCATCAAATCAGAACCGTCGGTTTCGAGGTCATAATGAATTAAGCAATAACAGTGATTAAAATTAGAGATCCTTGTAATTTCAGTGTCCTCATAAATACCGATAGGCATAAAATCGTATATATCAAAGTCACTACTTACTGCCATTCGGTACTTGCAAGTACATCAGGTGGTATCGATCGGGTGGTCCTCAGAAATACCGATAGGCTTAAAAGCGTATATATCGAAGTCACTACTTACTGCTATTCGGTACTTGTGAGGACATCGGGTGGTCTAGATTTTCTTTCCATTAAAAAAAAACGGCAATAAGATGCCACTTCATGGAGTTACCTTTATTCGCTAACCTTTCTCCAAACTCCTACTTTTTATTGTCTGTCAGTTAAAATTATTCAATGTTAATTCAGCATCCTTCTAATGCATATGACTTGAGGGCAATGAATACATCTGGGGATATTATGACTAATAATCGCACTTGACTAGTGAATGGGATAAAAATGGAGCGTACGTTACATATTTTTCTTGACTTTTATTGAGTCATCGTCTTTCGTACATTAAATTCAGCTGGATAGTTGATAACTCACCTAACAAAAGTGCCTATGGGGACAGACGATTATCACAATATATAGGTGTGGTATATCCGTCACGAAGGTCACTAGTATAGACACGTGTTCATCAAATATGAAACGTCGGTTTCGAGGTCATAACTCATTAAACACTAAAAGTGGCTAAAATTAGAAATCCTTGTAATGTCAGTGTCCTCATAAATACCGATAGGCATAAAATCGTATATATCAAAGTCACTACTTACTGCCATTCGGTACTTGTGAGGACATCAGGTGGTATCGATCGGGTGGTCCTCCTAAATACCGATAGGCATAAAAGCGTATATATCGAAGTCACTACTTACTGCTATTCGGTACTTGTGAGGACATCGGGTGGTCTAGATTTTCTTTCCATTAAAAAAAAATGTCAATAAGATGCCGCTTCATGGAGTTACTTTGATCCCCCACTTTTCTCAAAACTTCTACTTTTCTATTTTCTGTCCGCCAAAATTATTCAATGTTAATTCAGCATCCTTCTAATGCATATGACTTGAGGGCAATGGATACATCTGGGGATATTATGACTAATAATCGCACTTGACTAGTGAATGGGATAAAAATGGAGCGTACGTTACATATTTTTCTTGGCTTTTATTGACTCATCGACTTTCGTACATGAGATTCAGCTGGATAGTTGATGACTCACCTAACAAAAGTGCGTATGGGGACAGACGATTATCACAATATATGTGTGTGGTATATCCGTCACGAAGATCACTAGTATAGACGAGTGTTCATCAAATAGAAAACGTCGGTTTCGAGGTCATAATTAATTAAGCAATAACAGTGGCTAAAATTAAAGATCCTTGTAATTTCAGTGTCCTCATAAATACTGATAGGCATAAAATCGTATATATCAAAGTCACTACTTACTGCCATTTGGTACTTGTGAGGACATCAGGTGGTATCGATCGGGTGGTCCTCATAAATACCGATAGGCATAAAATCGTAGATATCGAAGTCACTACTTACTGCTATTCGGTACTTGTGAGGACATCGGGTGGTCTAGATTTTCTTTCAATTAAAAAAAAACGGCAATAAAATGCCACTTCATGGAGTTACTTTAATTCGCTAACCTTTCTCCAAACTCCTACTTTTTTATTTTCTGTCAGTTAAAATTATTCAATGTTAATTCAGCTTCCTTCTAATGCATATGACTTGAGGGCGATGGATACATCTGGGGATATTATGACTAAGAATCGCACTTGACTAGTGAATGGGATAAAAATGTAGCGTACGTTACATATTTTTCTTGACTTTTATTGAATCATCGACTTTCGTACATTAAATTCAGCTGGATAGTTGATGACTCACCCAACAAAAGTGCCTATGGGGACAGACGATTATCACAATATATGCGTGTAGTATATCCATCACGAAGGTCACTAGTATAGACACGTGTTCATCAAATATGAAACGTCGGTTTCGAGGTCATAACTCATTAAACACTAAAAGTGGCTAAAATTAGAAATCCTTGTAATGTCAGTGTCCTCATAAATACCGATAGGCATAAAATCGTTTATATCAAAGTCACTACTTACTGCTATTCAGTACTTGTGAGGACATCAAGTGGTATCGATCAGGTGGTCCTCATAAATACCGATAGGCATAAAATCGTATATATCGAAGTCACTACTTACTGCTATTCGGTACTTGTGAGGACATCGGGTGGTCTAGATTTTCTTTCCATTAAAAAAAAACGGCAATAAAATGCCACTTCATGGAGTTACTTTAATTCGCTAACCTTTCTCCAAACTCCTACTTTTTTATTTTCTGTCAGTTAAAATTATTCAATGTTAATTCAGCTTCCTTCTAATGCATATGACTTGAGGGCGATGGATACATCTGGGGATATTATGACTAAGAATCGCACTTGACTAGTGAATAGGATAAAAATGGAGCGTACGTTACATATTTTTCTTGACTGTTATTGAATCATCGACTTTGGTACATTAGATTCAGCTGGATAGTTGATGACTCACCTAACAAAAGTGCCTATGGGGAGAGACGATTATCACAATATATGCGTGTAGTATATCCATGACGAAGATCACTAGTATAGACACGTGTTCATCAAATATGAAACGTCGGTTTCGAGGTCATAACTCATTGAACACTAAAAGTGGCTAAAATTAGAAATCCTTGTAATGTCAGTGTCCTCATAAATACCGATAGGCATAAAATCGTTTATATCAAAGTCACTACTTACTGCTATTCAGTACTTGTAAGGACATCAGGTGGTATCGATCGGGTGGTCCTCATAAATACCGATAGGCATAAAATCGTATATATCGAAGTCACTACTTACTGCTATCCGGTACTTGCGAGGACATCGGGTGGTCTAGATTTTCTTTCCATTAAAAAAAAATGGCAATAAGATTTCGCTTCATGGAGTTACTTTGATCCCCCACTTTTCTCAAAGCTCCTACTTTTTTATTTTCTGTCAGCTAAAATTATTTAATGTTAATTCGGCATCCTTCTAATGCATATGACTTGAGGGCGATGTATACATCTTGGGATATTATGACTAAGAATCGCACTTGACTCGTGAATGGGATAAAAATGGAGCGTACGTTACATATTTTTCTTGACTGTTATTGAATCATCGACTTTCGTACATTAGATTCAGCTGGATAGTTGATGACTCACCTAACAAAAGTGCCTATGGGGACAGACGATTATCACAATATATATGTGTGGTATATCCGTCACGAAGATCACTAGTATAGACACGTGTTCATCAAATCAGAACCGTCGGTTTCGAGGTCATAATGAATTAAGCAATAACAGTGATTAAAATTAGAGATCCTTGTAATTTCAGTGTCCTCATAAATACCGATAGGCATAAAATCGTATATATCAAAGTCACTACTTACTGCCATTCGGTACTTGCAAGTACATCAGGTGGTATCGATCGGGTGGTCCTCAGAAATACCGATAGGCATAAAAGCGTATATATCGAAGTCACTACTTACTGCTATTCGGTACTTGTGAGGACATCGGGTGGTCTAGATTTTCTTTCCATTAAAAAAAAACGGCAATAAGATGCCACTTCATGGAGTTACCTTTATTCGCTAACCTTTCTCCAAACTCCTACTTTTTATTGTCTGTCAGTTAAAATTATTCAATGTTAATTCAGCATCCTTCTAATGCATATGACTTGAGGGCAATGAATACATCTGGGGATATTATGACTAATAATCGCACTTGACTAGTGAATGGGATAAAAATGGAGCGTACGTTACATATTTTTCTTGACTTTTATTGAGTCATCGTCTTTCGTACATGAGATTCAGCTGGATAGTTGATGACTCACCTAACAAAAGTGCGTATGTGGACACACAATTATCACATTATATGGGTGTGGTATATCCGTCACGAAGGTCACTAGTATAGACACGTGTTCATCAAATAGGAAACGTCGGTTTCGAGGTCATAATTAATTAAGCAATATCAGTGATTAAAATTAAAGATCCTTGGAATTTCAGTGTCCTCATAAATACCGATAGGCATAAAATTGTATATATCAAAGTCACTACTTACTGCCATTCGGCACTTGTGAGGACATCAGGTGGTATCGATCGGGTGGTCCTCAGAAATACCGATAGGCATAAAAGCGTATATATCGAAGTCACTACTTACTGCTATTCGGTACTTGTGAGGACATCGGGTGGTCTAGATTTTCTTTCCATTAAAAAAAAACGGCAATAAGATGCCACTTCATGGAGTTACTTTTATTCGCTAACCTTTCTCCAAACTCCTACTTTTTATTGTCTGTCAGCCAAAATTATTCAATGTTAATTCAGCATCCTTCTAATGCATATGACTTGAGGGCAATGAATACATCTGGGGATATTATGACTAATAATCGCACTTGACTAGTGAATGGGATAAAAATGGAGCGTACGTTACATATTTTTCTTGACTTTTATTGAGTCATCGTCTTTCGTACATGAGATTCAGCTGGATAGTTGATGACTCACCTAACAAAAGTGCGTATGTGGACACACAATTATCACATTATATGGGTGTGGTATATCCGTCACGAAGGTCACTAGTATAGACACGTGTTCATCAAATAGGAAACGTCGGTTTCGAGGTCATAATTAATTAAGCAATATCAGTGATTAAAATTAAAGATCCTTGGAATTTCAGTGTCCTCATAAATACCGATAGGCATAAAATTGTATATATCAAAGTCACTACTTACTGTTATTCGGCACTTGTGAGGACATCAGGTGGTATCGATCGGGTGGTCCTCATAAATATCGATATGTATGAAATCGTATATATCGAAGTCACTACTTACTGCTATTCGGTACTTGTGATGACATCGGGTGGTCTAGATTTTCTTTCCATTAAAAAAAAAACGGCAATAAGATGCCACTTCATGGAGTTACTTTAATTCGCTAACCTTTCTCCAAACTCCTACTTTTTTATTTTCTGTCAGCTAAAATTATTCAATGTTAATTCAGCATCCTTCTAATGCATAGGACTTGAGGGCGATGGATACATCTGGGGATATTATGACTAAGAATCGCACTTGACTCGTGAATGGGATAAAAATGGAGCGTACGTTACATAATTTTCTTGACTTTTATTGAATCATCGACTTTCGTACATTAAATTCAGCTGGATAGTTGATAACTCACCTAACAAAGTGCCTATGGGGACAGACGATTATCACAATATATAGGTGTGGTATATCCGTCACGAAGGTCACTAGTATAGACGAGTGTTCATCAAATAGAAAACGTCGGTTTCGAGGTCATAATTAATTAAGCAATAACAGTATCTAAAATTAAAGATCCTTGTAATTTCAGTGTCCTCATAAATACTGATAGGCATAAAATCGTATATATCAAAGTCACTACCTACTGCTATTTGGTACTTGTGAGGACATCAGGTGGTATCGATCGGGTGGTCCTCATAAATACCGATAGGCATAAAATCGTATATATCGAAGTCACTACTTACTGCTATTCGGTACTTGTGAGGACATCGGGTGCTCTAGATTTTCTTTCAATTAAAAAAAAACGGCAATAAAATGCCACTTCATGGAGTTACTTTAATTCGCTAACCTTTCTCCAAACTCCTACTTTTTTATTTTCTGTCAGTTAAAATTATTCAATGTTAATTCAGCTTCCTTCTAATGCATATGACTTGAGGGCGATGGATACATCTGGGGATATTATGACTAAGAATCGCACTTGACTAGTGAATAGGATAAAAATGAAGCGTACGTTACATATTTTTCTTGACTGTTATTGAATCATCGACTTTGGTACATTAGATTCAGCTGGATAGTTGATGACTCACCTAACAAAAGTGCCTATGGGGAGAGACGATTATCACAATATATGCGTGTAGTATATCCATGACGAAGATCACTAGTATAGACACGTGTTCATCAAATATGAAACGTCGGTTTCGAGGTCATAACTCATTAAACACTAAAAGTGGCTAAAATTAGAAATCCTTGTAATGTCAGTGTCCTCATAAATACCGATAGGCATAAAATCGTTTATATCAAAGTCACTACTTACTGCTATTCAGTACTTGTAAGGACATCAGGTGGTATCGATCGGGTGGTCCTCATAAATACCGATAGGCATAAAATCGTATATATCGAAGTCACTACTTACTGCTATCCGGTACTTGCGAGGACATCGGGTGGTCTAGATTTTCTTTCCATTAAAAAAAAATGGCAATAAGATTTCGCTTCATGGAGTTACTTTGATCCCCCACTTTTCTCAAAGCTCCTACTTTTTTATTTTCTGTCAGCTAAAATTATTTAATGTTAATTCGGCATCCTTCTAATGCATATGACTTGAGGGCGATGTATACATCTTGGGATATTATGACTAAGAATCGCACTTGACTCGTGAATGGGATAAAAATGGAGCGTACGTTACATATTTTTCTTGACTGTTATTGAATCATCGACTTTCGTACATTAGATTCAGCTGGATAGTTGATGACTCACCTAACAAAAGTGCCTATGGGGACAGACGATTATCACAATATATATGTGTGGTATATCCGTCACGAAGATCACTAGTATAGACACGTGTTCATCAAATCAGAACCGTCGGTTTCGAGGTCATAATGAATTAAGCAATAACAGTGATTAAAATTAGAGATCCTTGTAATTTCAGTGTCCTCATAAATACCGATAGGCATAAAATCGTATATATCAAAGTCACTACTTACTGCCATTCGGTACTTGCAAGTACATCAGGTGGTATCGATCGGGTGGTCCTCAGAAATACCGATAGGCATAAAAGCGTATATATCGAAGTCACTACTTACTGCTATTCGGTACTTGTGAGGACATCGGGTGGTCTAGATTTTCTTTCCATTAAAAAAAAACGGCAATAAGATGCCACTTCATGGAGTTACTTTTATTCGCTAACCTTTCTCCAAACTCCTACTTTTTATTGTCTGTCAGCCAAAATTATTCAATGTTAATTCAGCATCCTTCTAATGCATATGACTTGAGGGCAATGAATACATCTGGGGATATTATGACTAATAATCGCACTTGACTAGTGAATGGGATAAAAATGGAGCGTACGTTACATATTTTTCTTGACTTTTATTGAGTCATCGTCTTTCGTACATGAGATTCAGCTGGATAGTTGATGACTCACCTAACAAAAGTGCGTATGTGGACACACAATTATCACATTATATGGGTGTGGTATATCCGTCACGAAGGTCACTAGTATAGACACGTGTTCATCAAATAGGAAACGTCGGTTTCGAGGTCATAATTAATTAAGCAATATCAGTGATTAAAATTAAAGATCCTTGGAATTTCAGTGTCCTCATAAATACCGATAGGCATAAAATTGTATATATCAAAGTCACTACTTACTGCCATTCGGTACTTGTGAGGACATCAGGTGGTATCGATCGGGTGGTCCTCATAAATATCGATATGTATGAAATCGTATATATCGAAGTCACTACTTACTGCTATTCGGTACTTGTGATGACATCGGGTGGTCTAGATTTTCTTTCCATTAAAAAAAAAACGGCAATAAGATGCCACTTCATGGAGTTACTTTAATTCGCTAACCTTTCTCCAAACTCCTACTTTTTTATTTTCTGTCAGCTAAAATTATTCAATGTTAATTCAGCATCCTTCTAATGCATATGACTTGAGGGCGATGGATACATCTGGGGATATTATGACTAAGAATCGCACTTGACTCGTGAATGGAATAAAAATGGAGCGTTCGTTACATAATTTTCTTGACTTTTATTGAATCATCGACTTTCGTACATTAAATTCAGCTGGATAGTTGATAACTCACCTAACAAAGTGCCTATGGGGACAGACGATTATCACAATATATAGGTGTGGTATATCCGTCACGAAGGTCACTAGTATAGACACGTGTTCATCAAATATGAAACGTCGGTTTCGAGGTCATAACTCATTAAACACTAAAAGTGGCTAAAATTAGAAATCCTTGTAATGTCAGTGTCCTCATAAATACCGATAGGCATAAAATCGTTTATATCAAAGTCACTACTTACTGCTATTCAGTACTTGTGAGGACATCAGGTGGTATCGATCAGGTGGTCCTCATAAATACCGATAGGCATAAAATCATATATATCGGAGTCACTACTTACTGCTATTCGGTACTTGTGAAGACATCGGGTGGTCTAGATTTTCTTTCCATTAAAAAAAAATGGCAATAAGATTTCGCTTCATGGAGTTACTTTGATCCCCCACTTTTCTCAAAGCTCCTACTTTTTCATTTTCTGTCAGCTAAACCTATTTAATGTTAATTCAGCATCCTTCTAATGCATATGACTTGAGGGCGATGTATACATCTTGGGATATTATTACTAAGAATCGCACTTGACTCGTGAATGGGATAAAAATGGAGCGTACGTTACATATTTTTCTTGACTGTTATTGAATCATCGACTTTCGTACATTAGATTCAGCTGGATAGTTGATGACTCACCTAACAAAAGTGCCTATGGGGACAGACGATTATCACAATATATATGTGTGGTATATCCGTCACGAAGGTCACTAGTATAGACACGTGTTCATCAAATCAGAACCGTCGGTTTCGAGGTCATAATGAATTAAGCAATAACAGTGATTAAAATTGAAGATCCTTGTAATTTCAGTGTCCTCATAAATACCGATAGGCATAAAATCGTATATATCAAAGTCACTACTTACTGCTATTCAGTACTTGTGAGGACATCAGGTGGTATCGATCGGGTGGTCCTCATAAATACCGATAGGCATAAAATCGTATATATCGAAGTCACTACTTACTGCTATCCGGTACTTGCGAGGACATCGGGTGGTCTAGATTTTCTTTCCATTAAAAAAAAATGGCAATAAGATTTCGCTTCATGGAGTTACTTTGATCCCCCACTTTTCTCAAAGATCCTACTTTTTTATTTTCTGTCAGCTAAAATTATTTAATGTTAATTCAGCATCCTTCTAATGCATATGACTTGAGGGCGATGTATACATCTTGGGATATTATGACTAAGAATCGCACTTGACTCGTGAATGGGATAAAAATGGAGCGTACGTTACATATTTTTCTTGACTGTTATTGAATCATCGACTTTCGTACATGAGATTCAGCTGGATAGTTGATGACTCACCTAATAAAAGTGCGTATGGGGACAGACGATTATCACAATATATGGGTGTGGTATATCCGTCACGAAGGTCACTAGTATAGACACGTGTTCATCAAATCGGAACCGTCGGTTTCGAGGTCATAATTAATTAAGCAATAACAGTGGCTAAAATTAGAGATACTTGTAATTTCAGTGTCCTCATAAATACCGATAGGCATAAAATGGTATATATCAAAGTCACTACTTACTGCCATTCGGTACTTGTGAGGACATCAGGTGGTATCGATCGGGTGGTCCTCATAAATACCGATAGGCATAAAATTGTATATATCGAAGTCACTACTTACTGCTATTCGGTACTTGTGAGGACATCGGGTGGTCTAGATTTTCTTTCCATTAAAAAAAAACGGCAATAAGATGCCACTTCATGGAGTTACTTTGATTCGCTAACCTTCTCCAAACTCCTACTTTTTTATTGTCTGTCAGCCAAAATTATTCAATGTTTATTCAGCATCCTTCTAATGCATATGACTTGAGGGCAATGGATACATCTGGGGATATTATGACTAATAATCGCACTTGACTAGTGAATGGGATGAAAATGGAGCGTACTTTACATATTTTTCTTGACTTTTATTGAGTCATCGTCTTTCGTACATGAGATTCAGCTGGATAGTTGATGACTCACCTAACAAAAGTGCGTATGTGGACACACAATTATCACATTATATGGGTGTGGTATATCCGTCACGAAGGTCACTAGTATAGACACGTATTCATCAAATAGGAAACGTCGGTTTCGAGGTCATAATTAATTAAGCAATATCAGTGATTAAAATTAAAAATCCTTGTAATTTCAGTGTCCTCATAAATACCGATAGGCATAAAATTGTATATATCAAAGTCACTACTTACTGCCATTCGGTACTTGTGAGGACATCAGGTGGTATCGATCGGCTGGTCCTCATAAATATCGATATGTATGAAATCGTATACATCGAAGTCACTACTTACTGCTATTCGGTACTTGTGAGGACATCGGGTGGTCTAGATTTTCTTTCCATTAAAAAAAAACGGCAATAAGATGCCACTTCATGGAGTTACTTTAATTCGCTAACCTTTCTCCAAACTCCTACTTTTTTATTTTCTGTCAGCTAAAATTATTCAATGTTAATTCAGCATCCTTCTAATGCATAGGACTTGAGGGCGATGGATACATCTGGGGATATTATGACTAAGAATCGCACTTGACTCGTGAATGGGATAAAAATGGAGCGTACGTTACATAATTTTCTTGACTTTTATTGAATCATCGACTTTCGTACATTAAATTCAGCTGGATAGTTGATAACTCACCTAACAAAAGTGCCTATGGGGACAGACGATTATCACAATATATAGGTGTGGTATATCCGTCACGAAGGTCACTAGTTTAGACACGTGTTCATCAAATCAGAACCGTCGGGTTCGAGGTCATAATTAATTAAGCAATAACAGTGATTAAAATTAGAGATCCTTGTAATTTCAGTGTCCTCATAAATACCGATAGGCATAAAATCGTATATATCAAAGTCACTACTTACTGCCATTCGGTACTTGTGAGGACATCAGGTGGTATCGATCGGGTGGTCCTCCTAAATACCGATAGGCATAAAATCGTAGATATCGAATTCACTACTTACTGCTATTCGGTACTTGTGAGGACATCGGGTGGTCTAGATTTTCTTTCCATTAAAAAAAAATGTCAATAAGATGCCGCTTCATGGAGTTACTTTGATCCCCCACTTTTCTCAAAACTCCTACTTTTCTATTTTCTGTCCGCCAAAATTATTCAATGTTAATTCAGCATCCTTCTAATGCATATGACTTGAGGGCAATGGATACATCTGGGGATATTATGACTAATAATCGCACTTGACTAGTGAATGGGATAAAAATGGAGCGTACGTTACATATTTTTCTTGGCTTTTATTGACTCATCGACTTTCGTACATGAGATTCAGCTGGATAGTTGATGACTCACCTAACAAAAGTGCGTATGGGGACAGACGATTATCACAATATATGTGTGTGGTATATCCGTCACGAAGATCACTAGTATAGACGAGTGTTCATCAAATAGAAAACGTCGGTTTCGAGGTCATAATTAATTAAGCAATAACAGTGGCTAAAATTAAAGATCCTTGTAATTTCAGTGTCCTCATAAATACTGATAGGCATAAAATCGTATATATCAAAGTCACTACTTACTGCCATTTGGTACTTGTGAGGACATCAGGTGGTATCGATCGGGTGGTCCTCATAAATACCGATAGGCATAAAATCGTAGATATCGAAGTCACTACTTACTGCTATTCGGTACTTGTGAGGACATCGGGTGGTCTAGATTTTCTTTCAATTAAAAAAAAACGGCAATAAAATGCCACTTCATCGAGTTACTTTAATTCGCTAACCTTTCTCCAAACTCCTACTTTTTTATTTTCTGTCAGTTAAAATTATTCAATGTTAATTCAGCTTCCTTCTAATGCATATGACTTGAGGGCGATGGATACATCTGGAGATATTATGACTAAGAATCGCACTTGACTAGTGAATGGGATAAAAATGGAGCGTACGTTACATATTTTTCTTGACTTTTATTGAATCATCGACTTTCGTACATTAAATTCAGCTGGATAGTTGATGACTCACCCAACAAAAGTGCCTATGGGGACAGACGATTATCACAATATATGCGTGTAGTATATCCATCACGAAGGTCACTAGTATAGACGAGTGTTCATCAAATAGAAAACGTCGGTTTCGAGGTCATAATTAATTAAGCAATAACAGTGGCTAAAATTAAAGATCCTTGTAATTTCAGTGTCCTCATAAATACTGATAGGCATAAAATCGTATATATCAAAGTCACTACTTACTGCCATTTGGTACTTGTGAGGACATCAGGTGGTATCGATCGGGTGGTCCTCATAAATACCGATAGGCATAAAATCGTAGATATCGAAGTCACTACTTACTGCTATTCGGTACTTGTGAGGACATCGGGTGGTCTAGATTTTCTTTCAATTAAAAAAAAACGGCAATAAAATGCCACTTCATGGAGTTACTTTAATTCGCTAACCTTTCTCCAAACTCCTACTTTTTTATTTTCTGTCAGTTAAAATTATTCAATGTTAATTCAGCTTCCTTCTAATGCATATGACTTGAGGGCGATGGATACATCTGGGGATATTATGACTAAGAATCGCACTTGACTAGTGAATGGGATAAAAATGGAGCGTACGTTACATATTTTTCTTGACTTTTATTGAATCATCGACTTTCGTACATTAAATTCAGCTGGATAGTTGATGACTCACCCAACAAAAGTGCCTATGGGGACAGACGATTATCACAATATATGCGTGTAGTATATCCATCACGAAGGTCACTAGTATAGTCACGTGTTCATCAAATATGAAACGTCGGTTTCGAGGTCATAACTCATTAAACACTAAAAGTGGCTAAAATTAGAAATCCTTGTAATGTCAGTGTCCTCATAAATACCGATAGGCATAAAATCGTTTATATCAAAGTCACTACTTACTGCTATTCAGTACTTGTGAGGACATCAGGTGGTATCGATCAGGTGGTCCTCATAAATACCGATAGGCATAAAATCGTATATATCGAAGTCACTACTTACTGCTATTCGGTACTTGTGAGGACATCGGGTGGTCTAGATTTTCTTTCCATTAAAAAAAAAACGGCAATAGGATGCCACTTCATGGAGTTACTTTGATTCGCTAACCTTTCTCCAAACTCCTACTTTTTTATTGTCTGTCAGCCAAAATTATTCAATGTTAATTCAGCATGCTTCTAATGCATATGACTTGAGGGCAATGGATACATATGGGGATATTATGACTAATAATCGCACTTGACTAGTGAATGGGATAAAAATGGAGCGTACGTTACATATTTTTCTTGGCTTTTATTGAGTCATCGACTTTCGTACATGAGATTCAGCTGGATAGTTGATGACTCACCTAACAAAAGTGCGTATGGGGACAGACGATTATCACAATATATGTGTGTGGTATATCCGTCACGAAGGTCACTAGTATAGACACGTGTTCATCAAATAGGAAACGTCGGTTTCGAGGTCGTAATTAATTAAGCAATAACAGTGAATAAAATTAAAGATCCTTGTAATTTCAGTGTCCTCATAAATACCGATAGGCATAAAATCGTATATATCAAAGTCACTACTTACTGCCATTCGGTACCCTTGAGGACATCAGCCGGTATCGATCGGGTGGTCCTCATAAATACCGATAGGCATAAAATCGTTTATATCGAAGTCACTACTTACTGCTATTCGGTACTTGTGAGGACATCGGGTGGTCTAGATTTTCTTTCCATTAAAAAAAAAATGGCAATAGGATGCCACTTCATGGAGTTACTTTGATTCGCTAACCTTTCTCCAAACTCCTACTTTTTTATTGTCTGTCAGCCAAAATTATTCAATGTCAATTCAGCATGCTTCTAATGCATATGACTTGAGGGCAATGGATACATCTGGGGATATTATGACTAATAATCGCACTTGACTAGTGAATGGGATAAAAATGGAGCGTACGTTACATATTTTTCTTGGCTTTTATTGAGTCATCGACTTTCGTACATGAGATTCAGCTGGATAGTTGATGACTCACCTAACAAAAGTGCGTATAGGGACAGACGATTATCACAATATATGTGTGTGGTATATCCGTCACGAAGATCACTAGTATAGACGAGTGTTCATCAAATAGAAAACGTCGGTTTCGAGGTCATAATTAATTAAGCAATAACAGTGGCTAAAATTAAAGATCCTTGTAATTTCAGTGTCCTCATAAATACTGATAGGCATAAAATCGTATATATCAAAGTCACTACTTACTGCCATTTGGTACTTGTGAGGACATCAGGTGGTATCGATCGGGTGGTCCTCATAAATACCGATAGGCATAAAATCGTATATATCGAAGTCACTACTTACTGCTATTCGGTACTTGTGAGGACATCGGGTGGTCTAGATTTTCTTTCCATTAAAAAAAAATGGCAATAAGATTTCGCTTCATGGAGTGACTTTGATCCCCCACTTTTCTCAAAGCTCCTACTTTTTTATTTTCTGTCAGCTAAAATTATTTAATGTTAATTCAGCATCCTTCTAGTGCATATGACTTCAGGGCGATGTATACATCTTGGGATATTATGACTAAGAATCGCACTTGACTCGTGAATGGGATAAAAATGGAGCGTACGTTACATATTTTTCTTGACTGTTATTGAATCATCGACTTTCGTACATTAGATTCAGCTGGATAGTTGATGACTCACCTAACAAAAGTGCCTATGGGGACAGACGATTATCACAATATATATGTGTGGTATATCCGTTACGAAGGTCACTAGTATAGACGGGTGTTCATCAAATCAGAACCGTCGGTTTCGCGGTCATAATGAATTAAGCAATAACAGTGATTAAAATTAGAGATCCTTGTAATTTCAGTGTCCTCATAAATACCGATAGGCATAAAATCGTATATATCAAAGTCACTACTTACTGCCATTCGGTACTTGTAAGGACATCAGGTGGTATCGATCGGGTGGTCCTCAGAAATACCGATAGGCATAAAATCGTATATATCGAAGTCACTACTTACTGCTATTCGGTTTTTGTGAGGACATCCGGTGGTCTAGATTTTCTTTCCATTAAAAAAAAACAGTAATAAGATGCTACTTCATGGAGTTACTTTGATCCCCCACTTTTCTCAAAACTCCTACTTTTTTATTTTCTGTCCGCAAAAATCATTCAATGTTAATTCAGCATCCTTCTTATTTATAAGACTTGAGGGCAATGGATACATCTGGGGATATTATGACTAATAATCGCACTTGACTCGTGAATGGGATAAAAATCATCGACTTTCGTACATGAGATTCAGCTGGATAGTTGATGACTCACCTAATAAAAGTGCGTATGGGGACAGACGATTATCACAATATATGGGTGTGGTATATCCGTCACGAAGGTCACTAGTATAGACACGTGTTCATCAAATCGGAACCGTCGGTTTCGAGGTCATAATTAATTAAGCAATAACAGTGGCTAAAATTAGAGATACTTGTAATTTCAGTGTCCTCATAAATACCGATAGGCATAAAATGGTATATATCAAAGTCACTACTTACTGCCATTCGGTACTTGTGAGGACATCAGGTGGTATCGATCGGGTGGTCCTCATAAATACCGATAGGCATAAAATTGTATATATCGAAGTCACTACTTACTGCTATTCGGTACTTGTGAGGACATCGGGTGGTCTAGATTTTCTTTCCATTAAAAAAAAACGGCAATAAGATGCCACTTCATGGAGTTACTTTGATTCGCTAACCTTCTCCAAACTCCTACTTTTTTATTGTCTGTCAGCCAAAATTATTCAATGTTTATTCAGCATCCTTCTAATGCATATGACTTGAGGGCAATGGATACATCTGGGGATATTATGACTAATAATCGCACTTGACTAGTGAATGGGATGAAAATGGAGCGTACTTTACATATTTTTCTTGACTTTTATTGAGTCATCGTCTTTCGTACATGAGATTCAGCTGGATAGTTGATGACTCACCTAACAAAAGTGCGTATGTGGACACACAATTATCACATTATATGGGTGTGGTATATCCGTCACAAAGGTCACTAGTATAGACACGTGTTCATCAAATAGGAAACGTCGGTTTCGAGGTCATAATTAATTAAGCAATATCAGTGATTAAAATTAAAGATCCTTGTAATTTCAGTGTCCTCATAAATACCGATAGGCATAAAATTGTATATATCAAAGTCACTACTTACTGCCATTCGGTACTTGTGAGGACATCAGGTGGTATCGATCGGGTGGTCCTCATAAATATCGATATGTATGAAATCGTATATATCGAAGTCACTACTTACTGCTATTCGGTACTTGTGAGGACATCGGGTGGTCTAGATTTTCTTTCCATTAAAAAAAAAACGGCAATAAGATGCCACTTCATGGAGTTACTTTAATTCGCTAACCTTTCTCCAAACTCCTACTTTTTTATTTTCTGTCAGCTAAAATTATTCAATGTTAATTCAGCATCCTTCTAATGCATAGGACTTGAGGGCGATGGATACATCTGGGGATATTATGACTAAGAATCGCACTTGACTCGTGAATTGGATAAAAATGGAGCGTACGTTTCATACTTTTTTTGACTTTTATTGAATCATCGACTTTCGTACATTAAATTCAGCTGGATAGTTGATAACTCACCTAACAAAAGTGCCTATGGGGACAGACGATTATCACAATATATAGGTGTGGTATATCCGTAACGAAGGTCACTAGTTTAGACACGTGTTCATCAAATCAGAACCGTCGGGTTCGAGGTCATAATTAATTAAGCAATAACAGTGATTAAAATTAGAGATGCTTGTAATTTCAGTGTCCTCATAAATACCGATAGGCATAAAATCGTATATATCAAAGTCACTACTTACTGCCATTCGGTACTTGTGAGGACATCAGGTGGTATCGATCGGGTGGTCCTCCTAAATACCGATAGGCATAAAATCGTAGATATCGAATTCACTACTTACTGCTATTCGGTACTTGTGAGGACATCGGGTGGTCTAGATTTTCTTTCAATTAAAAAAAAACGGCAATAGGATGCCACTTCATGGAGTTACTTTGATTCGCTAACCTTTCTCAATACTCCTACTTTTTTATTTTCTGTCCGCAAAAATCATTCAATGTTAATTCAGCATCCTTCTTATGCATAAGACTTGAGGGCAATGGATACATCTGGGGATATTATGACTAATAATCGCACTTGACTAGTGAATGGGATAAAAATCATCGACTTTCGTACATGAGATTCAGCTGGATAGTTGATGACTCACCTAATAAAAGTGCGTATGGGGACAGACGGTTATCACAATATATGGGTGTGGTATATCCGTCACGAAGGTCACTAGTATAGACACGTGTTCATCAAATCGGAACCGTCGGTTTCGAGGTCATAATTAATTAAGCAATAACAGTGGCTAAAATTAGAGATACTTGTAATTTCAGTGTCCTCATAAATACCGATAGGCATAAAATGGTATATATCAAAGTCACTACTTACTGCCATTCGGTACTTGTGAGGACATCAGGTGGTATCGATCGGGTGGTCCTCATAAATACCGATAGGCATAAAATTGTATATATCGAAGTCACTACTTACTGCTATTCGGTACTTGTGAGGACATCGGGTGGTCTAGATTTTCTTTCCATTAAAAAAAAACGGCAATAAGATGCCACTTCATGGAGTTACTTTGATTCGCTAACCTTCTCCAAACTCCTACTTTTTTATTGTCTGTCAGCCAAAATTATTCAATGTTTATTCAGCATCCTTCTAATGCATATGACTTGAGGGCAATGGATACATCTGGGGATATTATGACTAATAATCGCACTTGACTAGTGAATGGGATGAAAATGGAGCGTACTTTACATATTTTTCTTGACTTTTATTGAGTCATCGTCTTTCGTACATGAGATTCAGCTGGATAGTTGATGACTCACCTAACAAAAGTGCGTATGTGGACACACAATTATCACATTATATGGGTGTGGTATATCCGTCACGAAGGTCACTAGTATAGACACGTGTTCATCAAATAGGAAACGTCGGTTTCGAGGTCATAATTAATTAAGCAATATCAGTGATTAAAATTAAAAATCCTTGTAATTTCAGTGTCCTCATAAATACCGATAGGCATAAAATTGTATATATCAAAGTCACTACTTACTGCCATTCGGTACTTGTGAGGACATCAGGTGGTATCGATCGGCTGGTCCTCATAAATATCGATATGTATGAAATCGTATACATCGAAGTCACTACTTACTGCTATTCGGTACTTGTGAGGACATCGGGTGGTCTAGATTTTCTTTCCATTAAAAAAAAACGGCAATAAGATGCCACTTCATGGAGTTACTTTAATTCGCTAACCTTTCTCCAAACTCCTACTTTTTTATTTTCTGTCAGCTAAAATTATTCAATGTTAATTCAGCATCCTTCTAATGCATAGGACTTGAGGGCGATGGATACATCTGGGGATATTATGACTAAGAATCGCACTTGACTCGTGAATGGGATAAAAATGGAGCGTACGTTACATAATTTTCTTGACTTTTATTGAATCATCGACTTTCGTACATTAAATTCAGCTGGATAGTTGATAACTCACCTAACAAAAGTGCCTATGGGGACAGACGATTATCACAATATATAGGTGTGGTATATCCGTCACGAAGGTCACTAGTTTAGACACGTGTTCATCAAATCAGAACCGTCGGGTTCGAGGTCATAATTAATTAAGCAATAACAGTGATTAAAATTAGAGATCCTTGTAATTTCAGTGTCCTCATAAATACCGATAGGCATAAAATCGTATATATCAAAGTCACTACTTACTGCCATTCGGTACTTGTGAGGACATCAGGTGGTATCGATCGGGTGGTCCTCCTAAATACCGATAGGCATAAAAGCGTATATATCGAAGTCACTACTTACTGCTATTCGGTACTTGTGAGGACATCGGGTGGTCTAGATTTTCTTTCCATTAAAAAAAAATGTCAATAAGATGCCGCTTCATGGAGTTACTTTGATCCCCCACTTTTCTCAAAACTCCTACTTTTCTATTTTCTGTCCGCCAAAATTATTCAATGTTAATTCAGCATCCTTCTAATGCATATGACTTGAGGGCAATGGATACATCTGGGGATATTATGACTAATAATCGCACTTGACTAGTGAATGGGATAAAAATGGAGCGTACGTTACATATTTTTCTTGGCTTTTATTGACTCATCGACTTTCGTACATGAGATTCAGCTGGATAGTTGATGACTCACCTAACAAAAGTGCGTATGGGGACAGACGATTATCACAATATATGTGTGTGGTATATCCGTCACGAAGATCACTAGTATAGACGAGTGTTCATCAAATAGAAAACGTCGGTTTCGAGGTCATAATTAATTAAGCAATAACAGTGGCTAAAATTAAAGATCCTTGTAATTTCAGTGTCCTCATAAATACTGATAGGCATAAAATCGTATATATCAAAGTCACTACTTACTGCCATTTGGTACTTGTGAGGACATCAGGTGGTATCGATCGGGTGGTCCTCATAAATACCGATAGGCATAAAATCGTAGATATCGAAGTCACTACTTACTGCTATTCGGTACTTGTGAGGACATCGGGTGGTCTAGATTTTCTTTCAATTAAAAAAAAACGGCAATAAAATGCCACTTCATCGAGTTACTTTAATTCGCTAACCTTTCTCCAAACTCCTACTTTTTTATTTTCTGTCAGTTAAAATTATTCAATGTTAATTCAGCTTCCTTCTAATGCATATGACTTGAGGGCGATGGATACATCTGGAGATATTATGACTAAGAATCGCACTTGACTAGTGAATGGGATAAAAATGGAGCGTACGTTACATATTTTTCTTGACTTTTATTGAATCATCGACTTTCGTACATTAAATTCAGCTGGATAGTTGATGACTCACCCAACAAAAGTGCCTATGGGGACAGACGATTATCACAATATATGCGTGTAGTATATCCATCACGAAGGTCACTAGTATAGACGAGTGTTCATCAAATAGAAAACGTCGGTTTCGAGGTCATAATTAATTAAGCAATAACAGTGGCTAAAATTAAAGATCCTTGTAATTTCAGTGTCCTCATAAATACTGATAGGCATAAAATCGTATATATCAAAGTCACTACTTACTGCCATTTGGTACTTGTGAGGACATCAGGTGGTATCGATCGGGTGGTCCTCATAAATACCGATAGGCATAAAATCGTAGATATCGAAGTCACTACTTACTGCTATTCGGTACTTGTGAGGACATCGGGTGGTCTAGATTTTCTTTCAATTAAAAAAAAACGGCAATAAAATGCCACTTCATGGAGTTACTTTAATTCGCTAACCTTTCTCCAAACTCCTACTTTTTTATTTTCTGTCAGTTAAAATTATTCAATGTTAATTCAGCTTCCTTCTAATGCATATGACTTGAGGGCGATGGATACATCTGGGGATATTATGACTAAGAATCGCACTTGACTAGTGAATGGGATAAAAATGGAGCGTACGTTACATATTTTTCTTGACTTTTATTGAATCATCGACTTTCGTACATTAAATTCAGCTGGATAGTTGATGACTCACCCAACAAAAGTGCCTATGGGGACAGACGATTATCACAATATATGCGTGTAGTATATCCATCACGAAGGTCACTAGTATAGTCACGTGTTCATCAAATATGAAACGTCGGTTTCGAGGTCATAACTCATTAAACACTAAAAGTGGCTAAAATTAGAAATCCTTGTAATGTCAGTGTCCTCATAAATACCGATAGGCATAAAATCGTTTATATCAAAGTCACTACTTACTGCTATTCAGTACTTGTGAGGACATCAGGTGGTATCGATCAGGTGGTCCTCATAAATACCGATAGGCATAAAATCGTATATATCGAAGTCACTACTTACTGCTATTCGGTACTTGTGAGGACATCGGGTGGTCTAGATTTTCTTTCCATTAAAAAAAAAACGGCAATAGGATGCCACTTCATGGAGTTACTTTGATTCGCTAACCTTTCTCCAAACTCCTACTTTTTTATTGTCTGTCAGCCAAAATTATTCAATGTTAATTCAGCATGCTTCTAATGCATATGACTTGAGGGCAATGGATACATATGGGGATATTATGACTAATAATCGCACTTGACTAGTGAATGGGATAAAAATGGAGCGTACGTTACATATTTTTCTTGGCTTTTATTGAGTCATCGACTTTCGTACATGAGATTCAGCTGGATAGTTGATGACTCACCTAACAAAAGTGCGTATGGGGACAGACGATTATCACAATATATGTGTGTGGTATATCCGTCACGAAGGTCACTAGTATAGACACGTGTTCATCAAATAGGAAACGTCGGTTTCGAGGTCGTAATTAATTAAGCAATAACAGTGAATAAAATTAAAGATCCTTGTAATTTCAGTGTCCTCATAAATACCGATAGGCATAAAATCGTATATATCAAAGTCACTACTTACTGCCATTCGGTACCCTTGAGGACATCAGCCGGTATCGATCGGGTGGTCCTCATAAATACCGATAGGCATAAAATCGTTTATATCGAAGTCACTACTTACTGCTATTCGGTACTTGTGAGGACATCGGGTGGTCTAGATTTTCTTTCCATTAAAAAAAAAATGGCAATAGGATGCCACTTCATGGAGTTACTTTGATTCGCTAACCTTTCTCCAAACTCCTACTTTTTTATTGTCTGTCAGCCAAAATTATTCAATGTCAATTCAGCATGCTTCTAATGCATATGACTTGAGGGCAATGGATACATCTGGGGATATTATGACTAATAATCGCACTTGACTAGTGAATGGGATAAAAATGGAGCGTACGTTACATATTTTTCTTGGCTTTTATTGAGTCATCGACTTTCGTACATGAGATTCAGCTGGATAGTTGATGACTCACCTAACAAAAGTGCGTATAGGGACAGACGATTATCACAATATATGTGTGTGGTATATCCGTCACGAAGATCACTAGTATAGACGAGTGTTCATCAAATAGAAAACGTCGGTTTCGAGGTCATAATTAATTAAGCAATAACAGTGGCTAAAATTAAAGATCCTTGTAATTTCAGTGTCCTCATAAATACTGATAGGCATAAAATCGTATATATCAAAGTCACTACTTACTGCCATTTGGTACTTGTGAGGACATCAGGTGGTATCGATCGGGTGGTCCTCATAAATACCGATAGGCATAAAATCGTATATATCGAAGTCACTACTTACTGCTATTCGGTACTTGTGAGGACATCGGGTGGTCTAGATTTTCTTTCCATTAAAAAAAAATGGCAATAAGATTTCGCTTCATGGAGTGACTTTGATCCCCCACTTTTCTCAAAGCTCCTACTTTTTTATTTTCTGTCAGCTAAAATTATTTAATGTTAATTCAGCATCCTTCTAGTGCATATGACTTCAGGGCGATGTATACATCTTGGGATATTATGACTAAGAATCGCACTTGACTCGTGAATGGGATAAAAATGGAGCGTACGTTACATATTTTTCTTGACTGTTATTGAATCATCGACTTTCGTACATTAGATTCAGCTGGATAGTTGATGACTCACCTAACAAAAGTGCCTATGGGGACAGACGATTATCACAATATATATGTGTGGTATATCCGTCACGAAGGTCACTAGTATAGACACGTGTTCATCAAATCAGAACCGTCGGTTTCGCGGTCATAATGAATTAAGCAATAACAGTGATTAAAATTAGAGATCCTTGTAATTTCAGTGTCCTCATAAATACCGATAGGCATAAAATCGTATATATCAAAGTCACTAATTACTGCCATTCGGTACTTGTAAGGACATCAGGTGGTATCGATCGGGTGGTCCTCAGAAATACCGATAGGCATAAAATCGTATATATCGAAGTCACTACTTACTGCTATTCGGTTTTTGTGAGGACATCCGGTGGTCTAGATTTTCTTTCCATTAAAAAAAAACAGTAATAAGATGCTACTTCATGGAGTTACTTTGATCCCCCACTTTTCTCAAAACTCCTACTTTTTTATTTTCTGTCCGCAAAAATCATTCAATGTTAATTCAGCATCCTTCTTATTTATAAGACTTGAGGGCAATGGATACATCTGGGGATATTATGACTAATAATCGCACTTGACTCGTGAATGGGATAAAAATCATCGACTTTCGTACATGAGATTCAGCTGGATAGTTGATGACTCACCTAATAAAAGTGCGTATGGGGACAGACGATTATCACAATATATGGGTGTGGTATATCCGTCACGAAGGTCACTAGTATAGACACGTGTTCATCAAATCGGAACCGTCGGTTTCGAGGTCATAATTAATTAAGCAATAACAGTGGCTAAAATTAGAGATACTTGTAATTTCAGTGTCCTCATAAATACCGATAGGCATAAAATGGTATATATCAAAGTCACTACTTACTGCCATTCGGTACTTGTGAGGACATCAGGTGGTATCGATCGGGTGGTCCTCATAAATACCGATAGGCATAAAATTGTATATATCGAAGTCACTACTTACTGCTATTCGGTACTTGTGAGGACATCGGGTGGTCTAGATTTTCTTTCCATTAAAAAAAAACGGCAATAAGATGCCACTTCATGGAGTTACTTTGATTCGCTAACCTTCTCCAAACTCCTACTTTTTTATTGTCTGTCAGCCAAAATTATTCAATGTTTATTCAGCATCCTTCTAATGCATATGACTTGAGGGCAATGGATACATCTGGGGATATTATGACTAATAATCGCACTTGACTAGTGAATGGGATGAAAATGGAGCGTACTTTACATATTTTTCTTGACTTTTATTGAGTCATCGTCTTTCGTACATGAGATTCAGCTGGATAGTTGATGACTCACCTAACAAAAGTGCGTATGTGGACACACAATTATCACATTATATGGGTGTGGTATATCCGTCACAAAGGTCACTAGTATAGACACGTGTTCATCAAATAGGAAACGTCGGTTTCGAGGTCATAATTAATTAAGCAATATCAGTGATTAAAATTAAAGATCCTTGTAATTTCAGTGTCCTCATAAATACCGATAGGCATAAAATTGTATATATCAAAGTCACTACTTACTGCCATTCGGTACTTGTGAGGACATCAGGTGGTATCGATCGGGTGGTCCTCATAAATATCGATATGTATGAAATCGTATATATCGAAGTCACTACTTACTGCTATTCGGTACTTGTGAGGACATCGGGTGGTCTAGATTTTCTTTCCATTAAAAAAAAAACGGCAATAAGATGCCACTTCATGGAGTTACTTTAATTCGCTAACCTTTCTCCAAACTCCTACTTTTTTATTTTCTGTCAGCTAAAATTATTCAATGTTAATTCAGCATCCTTCTAATGCATAGGACTTGAGGGCGATGGATACATCTGGGGATATTATGACTAAGAATCGCACTTGACTCGTGAATTGGATAAAAATGGAGCGTACGTTTCATACTTTTTTTGACTTTTATTGAATCATCGACTTTCGTACATTAAATTCAGCTGGATAGTTGATAACTCACCTAACAAAAGTGCCTATGGGGACAGACGATTATCACAATATATAGGTGTGGTATATCCGTAACGAAGGTCACTAGTTTAGACACGTGTTCATCAAATCAGAACCGTCGGGTTCGAGGTCATAATTAATTAAGCAATAACAGTGATTAAAATTAGAGATGCTTGTAATTTCAGTGTCCTCATAAATACCGATAGGCATAAAATCGTATATATCAAAGTCACTACTTACTGCCATTCGGTACTTGTGAGGACATCAGGTGGTATCGATCGGGTGGTCCTCCTAAATACCGATAGGCATAAAATCGTAGATATCGAATTCACTACTTACTGCTATTCGGTACTTGTGAGGACATCGGGTGGTCTAGATTTTCTTTCAATTAAAAAAAAACGGCAATAGGATGCCACTTCATGGAGTTACTTTGATTCGCTAACCTTTCTCAATACTCCTACTTTTTTATTTTCTGTCCGCAAAAATCATTCAATGTTAATTCAGCATCCTTCTTATGCATAAGACTTGAGGGCAATGGATACATCTGGGGATATTATGACTAATAATCGCACTTGACTAGTGAATGGGATAAAAATCATCGACTTTCGTACATGAGATTCAGCTGGATAGTTGATGACTCACCTAATAAAAGTGCGTATGGGGACAGACGGTTATCACAATATATGGGTGTGGTATATCCGTCACGAAGGTCACTAGTATAGACACGTGTTCATCAAATCGGAACCGTCGGTTTCGAGGTCATAATTAATTAAGCAATAACAGTGGCTAAAATTAGAGATACTTGTAATTTCAGTGTCCTCATAAATACCGATAGGCATAAAATGGTATATATCAAAGTCACTACTTACTGCCATTCGGTACTTGTGAGGACATCAGGTGGTATCGATCGGGTGGTCCTCATAAATACCGATAGGCATAAAATTGTATATATCGAAGTCACTACTTACTGCTATTCGGTACTTGTGAGGACATCGGGTGGTCTAGATTTTCTTTCCATTAAAAAAAAACGGCAATAAGATGCCACTTCATGGAGTTACTTTGATTCGCTAACCTTCTCCAAACTCCTACTTTTTTATTGTCTGTCAGCCAAAATTATTCAATGTTTATTCAGCATCCTTCTAATGCATATGACTTGAGGGCAATGGATACATCTGGGGATATTATGACTAATAATCGCACTTGACTAGTGAATGGGATGAAAATGGAGCGTACTTTACATATTTTTCTTGACTTTTATTGAGTCATCGTCTTTCGTACATGAGATTCAGCTGGATAGTTGATGACTCACCTAACAAAAGTGCGTATGTGGACACACAATTATCACATTATATGGGTGTGGTATATCCGTCACGAAGGTCACTAGTATAGACACGTGTTCATCAAATAGGAAACGTCGGTTTCGAGGTCATAATTAATTAAGCAATATCAGTGATTAAAATTAAAGATCCTTGTAATTTCAGTGTCCTCATAAATACCGATAGGCATAAAATTGTATATATCAAAGTCACTACTTACTGCCATTCGGTACTTGTGAGGACATCAGGTGGTATCGATCGGGTGGTCCTCATAAATATCGATATGTATGAAATCGTATATATCGAAGTCACTACTTACTGCTATTCGGTACTTGTGAGGACATCGGGTGGTCTAGATTTTCTTTCCATTAAAAAAAAAACGGCAATAAGATGCCACTTCATGGAGTTACTTTAATTCGCTAACCTTTCTCCAAACTCCTACTTTTTTATTTTCTGTCAGCTAAAATTATTCAATGTTAATTCAGCATCCTTCTAATGCATAGGACTTGAGGGCGATGGATACATCTGGGGATATTATGACTAAGAATCGCACTTGACTCGTGAATTGGATAAAAATGGAGCGTACGTTACATAATTTTTTTGACTTTTCATGAATCATCGACTTTCGTACATTAAATTCAGCTGGATAGTTGATAACTCACCTAACAAAAGTGCCTATGGGGACAGACGATTATCACAATATATAGGTGTGGTATATCCGTAACGAAGGTCACTAGTTTAGACACGTGTTCATCAAATCAGAACCGTCGGGTTCGAGGTCATAATTAATTAAGCAATAACAGTGATTAAAATTAGAGATGCTTGTAATTTCAGTGTCCTCATAAATACCGATAGGCATAAAATCGTATATATCAAAGTTACTACTTACTGCCATTCGGTACTTGTGAGGACATCAGGTGGTATCGATCGGGTGGTCCTCCTAAATACCGATAGGCATAAAATCGAAGATATCGAAGTCACTACTTACTGCTATTCGGTACTTGTGAGGACATCGGGTGGTCTAGATTTTCTTTCAATTAAAAAAAAACGGCAATAGGATGCCACTTCATGGAGTTACTTTGATTCGCTAACCTTTCTCCAAACTCCTACTTTTTTATTGTCTGTCAGTTAAAATTATTCAATGTTAATTCAGCTTCCTTCTAATGCATATGACTTGAGGGCGATGGATACATCTGGGGATATTATGACTAAGAATCGCACTCGACTAGTGAATGGGATAAAAATGTAGCGTACGTTACATATTTTTCTTGACTTTTATTGAATCATCGACTTTCGTACATTAAATTCAGCTGGATAGTTGATGACTCACCCAACAAAAGTGCCTATGGGGAAAGACGATTATCACAATATATGCGTGTAGTATATCCATCACGAAGGTCACTAGTATAGACACGTGTTCATCAAATATGAAACGTCGGTTTCGAGGTCATAACTCATTAAACACTAAAAGTGGCTAAAATTAGAAATCCTTGTAATGTCAGTGTCCTCATAAATACCGATAGGCATAAAATCGTTTATATCAAAGTCACTACTTACTGCTATTCAGTACTTGTGAGGACATCAGGTGGTATCGATCGGGTGGTCCTCATAAATACCGATAGGCATAAAATCGTATATATCGAAGTCACTACTTACTGCTATTCGGTACTTGTGAGGACATCGGGTGGTCTAGATTTTCTTTCCATTGAAAAAAAATGGCAATAAGATTTCGCTTCATGGAGTTACTTTGATCCCCCACTTTTCTCAAAGCTCCTACTTTTTTATTTTCTGTCAGCTAAAATTATTTAATGTTAATTCAGCCTCCTTCTAATGCATATGACTTGAGGGCGATGTATACATCTTGGGATATTATGACTAAGAATCGCACTTGACTCGGGAATGGGATAAAAATGGAGCGTACGTTACATATTTTTCTTGACTGTTATTGAATCATCGACTTTCGTACATTAGATTCAGCTGGATAGTTGATGACTCACCTAACAAAAGTGCTTATGGGGACAGACGATTATCACAATATATATGTGTGGTATATCCGTCACGAAGGTCACTAGTATAGACACGTGTTCATCAAATCAGAACCGTCGGTTTCGAGGTCATAATGAATTAAGCAATAACAGTGATTAAAATTAGAGATCCTTGTAATTTCAGTGTCCTCATAAATACCGATAGGCATAAAATCGTATATATCAAAGTCACTACTTACTGCCATTCGGTACTTGTGAGGACATCAGGTGGTATCGATCGGGTGGTCCTCAGAAATACCGATAGGCATAAAAGCGTATATATCGAAGTCACTACTTACTGCTATTCGGTACTTGTGAGGACATCGGGTGGTCTAGATTTTCTTTCCATTAAAAAAAAAACGGCAATAAGATGCCACTTCATGGAGTTACTTTTATTCGCTAACCTTTCTCCAAACTCCTACTTTTCTATTTCCTGTCCGCCAAAATTATTCAATGTTAATTCAGCATCCTTCTAATGCATATGACTTGAGGGCAATGGATACATCTGGGGATATTATGATTAATAATCGCACTTGACTAGTGAATGGGATAAAAATGAAGCGTACGTTACATATTTTTCTTGGCTTTTATTGAGTCATCGACTTTCGTACATGAGATTCAGCTGGATAGTTGATGACTCACCTAACAAAAGTGCGCATGGGGACAGACGATTATCACAATATATGTGTGTGGTATATCCGTCACGAAGATCACTAGTATAGACGAGTGTTCATCAAATAAAAAACGTCGGTTTCGAGGTCATAATTAATTAAGCAATAACAGTGGCTAAAATTAAAGATCCTTGTAATTTCAGTGTCCTCATAAATACCGATAGGCATAAAATCGTATATATCAAAGTCACTACTTACTGCTATTCGGTACTTGTGAGGACATCAGGTGGTATCGATCAGGTGGTCCTCATAAATACCGATAGGCATAAAATCGTATATATCGAAGTCACTACTTACTGCTATTCGGTACTTGTGAGGACATCGGGTGGTCTAGATTTTCTTTCCATTAAAAAAAAAACGGCAATAAGATGCCACTTCATGGAATCACTTTGATTCGCTAACCTTTCTCCAAACTCCTATTTTTTTATTGTCTGTCAGCCAAAATTATTCAATGTCAATTCAGCATCCTTCTAATGCATATGACTTGAGGGCAATGGATACATCTGGGGATATTATGACTAATAATCGCACTTGACTAGTGAATGGGATAAAAATGAAGCGTACGTTACATATTTTTCTTGGCTTTTATTGAGTCATCGACTTTCGTACATGAGATTCAGCTGGATAGTTGATGACTCACCTAACAAAAGTGCGCATGGGGACAGACGATTATCACAATATATGTGTGTGGTATATCCGTCACGAAGATCACTAGTATAGACGAGTGTTCATCAAATAAAAAACGTCGGTTTCGAGGTCATAATTAATTAAGCAATAACAGTGGCTAAAATTAAAGATCCTTGTAATTTCAGTGTCCTCATAAATACCGATAGGCATAAAATCGTATATATCAAAGTCACTACTTACTGCTATTCGGTACCCTTGAGGACATCAGGTGGTATCGATCGGGTGTTCCTCATAAATACCGATAGGCATAAAATCGTATATATCGAAGTCACTACTTACTGCTATTCGGTACTTGTGAGGACATCGGGTGGTCTAGATTTTCTTTCAATTAAAAAAAAACGGCAATAAAATGCCACTTCATGGAGTTACTTTAATTCGCTAACCTTTCTCCAAACTCCTACTTTTTTATTTTCTGTCAGTTAAAATTATTCAATGTTAATTCAGCATCCTTCTAATCCATATGACTTGAGGGCGACGGATACATCTGGGGATATTATGACTAATAATCGCACTCGACTAGTGAATGGGATAAAAATCATCGACTTTCGTACATGAGATTCAGCTGGATAGTTGATGACTCACCTAACAAAAGTGCCTATGGGGACAGACGATTATCACAATATATGCGTGTGGTATGTCCGTCACGAAGGTCACTAGTATAGACACGTGTTCATCAAATATGAAACGTCGGTTTGAGGTCATAACTCATTAAACACTAAAAGTGGCTAAAATTAGAAATCCTTGTAATGTCAGTGTCCTCATAAATACCGATAGGCATAAAATCGTATATATCAAAGTCACTACTTACTGCTATTCAGTACTTGTGAGGACATCAGGTGGTATCGATCGGGTGGTCCTCATAAATACCGATAGGCATAAAATCGTTTATATCGAAGTCACTACTTACTGCTATTCGGCACTTGTGAGGACATCCGGTGGTCTAGATTCTCTTTCCATTAAAAAAAATGGCAATGAGATGCCACTTCATGGAGTTACTTTGATCCCCCACTTTTTTTAAAACTCCTCCTTTTCTGTTTTCTGTCCGCAAAAATTGTTCAATGTTAATTCAGCATTCTTCTAATGCATATGACTTGAGGGCAATGGATACATCAGAGGATATTATGACTAATAATCGCACTTGACTAGTGAATGGGATAAAAATCATCGACTTTCGTACATGAGATTCAGCTGGATAGTTGATGACTCACCTAATAAAAATTCGTATGGGGACAGACGATTATCACAATATATGGGTGTGGTATATCCGTCACGAAGGTCACTAGAATAGACACGTGTTCATCAAATAGGAAACGTCGGTTTCGAGGTCGTAATTAATTAAGCAATAACAGTGAATAAAATTAAAGATCCTTTTAATTTCAGTGTCCTCATAAATACGGATAGGCATAAAATCGTATATATCAAAGTCACTACTTACTGCCATTCGGTACCCTTGAGGACTTCAGGTGGTATCGACCGGGTGGTCCTCATAAATACCGATAGGCATAAAATCGTTGATATCGAAGTCACTACTTACTGCTATTCGGTACTTGTGAGGACATCGGGTGGTCTAGATTTTCTTTCCATTAAAAAAAAAACGGCAATAGGATGCCACTTCATGGAGTTACTTTGATTCGATAACCTTTCTCCAAACTCCTACTTTTTTATTGTCTGTCAGCCAAAATTATTCAATGTTAATTCAGCATCCTTCTAATGCATATGACTTGAGGGCAATGAATACATCTGGGGATATTATGACTAATAATCGCACTTGACTAGTGAATGGGATAAAAATGGAGCGTACGTTACATATTTTTCTTGACTTTTATTGAGTCATCGTCTTTCGTACATGAGATTCAGCTGGATAGTTGATGACTCACCTAACAAAAGTGCGTATGTGGACACACAATTATCACATTATATGGGTGTGGTATATCCGTCACGAAGGTCACTAGTATAGACACGTGTTCATCAAATAGGAAACGTCGGTTTCGAGGTCATAATTAATTAAGCAATATCAGTGATTAAAATTAAAGATCCTTGTAATTTCAGTGTCCTCATAAATACCGATAGGCATAAAATTGTATATATCAAAGTCACTACTTACTGCCATTCGGTACTTGTGAGGACATCAGGTGGTATCGATCGGGTGGTCCTCATAAATACCGATAGGCATAAAATTGTATATATCGAAGTCACTACTTACTGCTATTCGGTACTTGTGAGGACATCGGGTGGTCTAGATTTTTTTTCCATTAAAAAAAAAACGGCAATAAGATGCCACTTCATGGAGTTACTTTGATTCGCTAACCTTCTCCAAACTCCTACTTTTTTATTGTCTGTCAGCCAAAATTATTCAATGTTTATTCAGCATCCTTCTAATGCATATGACTTGAGGGCAATGGATACATCTGGGGATATTATGACTAATAATCGCACTTGACTAGTGAATGGGATGAAAATGGAGCGTACTTTACATATTTTTCTTGACTTTTATTGAGTCATCGTCTTTCGTACATGAGATTCAGCTGGATAGTTGATGACTCACCTAACAAAAGTGCGTATGTGGACACACAATTATCACATTATATGGGTGTGGTATATCCGTCACGAAGGTCACTAGTATAGACACGTGTTCATCAAATAGGAAACGTCGGTTTCGAGGTCATAATTAATTAAGCAATATCAGTGATTAAAATTAAAGATCCTTGTAATTTCAGTGTCCTCATAAATACCGATAGGCATAAAATTGTATATATCAAAGTCACTACTTACTGCCATTCGGTACTTGTGAGGACATCAGGTGGTATCGATCGGGTGGTCCTCATAAATATCGATATGTATGAAATCGTATATATCGAAGTCACTACTTACTGCTATTCGGTACTTGTGAGGACATCGGGTGGTCTAGATTTTCTTTCCATTAAAAAAAAAACGGCAATAAGATGCCACTTCATGGAGTTACTTTAATTCGCTAACCTTTCTCCAAACTCCTACTTTTTTATTTTCTGTCAGCTAAAATTATTCAATGTTAATTCAGCATCCTTCTAATGCATAGGACTTGAGGGCGATGGATACATCTGGGGATATTATGACTAAGAATCGCACTTGACTCGTGAATTGGATAAAAATGGAGCGTACGTTACATAATTTTTTTGACTTTTAATGAATCATCGACTTTCGTACATTAAATTCAGCTGGATAGTTGATAACTCACCTAACAAAAGTGCCTATGGGGACAGACGATTATCACAATATATAGGTGTGGTATATCCGTAACGAAGGTCACTAGTTTAGACACGTGTTCATCAAATCAGAACCGTCGGGTTCGAGGTCATAATTAATTAAGCAATAACAGTGATTAAAATTAGAGATGCTTGTAATTTCAGTGTCCTCATAAATACCGATAGGCATAAAATCGTATATATCAAAGTCACTACTTACTGCCATTCGGTTCTTGTGAGGACATCAGGTGGTATCGATCGGGTGGTCCTCCTAAATACCGATAGGCATAAAATCGTAGATATCGAAGTCACTACTTACTGCTATTCGGTACTTGTGAGGACATCGGGTGGTCTAGATTTTCTTTCAATTAAAAAAAAACGGCAATAGGATGCCACTTCATGGAGTTACTTTGATTCGCTAACCTTTCTCCAAACTCCTACTTTTTTATTGTCTGTCAGTTAAAATTATTCAATGTTAATTCAGCTTCCTTCTAATGCATATGACTTGAGGGCGATGGATACATCTGGGGATATTATGACTAAGAATCGCACTTGACTAGTGAATGGGATAAAAATGTAGCGTACGTTACATATTTTTCTTGACTTTTATTGAGTCATCGTCTTTCGTACATGAGATTCAGCTGGATAGTTGATGACTCACCCAACAAAAGTGCCTATGGGGACAGACGATTATCACAATATATGCGTGTAGTATATCCATCACGAAGGTCACTAGTATAGACACGTGTTCATCAAATATGAAACGTCGGTTTCGAGGTCATAACTCATTAAACACTAAAAGTGGCTAAAATTAGAAATCCTTGTAATGTCAGTGTCCTCATAAATACCGATAGGCATAAAATCGTTTATATCAAAGTCACTACTTACTGCTATTCAGTACTTGTGAGGACATCAGGTGGTATCGATCAGGTGGTCCTCATGAATACCGATAGGCATAAAATCGTATATATCGAAGTCACTACTTACTGCTATTCGGTACTTGTGAGGACATCGGGTGGTCTAGATTTTCTTTCCATTAAAAAAAAAACGGCAATAGGATGCCACTTCATGGAGTTACTTTGATTCGCTAACCTTTCGCCAAACTCCTACTTTTTTATTGTCTGTCCGCCAAAATTATTCAATGTTAATTCAGCATGCTTCTAATGCATATGACTTGAGGGCGATGTATACATCTTGGGATATTATGACTAAGAATCGCACTTGACTCGTGAATGGGATAAAAATGGAGCGTACGTTACATATTTTTCTTGACTGTTATTGAATCATCGACTTTCGTACATTAGATTCAGCTGGATAGTTGATGACTCACCTAACAAAAGTGCCTATGGGGACAGACGATTATCACAATATATATGTGTGGTATATCCGTCACGAAGGTCACTAGTATAGACACGTGTTCATCAAATCAGAACCGTCGGTTTCGAGGTCATAATGAATTAAGCAATAACAGTGATTAAAATTAGAGATCCTTGTAATTTCAGTGTCCTCATAAATACCGATAGGCATAAAATCGTATATATCAAAGTCACTACTTACTGCCATTCGGTACTTGCAAGTACATCAGGTGGTATCGATCGGGTGGTCCTCAGAAATACCGATAGGCATAAAAGCGTATATATCGAAGTCACTACTTACTGCTATTCGGTACTTGTGAGGACATCGGGTGGTCTAGATTTTCTTTCCATTAAAAAAAAACGGCAATAAGATGCCACTTCATGGAGTTACTTTTATTCGCTAACCTTTCTCCAAACTCCTACTTTTTATTGTCTGTCAGACAAAACTATTCAATGTTAATTCAGCATCCTTCTAATGCATATGACTTGAGGGCAATGAATACATCTGGGGATATTATGACTAATAATCGCACTTGACTAGTGAATGGGATAAAAATGGAGCGTACGTTACATATTTTTCTTGACTTTTATTGAGTCATCGTCTTTCGTACATGAGATTCAGCTGGATAGTTGATGACTCACCTAACAAAAGTGCGTATGTGGACACACAATTATCACATTATATGGGTGTGGTATATCCGTCACGAAGGTCACTAGTATAGACACGTATTCATCAAATAGGAAACGTCGGTTTCGAGGTCATAATTAATTAAGCAATATCAGTGATTAAAATTAAAAATCCTTGTAATTTCAGTGTCCTCATAAATACCGATAGGCATAAAATTGTATATATCAAAGTCACTACTTACTGCCATTCGGTACTTGTGAGGACATCAGGTGGTATCGATCGGGTGGTCCTCATAAATATCGATATGTATGAAATCGTATATATCGAAGTCACTACTTACTGCTATTCGGTACTTGTGAGGACATCGGGTGGTCTAGATTTTCTTTCCATTAAAAAAAAACGGCAATAAGATGCCACTTCATGGAGTTACTTTAATTCGCTAACCTTTTTCCAAACTCCTACTTTTTTATTTTCTGTCAGCTAAAATTATTCAATGTTAATTCAGCATCCTTCTAATGCATAGGACTTGAGGGCGATGGATACATCTGGGGATATTATGACTAAGAATCGCACTTGACTCGTGAATGGGATAAAAATGGAGCGTACGTTACATAATTTTCTTGACTTTTATTGAATCATCGACTTTCGTACATTAAATTCAGCTGGATAGTTGATAACTCACCTAACAAAAGTGCCTATGGGGACAGACGATTATCACAATATATAGGTGTGGTATATCCGTCACGAAGGTCACTAGTTTAGACACGTGTTCATCAAATCAGAACCGTCGGGTTCGAGGTCATAATTAATTAAGCAATAACAGTGATTAAAATTAGAGATCCTTGTAATTTCAGTGTCCTCATAAATACCGATAGGCATAAAATCGTATATATCAAAGTCACTACTTACTGCCATTCGGTACTTGTGAGGACATCAGGTGGTATCGATCAGGTGGTCCTCATGAATACCGATAGGCATAAAATCGTATATATCGAAGTCACTACTTACTGCTATTCGGTACTTGTGAGGACATCGGGTGGTCTAGATTTTCTTTCCATTAAAAAAAAAACGGCAATAGGATGCCACTTCATGGAGTTACTTTGATTCGCTAACCTTTCGCCAAACTCCTACTTTTTTATTGTCTGTCAGCCAAAATTATTCAATGTTAATTCAGCATGCTTCTAATGCATATGACTTGAGGGCGATGTATACATCTTGGGATATTATGACTAAGAATCGCACTTGACTCGTGAATGGGATAAAAATGGAGCGTACGTTACATATTTTTCTTGACTGTTATTGAATCATCGACTTTCGTACATTAGATTCAGCTGGATAGTTGATGACTCACCTAACAAAAGTGCCTATGGGGACAGACGATTATCACAATATATATGTGTGGTATATCCGTCACGAAGGTCACTAGTATAGACACGTGTTCATCAAATCAGAACCGTCGGTTTCGAGGTCATAATGAATTAAGCAATAACAGTGATTAAAATTAGAGATCCTTGTAATTTCAGTGTCCTCATAAATACCGATAGGCATAAAATCGTATATATCAAAGTCACTACTTACTGCCATTCGGTACTTGCAAGTACATCAGGTGGTATCGATCGGGTGGTCCTCAGAAATACCGATAGGCATAAAAGCGTATATATCGAAGTCACTACTTACTGCTATTCGGTACTTGTGAGGACATCGGGTGGTCTAGATTTTCTTTCCATTAAAAAAAAACGGCAATAAGATGCCACTTCATGGAGTTACTTTTATTCGCTAACCTTTCTCCAAACTCCTACTTTTTATTGTCTGTCAGACAAAACTATTCAATGTTAATTCAGCATCCTTCTAATGCATATGACTTGAGGGCAATGAATACATCTGGGGATATTATGACTAATAATCGCACTTGACTAGTGAATGGGATAAAAATGGAGCGTACGTTACATATTTTTCTTGACTTTTATTGAGTCATCGTCTTTCGTACATGAGATTCAGCTGGATAGTTGATGACTCACCTAACAAAAGTGCGTATGTGGACACACAATTATCACATTATATGGGTGTGGTATATCCGTCACGAAGGTCACTAGTATAGACACGTATTCATCAAATAGGAAACGTCGGTTTCGAGGTCATAATTAATTAAGCAATATCAGTGATTAAAATTAAAAATCCTTGTAATTTCAGTGTCCTCATAAATACCGATAGGCATAAAATTGTATATATCAAAGTCACTACTTACTGCCATTCGGTACTTGTGAGGACATCAGGTGGTATCGATCGGGTGGTCCTCATAAATATCGATATGTATGAAATCGTATATATCGAAGTCACTACTTACTGCTATTCGGTACTTGTGAGGACATCGGGTGGTCTAGATTTTCTTTCCATTAAAAAAAAACGGCAATAAGATGCCACTTCATGGAGTTACTTTAATTCGCTAACCTTTTTCCAAACTCCTACTTTTTTATTTTCTGTCAGCTAAAATTATTCAATGTTAATTCAGCATCCTTCTAATGCATAGGACTTGAGGGCGATGGATACATCTGGGGATATTATGACTAAGAATCGCACTTGACTCGTGAATGGGATAAAAATGGAGCGTACGTTACATAATTTTCTTGACTTTTATTGAATCATCGACTTTCGTACATTAAATTCAGCTGGATAGTTGATAACTCACCTAACAAAAGTGCCTATGGGGACAGACGATTATCACAATATATAGGTGTGGTATATCCGTCACGAAGGTCACTAGTTTAGACACGTGTTCATCAAATCAGAACCGTCGGGTTCGAGGTCATAATTAATTAAGCAATAACAGTGATTAAAATTAGAGATCCTTGTAATTTCAGTGTCCTCATAAATACCGATAGGCATAAAATCGTATATATCAAAGTCACTACTTACTGCCATTCGGTACTTGTGAGGACATCAGGTGGTATCGATCGGGTGGTCCTCCTAAATACCGATAGGCATAAAAGCGTATATATCGAAGTCACTACTTACTGCTATTCGGTACTTGTGAGGACATCGGGTGGTCTAGATTTTCTTTCCATTAAAAAAAAATGTCAATAAGATGCCGCTTCATGGAGTTACTTTGATCCCCCACTTTTCTCAAAACTTCTACTTTTCTATTTTCTGTCCGCCAAAATTATTCAATGTTAATTCAGCATCCTTCTAATGCATATGACTTGAGGGCAATGGATACATCTGGGGATATTATGACTAATAATCGCACTTGACTAGTGAATGGGATAAAAATGGAGCGTACGTTACATATTTTTCTTGGCTTTTATTGACTCATCGACTTTCGTACATGAGATTCAGCTGGATAGTTGATGACTCACCTAACAAAAGTGCGTATGGGGACAGACGATTATCACAATATATGTGTGTGGTATATCCGTCACGAAGATCACTTGTATAGACGAGTGTTCATCAAATAGAAAACGTCGGTTTCGAGGTCATAATTAATTAAGCAATAACAGTGGCTAAAATTAAAGATCCTTGTAATTTCAGTGTCCTCATAAATACTGATAGGCATAAAATCGTATATATCAAAGTCACTACTTACTGCCATTTGGTACTTGTGAGGACATCAGGTGGTATCGATCGGGTGGTCCTCATAAATACCGATAGGCATAAAATCGTAGATATCGAAGTCACTACTTACTGCTATTCGGTACTTGTGAGGACATCGGGTGGTCTAGATTTTCTTTCAATTAAAAAAAAACGGCAATAAAATGCCACTTCATGGAGTTACTTTAATTCGCTAACCTTTCTCCAAACTCCTACTTTTTTATTTTCTGTCAGTTAAAATTATTCAATGTTAATTCAGCTTCCTTCTAATGCATATGACTTGAGGGCGATGGATACATCTGGGGATATTATGACTAAGAATCGCACTTGACTAGTGAATGGGATAAAAATGTAGCGTACGTTACATATTTTTCTTGACTTTTATTGAATCATCGACTTTCGTACATTAAATTCAGCTGGATAGTTGATGACTCACCCAACAAAAGTGCCTATGGGGACAGACGATTATCACAATATATGCGTGTAGTATATCCATCACGAAGGTCACTAGTATAGACACGTGTTCATCAAATATGAAACGTCGGTTTCGAGGTCATAACTCATTAAACACTAAAAGTGGCTAAAATTAGAAATCCTTGTAATGTCAGTGTCCTCATAAATACCGATAGGCATAAAATCGTTTATATCAAAGTCACTACTTACTGCTATTCAGTACTTGTGAGGACATCAAGTGGTATCGATCAGGTGGTCCTCATAAATACCGATAGGCATAAAATCGTATATATCGAAGTCACTACTTACTGCTATTCGGTACTTGTGAGGACATCGGGTGGTCTAGATTTTCTTTCCATTAAAAAAAAAACGGCAATAGGATGCCACTTCATGGAGTTACTTTGATTCGCTAACCTTTCTCCAAACTCCTACTTTTTTATTGTCTGTCAGCCAAAATTATTCAATGTTAATTCAGCATGCTTCTAATGCATATGACTTGAGGGCAATGGATACATCTGCGGATATTATGACTAATAATCGCACTTGACTAGTGAATGGGATAAAAATGGAGCGTACGTTACATATTTTTCTTGGCTTTTATTGAGTCATCGACTTTCGTACATGAGATTCAGCTGGATAGTTGATGACTCACCTAACAAAAGTGCGTATGGGGACAGACGATTATCACAATATATGTGTGTGGTATATCCGTCACGAAGGTCACTAGTATAGACACGTGTTCATCAAATAGGAAACGTCGGTTTCGAGGTCGTAATTAATTAAGCAATAACAGTGAATAAAATTAAAGATCCTTGTAATTTCAGTGTCCTCATAAATACCGATAGGCATAAAATCGTATATATCAAAGTCACTACTTACTGCCATTCGGTACCCTTGAGGACATCAGCCGGTATCGATCGGGTGGTCCTCATAAATACCGATAGGCATAAAATCGTTTATATCGAAGTCACTACTTACTGCTATTCGGTACTTGTGAGGACATCGGGTGGTCTAGATTTTCTTTCCATTAAAAAAAAAACGGCAATAGGATGCCACTTCATGGAGTTACTTTGATTCGCTAACCTTTCTCCAAACTCCTACTTTTTTATTGTCTGTCAACCAAAATTATTCAATGTTAATTCAGCATGCTTCTAATGCATATGACTTGAGGGCAATGGATACATCTGGGGATATTATGACTAATAATCGCACTTGACTCGTGAATGGGATAAAAATGGAGCGTACGTTACATATTTTTCTTGGCTTTTATTGAGTCATCGACTTTCGTACATGAGATTCAGCTGGATAGTTGATGACTCACCTAACAAAAGTGCGTATGGGGACAGACGATTATCACAATATATGTGTGTGGTATATCCGTCACGAAGATCACTAGTATAGACGAGTGTTCATCAAATAGAAAACGTCGGTTTCGAGGTCATAATTAATTAAGCAATAACAGTGGCTAAAATTAAAGATCCTTGTAATTTCAGTTTCCTCATAAATACTGATAGGCATAAAATCGTATATATCAAAGTCACTACTTACTGCCATTTGGTACTTGTGAGGACATCAGGTGGTATCGATCGGGTGGTCCTCATAAATACCGATAGGCATAAAATCGTATATATCGAAGTCACTACTTACTGCTATTCGGTACTTGTGAGGACATCCGGTGGTCTAGATTTTCTTTCCATTAAAAAAAAACAGTAATAAGATGCTACTTCATGGAGTAACTTTGATCCCCCACTTTTCTCAAAACTCCTACTTTTTTATTTTCTGTCCGCAAAAATCATTCAATGTTAATTCAGCATCCTTCTTATGCATAAGACTTGAGGGCAATGGATACATCTGGGGATATTATGACTAATAATCGCACTTGACTAGTGAATGGGATAAAAATCATCGACTTTCGTACATGAGATTCAGCTGGATAGTTGATGACTCACCTAATAAAAGTGCGTATGGGGACAGACGATTATCACAATATATGGGTGTGGTATATCCGTCACGAAGGTCACTAGTATAGACACGTGTTCATCAAATCGGAACCGTCGGTTTCGAGGTCATAATTAATTAAGCAATAACAGTGGCTAAAATTAGAGATACTTGTAATTTCAGTGTCCTCATAAATACCGATAGGCATAAAATGGTATATATCAAAGTCACTACTTACTGCTATTCGGTACTTGCAAGTACATCAGGTGGTATCGATCGGGTGGTCCTCAGAAATACCGATAGGCATAAAAGCGTATATATCGAAGTCACTACTTACTGCTATTCGGTACTTGTGAGGACATCGGGTGGTCTAGATTTTCTTTCCATTAAAAAAAAACGGCAATAAGATGCCACTTCATGGAGTTACTTTTATTCGCTAACCTTTCTCCAAACTCCTACTTTTTATTGTCTGTCAGACAAAACTATTCAATGTTAATTCAGCATCCTTCTAATGCATATGACTTGAGGGCAATGAATACATCTGGGGATATTATGACTAATAATCGCACTTGACTAGTGAATGGGATAAAAATGGAGCGTACGTTACATATTTTTCTTGACTTTTATTGAGTCATCGTCTTTCGTACATGAGATTCAGCTGGATAGTTGATGACTCACCTAACAAAAGTGCGTATGTGGACACACAATTATCACATCATATGGGTGTGGTATATCCGTCACGAAGGTCACTAGTATAGACACGTATTCATCAAATAGGAAACGTCGGTTTCGAGGTCATAATTAATTAAGCAATATCAGTGATTAAAATTAAAAATCCTTGTAATTTCAGTGTCCTCATAAATATCGATAGGCATTAAATTGTATATATCAAAGTCACTACTTACTGACATTCGGTACTTGTGAGGACATCAGGTGGTATCGATCGGGTGGTCCTCATAAATATCGATATGTATGAAATCGTATATATCGAAGTCACTACTTACTGCTATTCGGTACTTGTGAAGACATCGGGTGGTCTAGATTTTCTTTCCATTAAAAAAAAACGGCAATAAGATGCCACTTCATGGAGTTACTTTAATTCGCTAACCTTTTTCCAAACTCCTACTTTTTTATTTTCTGTCAGCTAAAATTATTCAATGTTAATTCAGCATCCTTCTAATGCATAGGACTTGAGGGCGATGGATACATCTGGGGATATTATGACTAAGAATCGCACTTGACTCGTGAATGGGATAAAAATGGAGCGTACGTTACATAATTTTCTTGACTTTTATTGAATCATCGACTTTCGTACATTAAATTCAGCTGGATAGTTGATAACTCACCTAACAAAAGTGCCTATGGGGACAGACGATTATCACAATATATAGGTGTGGTATATCCGTCACGAAGGTCACTAGTTTAGACACGTGTTCATCAAATCAGAACCGTCGGGTTCGAGGTCATAATTAATTAAGCAATAACAGTGATTAAAATTAGAGATCCTTGTAATTTCAGTGTCCTCATAAATACCGATAGGCATAAAATCGTATATATCAAAGTCACTACTTACTGCCATTCGGTACTTGTGAGGACATCAGGTGGTATCGATCGGGTGGTCCTCCTAAATACCGATAGGCATAAAAGCGTATATATCGAAGTCACTACTTACTGCTATTCGGTACTTGTGAGGACATCGGGTGGTCTAGATTTTCTTTCCATTAAAAAAAAATGTCAATAAGATGCCGCTTCATGGAGTTACTTTGATCCCCCACTTTTCTCAAAACTTCTACTTTTCTATTTTCTGTCCGCCAAAATTATTCAATGTTAATTCAGCATCCTTCTAATGCATATGACTTGAGGGCAATGGATACATCTGGGGATATTATGACTAATAATCGCACTTGACTAGTGAATGGGATAAAAATGGAGCATACGTTACATATTTTTCTTGGCTTTTATTGACTCATCGACTTTCGTACATGAGATTCAGCTGGATAGTTGATGACTCACCTAACAAAAGTGCGTATGGGGACAGACGATTATCACAATATATGTGTGTGGTATATCCGTCACGAAGATCACTAGTATAGACACGTGTTCATCAAATCAGAACCGTCGGGTTCGAGGTCATAATTAATTAAGCAATAACAGTGATTAAAATTAGAGATCCTTGTAATTTCAGTGTCCTCATAAATACCGATAGGCATAAAATCGTATATATCAAAGTCACTACTTACTGCCATTCGGTACTTGTGAGGACATCAGGTGGTATCGATCGGGTGGTCCTCCTAAATACCGATAGGCATAAAAGCGTATATATCGAAGTCACTACTTACTGCTATTCGGTACTTGTGAGGACATCGGGTGGTCTAGATTTTCTTTCCATTAAAAAAAAATGTCAATAAGATGCCGCTTCATGGAGTTACTTTGATCCCCCACTTTTCTCAAAACTTCTACTTTTCTATTTTCTGTCCGCCAAAATTATTCAATGTTAATTCAGCATCCTTCTAATGCATATGACTTGAGGGCAATGGATACATCTGGGGATATTATGACTAATAATCGCACTTGACTAGTGAATGGGATAAAAATGGAGCGTACGTTACATATTTTTCTTGGCTTTTATTGACTCATCGACTTTCGTACATGAGATTCAGCTGGATAGTTGATGACTCACCTAACAAAAGTGCGTATGGGGACAGACGATTATCACAATATATGTGTGTGGTATATCCGTCACGAAGGTCACTAGTATAGACACGTGTTCATCAAATAGGAAACGTCGGTTTCGAGGTCGTAATTAATTAAGCAATAACAGTGAATAAAATTAAAGATCCTTGTAATTTCAGTGTCCTCATAAATACCGATAGGCATAAAATCGTATATATCAAAGTCACTACTTACTGCCATTCGGTACCCTTGAGGACATCAGCCGGTATCGATCGGGTGGTCCTCATAAATACCGATAGGCATAAAATCGTTTATATCGAAGTCACTACTTACTGCTATTCGGTACTTGTGAGGACAACGGGTGGTCTAGATTTTCTTTCCATTAAAAAAAAAACGGCAATAGGATGCCACTTCATGGAGTTACTTTGATTCGCTAACCTTTCTCCAAACTCCTACTTTTTTATTGTCTGTCAACCAAAATTATTCAATGTTAATTCAGCATGCTTCTAATGCATATGACTTGAGGGCAATGGATACATCTGGGGATATTATGACTAATAATCGCACTTGACTCGTGAATGGGATAAAAATGGAGCGTACGTTACATATTTTTCTTGGCTTTTATTGAGTCATCGACTTTCGTACATGAGATTCAGCTGGATAGTTGATGACTCACCTAACAAAAGTGCGTATGGGGACAGACGATTATCACAATATATGTGTGTGGTATATCCGTCACGAAGATCACTAGTATAGACGAGTGTTCATCAAATAGAAAACGTCGGTTTCGAGGTCATAATTAATTAAGCAATAACAGTGGCTAAAATTAAAGATCCTTGTAATTTCAGTGTCCTCATAAATACTGATAGGCATAAAATCGTATATATCAAAGTCACTACTTACTGCCATTTGGTACTTGTGAGGACATCAGGTGGTATCGATCGGGTGGTCCTCATAAATACCGATAGGCATAAAATCGTATATATCGAAGTCACTACTTACTGCTATTCGGTACTTGTGAGGACATCCGGTGGTCTAGATTTTCTTTCCATTAAAAAAAAACAGTAATAAGATGCTACTTCATGGAGTAACTTTGATCCCCCACTTTTCTCAAAACTCCTACTTTTTTATTTTCTGTCCGCAAAAATCATTCAATGTTAATTCAGCATCCTTCTTATGCATAAGACTTGAGGGCAATGGATACATCTGGGGATATTATGACTAATAATCGCACTTGACTAGTGAATGGGATAAAAATCATCGACTTTCGTACATGAGATTCAGCTGGATAGTTGATGACTCACCTAATAAAAGTGCGTATGGGGACAGACGATTATCACAATATATGGGTGTGGTATATCCATCACGAAGGTCACTAGTATAGACACGTGTTCATCAAATCGGAACCGTCGGTTTCGAGGTCATAATTAATTAAGCAATAACAGTGGCTAAAATTAGAGATACTTGTAATTTCAGTGTCCTCATAAATACCGATAGGCATAAAATGGTATATATCAAAGTCACTACTTACTGCCATTCGGTACTTGTGAGGACATCAGGTGGTATCGATCGGGTGGTCCTCATAAATACCGATAGGCATAAAATTGTATATATCGAAGTCACTACTTACTGCTATTCGGTACTTGTGAGGACATCGGGTGGTCTAGATTTTCTTTCCATTAAAAAAAAAACGGCAATAAGATGCCACTTCATGGAGTTACTTTGATTCGCTAACCTTCTCCAAACTCCTACTTTTTTATTGTCTGTCAGCCAAAATTATTCAATGTTTATTCAGCATCCTTCTAATGCATATGACTTGAGGGCAATGGATACATCTGGGGATATTATGACTAATAATCGCACTTGACTAGTGAATGGGATGAAAATGGAGCGTACTTTACATATTTTTCTTGACTTTTATTGAGTCATCGTCTTTCGTACATGAGATTCAGCTGGATAGTTGATGACTCACCTAACAAAAGTGCGTATGTGGACACACAATTATCACATTATATGGGTGTGGTATATCCGTCACGAAGGTCACTAGTATAGACACGTGTTCATCAAATAGGAAACGTCGGTTTCGAGGTCATAATTAATTAAGCAATATCAGTGATTATAATTAAAGATCCTTGTAATTTCAGTGTCCTCATAAATACCGATAGGCATAAAATTGTATATATCAAAGTCACTACTTACTGCCATTCGGTACTTGTGAGGACATCAGGTGGTATCGATCGGGTGGTCCTCATAAATATCGATATGTATGAAATCGTATATATCGAAGTCACTACTTACTGCTATTCGGTACTTGTGAGGACATCGGGTGGTCTAGATTTTCTTTCCATTAAAAAAAAAACGGCAATAAGATGCCACTTCATGGAGTTACTTTAATTCGCTAACCTTTCTCCAAACTCCTACTTTTTTATTTTCTGTCAGCTAAAATTATTCAATGTTAATTCAGCATCCTTCTAATGCATAGGACTTGAGGGCGATGGATACATCTGGGGATATTATGACTAAGAATCGCACTTGACTCGTGAATTGGATAAAAATGGAGCGTACGTTACATAATTTTTTTGACTTTTATTGAATCATCGACTTTCGTACATTAAATTCAGCTGGATAGTTGATAACTCACCTAACAAAAGTGCCTATGGGGACAGACGATTATCACAATATATAGGTGTGGTATATCCGTAACGAAGGTCACTAGTTTAGACACGTGTTCATCAAATCAGAACCGTCGGGTTCGAGGTCATAATTAATTAAGCAATAACAGTGATTAAAATTAGAGATGCTTGTAATTTCAGTGTCCTCATAAATACCGATAGGCATAAAATCGTATATATCAAAGTCACTACTTACTGCCATTCGGTACTTGTAAGGACATCAGGTGGTATCGATCGGGTGGTCCTCAGAAATACCGATAGGCATAAAATCGTATATATCGAAGTCACTAGTTACTGCTATTCGGTTTTTGTGAGGACATCCGGTGGTCTAGATTTTCTTTCCATTAAAAAAAAACAGTAATAAGATGCTACTTCATGGAGTTACTTTGATCCCCCACTTTTCTCAATACTCCTACTTTTTTATTTTCTGTCCGCAAAAATCATTCAATGTTAATTCAGCATCCTTCTTATGCATAAGACTTGGAGGCAATGGATACATCTGGGGATATTATGACTAATAATCGCACTTGACTAGTGAATGGGATAAAAATCATCGACTTTCGTACATGAGATTCAGCTGGATAGTTGATGACTCACCTAATAAAAGTGCGTATGGGGACAGACGATTATCACAATATATGGGTGTGGTATATCCGTCACGAAGGTCACTACTATAGACACGTGTTCATCAAATCGGAACCGTCGGTTTCGAGGTCATAATTAATTAAGCAATAACAGTGATTAAAATTAGAGATGCTTGTAATTTCAGTGTCCTCATAAATACCGATAGGCATAAAATCGTATATATCAAAGTCACTACTTACTGCCATTCGGTACTTGTGAGGACATCAGGTGGTATCGATCGGGTGGTCCTCCTAAATACCGATAGGCATAAAATCGTAGATATCGAAGTCACTACTTACTGCTATTCGGTACTTGTGAGGACATCGGGTGGTCTAGATTTTCTTTCAATTAAAAAAAAACGGCAATAGGATGCCACTTCATGGAGTTACTTTGATTCGCTAACCTTTCTCCAAACTCCTACTTTTTTATTGTCTGTCAGTTAAAATTATTCAATGTTAATTCAGCTTCCTTCTAATGCATATGACTTGAGGGCGATGGATACATCTGGGGATATTATGACTAAGAATCGCACTTGACTAGTGAATGGGATAAAAATGTAGCGTACGTTACATTTTTTTCTTGACTTTTATTGAATCATCGACTTTCGTACATTAAATTCAGCTGGATAGTTGATGACTCACCCAACAAAAGTGCCTATGGGGACAGACGATTATCACAATATATGCGTGTAGTATATCCATCACGAAGGTCACTAGTATAGACACGTGTTCATCAAATATGAAACGTCGGTTTCGAGGTCATAACTCATTAAACACTAAAAGTGGCTAAAATTAGAAATCCTTGTAATGTCAGTGTCCTCATAAATACCGATAGGCATAAAATCGTTTATATCAAAGTCACTACTTACTGCTATTCAGTACTTGTGAGGACATCAAGTGGTATCGATCAGGTGGTCCTCATAAATACCGATAGGCATAAAATCGTATATATCGAAGTCACTACTTACTGCTATTCGGTACTTGTGAGGACATCGGGTGGTCTAGATTTTCTTTCCATTAAAAAAAAAACGGCAATAGGATGCCACTTCATGGAGTTACTTTGATTCGCTAACCTTTCTCCAAACTCCTACTTTTTTATTGTCTGTCAGCCAAAATTATTCAATGTTAATTCAGCATGCTTCTAATGCATATGACTTGAGGGCAATGGATACATCTGCGGATATTATGACTAATAATCGCACTTGACTAGTGAATGGGATAAAAATGGAGCGTACGTTACATATTTTTCTTGGCTTTTATTGAGTCATCGACTTTCGTACATGAGATTCAGCTGGATAGTTGATGACTCACCTAACAAAAGTGCGTATGGGGACAGACGATTATCACAATATATGTGTGTGGTATATCCGTCACGAAGGTCACTAGTATAGACACGTGTTCATCAAATAGGAAACGTCGGTTTCGAGGTCGTAATTAATTAAGCAATAACAGTGAATAAAATTAAAGTTCCTTGTAATTTCAGTGTCCTCATAAATACCGATAGGCATAAAATCGTATATATCAAAGTCACTACTTACTGCCATTCGGTACTTGTAAGGACATCAGGTGGTATCGATCGGGTGGTCCTCAGAAATACCGATAGGCATAAAATCGTATATATCGAAGTCACTACTTACTGCTATTCGGTTTTTGTGAGGACATCCGGTGGTCTAGATTTTCTTTCCATTAAAAAAAAACAGTAATAAGATGCTACTTCATGGAGTAACTTTGATCCCCCACTTTTCTCAAAACTCCTACTTTTTTATTTTCTGTCCGCAAAAATCATTCAATGTTAATTCAGCATCCTTCTTATGCATAAGACTTGCGGGCAATGGATACATCTGGGGATATTATGACTAATAATCGCACTTGACTAGTGAATGGGATAAAAATCATCGACTTTCGTACATGAGATTCAGCTGGATAGTTGATGACTCACCTAATAAAAGTGCGTATGGGGACAGACGATTATCACAATATATGGGTGTGGTATATCCGTCACGAAGGTCACTAGTATAGACACGTGTTCATCAAATCGGAACCGTCGGTTTCGAGGTCATAATTAATTAAGCAATAACAGTGGCTAAAATTAGAAATACTTGTTATTTCAGTGTCCTCATAAATACCGATAGGCATAAAATGGTATATATCAAAGTCACTACTTACTGCCATTCGGTACTTGTGAGGACATCAGGTGGTATCGATCGGGTGGTCCTCATAAATACCGATAGGCATAAAATTGTATATATCGAAGTCACTACTTACTGCTATTCGGTACTTGTGAGGACATCGGGTGGTCTAGATTTTCTTTCCATTAAAAAAAAACGGCAATAAGATGCCACTTCATGGAGTTACTTTGATTCGCTAACCTTCTCCAAACTCCTACTTTTTTATTGTCTGTCAGCCAAAATTATTCAATGTTTATTCAGCATCCTTCTAATGCATATGACTTGAGGGCAATGGATACATCTGGGGATATTATGACTAATAATCGCACTTGACTAGTGAATGGGATGAAAATGGAGCGTACTTTACATATTTTTCTTGACTTTTATTGAGTCATCGTCTTTCGTACATGAGATTCAGCTGGATAGTTGATGACTCACCTAACAAAAGTGCGTATGTGGACACACAATTATCACATTATATGGGTGTGGTATATCCGTCACGAAGGTAACTAGTATAGACACGTGTTCATCAAATAAGAAACGTCGGTTTCGAGGTCATAATTAATTAAGCAATATCAGTGATTAAAATTAAAGATCCTTGTAATTTCAGTGTCCTCATAAATACCGATAGGCATAAAATTGTATATATCAAAGTCACTACTTACTGCCATTCGGTACTTGTGAGGACATCAGGTGGTATCGATCGGGTGGTCCTCATAAATATCGATATGTATGAAATCGTATATATCGAAGTCACTACTTACTGCTATTCGGTACTTGTGAGGACATCGGGTGGTCTAGATTTTCTTTCCATTAAAAAAAAAACGGCAATAAGATGCCACTTCATGGAGTTACTTTAATTCGCTAACCTTTCTCCAAACTCCTACTTTTTTATTTTCTGTCAGCTAAAATTATTCAATGTTAATTCAGCATCCTTCTAATGCATAGGACTTGAGGGCGATGGATACATCTGGGGATATTATGACTAAGAATCGCACTTGACTCGTGAATTGGATAAAAATGGAGCGTACGTTACATAATTTTTTTGACTTTTATTGAATCATCGACTTTCGTACATTAAATTCAGCTGGATAGTTGATAACTCACCTAACAAAAGTGCCTATGGGGACAGACGATTATCACAATATATAGGTGTGGTATATCCGTAACGAAGGTCACTAGTTTAGACACGTGTTCATCAAATCAGAACCGTCGGGTTCGAGGTCATAATTAATTAAGCAATAACAGTGATTAAAATTAGAGATGCTTGTAATTTCAATGTCCTCATAAATACCGATAGGCATAAAATCGTATATATCAAAGTCACTACTTACTGTTATTCGGTACTTGTGAGGACATCAGGTGGTATCGATCGGGTGGTCCTCCTAAATACCGATAGGCATAAAATCGTAGATATCGAAGTCACTACTTACTGCTATTCGGTACTTGTGAGGACATCGGGTGGTCTAGATTTTCCTTCAATTAAAAAAAAACGGCAATAGGATGCCACTTCATGGAGTTACTTTGATTCGCTAACCTTTCTCCAAACTCCTACTTTTTTATTGTCTGTCAGTTAAAATTATTCAATGTTAATTCAGCTTCCTTCTAATGCATATGACTTGAGGGCGATGGATACATCTAGGGATATTATGACTAAGAATCGCACTTGACTAGTGAATGGGATAAAAATGGAGCGTACGTTACATATTTTTCTTGACTGTTATTGAATCATCGACTTTCGTACATTAGATTCAGCTGGATAGTTGATGACTCACCTAACAAAAGTGCCTATGGGGACAGACGATTATCACAATATATATGTGTGGTATATCCGTCACGAAGGTCACTAGTATAGACACGTGTTCATCAAATCAGAACCGTCGGTTTCGAGGTCATAATGAATTAAGCAATAACAGTGATTAAAATTAGAGATCCTTGTAATTTCAGTGTCCTCATAAATACCGATAGGCATAAAATCGTATATATCAAAGTCACTACTTACTGCCATTCGGTACTTGTAAGGACATCAGGTGGTATCGATCGGGTGGTCCTCAGAAATACCGATAGGCATAAAATCGTATATATCGAAGTCACTACTTACTGCTATTCGGTTTTTGTGAGGACATCCGGTGGTCTAGATTTTCTTTCCATTAAAAAAAAACAGTAATAAGATGCTACTTCATGGAATTACTTTGATCCCCCACTTTTCTCAATACTCCTACTTTTTTATTTTCTGTCCAAAAAAATCATTCAATGTTAATTCAGCATCCTTCTTATGCATAAGACTTGAGGGCAATGGATACATCTGGGGATATTATGACTAATAATCGCACTTGACTAGTGAATGGGATAAAAATCATCGACTTTCGTACATGAGATTCGGCTGGATAGTTGATGACTCACCTAATAAAAGTGCGTATGGGGACAGACGATTATCACAATATATGGGTGTGGTAGATCCGTCACGAAGGTCACTAGTATAGACACGTGTTCATCAAATCGGAACCGTCGGTTTCGAGGTCATAATTAATTAAGCAATAACAGTGGCTAAAATTAGAGATACTTGTAATTTCAGCGTCCTCATAAATACCGATAGGCATAAAATGGTATATATCAAAGTCACTACTTACTGCTATTCGGTACTTGTGCGGACATCAGGTGGTATCGATCGGGTGGTCCTCATAAATACCGATAGGCATAAAATTGTATATATCGAAGTCACTACTTACTGCTATTCGGTACTTGTGAGGACATCGGGTGGTCTAGATTTTCTTTCCATTAAAAAAAAACGGCAATAAGATGCCACTTCATGGAGTTACTTTGATTCGCTAACCTTCTCCAAACTCCTACTTTTTTATTGTCTGTCAGCCAAAATTATTCAATGTTTATTCAGCATCCTTCTAATGCATATGACTTGAGGGCAATGGATACATCTGGGGATATTATGACTAATAATCGCACTTGACTAGTGAATGGGATGAAAATGGAGCGTACTTTACATATTTTTCTTGACTTTTATTGAGTCATCGTCTTTCGTACATGAGATTCAGCTGGATAGTTGATGACTCACCTAACAAAAGTGCGTATGTGGACACACAATTATCACATTATATGGGTGTGGTATATCCGTCACGAAGGTCACTAGTATAGACACGTGTTCATCAAATCAGAACCGTCGGTTTCGAGGTCATAATTAATTAAGCAATAACAGTGATTAAAATTAGAGATGCTTGTAATTTCAGTGTCCTCATAAATACCGATAGGCATAAAATCGTATATATCAAAGTCACTACTTACTGCCATTCGGTACTTGTGAGGACATCAGGTGGTATCGATCGGGTGGTCCTCCTAAATACCGATAGGCATAAAATCGTAGATATCGAAGTCACTACTTACTGCTATTCGGTACTTGTGAGGACATCGGGTGGTCTAGATTTTCTTTCAATTAAAAAAAAACGGCAATAGGATGCCACTTCATGGAGTTACTTTGATTCGCTAACCTTTCTCCAAACTCCTACTTTTTTATTGTCTGTCAGTTAAAATTATTCAATGTTAATTCAGCTTCCTTCTAATGCATATGACTTGAGGGCGATGGATACATCTGGGGATATTATGACTAAGAATCGCACTTGACTAGTGAATGGGATAAAAATGTAGCGTACGTTACATATTTTTCTTGACTTTTATTGAATCATCGACTTTCGTACATTAAATTCAGCTGGATAGTTGATGACTCACCCAACAAAAGTGCCTATGGGGAAAGACGATTATCACAATATATGCGTGTAGTATATCCATCACGAAGGTCACTAGTATAGACACGTGTTCATCAAATATGAAACGTCGGTTTCGAGGTCATAACTCATTAAACACTAAAAGTGGCTAAAATTAGAAATCCTTGTAATGTCAGTGTCCTCATAAATACCGATAGGCATAAAATCGTTTATATCAAAGTCACTACTTACTGTTATTCAGTACTTGTGAGGACATCAGGTGGTATCGATCGGGTGGTCCTCATAAATACCGATAGGCATAAAATCGTATATATCGAAGTCACTACTTACTGCTATTCGGTACTTGTGAGGACATCGGGTGGTCTAGATTTTCTTTCCATTGAAAAAAAATGGCAATAAGATTTCGCTTCATGGAGTTACTTTGATCCCCCACTTTTCTCAAAGCTCCTACTTTTTTATTTTCTGTCAGCTAAAATTATTTAATGTTAATTCAGCCTCCTTCTAATGCATATGACTTGAGGGCGATGTATACATCTTGGGATATTATGACTAAGAATCGCACTTGACTCGGGAATGGGATAAAAATGGCCCGTACGTTACATATTTTTCTTGACTGTTATTGAATCATCGACTTTCGTACATTAGATTCAGCTGGATAGTTGATGACTCACCTAACAAAAGTGCTTATGGGGACAGACGATTATCACAATATATATGTGTGGTATATCCGTCACGAAGGTCACTAGTATAGACACGTGTTCATCAAATCAGAACCGTCGGTTTCGAGGTCATAATGAATTAAGCAATAACAGTGATTAAAATTAGAGATCCTTGTAATTTCAGTGTCCTCATAAATATCGATAGGCATAAAATCGTATATATCAAAGTCACTACTTACTGCCATTCGGTACTTGTGAGGACATCAGGTGGTATCGATCGGGTGGTCCTCAGAAATACCGGTAGGCATAAAAGCGTATATATCGAAGTCACTACTTACTGCTATTCGGTACTTGTGAGGACATCGGGTGGTCTAGATTTTCTTTCCATTAAAAAAAAAAACGGCAATAAGATGCCACTTCATGGAGTTACTTTTATTCGCTAACCTTTCTCCAAACTCCTACTTTTTATTGTCTGTCAGCCAAAATTATTCAATGTTAATTCAGCATCCTTCTAATGCATATGACTTGAGGGCAATGAATACATCTGGGGATATTATGACTAATAATCGCACTTGACTAGTAAATGGGATAAAAATGGAGCGTACGTTACATATTTTTCTTGACTTTTATTGAGTCATCGACTTTCGTACATGAGATTCAGCTGGATAGTTGATGACTCACCTAATAAACGTTCGTATGGGGACAGACGATTATCACAATATATGGGTGTGGTATATCCGTCACGAAGGTCACTAGTATAGACACGTGTTCATCAAATAGGAAACGTCGGTTTCGAGGTCGTAATTAATTAAGCAATAACAGTGAATAAAATTAAAGATCCTTGTAATTTCAGTGTCCTCATAAATACCGATAGGCATAAAATCGTATATATCAAAGTCACTACTTACTGCCATTCGGTACCCTTGAGGACATCAGGTGGTATCGATCGGGTGTTCCTCATAAATACCGATAGGCATAAAATCGTATATATCGAAGTCACTACTTACTGCTATTCGGTACTTGTGAGGACATCGGGTGGTCTAGATTTTCTTTCAATTAAAAAAAAACGGCAATAAAATGCCACTTCATGGAGTTACTTTAATTCGCTAACCTTTCTCCAAACTCCTACTTTTTTATTTTCTGTCAGTTAAAATTATTCAATGTTAATTCAGCATCCTTCTAATTCATATGACTTGAGGGCGACGGATACATCTGGGGATATTATGACTAATAATCGCACTCGACTAGTGAATGGGATAAAAATCATCGACTTTCGTACATGAGATTCAGCTGGATAGTTGATGACTCACCTAACAAAAGTGCCTATGGGGACAGACGATTATTACAATATATGCGTGTGGTATGTCCGTCACGAAGGTCACTAGTATAGACACGTGTTCATCAAATATGAAACGTCGGTTTGAGGTCATAACTCATTAAACACTAAAAGTGGCTAAAATTAGAAATCCTTGTAATGTCAGTGTCCTCATAAATACCGATAGGCATAAAATCGTATATATCAAAGTCACTACTTACTGCTATTCAGTACTTGTGAGGACATCAGGTGGTATCGATCGGGTGGTCCTCATAAATACCGATAGGCATAAAATCGTTTATATCGAAGTCACTACTTACTGCTATTCGGCACTTGTGAGGACATCCGGTGGTCTAGATTCTCTTTCCATTAAAAAAAATGGCAATGAGATGCCACTTCATGGAGTTACTTTGATCCCCCACTTTTTTTAAAACTCTTCCTTTTCTGTTTTCTGTCCGCAAAAATTGTTCAATGTTAATTCAGCATTCTTCTAATGCATATGACTTGAGGGCAATGGATACATCAGAGGATATTATGACTAATAATCGCACTTGACTAGTGAATGGGATAAAAATCATCGACTTTCGTACATGACATTCAGCTGGATAGTTGATGACTCACCTAATAAAAATTCGTATGGGGACAGACGATTATCACAATATATGGGTGTGGTATATCCGTCACGAAGGTCACTAGTATAGACACGTGTTCATCAAATAGGAAACGTCGGTTTCGAGGTCGTAATTAATTAAGCAATAACAGTGAATAAAATTAAAGATCCTTGTAATTTCAGTGTCCTCATAAATACGGATAGGCATAAAATCGTATATATCAAAGTCACTACTTACTGCCATTCGGTACCCTTGAGGACATCAGGTGGTATCGACCGGGTGGTCCTCATAAATACCGATAGGCATAAAATCGTTTATATCGAAGTCACTACTTACTGCTATTCGGTACTTGTGAGGACATCGGGTGGTCTAGACTTTCTTTCCATTAAAAAAAAAACGGCAATAGGATGCCACTTCATGGAGTTACTTTGATTCGCTAACCTTTCTCCAAACTCCTACTTTTTTATTGTCTGTCAGCCAAAATTATTCAATGTTAATTCAGCATCCTTCTAATGCATATGACTTGAGGGCAATGAATACATCTGGGGATATTATGACTAATAATCGCACTTGACTAGTGAATGGGATAAAAATGGAGCGTACGTTACATATTTTTCTTGACTTTTATTAAGTCATCGTCTTTCGTACATGAGATTCAGCTGGATAATTGATGACTCACCTAACAAAAGTGCGTATGTGGACACACAATTATCACATTATATGGGTGTGGTATATCCGTCACGAAGGTCACTAGTATAGACACGTGTTCATCAAATAGGAAACGTCGGTTTCGAGGTCATAATTAATTAAGCAATATCAGTGATTAAAATTAAAGATCCTTGTAATTTCAGTGTCCTCATAAATACCGATAGGCATAAAATTGTATATATCAAAGTCACTACTTACTGCCATTCGGTACTTGTGAGGACATCAGGTGGTATCGATCGGGTGGTCCTCATAAATACCGATAGGCATAAAATTGTATATATCGAAGTCACTACTTACTGCTATTCGGTACTTGTGAGGACATCGGGTGGTCTAGATTTTTTTTCCATTAAAAAAAAAACGGCAATAAGATGCCACTTCATGGAGTTACTTTGATTCGCTAACCTTCTCCAAACTCCTACTTTTTTATTGTCTGTCAGCCAAAATTATTCAATGTTTATTCAGCATCCTTCTAATGCATATGACTTGAAGGCAATGGATACATCTGGGGATATTATGACTAATAATCGCACTTGACTAGTGAATGGGATGAAAATGGAGCGTACTTTACATATTTTTCTTGACTTTTATTGAGTCATCGTCTTTCGTACATGAGATTCAGCTCGATAGTTGATGACTCACCTAACAAAAGTGCGTATGTGGACACACAATCATCACATTATATAGGTGTGGTATATCCGTCACGAAGGTCACTAGTATAGACACGTGTTCATCAAATAGGAAACGTCGGTTTCGAGGTCATAATTAATTAAGCAATATCAGTGATTAAAATTAAAGATCCTTGTAATTTCAGTGTCCTCATAAATACCGATAGGCATAAAATTGTATATATCAAAGTCACTACTTACTGCCATTCGGTACTTGTGAGGACATCAGGTGGTATCGATCGGGTGGTCCTCATAAATATCGATATGTATGAAATCGTATATATCGAAGTCACTACTTACTGCTATTCGGTACTTGTGAGGACATCGGGTGGTCTAGATTTTCTTTCCATTAAAAAAAAAACGGCAATAAGATGCCACTTCATGGAGTTACTTTAATTCGCTAACCTTTCTCCAAACTCCTACTTTTTTATTTTCTGTCAGCTAAAATTATTCAATGTTAATTCAGCATCCTTCTAATGCATAGGACTTGAGGGCGATGGATACATCTGGGGATATTATGACTAAGAATCGCACTTGACTCGTGAATTGGATAAAAATGGAGCGTACGTTACATAATTTTTTTGACTTTTAATGAATCATCGACTTTCGTACATTAAATTCAGCTGGATAGTTGATAACTCACCTAACAAAAGTGCCTATGGGGACAGACGATTATCACAATATATAGGTGTGGTATATCCGTAACGAAGGTCACTAGTTTAGACACGTGTTCATCAAATCAGAACCGTCGGGTTCGAGGTCAGAATTAATTAAGCAATAACAGTGATTAAAATTAGAGATGCTTGTAATTTCAGTGTCCTCATAAATACCGATAGGCATAAAATCGTATATATCAAAGTCACTACTTACTGCTATTCGGTACTTGTGAGGACATCAGGTGGTATCGATCGGGTGGTCCTCCTAAATACCGATAGGCATAAAATCGAAGATATCGAAGTCACTACTTACTGCTATTCGGTACTTGTGAGGACATCGGGTGGTCTAGATTTTCTTTCAATTAAAAAAAAACGGCAATAGGATGCCACTTCATGGAGTTACTTTGATTCGCTAACCTTTCTCCAAACTCCTACTTTTTTATTGTCTGTCAGCCAAAATTATTCAATGTTAATTCAGCATCCTTCTAATGCATATGACTTGAGGGCAATGAATACATCTGGGGATATTATGACTAATAATCGCACTTGACTAGTGAATGGGATAAAAATGGAGCGTACGTTACATATTTTTCTTGACTTTTATTAAGTCATCGTCTTTCGTACATGAGATTCAGCTGGATAGTTGATGACTCACCTAACAAAAGTGCGTATGTGGACACACAATTATCACATTATATGGGTGTGGTATATCCGTCACGAAGGTCACTAGTATAGACACGTGTTCATCAAATAGGAAACGTCGGTTTCGAGGTCATAATTAATTAAGCAATATCAGTGATTAAAATTAAAGATCCTTGTAATTTCAGTGTCCTCATAAATACCGATAGGCATAAAATTGTATATATCAAAGTCACTACTTACTGCCATTCGGTACTTGTGAGGACATCAGGTGGTATCGATCGGGTGGTCCTCATAAATACCGATAGGCATAAAATTGTATATATCGAAGTCACTACTTACTGCTATTCGGTACTTGTGAGGACATCGGGTGGTCTAGATTTTTTTTCCATTAAAAAAAAAACGGCAATAAGATGCCACTTCATGGAGTTACTTTGATTCGCTAACCTTCTCCAAACTCCTACTTTTTTATTGTCTGTCAGCCAAAATTATTCAATGTTTATTCAGCATCCTTCTAATGCATATGACTTGAAGGCAATGGATACATCTGGGGATATTATGACTAATAATCGCACTTGACTAGTGAATGGGATGAAAATGGAGCGTACTTTACATATTTTTCTTGACTTTTATTGAGTCATCGTCTTTCGTACATGAGATTCAGCTCGATAGTTGATGACTCACCTAACAAAAGTGCGTATGTGGACACACAATCATCACATTATATAGGTGTGGTATATCCGTCACGAAGGTCACTAGTATAGACACGTGTTCATCAAATAGGAAACGTCGGTTTCGAGGTCATAATTAATTAAGCAATATCAGTGATTAAAATTAAAGATCCTTGTAATTTCAGTGTCCTCATAAATACCGATAGGCATAAAATTGTATATATCAAAGTCACTACTTACTGCCATTCGGTACTTGTGAGGACATCAGGTGGTATCGATCGGGTGGTCCTCATAAATATCGATATGTATGAAATCGTATATATCGAAGTCACTACTTACTGCTATTCGGTACTTGTGAGGACATCGGGTGGTCTAGATTTTCTTTCCATTAAAAAAAAAACGGCAATAAGATGCCACTTCATGGAGTTACTTTAATTCGCTAACCTTTCTCCAAACTCCTACTTTTTTATTTTCTGTCAGCTAAAATTATTCAATGTTAATTCAGCACCCTTCTAATGCATAGGACTTGAGGGCGATGGATACATCTGGGGATATTATGACTAAGAATCGCACTTGACTCGTGAATTGGATAAAAATGGAGCGTACGTTACATAATTTTTTTGACTTTTAATGAATCATCGACTTTCGTACATTAAATTCAGCTGGATAGTTGATAACTCACCTAACAAAAGTGCCTATGGGGACAGACGATTATCACAATATATAGGTGTGGTATATCCGTAACGAAGGTCACTAGTTTAGACACGTGTTCATCAAATCAGAACCGTCGGGTTCGAGGTCAGAATTAATTAAGCAATAACAGTGATTAAAATTAGAGATGCTTGTAATTTCAGTGTCCTCATAAATACCGATAGGCATAAAATCGTATATATCAAAGTCACTACTTACTGCTATTCGGTACTTGTGAGGACATCAGGTGGTATCGATCGGGTGGTCCTCCTAAATACCGATAGGCATAAAATCGAAGATATCGAAGTCACTACTTACTGCTATTCGGTACTTGTGAGGACATCGGGTGGTCTAGATTTTCTTTCAATTAAAAAAAAACGGCAATAGGATGCCACTTCATGGAGTTACTTTGATTCGCTAACCTTTCTCCAAACTCCTACTTTTTTATTGTCTGTCAGTTAAAATTATTCAATGTTAATTCAGCTTCCTTCTAATGCATATGACTTGAGGGCGATGGATACATCTGGGGATATTATGACTAAGAATTGCACTTGACTAGTGAATGGGATAAAAATGTAGCGTACGTTACATATTTTTCTTGACTTTTATTGAATCATCGACTTTCGTACATTAAATTCAGCTGGATAGTTGATGACTCACCCAACAAAAGTGCCTATGGGGACAGACGAATATCACAATATATGCGTGTAGTATATCCATCACGAAGGTCACTAGTATAGACACGTGTTCATCAAATATGAAACGTCGGTTTCGAGGTCATAACTCATTAAACACTAAAAGTGGCTAAAATTAGAAATCCTTGTAATGTCAGTGTCCTCATAAATACCGATAGGCATAAAATCGTTTATATCAAAGTCACTACTTACTGCTATTCAGTACTTGTGAGGACATCAGGTGGTATCGATCGGGTGGTCCTCATAAATACCGATAGGCATAAAATCGTATATATCGAAGTCACTACTTACTGCTATTCGGTACTTGTGAGGACATCGGGTGGTCTAGATTTTCTTTCCATTGAAAAAAAATGGCAATAAGATTTCGCTTCATGGAGTTACTTTGATCCCCCACTTTTCTCAAAGCTCCTACTTTTTTATTTTCTGTCAGCTAAAATTATTTAATGTTAATTCAGCCTACTTCTAATGCATATGACTTGAGGGCGATGTATACATCTTGGGATATTGTGACTAAGAATCGCATTTGACTCGGGAATGGGATAAAAATGGAGCGTACGTTACATATTTTTCTTGACTGTTATTGAATCATCGACTTTCGTACATTAGATTCAGCTGGATAGTTGATGACTCACCTAACAAAAGTGCTTATGGGGACAGACGATTATCACAATATATATGTGTGGTATATCCGTCACGAAGGTCACTAGTATAGACACGTGTTCATCAAATCAGAACCGTCGGTTTCGAGGTCATAATGAATTAAGCAATAACAGTGAATAAAATTAAAGATCCTTGTAATTTCAGTGTCCTCATAAATACGGATAGGCATAAAATCTTATATATCAAAGTCACTACTTACTGCCATTCGGTACCCTTGAGGACATCAGGTGGTATCGACCGGGTGGTCCTCATAAATACCGATAGGCATAAAATCGTTTATATCGAAGTCACTACTTACTGCCATTCGGTACTTGTGAGGACATCGGGTGGTCTAGATTTTCTTTCCATTAAAAAAAAAACGGCAATAGGATGCCACTTCATGGAGTTACTTTGATTCGCTAACCTTTCTCCAAACTCCTACTTTTTTATTGTCTGTCAGCCAAAATTATTCAATGTTGATTCAGCATCCTTCTAATGCATATGACTTGAGGGCAATGAATACATCTGGGGATATTATGACTAATAATCGCACTTGACTAGTGAATGGGATAAAAATGGAGCGTACGTTACATATTTTTCTTGACTTTTATTGAGTCATCGTCTTTCGTACATGAGATTCAGCTGGATAGTTGATGACTCACCTAACAAAAGTGCGTATGTGGACACACAATTATCACATTATATGGGTGTGGTATATCCGTCACGAAGGTCACTAGTATAGACACGTGTTCATCAAATAGGAAACGTCGGTTTCGAGGTCATAATTAATTAAGCAATATCAGTGATTAAAATTAAAGATCCTTGTAATTTTAGTGTCCTCATAAATACCGATAGGCATAAAATTGTATATATCAAAGTCACTACTTACTGCCATTCGGTACTTGTGAGGACATCAGGTGGTATCGATCGGGTGGTCCTCATAAATATTGATATGTATGAAATCGTATATATCGAACTCACCACTTACTGCTATTCGGTACTTGTGAGGACATCGGGTGGTCTAGATTTTCTTTCCATTAAAAAAAAACGTCAATAAGATGCCACTTCATGGAGTTACTTTAATTCGCTAACCTTTCTCCAAACTCCTACTTTTTTATTTTCTGTCAGTTAAAATTATTCAATGTTAATTCAGCATCCTTCTAATTCATATGACTTGAGGGCGACGGATACATCTGGGGATATTATGACTAATAATCGCACTCGACTAGTGAATGGGATAAAAATCATCGACTTTCGTACATGAGATTCAGCTGGATAGTTGATGACTCACCTAACAAACGTGCCTATGGGGACAGACGATTATTACAATATATGCGTGTGGTATGTCCGTCACGAAGGTCACTAGTATAGACACGTGTTCATCAAATATGAAACGTCGGTTTGAGGTCATAACTCATTAAACACTAAAAGTGGCTAAAATTAGAAATCCTTGTAATGTCAGTGTCCTCATAAATACCGATAGGCATAAAATCGTATATATCAAAGTCACTACTTACTGCTATTCAGTACTTGTGAGGACATCAGGTGGTATCGATCGGGTGGTCCTCATAAATACCGATAGGCATAAAATCGTTTATATCGAAGTCACTACTTACTGCTATTCGGCACTTGTGAGGACATCCGGTGGTCTAGATTCTCTTTCCATTAAAAAAAATGGCAATGAGATGCCACTTCATGGAGTTACTTTGATCCCCCACTTTTTTTAAAACTCTTCCTTTTCTGTTTTCTGTCCGCAAAAATTGTTCAATGTTAATTCAGCATTCTTCTAATGCATATGACTTGAGGGCAATGGATACATCAGAGGATATTATGACTAATAATCGCACTTGACTAGTGAATGGGATAAAAATCATCGACTTTCGTACATGACATTCAGCTGGATAGTTGATGACTCACCTAATAAAAATTCGTATGGGGACAGACGATTATCACAATATATGGGTGTGGTATATCCGTCACGAAGGTCACTAGTATAGACACGTGTTCATCAAATAGGAAACGTCGGTTTCGAGGTCGTAATTAATTAAGCAATAACAGTGAATAAAATTAAAGATCCTTGTAATTTCAGTGTCCTCATAAATACGGATAGGCATAAAATCGTATATATCAAAGTCACTACTTACTGCCATTCGGTACCCTTGAGGACATCAGGTGGTATCGACCGGGTGGTCCTCATAAATACCGATAGGCATAAAATCGTTTATATCGAAGTCACTACTTACTGCTATTCGGTACTTGTGAGGACATCGGGTGGTCTAGACTTTCTTTCCATTAAAAAAAAAACGGCAATAGGATGCCACTTCATGGAGTTACTTTGATTCGCTAACCTTTCTCCAAACTCCTACTTTTTTATTGTCTGTCAGCCAAAATTATTCAATGTTAATTCAGCATCCTTCTAATGCATATGACTTGAGGGCAATGAATACATCTGGGGATATTATGACTAATAATCGCACTTGACTAGTGAATGGGATAAAAATGGAGCGTACGTTACATATTTTTCTTGACTTTTATTAAGTCATCGTCTTTCGTACATGAGATTCAGCTCGATAGTTGATGACTCACCTAACAAAAGTGCGTATGTGGACACACAATCATCACATTATATAGGTGTGGTATATCCGTCACGAAGGTCACTAGTATAGACACGTGTTCATCAAATAGGAAACGTCGGTTTCGAGGTCATAATTAATTAAGCAATATCAGTGATTAAAATTAAAGATCCTTGTAATTTTAGTGTCCTCATAAATACCGATAGGCATAAAATTGTATATATCAAAGTCACTACTTACTGCCATTCGGTACTTGTGAGGACATCAGGTGGTATCGATCGGGTGGTCCTCATAAATATCGATATGTATGAAATCGTATATATCGAAGTCACTACTTACTGCTATTCGGTACTTGTGAGGACATCGGGTGGTCTAGTGTTTCTTTCCATTAAAAAAAAAACGGCAATAAGATGCCACTTCATGGAGTTACTTTAATTCGCTAACCTTTCTCCAAACTCCTACTTTTTTATTTTCTGTCAGCTAAAATTATTCAATGTTAATTCAGCATCCTTCTAATGCATAGGACTTGAGGGCGATGGATACATCTGGGGATATTATGACTAAGAATCGCACTTGACTCGTGAATTGGATAAAAATGGAGCGTACGTTACATAATTTTTTTGACTTTTAATGAATCATCGACTTTCGTACATTAAATTCAGCTGGATAGTTGATAACTCACCTAACAAAAGTGCCTATGGGGACAGACGATTATCACAATATATAGGTGTGGTATATCCGTAACGAAGGTCACTAGTTTAGACACGTGTTCATCAAATCAGAACCGTCGGGTTCGAGGTCAGAATTAATTAAGCAATAACAGTGATTAAAATTAGAGATGCTTGTAATTTCAGTGTCCTCATAAATACCGATAGGCATAAAATCGTATATATCAAAGTCACTACTTACTGCTATTCGGTACTTGTGAGGACATCAGGTGGTATCGATCGGGTGGTCCTCCTAAATACCGATAGGCATAAAATCGAAGATATCGAAGTCACTACTTACTGCTATTCGGTACTTGTGAGGACATCGGGTGGTCTAGATTTTCTTTCAATTAAAAAAAAACGGCAATAGGATGCCACTTCATGGAGTTACTTTGATTCGCTAACCTTTCTCCAAACTCCTACTTTTTTATTGTCTGTCAGTTAAAATTATTCAATGTTAATTCAGCTTCCTTCTAATGCATATGACTTGAGGGCGATGGATACATCTGGGGATATTATGACTAAGAATTGCACTTGACTAGTGAATGGGATAAAAATGTAGCGTACGTTACATATTTTTCTTGACTTTTATTGAATCATCGACTTTCGTACATTAAATTCAGCTGGATAGTTGATGACTCACCCAACAAAAGTGCCTATGGGGACAGACGAATATCACAATATATGCGTGTAGTATATCCATCACGAAGGTCACTAGTATAGACACGTGTTCATCAAATATGAAACGTCGGTTTCGAGGTCATAACTCATTAAACACTAAAAGTGGCTAAAATTAGAAATCCTTGTAATGTCAGTGTCCTCATAAATACCGATAGGCATAAAATCGTTTATATCAAAGTCACTACTTACTGCTATTCAGTACTTGTGAGGACATCAGGTGGTATCGATCGGGTGGTCCTCATAAATACCGATAGGCATAAAATCGTATATATCGAAGTCACTACTTACTGCGATTCGGTACTTGTGAGGACATCGGGTGGTCTAGATTTTCTTTCCATTGAAAAAAAATGGCAATAAGATTTCGCTTCATGGAGTTACTTTGATCCCCCACTTTTCTCAAAGCTCCTACTTTTTTATTTTCTGTCAGCTAAAATTATTTAATGTTAATTCAGCCTCCTTCTAATGCATATGACTTGAGGGCGATGTATACATCTTGGGATATTGTGACTAAGAATCGCATTTGACTCGGGAATGGGATAAAAATGGAGCGTACGTTACATATTTTTCTTGACTGTTATTGAATCATCGACTTTCGTACATTAGATTCAGCTGGATAGTTGATGACTCACCTAACAAAAGTGCTTATGGGGACAGACGATTATCACAATATATATGTGTGGTATATCCGTCACGAAGGTCACTAGTATAGACACGTGTTCATCAAATCAGAACCGTCGGTTTCGAGGTCATAATGAATTAAGCAATAACAGTGAATAAAATTGAAGATCCTTGTAATTTCAGTGTCCTCATAAATACGGATAGGCATAAAATCTTATATATCAAAGTCACTACTTACTGCCATTCGGTACCCTTGAGGACATCAGGTGGTATCGACCGGGTGGTCCTCATAAATACCGATAGGCATAAAATCGTTTATATCGAAGTCACTACTTACTGCTATTCGGTACTTGTGAGGACATCGGGTGGTCTAGATTTTCTTTCCATTAAAAAAAAAACGGCAATAGGATGCCACTTCATGGAGTTACTTTGATTCGCTAACCTTTCTCCAAACTCCTACTTTTTTATTGTCTGTCAGCCAAAATTATTCAATGTTGATTCAGCATCCTTCTAATGCATATGACTTGAGGGCAATGAATACATCTGGGGATATTATGACTAATAATCGCACTTGACTAGTGAATGGGATAAAAATGGAGCGTACGTTACATATTTTTCTTGACTTTTATTGAGTCATCGTCTTTCGTACATGAGATTCAGCTGGATAGTTGATGACTCACCTAACAAAAGTGCGTATGTGGACACACAATTATCACATTATATGGGTGTGGTATATCCGTCACGAAGGTCACTAGTATAGACACGTGTTCATCAAATAGGAAACGTCGGTTTCGAGGTCATAATTAATTAAGCAATATCAGTGATTAAAATTAAAGATCCTTGTAATTTCAGTGTCCTCATAAATACCGATAGGCATAAAATTGTATATATCAAAGTCACTACTTACTGCCATTCGGTACTTGTGAGGACATCAGGTGGTATCGATCGGGTGGTCCTCATAAATATCGATATGTATGAAATCGTATATATCGAACTCACCACTTACTGCTATTCGGTACTTGTGAGGACATCGGGTGGTCTAGATTTTCTTTCCATTAAAAAATAACGGCAATAAGATGCCACTTCATGGAGTTACTTTAATTCGCTAACCTTTCTCCAAACTCCTACTTTTTTATTTTCTGTCAGCTAAAATTATTCAATGTTAATTCAGCATCCTTCTAATGCATAGGACTTGAGGGCGATGGATACATCTGGGGATATTATGACTAAGAATCGCACTTGACTCGTGAATGGGATAAAAATGGAGCGTACGTTACATAATTTTCTTGATTTTATTGAATCATCGACTTTCGTACATGAGATTCAGCTGGATAGTTGATGACTCACCTAACAAAAGTGCGTATGTGGACACACAATTATCACATTATATGGGTGTGGTATATCCGTCACGAAGGTCACTAGTATAGACACGTGTTCATCAAATAGGAAACGTCGGTTTCGAGGTCATAATTAATTAAGCAATATCAGTGATTAAAATTAAAGATCCTTGTAATTTCAGTGTCCTCATAAATACCGATAGGCATAAAATTGTATATATCAAAGTCACTACTTACTGCCATTCGGTACTTGTGAGGACATCAGGTGGTATCGATCGGGTGGTCCTCATAAATATCGATATGTATGAAATCGTATATATCGAACTCACCACTTACTGCTATTCGGTACTTGTGAGGACATCGGGTGGTCTAGATTTTCTTTCCATTAAAAAATAACGGCAATAAGATGCCACTTCATGGAGTTACTTTAATTCGCTAACCTTTCTCCAAACTCCTACTTTTTTATTTTCTGTCAGCTAAAATTATTCAATGTTAATTCAGCATCCTTCTAATGCATAGGACTTGAGGGCGATGGATACATCTGGGGATATTATGACTAAGAATCGCACTTGACTCGTGAATGGGATAAAAATGGAGCGTACGTTACATAATTTTCTTGATTTTATTGAATCATCGACTTTCGTACATGAGATTCAGCTGGATAGTTGATGACTCACCTAACAAAAGTGCGTATGTGGACACACAATTATCACATTATATGGGTGTGGTATATCCGTCACGAAGGTCACTAGTATAGACACGTGTTCATCAAATAGGAAACGTCGGTTTCGAGGTCATAATTAATTAAGCAATATCAGTGATTAAAATTAAAAATCCTTGTAATTTCAGTGTCCTCATAAATACCGATAGGCATAAAATTGTATATATCAAAGTCACTACTTACTGCCATTCGGTACTTGTGAGGACATCAGGTGGTATCGATCGGGTGGTCCTCATAAATATAGATATGTATGAAATCGTATATATCGAAGTCACTACTTACTGCTATTCGGTACTTGTGAGGACATCGGGTGGTCTAGATTTTCTTTCCATTAAAAAAAAAACGGCAATAAGATGCCACTTCATGGAGTTACTTTAATTCGCTAACCTTTCTCCAAACTCCTACTTTTTTATTTTCTGTCAGCTAAAATTATTCAATGTTAATTCAGCATCCTTCTAATGCATAGGACTTGAGGGCGATGGATACATCTGGGGATATTATGACTAAGAATCGCACTTGACTCGTGAATGGGATAAAAATGGAGCGTACGTTACATAATTTTCTTGACTTTTATTGAATCATCGACTTTCGTACATTAAATTCAGCTGGATAGTTGATAAATCACCTACCAAAAGTGCCTATGGGGACAGACGATTATCACAATATATAGGTGTGGTATATCCGTCACGAAGGTCACTAGTTTAGACACGTGTTCATCAAATCAGAACCGTCGGTTTCGAGGTCGTAATTAATTAAGCAATAACAGTGGCTAAAATTAAAGATCCTTGTAATTTCAGTGTCCTCATAAATACTGATAGGCATAAAATCGTATATATCAAAGTCACTACTTACTGCCATTTGGTACTTGTGAGGACATCAGGTGGTATCGATCGGGTGGTCCTCATAAATACCGATAGGCATAAAATCGTATATATCGAAGTCACTACTTACTGCTATTCGGTACTTGTGAGGACATCGGGTGGTCTAGATTTTCTTTCCATTAAAAAAAAATGGCAATAAGATTTCGCTTCATGGAGTTACTTTGATCCCCCACTTTTCTCAAAGCTCCTACTTTTTTATTTTCTGTCAGCTAAAATTATTTAATGTTAATTCAGCATCCTTCTAATGCATATGACTTGAGGGCGATGTATACATCTTGGGATATTATGACTAAGAATCGCACTTGACTCGTGAATGGGATAAAAATGGAGCGTACGTTACATATTTTTCTTGACTGTTATTGAATCATCGACTTTCGTACATTAGATTCAGCTGGATAGTTGATGACTCACCTAACAAAAGTGCCTATGGGGACAGACGATTATCACAATATATATGTGTGGTATATCCGTCACGAAGGTCACTAGTATAGACACGTGTTCATCAAATCAGAACCGTCGGTTTCGAGGTCATAATGAATTAAGCAATAACAGTGATTAAAATTAGAGATCCTTGTAATTTCAGTGTCCTCATAAATACCGATAGGCATAAAATCGTATATATCAAAGTCACTACTTACTGCCATTCGGTACTTGTAAGGACATCAGGTGGTATCGATCGGGTGGTCCTCAGAAATACCGATAGGCATAAAAGCGTATATATCGAAGTCACTACTTACTGCTATTCGGTACTTGTGAGGACATCGGGTGGTCTAGATTTTCTTTCCATTAAAAAAAAACGGCATTAAGATGCCACTTCATGGAGTTACTTTTATTCGCTAACCTTTCTCCAAACTCCTACTTTTTATTGTCTGTCAGCCAAAATTATTCAATGTTAATTCAGCATCCTTCTAATGCATATGACTTGAGGGCAATGAATACATCTGGGGATATTATGACTAATAATCGCACTTGACTAGTGAATGGGATAAAAATGGAGCGTACGTTACATATTTTTCTTGACTTTAATTGAGTCATCGTCTTTCGTACATGAGATTCAGCTGGATAGTTGATAACTCACCTAACAAAAGTGCGTATGTGGACACACAATTATCACAATATATGGGTGTGGTATATCCGTTACGAAGGTCACTAGTATAGACACGTGTTCATCAAATAGGAAACGTCGGTTTCGAGGTCATAATTAATTAAGCAATATCAGTGATTAAAATTAAAGGTCCTTGTAATTTCAGTGTCCTCATCAGACTAATAATCGCACTTGACTAGTGAATGGGATGAAAATGGAGCGTACTTTACATATTTTTCTTGACTTTTATTGAGTCATCGTCTTTCGTACATGAGATTCAGCTGGATAGTTGATAACTCACCTAACAAAAGTGCGTATGTGGACACACAATTATCACAATATATGGGTGTGGTATATCCGTTACGAAGGTCACTAGTATAGACACGTGTTCATCAAATAGGAAACGTCGGTTTCGAGGTCATAATTAATTAAGCAATATCAGTGATTAAAATTAAAGATCCTTGTAATTTCAGTGTCCTCATCAGACTAATAATCGCACTTGACTAGTGAATGGGATGAAAATGGAGCGTACTTTACATATTTTTCTTGACTTTTATTGAGTCATCGACTTTCGTACATGAGATTCAGCTGGATAGTTGATGACTCACCTAATAAAAGTGCGTATGGAGACAGACGATTATCACAATATATGGGTGTGGTATATCCGTCACGAAGGTCACTAGTATAGACACGTATTCATCAAAAAGGAAACGTCGGTTTCGAGGTCATAATTAATTAAACACTAAAAGTGGCTAAAATTAGAAATCCTTGTCATTTCAGTGTCCTCATAAATACCGATAGGCATAAAATCGTATATATCAAAGTCACTACTTACTGCCATTCGGTACTTGTGAGGCCATCAGGTAATATCGATCGGGGGGTCCTCATAAATACCGATAGGCCTAAAATCGTATATATCGAAGTCACTACTTACTGCTATTCGGTTTTTGTGAGGACATCCGGTGGTCTAGATTTTCTTTCCATTAAAAAAAAACAGTAATAAGATGCTACTTCATAGAGTTACTTTGATCCCCCACTTTTCTCAAAACTCCTACTGTTTTATTTTCTGTCCGCAAAAATCATTCAATGTTAATTCAGCATCCTTCTTATGCATAAGACTTGAGGGCAATGGATACATCTGGGGATATTATGACTAATAATCGCACTTGACTAGTGAATGGGATAAAAATCATCGACTTTCGTACACGAGATTCAGCTGGATAGTTGATGACTCACCTAATAAAAGTGCGTATGGGGACAGACGATTATCACAATATATGGGTGTGGTATATCCGTCACGAAGGTCACTAGTATAGACACGTGTTCATCAAATCGGAACCGTCCGTTTCGGAGTCATAATTAATTAAGCAATAACAGTGGCTAAAATTAGAGATACTTGTAATTTCAGTGTCCTCATAAATACCGATAGGCATAAAATGGTATATATCAAAGTCACTACTTACTGCCATTCGGTACTTGTGAGGACATCAGGTGGTATCGATCGGGTGGTCCTTATAAATACCGATATGTATGAAATCGTATATATCGAAGTCACTACTTACTGCTATTCGGTACTTGTGAGGACATCGGGTGGTCTAGATTTTCTTTCCATTAAAAAAAAACGGCAATGAGATGCCACTTCATGGAGTTACTTTAATTCGCTAACCTTTCTCCAAACTCCTACTTTTTTATTTTCTGTCAGCTAAAATTATTCAATGTTAATTCAGCATCCTTCTAATGCATAGGACTTGAGGGCGATGGATACATCTGGGGATATTATGACTAAGAATCGCACTTGACTCGTGAATGGGATAAAAATGGAGCGTACGTTACATATTTTTCTTGACTGTTATTGAATCATCGACTTTGGTACATTAGACTCAGCCGGATAGTTGATGACTCACCTAACAAAAGTGCCTATGGGGACAAACGATTGTTACAATATATGCGTGTAGTATATCCATCACGAAGGTCACTAGTATAGACACGTGTTCATCAAATATGAAACGTCGGTTTCGAGGTCATAACTCATTAAACACTAAAAGTGGCTAAAATTAGAAATCCTTGTAATGTCAGTGTCCTCATAAATACCGATAGGCATAAAATCGTTTATATCAAAGTCACTACTTACTGCTATTTGGTACTTGTGAGGACATCAGGTGGTATCGATCGGGTGGTCCTCATAAATACCGATAGGCATAAAATCGTATATATCGAAGTCACTACTTACTGCTATTCGGTACTTGTGAGGACATCGAGTGGTCTGGATTTTCTTTCAATTAAAAAAAAACGGCAATAAAATGCCACTTCATGGAGTTACTTTGATTCGCTAACCTTTCTCCAAACTCCTACTTTTTTATTGTCTGTCAGTTAAAATTATTCAATGTTAATTCAGCTTCCTTCTAATGCATATGACTTGAGTCCGATGGATACATCTGGGGATATTATGACTAAGAATCGCACTTGACTAGTGAATGGGATAAAAATGTAGCGTACGTTACATATTTTTCTTGACTTTTATTGAATCATCGACTTTCGTACATTAAATTCAGCTGGATAGTTGATGACTCACCTAACAAAAGTGCCTATGGGGACAGACGATTATCACAATATATGCGTGTGGTATGTCCGTCACGAAGGTCACTAGTATAGACACGTGTTCATCAAATATGAAACGTCGGTTTGAGGTCATAACTCATTAAACACTAAAAGTGGCTAAAATTAGAAATCCTTGTAATGTCAGTGTCCTCATAAATACCGATAGGCATAAAATCGTATATATCAAAGTCACTACTTACTGCTATTCAGTACTTGTGAGGACATCAGGTGGTATCGATCGGGTGGTCCTCATAAATACCGATAGGCATAAAATCGTTTATATCGAAGTCACTACTTACTGCTATTCGGCACTTGTGAGGACATCCGGTGGTCTAGATTCTCTTTCCATTAAAAAAAATGGCAATGAGATGCCACTTCATGGAGTTACTTTGATCCCATACTTTTTTTAAAACTCCTCCTTTTCTGTTTTCTGTCCGCAAAAATTGTTCAATGTTAATTCAGCATCCTTCTAATGCATATGACTTGAGGGCAATGGATACATCAGAGGATATTATGACTAATAATCGCACTTGACTAGTGAATGGGATAAAAATCATCGACTTTCGTACATGAGATTCAGCTGGATAGTTGATGACTCACCTAATAAAAATTCGTATGGGGACAGACGATTATCACAATATATGGGTGTGGTATATCCGTCACGAAGGTCACTAGTATAGACACGTGTTCATCAAATAGGAAACGTCGGTTTCGAGGTCGTAATTAATTAAGCAATAACAGTGAATAAAATTAAAGATCCTTGTAATTTCAGTGTCCTCATAAATACCGATAGGCATAAAATCGTATATATCAAAGTCACTACTTACTGCCATTCGGTACCCTTGAGGACATCAGCTGGTATCGACCGGGTGGTCCTCATAAATACCGATAGGCATAAAATCGTTTATATCGAAGTCACTACTTACTGCTATTCGGTACTTGTGAGGACATCGGGTGGTCTAGATTTTCTTTCCATTAAAAAAAAAACGGCAATAGGATGCCACTTCATGGAGTTACTTTGATTCGCTAACCTTTCTCCAAACTCCTACTTTTTTATTGTCTGTCAGCCAAAATTATTCAATGTTAATTCAGCATCCTTCTAATGCATATGACTTGAGGGCAATGGATACATCTGGGGATATTATGACTAATAATCGCACTTGACTAGTGAATGGGATAAAAATGGAGCGTACGTTACATATTTTTCTTGGCTTTTATTGAGTCATCGACTTTCGTACATGAGATTCAGCTGGATAGTTGATGACTCACCTAACAAAAGTGCGTATGGGGACAGACGATTATCACAATATATGTGTGTGGTATATCCGTCACGAAGATCACTAGCATAGACGAGTGTTCATCAAATAGCAAACGTCGGTTTCGAGGTCATAATTAATTAAGCAATAACAGTGGCTAAAATTAAAGATCCTTGTAATTTCAGTGTCCTCATAAGAACTGATAGGCATAAAATCGTATATATCAAAGTCACTACTTACTGCCATTTGGTACTTGTGAGGACATCAGGTGGTATCGATCGGGTGGTCCTCATAAATACCGATAGGCATAAAATCGTATATATCGAAGTCACTACTTACTGCCATTCGGTACTTGTGAGGACATCGGGTGGTCTAGATTTTCTTTCAATTAAAAAAAAACAGCAATAAAATGCCATTTCATGGAGTTACTTTAATTCGCTAACCTTTCTCCGAACTCCTACTTTTTTATTTTCTGTCAGTTAAAATTATTCAATGTTAAGTCAGCATCCTTCTAATGCATATGACTTGAGGGCGATGGATACATCTGGGGATATTATGACTAAGAATCGCACTTGACTAGTGAATGGGATAAAAATGGAGCGTACGTTACATATTTTTCTTGACTTTTATTGAATCATCGCCTTTCGTACATTAAATTCAGCTGGATAGTTGATGACTCACCCAACAAAAGTGCCTATGGGGACAGACGTCTATCACAATATATGCGTGTAGTATATCCATCACGAAGATCACTAGTATAGATGAGTGTTCATCAAATAGAAAACGTCGGTTTCGAGGTCATAATTAATTAAGCAATAACAGTGGCTAAAATTAAAGATCCTTGTAATTTCAGTGTCCTCATAAATACTGATAGGCATAAAATCGTACATATCAAAGTCACTACTTACTGCTATTTGGTACTTGTGAGGACATCAGGTGGTATCGATCGCGTGGTCCTCATAAATACCGATAGGCATAAAATCGTATATATCGAAGTCACTACTTACTGCTATTCGGTACTTGTGAGGACATCGGGTGGTCTAGATTTTCTTTCAATTAAAAAAAAACGGCAATAAAATGCCACTTCATGGAGTTACTTTAATTCGCTAACCTTTCTCCAAACTCCTACTTTTTCATTTTCTGTCAGTTAAAATTATTCAATGTTAATTCAGCATCCTTCTAATGCATATGACTTGAGGGCGATGTATACATCTGGGGATATTATGACTAAGAATCGCACTTGACTAGTGAATGGGATAAAAATGGAGCGTACGTTACAGATTTTTCTTGACTTTTATTGAATCATCGACTTTCGTACATTAAATTCAGCTGGATAGTTGATGACTCACCCAACAAAAGTGCCTATGGGGACAGACGATTATCACAATATATGCGTGTAGTATATCCATCACGAAGATCACTTGTATAGACGAGTGTTCATCAAATAGAAAACGTCGGTTTCGAGGTCATAATTAATTAAGTAACAACAGTATCTAAAATTAAAGATCCTTGTAATTTCAGTGTCCTCATAAATACTGATAGGCATAAAATCGTATATATCAAAGTCACTACTTACTGCTATTTGGTACTTGTGAGGACATCAGGTGGTATCGATCGGGTGGTCCTCATAAATACCGATAGGCATAAAATCGTATATATCGAAGTCACTACTTACTGCTATTCGGTACTTGTGAGGACATCGGGTCCTCCAGATTTTCTTTCAATTAAAAAAAAAACGGCAATAAAATGCCACTTCATGGAGTTACTTTAATTCGCTAACCTTTCTCCAAACTCCTACTTTTTTATTTTCTGTCAGTTAAAATTATTCAATGTTAATTCAGCTTCCTTCTAATGCATATGACTTGAGGGCGATGGATACATCTGGGGATATTATGACTAAGAATCGCACTTGACTAGTGAATGGGATAAAAATGGAGCGTACGTTACAGATTTTTCTTGACTTTTATTGAATCATCGACTTTCGTACATTAAATTCAGCTGGATAGTTGATGACTCACCCAACAAAAGTGCCTATGGGGACAGACGATTATCACAATATATGCGTGTAGTATATCCATCACGAAGGTCACTAGTATAGACACGTGTTCATCAAATATGAAACGTCGGTTTCGAGGTCATAACTCATTAAACACTAAAAGTGGCTAAAATTAGAAATCCTTGTAATGTCAGTGTCCTCATAAATACCGATAGGCATAAAATCGTTTATATCAAAGTCACTACTTACTGCTATTCAGTACTTGTGAGGACATCAGTTGGTATCGATCAGGTGGTCCTCATAAATACCGATAGGCATAAAATCGTATATATCGAAGTCACTACTTACTGCTATTCGGTACTTGTGAGGACATCGGGTGGTCTAGATTTTCTTTCCATTAAAAAAAAATGGCAATAAGATTTCGCTTCATGGAGTTACTTTGATCCCCCACTTTTCTCAAAGCTCCTACTTTTTCATTTTCTGTCAGCTAAAATTATTTAATGTTAATTCAGCATCCTTCTAATGCATATGACTTGAGGGCGATGTATACATCTTGGGATATTATTACTAAGAATCGCACTTGACTCGTGAATGGGATAAAAATGGAGCGTACGTTACATATTTTTCTTGACTGTTATTGAATCATCGACTTTCGTACATTAGATTCAGCTGGATAGTTGATGACTCACCTAACAAAAGTGCCTATGGGGACAGACGATTATCACAATATATATGTGTGGTATATCCGTCACGAAGGTCACTAGTATAGACACGTGTTCATCAAATCAGAACCGTTGGTTTCGAGGTCATAATGAATTAAGCAATAACAGTGATTAAAATTAGAGATCCTTGTAATTTCAGTGTCCTCATAAATACCGATAGGCATAAAATCGTATATATCAAAGTCACTACTTACTGCTATTCAGTACTTGTGAGGACATCAGGTGGTATCGATCGGGTGGTCCTCATAAATACCGATAGGCATAAAATCGTATATATCGAAGTCACTACTTACTGCTATCCGGTACTTGCGAGGACATCGGGTGGTCTAGATTTTATTTCCATTAAAAAAAAATGGCAATAAGATTTCGCTTCATGGAGTTACTTTGATCCCCCACTTTTCTCAAAGATCCTACTTTTTTATTTTCTGTCAGCTAAAATTATTTAATGTTAATTCAGCATCCTTCTAATGCATATGACTTGAGGGCGATGTATACATCTGGGGATATTATGACTAATAATCGCACTTGACTAGTGAATGGGATAAAAATGGAGCGTACGTTACATATTTTTCTTGACTTTTATTGAGTCATCGTCTTTCGTACATGAGATTCAGCTGGATAGTTGATGACTCACCTAACAAAAGTGCGTATGTGGACACACAATTATCACATTATATGGGTGTGGTATATCCGTCACGAAGGTCACTAGTATAGACACGTGTTCATCAAATAGGAAACGTCGGTTTCGAGGTCATAATTAATTAAGCAATATCAGTGATTAAAATTAAAGATCCTTGTAATTTCAGTGTCCTCATAAATACCGATAGGCATAAAATTGTATATATCAAAGTCACTACTTACTGCCATTCGGTACTTGTGAGGACATCAGGTGGTATCGATCGGGTGGTCCTCATAAATATCGATATGTATGAAATCGTATATATCGAAGTCACTACTTATTGCTATTCGGTACTTGTGAGGACATCGGGTGGTCTAGATTATCTTTCCATTAAAAAAAAACGGCAATAAGATGCCACTTCATGGAGTTACTTTAATTCGCTAACCTTTCTCCAAACTCCTACTTTTTTATTTTCTGTCAGCTAAAATTATTCAATGTTAATTCAGCATCCTTCTAATGCATAGGACTTGAGGGCGATGGATACATCTGGGGATATTATGACTAAGAATCGCACTTGACTCGTGAATGGGATAAAAATGGACCGTACGTTACATAATTTTCTTGACTTTTATTGAATCATCGACTTTCGTACATTAAATTCAGCTGGATAGTTGATAACTCACCTAACAAACGTGCCTATGGGGACAGACGATTATCACAATATATAGGTGTGGTATATCCGTCACGAAGGTCACTAGTTTAGACACGTGTTCATCAAATATGAAACGTCGGTTTCGAGGTCATAACTCATTAAACACTAAAAGTGGCTAAAATTAGAAATCCTTGTAATGTCAGTGTCCTCATAAATACCGATAGGCATAAAATCGTTTATATCAAAGTCACTACTTACTGCTATTCAGTACTTGTGAGGACATCAGGTGGTATCGATCGGGTGGTCCTCATAAATACCGATAGGCATAAAATCGTATATATCGAAGTCACTACTTACTGCTATCCGGTACTTGCGAGGACATCGGGTGGTCTAGATTTTCTTTCCATTAAAAAAAAATGGCAATAAGATTTCGCTTCATGGAGTTACTTTGATCCCCCACTTTTCTCAAAGCTCCTACTTTTTTATTTTCTGTCAGCTAAAATTATTTAATGTTAATTCAGCATCCTTCTAATGCATATGACTTGAGGGCGATGTATACATCTTGGGATATTATGACTAAGAATCGCACTTGACTCGTGAATGGGATAAAAATGATGCGTACGTTACATATTTTTCTTGACTGTTATTGAATCATCGACTTTCGTACATTAGATTCAGCTGGATAGTTGATGACTCACCTAACAAAAGTGCCTATGGGGACAGACGATTTTCACAATATATATGTGTGGTATATCCGTCACGAAGGTCACTAGTATAGACACGTGTTCATCAAATCAGAACCGTCGGTTTCGAGGTCATAATGAATTAAGCAATAACAGTGATTAAAATTAAAGATCCTTGTAATTTCAGTGTCCTCATAAATACCGATAGGCATAAAATTGTATATATCAAAGTCACTACTTACTGCCATTCGGTACTTGTGAGGACATCAGGTGGTATCGATCGGGTGGTCCTCATAAATATCGATATGTATGAAATCGTATATATCGAAGTCACTACTTACTGCTATTCGGTACTTGTGAGGACATCGGGTGGTCTAGATTTTCTTTCCATTAAAAAAAAACGCCAATAAGATGCCACTTCATGGAGTTACTTTAATTCGCTAACCTTTCTCCAAACTCCTACTTTTTTATTTTCTGTCAGCTAAAATTATTCAATGTTAATTCAGCATCCTTCTAATGCATAGGACTTGAGGGCGATGGATACATCTGGGGATATTATGACTAAGAATCGCACTTGACTCGTGAATGGGATAAAAATGGAGCGTACGTTACATAATTTTCTTGACTTTTATTGAATCATCGACTTTCGTACATTAAATTCTGCTGGATAGTTGATAACTCACCTAACAAAAGTGCCTATGGGGACAGACGATTATCACAATATATAGGTGTGGTATATCCGTCACGAAGGTCACTAGTTTAGACACGTGTTCATCAAATCAGAACCGTCGGGTTCGAGGTCATAATTAATTAAGCAATAACAGTGATTAAAATTAGAGATCCTTGTAATTTCAGTGTCCTCATAAATACCGATAGGCATAAAATCGTATATATCAAAGTCACTACTTACTGCCATTCGGTATTTGTGAGGACATCAGGTGGTATCGATCGGGTGGTCCTCCTAAATACCGATAGGCATAAAAGCGTATATATCGAAGGCACTACTTACTGCTATTCGGTACTTGTGAGGACATCGGGTGGTCTAGATTTTCTTTCCATTAAAAAAAAATGGCAATAAGATGCCGCTTCATGGAGTTACTTTGATCCCCCACTTTTCTCAAAACTCCTACTTTTCTATTTTCTGTCCGCCAAATATATTCAATGTTAATTCAGCATCCTTCTAATGCATATGACTTGAGGGCAATGGATACATCTGGGGATATTATGACTAATAATCGCACTTGACTAGTGAATGGGATAAAAATGGAGCGTACGTTACATATTTTTCTTGGCTTTTATTGACTCATCGACTTTCGTACATGAGATTCAGCTGGATAGTTGATGACTCACCTAACAAAAGTGCGTATGGGGACAGACGATTATCACAATATATGTGTGTGGTATATCCGTCACGAAGATCACTAGTATAGACGAGTGTTCATCAAATAGAAAACGTCGGTTTCGAGGTCATAATTAATTAAGCAATAACAGTGGCTAAAATTAAAGATCCTTGTAATTTCAGTGTCCTCATAAATACTGATAGGCATAAAATCGTATATATCAAAGTCACTACTTACTGCCATTTGGTACTTGTGAGGACATCAGGTGTTATCGATCAGGTGGTCCTCATAAATACCGATAGGCATAAAATCGTATATATCGAAGTCACTACTTACTGCTATTCGGTACTTGTGAGGACATCGGGTGGTCTAGATTTTCTTTCCATTAAAAAAAAATGGCAATAAGATTTCGCTTCATGGAGTTACTTTGATCCCCCACTTTTCTCAAAGCTCCTACTTTTTCATTTTCTGTCAGCTAAAATTATTTAATGTTAATTCAGCATCCTTCTAATGCATATGACTTGAGGGCGATGTATACATCTTGGGATATTATTACTAAGAATCGCACTTGACTCGTGAATGGGATAAAAATGGAGCGTACGTTACATATTTTTCTTGACTGTTATTGAATCATCGACTTTCGTACATTAGATTCAGCTGGATAGTTGATGACTCACCTAACAAAAGTGCCTATGGGTACAGACGATTATCACAATATATATGTGTGGTATATCCGTCACGAAGGTCACTAGTATAGACACGTGTTCATCAAATCAGAACCGTCGGTTTCGAGGTCATAATGAATTAAGCAATAACAGTGATTAAAATTAGAGATCCTTGTAATTTCAGTGTCCTCATAAATACCGATAGGCATAAAATCGTATATATCAAAGTCACTACTTACTGCTATTCAGTACTTGTGAGGACATCAGGTGGTATCGATCGGGTGGTCCTCATAAATACCGATATTCATAAAATCGTATATATCGAAGTCACTACTTACTGCTATCCGGTACTTGCGAGGACATCGGGTGGTCTAGATTTTATTTCCATTAAAAAAAAATGGCAATAAGATTTCGCTTCATGGAGTTACTTTGATCCCCCACTTTTCTCAAAGATCCTACTTTTTTATTTTCTGTCAGCTAAAATTATTTAATGTTAATTCAGCATCCTTCTAATGCATATGACTTGAGGGCGATGTATACATCTGGGGATATTATGAGTAATAATCGCACTTGACTAGTGAATGGGATAAAAATGGAGCGTACGTTACATATTTTTCTTGACTTTTATTGAGTCATCGTCTTTCGTACATGAGATTCAGCTGGATAGTTGATGACTCACCTAACAAAAGTGCGTATGTGGACACACAATTATCACATTATATGGGTGTGGTATATCCGTCACGAAGGTCACTAGTATAGACACGTGTTCATCAAATAGGAAACGTCGGTTTCGAGGTCATAATTAATTAAGCAATATCAGTGATTAAAATTAAAGATCCTTGTAATTTCAGTGTCCTCATAAATACCGATAGGCATAAAATTGTATATATCAAAGTCACTACTTACTGCCATTCGGTACTTGTGAGGACATCAGGTGGTATCGATCGGGTGGTCCTCATAAATATCGATATGTAAGAAATCGTATATATCGAAGTCACTACTTATTGCTATTCGGTACTTGTGAGGACATCGGGTGGTCTAGATTATCTTTCCATTAAAAAAAAACGGCAATAAGATGCCACTTCATGGAGTTACTTTGATTCGCTAACCTTTCTCCAAACTCCTACTTTTTTATTTTCTGTCAGCTAAAATTATTCAATGTTAATTCAGCATCCTTCTAATGCATAGGACTTGAGGGCGATGGATACATCTGGGGATATTATGACTAAGAATCGCACTTGACTCGTGAATGGGATAAGAATGGAGCGTACGTTACATATTTTTCTTGACATTTATTGAGTCATCGTCTTTCGTACATGAGATTCAGCTGGATAGTTGATGACTCACCTAACAAAAGTGCGTATGTGGACACACAATTATCACATTATATGGGTGTGGTATATCCGTCACGAAGGTCACTAGTATAGACACGTGTTCATCAAATAGGAAACGTCGGTTTCGAGGTCATAATTAATTAAGCAATATCAGTGATTAAAATTAAAGATCCTTGTAATTTCAGTGTCCTCATAAATACCGATAGGCATAAAATTGTATATATCAAAGTCACTACTTACTGCTATTCGGTACTTGTGAGGACATCAGGTGGTATCGATCGGGTGGTCCTCATAAATATCGATATGTATGAAATCGTATATATCGAAGTCACTACTTACTGCTATTCGATACTTGTGAGGACATCGGGTGGTCTAGATTTTCTTTCCATTAAAAAAAAACGGCAATAAGATGCCACTTCATGGAGTTACTTTAATTCGCTAACCTTTCTCCAAACTCCTACTTTTTTATTTTCTGTCAGCTAAAATTATTCAATGTTAATTCAGCATCCTTCTAATGCATAGGACTTGAGGGCGATGGATACATCTGGGGATATTATGACTAAGAATCGCACTTGACTCGTGAATGGGATAAAAATGGAGCGTACGTTACATAATTTTCTTGACTTTTATTGAATCATCGACTTTCGTACATTAAATTCAGCTGGATAGTTGATGACTCACCTAACAAAAGTGCGTATGGGGACAGACGATTATCACAATATATGTGTGTGGTATATCCGTCATGAAGGTCACTAGTTTAGACACGTGTTCATCAAATCAGAACCGTCGGTTTCGAGGTCATAATTAATTAAGCAATAACAGTGATTAAAATTAGAGATCCTTGTAATTTCAGTGTCCTCATAAATACCGATAGGCATAAAATCGTATATATCAAAGTCACTACTTACTGCCATTCGGTACTTGTGAGGACATCAGGTGGTATCGATCGGGTGGTCCTCCTAAATACCGATAGGCATAAAAGCGTATATATCGAAGTCACTACTTACTGCTATTCGGGACTTGTGAGGACATCGGGTGGTCTAGATTTTCTTTTCATTAAAAAAAAACGGCAATAAGATGCAACTTCATGGAGTTACTTTGATTCGCTAACCTTCTCCAAACTCCTACTTTTTTATTGCCTGTCAGCCAAAATTATTCAATTTTTATTCAGCATCCTTCTAATGCATATGACTTGAGGGCAATGGATACATCTGGGGATATTATGACTAATAATCGCACTTGACTAGTGAATGGGATGAAAATGGAGCGTACTTTACATATTTTTCTTGACTTTTATTGAGTCATCGACTTTCGTACATGAGATTGAGCTGGATAGTTGATGACTCACCTAACAAAAGTGCGTATGGGGACAGACGATTATCACAATATATGTGTGTGGTATATCCGTCACGAAGATCACTAGTATAGACACGTGTTCATCAATTAGAAAACGTCGGTTTCGAGGTCATAATTAATTAAACAATAACTGTGGCTAAAATTAAAGATCCTTGTAATTTCAGTGTCTTCATAAATACCGATAGGCATAAAATCGTATATATCAAAGTCACTACTTACTGCCATTCGGTACTTGTGAGGACATCAGGTGGTATCGATCGGGTGGTTCTCAGAAATACCGATAGGCATAAAAGCGTATATATCGAAGTCACTACTTACTGCTATTCGGTACTTGTGAGGACATCGGGTGGTCTAGATTTTCTTTCCATTAAAAAAAAACGGCAATAAGATGCCACTTCATGGAGTTACTTTTATTCGCTAACCTTTCCCCAAACTCCTACTTTTTTATTTTCTGTCAGCTAAAATTATTCAATGTTAATTCAGCATCCTTCTAATGCATATGACTTGAGGGCAATGGATACATCAGAGGATATTATGACCAATAATCGCACTTGACTAGTGAATGGGATAAAAATCATCGACTTTCGTACATGAGATTCAGCTGGATAGTTGATGACTCACCTAATAAAAGTGCGTATGTGGACACACAATTGTCACAATATATGGGTGTGGTATATCCGTCACGAAGGTCACTAGTATAGACACGTGTTCATCAAATAAGAAACGTCGGTTTCGAGGTCATAATAAATTAAGCAATATCAGTGATGAAAATTGAAGATCCTTGTAATTTCAGTGTCTTCATAAATACCGATAGGCATAAAATCGTATATATCAAAGTCACTACTTACTGCCATTTGGTACTTGTGAGGACATCAGGTGGTATCGATCGGGTGGTCCTCATAAATATCGATATGTATAAAATCGTATATATCGAAGTCACTACTTACTGCTATTCGGTACTTGTGAGGACATCGGGTGGTCTAGATTTTCTTTCCATTAAAAAAAAACGGCAATAAGATGCCACTTCATGGAGTTACTTTAATTCGCTAACCTTTCCCCAAACTCCTACTTTTTTATTTTCTGTCAGCTAAAATTATTCAATGTTAATTCAGCATCCTTCTAATGCATATGACTTGAGGGCGATGGATACATCTGGAGATATTATGACTAAGAATCGCACTTGATTCGTGAATGGGATAAAAATGGAGCGTACGTTACATATTTTTCTTGACTTTTATTGAATCATCGACTTTCGTACATTAGATTCAGCTGGATAGTTGATGACTCACCTAACAAAAGTGCCTATGGGGACAGACGATTATCACAATATATAGATGTGGTATATCCGTCACGAAGGTCACTAGTTTAGACACGTGTTCATCAAATCAGAATCGTCGGTTTCGAGGTCATAATTCATTAAACACTAAAAGTGGCTTAAATTAGAAATCCTTGTAATGTCGGTGTCCTCATAAATACCGATAGGCATAAAATCGTTTATATCGAAGTCACTACTTACTGCTATTCGATACTTGTGAGGACATCGGGTGTTCTAGATTTTCTTTCCATTAAAAAAAATGGCAATGAGATGCCACTTCATGAAGTTACTTTGATCCCCACTTTTCTTAAAACTCCTACTTTTCTGTTTTCTGTCCGCAAAAATTGTTCAATGTTAATTCAGCATCCTTCTTATGCATATGACTTGAGGGCAATGGATACATCAGAGGATATTATGACGAATAATCGCACTTGACTAGTGAATGGGATAAAAATCATCGACTTTCGTACATGAGATTCAGCTGGATAGTTGATGACTCACCTAATGAAAATTCGTATGGGGACAGACGATTATCACAATATATGAATGTGGTATATCCGTCACGAAGGTCACTAGTATAGACACGTATTCATCAAATAGGAAACGTCGGTTTCGAGGTCATAATTAATTAAACACTAAAAGTGGCTGAAATTAGAAATCCTTGTAATTTCAGTGTCCTCATAAATACCGATAGGCATAAAATCGTATATATTAAAGTCACTACTTACTGCAATTCGGTACTTGTGAGGCCATCAGGTAATATCGATGGGGGGGACCTCATAAATACCGATAGGCCTAAAATCGCATATATCGAAGTCACTACTTACTGCTATTCGGTTTTTGTGAGGACATCCGGTGGTCTAGATTTTCTTTCCATTAAAAAAAAATAGTAATAAGATGCCACTTCATGGAGTTATTTGATCCCCCACTTTTCTCAAAACTCCTACTTTTCTATTTTCTGTCCGCAAAAATTATTCAATGTTAATTCAGCATTCTTCTAATGCATATGACTTGAGGGCAATGGATACATCAGAGGATAATTATGACTAATAATCGCACTTGACTAGTGAATTGGATAAAAATCATCGACTTTCGTACATGAGATTCAGCTGGATAGTTGATGACTCACCTAATAAAAGTGCGTATGTGGACACACAATTATCACAATATATGGGTGTGGTATATCCGTCACGAAGGTCACTAGTATAGACACGTGTTCATCAAATAAGAAACGTCGGTTTCGAGGTCATAATAAATTAAGCAATATCAGTGATTAAAATTAAAGATCCTTGTAATTTCAGTGTCCTCATAAATACCGATAGGCATAAAATCGTATATATCAAAGTCACTACTTACTGCCATTCGGTACTTGTGAGGACATCAGGTGGTATCGATCAGGTGGTCCTCATAAATATCGATATGTATAAAATCGTATATATCGAAGTCACTACTTACTGCTATTCGGTACTTGTGAGGACATCGTGTGGTCTAGATTTTCTTTCCATTAAAAAAAAACGGCAATAAGATGCCACTTCATGGAGTTACTTTAATTCGCTAACCTTTTTCCAAACTCCTACTTTTTTATTTTCTGTCAGCTGAAATTATTCAATGTTAATTCAGCATCCTTCTAATGCATATGACTTGAGGGCGATGGATACATCTGGGGATATTATGACTAAGAATCGCACTTGACTCGTGAATGGGATAAAAATGGAGCGTACCTTACATATTTTTCTTGACTTCTATTGAATCATCGACTTTCGTACATTAGATTTAGCTGGATAGTTGATGACTCACCTAACAAAAGTGCCTATGGGGACAGACGATTATCACAATATATAGGTGTGGTATATCCGTCACGAAGGTCACTAGTTTAGACACGTGTTCATCAAATCAGAACCGTCGGTTTCGAGTTCATAACTCATTAAACACTAAAAGTGGCTAAAATTAGAAATCCTTGTAATGTCAGTGTCCTCATAAATACCGATAGGCATAAAATCGTTTATATCAAAGTCACTACTTACTGCTATTCAGTACTTGTAAGGACATCAGGTGGTATCGATCGGGTGGTCCTCATAAATACCGATAGGCATAAAATCGTATATATCGAAGTCACTACTTACTGCTATTCGGTACTTGTGAGGACATCGGGTGGTCTAGATTTTCTCTCCATTAAAAAAAAATGGCAATAAGATTTCGCTTCATGGAGTTACTTTGATCCCCCACTTTCCTCAAAGCTCCTACTTTTTCATTTTCTGTCAGCTAAAATTATTTAATGTCAATTCAGCATCCTTCTAATGCATATGACTTGAGGGCGATGTATACATCTTGGGATATTATGACTAAGAATCGCACTTGACTCGTGAATGGGATAAAAATGGAGCGTACGTTACATATTTTTCTTGACTGTTATTGAATCATCGACTTTCGTACATCAGATTCAGCTGGATAGTTGATGACTCACCTAACAAAAGTGCCTATGGGGACAGACGATTATTACAATATATATGTGTGGTATATCCGTCACGAAGGTCACTAGTATAAACACGTGTTCATCAAATAGGAAACGTCGGTTTCGAGGTCGTAATTAATTAAGCAATAACAGTGAATAAAATTAAAGATCCTTGTAATTTCAGTGTCCTCATAAATACCGATAAGCATAAAATCGTATATATCAAAGTCACTACTTACTGCCATTCGGTACCCTTGAGGACATCAGGTGGTATCGATCGGGTGGTCCTCATAAATACCGATAGGCATAAAATCGTTTATATCGAAGTCACTACTTACTGCTATTCGGTACTTGTGAGGACATCGGGTGGTCTAGATTTTCTTTCCATTAAAAAAAAAACGGCAATAGGATGCCACTTCATGGAGTTCTTTTGATTCGCTAACCTTTCTCCAAACTCCTACTTTTTTATTGTCTGTCAGCCAAAATTATTCAATGTTAATTCAGCATCCTTCTAATGCATATGACTTGAGGGCAATGGATACATCTGGGGATATTATGACTAAGAATCGCACTTGACTAGTGAATGGGATAAAAATGGAGCGTACGTTACATATTTTTCTGGGTTTTATTGAGTCATCGACTTTCGTACATGAGATTCAGCTGGATAGTTGATGACTCACCTAACAAAAGTGCGTATGGGGACAGACGATTATCACAATATATGTGTGTGGTATATCCGTCACGAAGATCACTAGTATAGACGAGTGTTCATCAAATAGAAAACGTCGGTTTCGAGGTCATAATTAATTAAGCAATAACAGTGGCTAAAATTAAAGATCCTTGTAATTTCAGTGTCCTCATGAATACTGATAGGCATAAAATCGTATATATCAAAATCACTACTTACTGCCATTTGGTACTTGTGAGGACATCAGGTGGTATCGATCGGGTGGTCCTCATAAATACCGATAGGCATAAAATCGTATATATCGAAGTCACTACTTACTGCTATTCGGTACTTGTGAGGACATCGGGTGGTCTAGATTTTCTTTCAATTAAAAAAAAACGGCAACCAAATGCCACTTCATGGAGTTACTTTAATTCGCTAACCTTTCTCCAAACTCCTACTTTTTTATTTTCTGTCAGTCAAAATTATTCAATGTTAATTCAGCATCTTTCTAATGCATATGACTTGAGGGCGATGGATACATCTGGGGATATTATGACTAAGAATCGCACTTGACTAGTGAATGGGATAAAAATGGAGCGTACGTTACATATTTTTCTTGACTTTTATTGAATCATCGACTTTCGTACATTAAATTCAGCTGGATAGTTGATGACTCACCCAACAAAAGTGCCTATGGGGACAGACGATTATCACAATATATGCGTGTAGTATATCCATCACGAAGGTCACTAGTATAGACATGTGTTCATCAAATATGAAACGTCGGTTTCGAGGTCATAACTCATTAAACACAAAAAGTGGCTAAAATTAAAGATCCTTGTAATTTCAGTGTCTTCATAAATACTGATAGGCATAAAATCGTATATATCAAAATCACTACTTACTGCCATTTGGTACTTGTGAGGACATCAGGTGGTATCGATCGGGTGGTCCTCATAAATACCGATAGGCATAAAATCGTATATATCGAAGTCACTACTTACTGCTATTCGGTACTTGTGAGGACATCGGGTGGTCTAGATTTTCTTTCAATTAAAAAAAAACGGCAACCAAATGCCACTTCATGGAGTTACTTTAATTCGCTAACCTTTCTCCAAACTCCTACTTTTTTATTTTCTGTCAGTCAAAATTATTCAATGTTAATTCAGCATCTTTCTAATGCATATGACTTGAGGGCGATGGATACATCTGGGAATATTATGACTAAGAATCGCACTTGACTAGTGAATGGGATAAAAATGGAGCGTACGTTACATATTTTTCTTGACTTTTATTGAATCATCGACTTTCGTACTTTAAATTCAGCTGGATAGTTGATGACTCACCCAACAAAAGTGCCTATGGGGACAGACGATTATCACAATATATGCGTGTAGTATATCCATCACGAAGGTCACTAGTATAGACATGTGTTCATCAAATATGAAACGTCGGTTTCGAGGTCATAACTCATTAAACACAAAAAGTGGCTAAAATTAGAAATCCTTGTAATGTCAGTGTCCTCATAAATACCGATAGGCATAAAATCGTTTATATCAAAGTCACTACTTACTGCTATTCAGTACTTGTGAGGACATCAGGTGGTATCGATCGGGTGGTCCTCATAAATACCGATAGGCATAAAATCGTATATATCGAAGTCACTACTTACTGCTATTCGGTACTTGTGAGGACATCGGGTGGTCTAGATTTTCTTTTAATTAAAAAAAAACGGCAATAAAATGCCACTTCATGGAGTTACTTTAATTCGCTAAGCTTTCTCCAAACTCCTACTTTTTTATTTTCTGTCAGTTAAAATTATTCAATGTTAATTCAGCATCCTTCTAATGCATATGACTTGAGGGCGATGGATACATCTGGGGATATTATGACTAAGAATCGCACTTGACTAGTGAATGGGATAAAAATGGAGCGTACGTTACATATTTTTCTTGACTTTTATTGAATCACCGACTTTCGTACATTAAATTCAGCTGGATAGTTGATGACTCACCCAACAAAAGTGCCTATGGGGACAGACGATTATCACAATATATGCGTGTAGTATATCCATCACGAAGGTCACTAGTATAGACACGTGTTCATCAAATATGAAACGTCGGTTTCGAGGTCATAACTCATTAAACACTAAAAATGGCTAAAATTAGAAATCCTTGTAATGTCAGTGTCCTCATAAATACCGATAGGCATAAAATCGTTTATATCAAAGTCACTACTTACTGCTATTCAGTACTTGTGAGGACATCAGGTGGTATCGATCGGGTGGTCCTCATAAATAACGATAGGCATAAAATCGTATATATCGAAGTCACTACTTACTGCTATTCGGTACTTGTGAGGACATCGGGTGGTCTAGATTTTCTTTCCATTAAAAAAAAATAATAATAAGATTTCGCTTCATGGAGTTACTTTGATCCCCCACTTTTCTCAAAGCTCCTACTTTTTTATTTTCTGTCAGCTAAAATTATTTAATGTTAATTCAGTATCCTTCTAATGCATATGACTTGAGGGCGATGTATACATCTTGGGATATTATGACTAAGAATCGCACTTGACTCGTGAATGGGATAAAAATGGAGCGTACGTTACATATTTTTCTTGACTGTTATTGAATCATCGACTTTCGTACATTAGATTCAGCTGGATAGTTGATGACTCACCTAACAAAAGTGCCTATGGGGACAGACGATTATCACAATATATATGTGTGGTATATCCGTCACGAAGGTCACTAGTATAGACACGTGTTCATCAAATCAGAACCGTCGGTTTCGAGGTCATAATGAATTAAGCAATAACAGTGATTAAAATTAGAGATCCTTGTAATTTCAGTGTCCTCATAAATACCGATAAGCATAAAATCGTATATATCAAAGTCACTACTTACTGCCATTCGGTACTTGTGAGGACATCAGGTGGTATCGATCGGGTGGTCCTCAGAAATACCGATAGGCATAAAAGCGTATATATCGAAGTCACTACTTACCGCTATTCGGTACTTGTGAGGACATCGGGTGGTCTAGATTTTCTTTCCATTAAAAAAAAACGGCAATAAGATGCCACTTCATGGAGTTACTTTTATTCGCTAACCTTTCTCCAAACTCCTACTTTTTATTGTCTGTCAGCCAAAATTATTCAATGTTAATTCAGCATCCTTCTAATGCATATGAATTGAAGGCAATGGATACATCTGGGGATATTATGACGAATAATCGCACTTGACTAGTGAATGGGATAAAAATCATCGACTTTCGTACATGAGATTCAGCTGGATAGTTGATGACTCACCTAATGAAAATTCGTATGGGGACAGACGATTATCACAATATATGGGTGTGGTATATCCGTCACGAAGGTCACTAGTATAGATACGTATTCATCAAATAGGAAACGTCGGTTTCGAGGTCATAATTAATTAAACACTAAAAGTGGCTGAAATTAGAAATCCTTGTAATTTCAGTGTCCTCATAAATACCGATAGGCATAAAATCGTATATATTAAAGTCACTACTTACTGCAATTCGGTACTTGTGAGGCCATCAGGTAATATCGATGGGGGGGACCTCATAAATACCGATAGGCCTAAAATCGCATATATCGAAGTCACTACTTACTGCTATTTGGTTTTTGTGAGGACATCCGGTGGTCTAGATTTTCTTTCCATTAAAAAAAAATAGTAATAAGATGCCACTTCATGGAGTTATTTGATCCCCCACTTTTCTCAAAACTCCTACTTTTCTATTTTCTGTCCGCAAAAATTATTCAATGTTAATTCAGCATTCTTCTAATGCATATGACCTGAGGGCAATGGATACATCAGAGGATAATTATGACTAATAATCCCACTTGACTAGTGAATGGGATAAAAATCATCGACTTTCGTACATGAGATTCAGCTGGATAGTTGATGACTCACCTAATAAAAGTGCGTATGTGGACACACAATTATCACAATATATGGGTGTGGTATATCCGTCACGAAGGTCACTAGTATAGACACGTGTTCATCAAATAAGAAACGTCGGTTTCGAGGTCATAATAAATTAAGCAATATCAGTGATTAAAATTAAAGATCCTTGTAATTTCAGTGTCCTCATAAATACCGATAGGCATAAAATCGTATATATCAAAGTCACTACTTACTGCCATTCGGTACTTGTGAGGACATCAGGTGGTATCGATCAGGTGGTCCTCATAAATATCGATATGTATAAAATCGTATATATCGAAGTCACTACTTACTGCTATTCGGTACTTGTGAGGACATCGTGTGGTCTAGATTTTCTTTCCATTAAAAAAAAACGGCAATAAGATGCCACTTCATGGAGTTACTTTAATTCGCTAACCTTTCTCCAAACTCCTACTTTTTTATTTTCTGTCAGCTGAAATTATTCAATGTTAATTCAGCATCCTTCTAATGCATATGACTTGAGGGCGATGGATACATCTGGGGATATTATGACTAAGAATCGCACTTGACTCGTGAATGGGATAAAAATGGAGCGTACGTTACATATTTTTCTTGACTTTTATTGAATCATCGACTTTCGTACATTAGATTTAGCTGGATAGTCTATGACTCACCTAACAAAAGTGCCTATGGGGACAGACGATTATCACAATATATAGGTGTGGTATATCCGTCACGAAGGTCACTAGTTTAGACACGTGTTCACCAAATCAGAACCGTCGGTTTCGAGGTCGTAATAAATTAAGCAATATCAGTGATTAAAATTAAAGATCCTTGTAAATTCAGTGTCCTCATAAATACCGATAGGCATAAAATCGTATATATCAAAGTCACTACTTACTGCTATTCGGTACTTGTGAGGACATCAGGTGGTATCGATCGGGTGGTCCTCATAAATATTGATATGTATAAAATCGTATATATCGAAGTCCCTACTTACTGCTATTCGGTACTTGTAAGGACATCGGGTCGTCTAGATTTTCTTTCCATTAAAAAAAAACGGCAATAAGATGCCACTTCATGGAGTTACTTTAATTCGCTAACCTTTCTCCAAACTCCTACTTTTTTATTTTCTCTCAGCTAAAATTATTCAATGTCAATTCAGCATCCTTCTAATGCATATGACTTGAGGGCGATGGATACATCTGGGTATATTATGACTAAGAATCGCACTTGACTCGTGAATGGGATAAAAATGGACCGTACGTTACATATTTTTCTTGACTTTTATTGAATCATCGACTTTCGTACATTAGATTCAGCTGGATAGTTGATGACTCACCTAACAAAAGTGCCTATGGGCACAGACGATTATCACAATATATAGGTGTGGTATATCCGTCACGAAGGTCACTAGTTTAGACACGTGTTCATCAAATCAGAACCGTCGGTTTCGAGTTCATAACTCATTAAACACTAAAAGTGGCTAAAATTAAAAATCCTTGTAATGTCAGTGTCCTCATAAATACCGATAGGCATAAAATCGTATATATCAAAGTCACTACTTACTGCTATTCAGTACTTGTAAGGACATCAGGTGGTATCGATCGGGTGGTCCTCATAAATACCGATAGGCATAAAATCGTATATATCGAAGTCACTACTTACTGCTATTCGGTACTTGTGAGGACATCGGGTGGTCTAGATTTTCTCTCCATTAAAAAAAAATGACAATAAGATTTCGCTTCATGGAGTTACTTTGATCCCCCACTTTCCTCAAAGCTCCTACTTTTTCATTTTCTGTCAGCTAAAATTATTTAATGTCAATTCAGCATCCTTCTAATGCATATGACTTGAGGGCGATGTATACATCTTGGTATATTATGACTAAGAATCGCACTTGACTCGTGAATGGGATAAAAATGGAGCGTACGTTACATATTTTTCTTGACTGTTATTGAATCATCGACTTTCGTACATCAGATTCAGCTGGATAGTTGATGACTCACCTAACAAAAGTGCCTATGGGGACAGACGATTATTACAATATATATGTGTGGTATATCCGTCACGAAGGTCACTAGTATAAACACGTGTTCATCAAATAGGAAACGTCGGTTTCGAGGTCGTAATTAATTAAGCAATAACAGTGAATAAAATTAAAGATCCTTGTAATTTCAGTGTCCTCATAAATACCGATAAGCATAAAATCGTATATATCAAAGTCACTACTTACTGCCATTCGGTACCCTTGAGGACATCAGGTGGTATCGATCGGGTGGTCCTCATAAATACCGATAGGCATAAAATCGTTTATATCGAAGTCACTACTTACTGCTATTCGGTACTTGTGAGGACATCGGGTGGTCTAGATTTTCTTTCCATTAAAAAAAAAACGGCAATAGGATGCCACTTCATGGAGTTCTTTTGATTCGCTAACCTTTCTCCAAACTCCTACTTTTTTATTGTCTGTCAGCCAAAATTATTCAATGTTAATTCAGCATCCTTCTAATGCATATGACTTGAGGGCAATGGATACATCTGGGGATATTATGACTAATAATCGCACTTGACTAGTGAATGGGATAAAAATGGAGCGTACGTTACATATTTTTCTTGGCTTTTATTGAGTCATCGACTTTCGTACATGAGATTCAGCTGGATAGTTGATGACTCACCTAACAAAAGTGCGTATGGGGACAGACGATTATCACAATATATGTGTGTGGTATATCCGTCACGAAGATCACTAGTATAGACGAGTGTTCATCAAATAGAAAACGTCGGTTTCGAGGTCATAATTAATTAAGCAATAACAGTGGCTAAAATTAAAGATCCTTGTAATTTCAGTGTCCTCATGAATACTGATAGGCATAAAATCGTATATATCAAAATCACTACTTACTGCCATTTGGTACTTGTGAGGACATCAGGTGGTATCGATCGGGTGGTCCTCATAAATACCGATAGGCATAAAATCGTATATATCGAAGTCACTACTTACTGCTATTCGGTACTTGTGAGGACATCGGGTGGTCTAGATTTTCTTTCAATTAAAAAAAAACGGCAACCAAATGCCACTTCATGGAGTTACTTTAATTCGCTAACCTTTCTCCAAACTCCTACTTTTTTATTTTCTGTCAGTCAAAATTATTCAATGTTAATTCAGCATCTTTCTAATGCATATGACTTGAGGGCGATGGATACATCTGGGGATATTATGACTAAGAATCGCACTTGACTAGTGAATGGGATAAAAATGGAGCGTACGTTACATATTTTTCTTGACTTTTATTGAATCATCGACTTTCGTACATTAAATTCAGCTGGATAGTTGATGACTCACCCAACAAAAGTGCCTATGGGGACAGACGATTATCACAATATATGCGTGTAGTATATCCATCACGAAGGTCACTAGTATAGACATGTGTTCATCAAATATGAAACGTCGGTTTCGAGGTCATAACTCATTAAACACAAAAAGTGGCTAAAATTAAAGATCCTTGTAATTTCAGTGTCTTCATAAATACTGATAGGCATAAAATCGTATATATCAAAATCACTACTTACTGCCATTTGGTACTTGTGAGGACATCAGGTGGTATCGATCGGGTGGTCCTCATAAATACCGATAGGCATAAAATCGTATATATCGAAGTCACTACTTACTGCTATTCGGTACTTGTGAGGACATCGGGTGGTCTAGATTTTCTTTCAATTAAAAAAAAACGGCAACCAAATGCCACTTCATGGAGTTACTTTAATTCGCTAACCTTTCTCCAAACTCCTACTGTTTTATTTTCTGTCAGTCAAAATTATTCAATGTTAATTCAGCATCTTTCTAATGCATATGACTTGAGGGCGATGGATACATCTGGGAATATTATGACTAAGAATCGCACTTGACTAGTGAATGGGATAAAAATGGAGCGTACGTTACATATTTTTCTTGACTTTTATTGAATCATCGACTTTCGTACTTTAAATTCAGCTGGATAGTTGATGACTCACCCAACAAAAGTGCCTATGGGGACAGACGATTATCACAATATATGCGTGTAGTATATCCATCACGAAGGTCACTAGTATAGACATGTGTTCATCAAATATGAAACGTCGGTTTCGAGGTCATAACTCATTAAACACAAAAAGTGGCTAAAATTAGAAATCCTTGTAATGTCAGTGTCCTCATAAATACCGATAGGCATAAAATCGTTTATATCAAAGTCACTACTTACTGCTATTCAGTACTTGTGAGGACATCAGGTGGTATCGATCGGGTGGTCCTCATAAATACCGATAGGCATAAAATCGTATATATCGAAGTCACTACTTACTGCTATTCGGTACTTGTGAGGACATCGGGTGGTCTAGATTTTCTTTTAATTAAAAAAAAACGGCAATAAAATGCCACTTCATGGAGTTACTTTAATTCGCTAAGCTTTCTCCAAACTCCTACTTTTTTATTTTCTGTCAGTTAAAATTATTCAATGTTAATTCAGCATCCTTCTAATGCATATGACTTGAGGGCGATGGATACATCTGGGGATATTATGACTAAGAATCGCACTTGACTAGTGAATGGGATAAAAATGGAGCGTACGTTACATATTTTTCTTGACTTTTATTGAATCACCGACTTTCGTACATTAAATTCAGCTGGATAGTTGATGACTCACCCAACAAAAGTGCCTATGGGGACAGACGATTATCACAATATATGCGTGTAGTATATCCATCACGAAGGTCACTAGTATAGACACGTGTTCATCAAATATGAAACGTCGGTTTCGAGGTCATAACTCATTAAACACTAAAAATGGCTAAAATTAGAAATCCTTGTAATGTCAGTGTCCTCATAAATACCGATAGGCATAAAATCGTTTATATCAAAGTCACTACTTACTGCTATTCAGTACTTGTGAGGACATCAGGTGGTATCGATCGGGTGGTCCTCATAAATAACGATAGGCATAAAATCGTATATATCGAAGTCACTACTTACTGCTATTCGGTACTTGTGAGGACATCGGGTGGTCTAGATTTTCTTTCCATTAAAAAAAAATAATAATAAGATTTCGCTTCATGGAGTTACTTTGATCCCCCACTTTTCTCAAAGCTCCTACTTTTTTATTTTCTGTCAGCTAAAATTATTTAATGTTAATTCAGTATCCTTCTAATGCATATGACTTGAGGGCGATGTATACATCTTGGGATATTATGACTAAGAATCGCACTTGACTCGTGAATGGGATAAAAATGGAGCGTACGTTACATATTTTTCTTGACTGTTATTGAATCATCGACTTTCGTACATTAGATTCAGCTGGATAGTTGATGACTCACCTAACAAAAGTGCCTATGGGGACAGACGATTATCACAATATATATGTGTGGTATATCCGTCACCAAGGTCACTAGTATAGACACGTGTTCATCAAATCAGAACCGTCGGTTTCGAGGTCATAATGAATTAAGCAATAACAGTGATTAAAATTAGAGATCCTTGTAATTTCAGTGTCCTCATAAATACCGATAAGCATAAAATCGTATATATCAAAGTCACTACTTACTGCCATTCGGTACTTGTGAGGACATCAGGTGGTATCGATCGGGTGGTCCTCAGAAATACCGATAGGCATAAAAGCGTATATATCGAAGTCACTACTTACCGCTATTCGGTACTTGTGAGGACATCGGGTGGTCTAGATTTTCTTTCCATTAAAAAAAAACGGCAATAAGATGCCACTTCATGGAGTTACTTTTATTCGCTAACCTTTCTCCAAACTCCTACTTTTTATTGTCTGTCAGCCAAAATTATTCAATGTTAATTCAGCATCCTTCTAATGCATATGAATTGAAGGCAATGGATACATCTGGGGATATTATGACGAATAATCGTACTTGACTAGTGAATGGGATAAAAATCATCGACTTTCGTACATGAGATTCAGCTGGATAGTTGATGACTCACCTAATGAAAATTCGTATGGGGACAGACGATTATCACAATATATGGGTGTGGTATATCCGTCACGAAGGTCACTAGTATAGATACGTATTCATCAAATAGGAAACGTCGGTTTCGAGGTCATAATTAATTAAACACTAAAAGTGGCTGAAATTAGAAATCCTTGTAATTTCAGTGTCCTCATAAATACCGATAGGCATAAAATCGTATATATTAAAGTCACTACTTACTGCAATTCGGTACTTGTGAGGCCATCAGGTAATATCGATGGGGGGGACCTCATAAATACCGATAGGCCTAAAATCGCATATATCGAAGTCACTACTTACTGCTATTCGGTTTTTGTGAGGACATCCGGTGGTCTAGATTTTCTTTCCATTAAAAAAAAATAGTAATAAGATGTTACTTCATGGAGTTATTTGATCCCCCACTTTTCTCAAAACTCCTACTTTTCTATTTTCTGTCCGCAAAAATTATTCAATGTTAATTCAGCATTCTTCTAATGCATATGACCTGAGGGCAATGGATACATCAGAGGATAATTATGACTAATAATCGCACTTGACTAGTGAATGGGATAAAAATCATCGACTTTCGTACATGAGATTCAGCTGGATAGTTGATGACTCACCTAATAAAAGTGCGTATGTGGACACACAATTATCACAATATATGGGTGTGGTATATCCGTCACGAAGGTCACTAGTATAGACACGTGTTCATCAAATAAGAAACGTCGGTTTCGAGGTCATAATAAATTAAGCAATATCAGTGATTAAAATTAAAGATCCTTGTAATTTCAGTGTCCTCATAAATACCGATAGGCATAAAATCGTATATATCAAAGTCACTACTTACTGCCATTCGGTACTTGTGAGGACATCAGGTGGTATCGATCAGGTGGTCCTCATAAATATCGATATGTATAAAATCGTATATATCGAAGTCACTACTTACTGCTATTCGGTACTTGTGAGGACATCGTGTGGTCTAGATTTTCTTTCCATTAAAAAAAAACGGCAATAAGATGCCACTTCATGGAGTTACTTTAATTCGCTAACCTTTCTCCAAACTCCTACTTTTTTATTTTCTGTCAGCTGAAATTATTCAATGTTAATTCAGCATCCTTCTAATGCATATGACTTGAGGGCGATGGATACATCTGGGGATATTATGACTAAGAATCGCACTTGACTCGTGAATGGGATAAAAATGGAGCGTACGTTACATATTTTTCTTGACTTTTATTGAATCATCGACTTTCGTACATTAGATTTAGCTGGATAGTCTATGACTCACCTAACAAAAGTGCCTATGGGGACAGACGATTATCACAATATATAGGTGTGGTATATCCGTCACGAAGGTCACTAGTTTAGACACGTGTTCACCAAATCAGAACCGTCGGTTTCGAGGTCGTAATAAATTAAGCAATATCAGTGATTAAAATTAAAGATCCTTGTAAATTCAGTGTCCTCATAAATACCGATAGGCATAAAATCGTATATATCAAAGTCACTACTTACTGCTATTCGGTACTTGTGAGGACGTCAGGTGGTATCGATCGGGTGGTCCTCATAAATATTGATATGTATAAAATCGTATATATCGAAGTCCCTACTTACTGCTATTCGGTACTTGTAAGGACATCGGGTCGTCTAGATTTTCTTTCCATTAAAAAAAAACGGCAATAAGATGCCACTTCATGGAGTTACTTTAATTCGCTAACCTTTCTCCAAACTCCTACTTTTTTATTTTCTGTCAGCTAAAATTATTCAATGTCAATTCAGCATCCTTCTAATGCATATGACTTGAGGGCGATGGATACATCTGGGTATATTATGACTAAGAATCGCACTTGACTCGTGAATGGGATAAAAATGGACCGTACGTTACATATTTTTCTTGACTTTTATTGAATCATCGACTTTCGTACATTAGATTCAGCTGGATAGTTGATGACTCACCTAACAAAAGTGCCTATGGGCACAGACGATTATCACAATATATAGGTGTGGTATATCCGTCACGAAGGTCACTAGTTTAGACACGTGTTCATCAAATCAGAACCGTCGGTTTCGAGTTCATAACTCATTAAACACTAAAAGTGGCTAAAATTAAAAATCCTTGTAATGTCAGTGTCCTCATAAATACCGATAGGCATAAAATCGTATATATCAAAGTCACTACTTACTGCTATTCAGTACTTGTGAGGACATCAGGTGGTATCGATCGGGTGGTCCTCATAAATACCGATAGGCATAAAATCGTTTATATCGAAGTCACTACTTACTGCTATTCGAAACTTGTGAGGACATCGGGTGGTCTAGATTTTCTTTCCATTAAAAAAAATTGCAATAAGATGCCACTTCATGGAATAACTTTGATCCCCCACTTTTCTCAAAACTCCTACTTTTCTATTTTCTGTCCGCAAAAATTATTTAATGTTAATTCAGCATCCTTCTAATGCATATGACTTGAGGGCAATGGATACATCAGAGGATATTATGACTAATAATCGCACTTCACTAGTGAATGGGATAAAAATCATCGACTTTCGTACATGAGATTCAGCTGGATAGTTGATGACTCACCTAATAAAAATTCGTATGGGGACAGACGATTATCAAAATATATGGGTGTGGTATATCCGTCACGAAGGTCACTAGTATAGACACGTGTTCATCAAATAGGAAACGTCGGTTTCGAGGTCGTAATTAATTAAGCAGTAACAGTGAATAAAATTAAAGATCCTTGTAATTTCAGTGTCCTCATAAATACCGATAAGCATAAAATCGTATATATCAAAGTCACTACTTACTGTCATTCGGTACCCTTGAGGACTTCAGTTGGTATCGATCGGGTGGTCCTCATAAATACCGATAGGCATAAAATCGTTTATATCGAAGTCACTACTTACTGCTATTCGGTACTTGTAAGGACATCGGGTGGTCTAGATTTTCTTTCCATTAAAAAAAAAACGGCAATAGGATGCCACTTCATGGAGTTACTTTGATTCGCTAACCTTTCTCCAAACTCCTACTTTTTTATTTTCTGTCAGTCAAAATTATTCAATGTTAATTCAGCATCTTTCTAATGCATATGACTTGAGGGCGATGGATACATCTGGGGATATTATGACTAAGAATCGCACTTGACTATCAATGGGATAAAAATGGAGCGTACGTTACATATTTTTCTTGACTTCTATTGAATCATCGACTTTCGTACATTAAATTCAGCTGGATAGTTGATGACTCACCCAACAAAAGTGCCTATGGGGACAGACGATTATCACAATATATGCGTGTAGTATATCCATCACGAAGGTCACTAGTATAGACACGTGTTCATCAAATATGAAACGTCGGTTTCGAGGTCATAACTCATTAAACACTAAAAGTGGCTAAAATTAGAAATCCTTGTAATGTCAGTGTCCTCATAAATACCGATAGGCATAAAATCGTTTATATCAAAGTCACTACTTACTGCTATTCAGTACTTGTAAGGACATCAGGTGGTATCGATCGGGTGGTCCTCATAAATACCGATAGGCATAAAATCGTATATATCGAAGTCACTACTTACTGCTATTCGGTACTTGTGAAGACATCGGGTGGTCTAGATTTTCTCTCCATTAAAAAAAAATGGCAATAAGATTTCGCTTCATGGAGTTACTTTGATCCCCCACTTTTCTCAAAACTCCTACTTTTTCATTTTCTGTCAGCTAAAATTATTTAATGTCAATTCAGCATCCTTCTAATGCATATGACTTGAGGGCGATGTATACATCTTGGGATATTATGACTAAGAATCGCACTTGACTCGTGAATGGGATAAAAATGGAGCGTACGTTACATATTTTTCTTGACTGTTATTGAATCATCGACTTTCGTACATCAGATTCAGCTGGATAGTTGATCACTCACCCAACAAAAGTGCCTATGGGGACAGACGATTATCACAATATATATGTGTGGTATATCCGTCACGAAGGTCACTAGTATAGACACGTGTTCATCAAATAGGAAACGTCGGTTTCGAGGTCGTAATTAATTAAGCAATAACAGTGAATAAAATTAAAGATCCTTGTAATTTCAGTGTCCTCATAAATACCGATAAGCATAAAATCGTATATATCAAAGTCACTACTTACTGCCATTCGGTACCCTTGAGGACATCAGGTGGTATCGATCGGGTGGTCCTCATAAATACCGATAGGCATAAAATCGTTTATATCGAAGTCACTACTTACTGCTATTCGGTACTTGTGAGGACATCGGGTGGTCTAGATTTTCTTTCCATTAAAAAAAAAAACGGCAATAGGATGCCACTTCATGGAGTTCTTTTGATTCGCTAACCTTTCTCCAAACTCCTACTTTTTTATTGTCTGTCAGCCAAAATTATTCAATGTTAATTCAGCATCCTTCTAATGCATATGACTTGAGGGCAATGGATACATCTGGGGATATTATGACTAATAATCGCACTTGACTAGTGAATGGGATAAAAATGGAGCGTACGTTACATATTTTTCTTGACTTTTATTGAATCATCGACTTTCGTACATTAAATTCAGCTGGATAGTTGATGACTCACCTAACAAAAGTGCCTATGGGGACAGACGGTTATCACAATATATAGGTGTGGTATATCCGTCACGAAGGTCACTAGTTTAGACACGTGTTCATCAAATCAGAACCGTCGGTTTCGAGGTCATAATGAATTAAGCAATAACACTGATTAAAATTAGAGATCCTTGTAATTTCAGTGTCCTCATAAATACCGATAGGCATAAAATCGTATATATCAAAATCACTACTTACTGCCATTTGGTACTTGTGAGGACATCAGGTGGTATCGATCGGGTGGTCCTCATAAATACCGATAGGCATAAAATTGTATATATCGAAGTCACTACTTACTGCTATTCGGTACTTGTGAGGACATCGGGTGGTCTAGATTTTCTTTCAATTAAAAAAAAACGGCAACCAAATGCCACTTCATGGAGTTACTTTAATTCGGTAACCTTTCTCCAAACTCCTACTTTTTTATTTTCTGTCAGTCAAAATTATTCAATGTTAATTCAGCATTTTTCTAATGCATATGACTTGAGGGCGATGGATACATCTGGGGATATTATGACTAAGAATCGCACTTGACTAGTGAATGGGATAAAAATGGAGCGTACGTTACATATTTTTCTTGACTTTTATTGAATCACCGACTTTCGTACATTAAATTCAGCTGGATAGTTGATGACTCACCCAACAAAAGTGCCTATGGGGACAGACGATTATCACAATATATGCGTGTAGTATATCCATCACGAAGGTCACTAGTATAGACACGTGTTCATCAAATATGAAACGTCGGTTTCGAGGTCATAACTCATTAAACACTAAAAGTGGCTAAAATTAGAAATCCTTGTAATGTCAGTGTCCTCATAAATACCGATAGGCATAAAATCGTTTATATCAAAGTCACTACTTACTGCTATTCAGTACTTGTAAGGACATCAGGTGGTATCGATCGGGTGGTCCTCATAAATACCGATAGGCATAAAATCGTATATATCGAAGTCACTACTTACTGCTATTCGGTACTTGTGAGGACATCGGGTGGTCTAGATTTTCTCTCCATTAAAAAAAAATGGCAATAAGATTTCGCTTCATGGAGTTACTTTGATCCCCCACTTTTCTCAAAACTCCTACTTTTTCATTTTCTGTCAGCTAAAATTATTTAATGTCAATTCAGCATCCTTCTAATGCATATGACTTGAGGGCGATGTATACATCTTGGGATATTATGACTAAGAATCGCACTTGACTCGTGAATGGGATAAAAATGGAGCGTACGTTACATATTTTTCTTGACTGTTATTGAATCATCGACTTTCGTACATCAGATTCAGCTGGATAGTTGATCACTCACCCAACAAAAGTGCCTATGGGGACAGACGATTATCACAATATATATGTGTGGTATATCCGTCACGAAGGTCACTAGTATAGACACGTGTTCATCAAATAGGAAACGTCGGTTTCGAGGTCGTAATTAATTAAGCAATAACAGTGAATAAAATTAAAGATCCTTGTAATTTCAGTGTCCTCATAAATACCGATAAGCATAAAATCGTATATATCAAAGTCACTACTTACTGCCATTCGGTACCCTTGAGGACATCAGGTGGTATCGATCGGGTGGTCCTCATAAATACCGATAGGCATAAAATCGTTTATATCGAAGTCACTACTTACTGCTATTCGGTACTTGTGAGGACATCGGGTGGTCTAGATTTTCTTTCCATTAAAAAAAAAAACGGCAATAGGATGCCACTTCATGGAGTTCTTTTGATTCGCTAACCTTTCTCCAAACTCCTACTTTTTTATTGTCTGTCAGCCAAAATTATTCAATGTTAATTCAGCATCCTTCTAATGCATATGACTTGAGGGCAATGGATACATCTGGGGATATTATGACTAATAATCGCACTTGACTAGTGAATGGGATAAAAATGGAGCGTACGTTACATATTTTTCTTGGCTTTTATTGAGTCATCGTCTTTCGTACATGAGATTCAGCTGGATAGTTGATGACTCACCTAACAAAAGTGCGTATGGGGACAGACGATTATCACAATATATGTGTGTGGTATATCCGTCACGAAGATCACTAGTATAGACGAGTGTTCATCAAATAGAAAACGTCGGTTTCGAGATCATAATTAATTAAGCAATAACAGTGGCTAAAATTAAAGATCCTTGTAATTTCAGTGTCCTCATAAATACTGATAGGCATAAAATCGTATATATCAAAATCACTACTTACTGCCATTTGGTACTTGTGAGGACATCAGGTGGTATCGATCGGGTGGTCCTCATAAATACCGATAGGCATAAAATCGTATATATCGAAGTCACTACTTACTGCTATTCGGTACTTGTGAGGGCATCGGGTGGTCTAGATTTTCTTTCAATTAAAAAAAAACGGCAACCAAATGCCACTTCATGGAGTTACTTTAATTCGCTAACCTTTCTCCAAACTCTTACTTTTTTATTTTCTGTCAGTCAAAATTATTCAATGTTAATTCAGCATCTTTCTAATGCATATGACTTGAGGGCGATGGATACATCTGGGGATATTATGACTAAGAATCGCACTTGACTAGTGAATGGGATAAAAATGGAGCGTACGTTACATATTTTTCTTGACTTTTATTGAATCATCGACTTTCGTACATTAAATTCAGCTGGATAGTTGATGACTCACCCAACAAAAGTGCCTATGGGGACAGACGATTATCACAATATATGCGTGTAGTATATCCATCACGAAGGTCACTAGTATAGACATGTGTTCATCAAATATGAAACGTCGGTTTCGAGGTCATAACTCATTAAACACAAAAAGTGGCTAAAATTAAAGATCCTTGTAATTTCAGTGTCCTCATAAATACTGATAGGCATAAAATCGTATATATCAAAATCACTACTTACTGCCATTTGGTACTTGTGAGGACATCAGGTGGTATCGATCGGGTGGTCCTCATAAATACCGATAGGCATAAAATTGTATATATCGAAGTCACTACTTACTGCTATTCGGTACTTGTGAGGACATCGGGTGGTCTAGATTTTCTTTCAATTAAAAAAAAACGGCAACCAAATGCCACTTCATGGAGTTACTTTAATTCGGTAACCTTTCTCCAAACTCCTACTTTTTTATTTTCTGTCAGTCAAAATTATTCAATGTTAATTCAGCATCTTTCTAATGCATATGACTTGAGGGCGATGGATACATCTGGGGATATTATGACTAAGAATCGCACTTGACTAGTGAATGGGATAAAAATGGAGCGTACGTTACATATTTTTCTTGACTTTTATTGAATCACCGACTTTCGTACATTAAATTCAGCTGGATAGTTGATGACTCACCCAACAAAAGTGCCTATGGGGACAGACGATTATCACAATATATGCGTGTAGTATATCCATCACGAAGGTCACTAGTATAGACACGTGTTCATCAAATATGAAACGTCGGTTTCGAGGTCATAACTCATTAAACACTAAAAGTGGCTAAAATTAGAAATCCTTGTAATGTCAGTGTCCTCATAAATACCGATAGGCATAAAATCGTTTATATCAAAGTCACTACTTACTGCTATTCAGTACTTGTGAGGACATCAGGTGGTATCGATCGGGTGGTCCTCAGAAATACCGATAGGCATAAAAGCGTATATATCGAAGTCACTACTTACCGCTATTCGGTACTTGTGAGGACATCGGGTGGTCTAGATTTTCTTTCCATTAAAAAAAAACGGCAATAAGATGCCACTTCATGGAGTTACTTTTATTCGCTAACCTTTCTCCAAACTCCTACTTTTTATTGTCTGTCAGCCAAAATTATTCAATGTTAATTCAGCATCCTTCTAATGCATATGAATTGAAGGCAATGGATACATCTGGGGATATTATGACGAATAATCGCACTTGACTAGTGAATGGGATAAAAATCATCGACTTTCGTACATGAGATTCAGCTGGATAGTTGATGACTCACCTAATGAAAATTCGTATGGGGACAGACGATTATCACAATATATGGGTGTGGTATATCCGTCACGAAGGTCACTAGTATAGACACGTATTCATCAAATAGGAAACGTCGGTTTCGAGGTCATAATTAATTAAACACTAAAAGTGGCTGAAATTAGAAATCCTTGTAATTTCAGTGTCCTCATAAATACCGATAGGCATAAAATCGTATATATTAAAGTCACTACTTACTGCAATTCGGTACTTGTGAGGCCATCAGGTAATATCGATGGGGGGGACCTCATAAATACCGATAGGCCTAAAATCGCATATATCGAAGTCACTACTTACTGCTATTCGGTTTTTGTGAGGACATCCGGTGGTCTAGATTTTCTTTCCATTAAAAAAAAATAGTAATAAGATGCCACTTCATGGAGTTATTTGATCCCCCACTTTTCTCAAAACTCCTACTTTTCTATTTTCTGTCCGCAAAAATTATTCAATGTTAATTCAGCATTCTTCTAATGCATATGACCTGAGGGCAATGGATACATCAGAGGATAATTATGACTAATAATCGCACTTGACTAGTGAATGGGATAAAAATCATCGACTTTCGTACATGAGATTCAGCTGGATAGTTGATGACTCACCTAATAAAAGTGCGTATGTGGACACACAATTATCACAATATATGGGTGTGGTATATCCGTCACGAAGGTCACTAGTATAGACACGTGTTCATCAAATAAGAAACGTCGGTTTCGAGGTCATAATAAATTAAGCAATATCAGTGATTAAAATTAAAGATCCTTGTAATTTCAGTGTCCTCATAAATACCGATAGGCATAAAATCGTATATATCAAAGTCACTACTTACTGCCATTCGGTACTTGTGAGGACATCAGGTGGTATCGATCAGGTGGTCCTCATAAATATCGATATGTATAAAATCGTATATATCGAAGTCACTACTTACTGCTATTCGGTACTTGTGAGGACATCGTGTGGTCTAGATTTTCTTTCCATTAAAAAAAAACGGCAATAAGATGCCACTTCATGGAGTTACTTTAATTCGCTAACCTTTCTCCAAACTCCTACTTTTTTATTTTCTGTCAGCTGAAATTATTCAATGTTAATTCAGCATCCTTCTAATGCATATGACTTGAGGGCGATGGATACATCTGGGGATATTATGACTAAGAATCGCACTTGACTCGTGAATGGGATAAAAATGGAGCGTACGTTACATATTTTTCTTGACTTTTATTGAATCATCGACTTTCGTACATTAGATTTAGCTGGATAGTCTATGACTCACCTAACAAAAGTGCCTATGGGGACAGACGATTATCACAATATATAGGTGTGGTATATCCGTCACGAAGGTCACTAGTTTAGACACGTGTTCACCAAATCAGAACCGTCGGTTTCGAGGTCGTAATAAATTAAGCAATATCAGTGATTAAAATTAAAGATCCTTGTAAATTCAGTGTCCTCATAAATACCGATAGGCATAAAATCGTATATATCGAAGTCACTACTTACTGCTATTCGGTACTTGTGAGGACATCAGGTGGTATCGATCGGGTGGTCCTCATAAATATTGATATGTATAAAATCGTATATATCGAAGTCCCTACTTACTGCTATTCGGTACTTGTAAGGACATCGGGTCGTCTAGATTTTCTTTCCATTAAAAAAAAACGGCAATAAGATGCCACTTCATGGAGTTACTTTAATTCGCTAACCTTTCTCCAAACTCCTACTTTTTTATTTTCTGTCAGCTAAAATTATTCAATGTCAATTCAGCATCCTTCTAATGCATATGACTTGAGGGCGATGGATACATCTGGGTATATTATGACTAAGAATCGCACTTGACTCGTGAATGGGATAAAAATGGACCGTACGTTACATATTTTTCTTGACTTTTATTGAATCATCGACTTTCGTACATTAGATTCAGCTGGATAGTTGATGACTCACCTAACAAAAGTGCCTATGGGCACAGACGATTATCACAATATATAGGTGTGGTATATCCGTCACGAAGGTCACTAGTTTAGACACGTGTTCATCAAATCAGAACCGTCGGTTTCGAGTTCATAACTCATTAAACACTAAAAGTGGCTAAAATTAAAAATCCTTGTAATGTCAGTGTCCTCATAAATACCGATAGGCATAAAATCGTATATATCAAAGTCACTACTTACTGCTATTCAGTACTTGTGAGGACATCAGGTGGTATCGATCGGGTGGTCCTCATAAATACCGATAGGCATAAAATCGTTTATATCGAAGTCACTACTTACTGCTATTCGAAACTTGTGAGGACATCGGGTGGTCTAGATTTTCTTTCCATTAAAAAAAATTGCAATAAGATGCCACTTCATGGAATAACTTTGATCCCCCACTTTTCTCAAAACTCCTACTTTTCTATTTTCTGTCCGCAAAAATTATTTAATGTTAATTCAGCATCCTTCTAATGCATATGACTTGAGGGCAATGGATACATCAGAGGATATTATGACTAATAATCGCACTTGACTAGTGAATGGGATAAAAATCATCGACTTTCGTACATGAGATTCAGCTGGATAGTTGATGACTCACCTAATAAAAATTCGTATGGGGACAGACGATTATCAAAATATATGGGTGTGGTATATCCGTCACGAAGGTCACTAGTATAGACACGTGTTCATCAAATAGGAAACGTCGGTTTCGAGGTCGTAATTAATTAAGCAGTAACAGTGAATAAAATTAAAGATCCTTGTAATTTCAGTGTCCTCATAAATACCGATAAGCATAAAATCGTATATATCAAAGTCACTACTTACTGTCATTCGGTACCCTTGAGGACTTCCGTTGGTATCGATCGGGTGGTCCTCATAAATACCGATAGGCATAAAATCGTTTATATCGAAGTCACTACTTACTGCTATTCGGTACTTGTAAGGACATCGGGTGGTCTAGATTTTCTTTCCATTAAAAAAAAAAACGGCAATAGGATGCCACTTCATGGAGTTACTTTGATTCGCTAACCTTTCTCCAAACTCCTACTTTTTTATTTTCTGTCAGTCAAAATTATTCAATGTTAATTCAGCATCTTTCTAATGCATATGACTTGAGGGCGATGGATACATCTGGGGATATTATGACTAAGAATCGCACTTGACTATGAATGGGATAAAAATGGAGCGTACGTTACATATTTTTCTTGACTTCTATTGAATCATCGACTTTCGTACATTAAATTCAGCTGGATAGTTGATGACTCACCCAACAAAAGTGCCTATGGGGACAGACGATTATCACAATATATGCGTGTAGTATATCCATCACGAAGGTCACTAGTATAGACACGTGTTCATCAAATATGAAACGTCGGTTTCGAGGTCATAACTCATTAAACACTAAAAGTGGCTAAAATTAGAAATCCTTGTAATGTCAGTGTCCTCATAAATACCGATAGGCATAAAATCGTTTATATCAAAGTCACTACTTACTGCTATTCAGTACTTGTAAGGACATCAGGTGGTATCGATCGGGTGGTCCTCATAAATACCGATAGGCATAAAATCGTATATATCGAAGTCACTACTTACTGCTATTCGGTACTTGTGAGGACATCGGGTGGTCTAGATTTTCTTTCCATTAAAAAAAAATAATAATAAGATTTCGCTTCATGGAGTTACTTTGATCCCCCACTTTTCTCAAAGCTCCTACTTTTTTATTTTCTGTCAGCTAAAATTATTTAATGTTAATTCAGTATCCTTCTAATGCATATGACTTGAGGGCGATGTATACATCTTGGGATATTATGACTAAGAATCGCACTTGACTCGTGAATGGGATAAAAATGGAGCGTACGTTACATATTTTTCTTGACTGTTATTGAATCATCGACTTTCGTACATTAGATTCAGCTGGATAGTTGATGACTCACCTAACAAAAGTGCCTATGGGGACAGACGATTATCACAATATATATGTGTGGTATATCCGTCACGAAGGTCACTAGTATAGACACGTGTTCATCAAATCAGAACCGTCGGTTTCGAGGTCATAATGAATTAAGCAATAACAGTGATTAAAATTAGAGATCCTTGTAATTTCAGTGTCCTCATAAATACCGATAAGCATAAAATCGTATATATCAAAGTCACTACTTACTGCCATTCGGTACTTGTGAGGACATCAGGTGGTATCGATCGGGTGGTCCTCAGAAATACCGATAGGCATAAAAGCGTATATATCGAAGTCACTACTTACCGCTATTCGGTACTTGTGAGGACATCGGGTGGTCTAGATTTTCTTTCCATTAAAAAAAAACGGCAATAAGATGCCACTTCATGGAGTTACTTTTATTCGCTAACCTTTCTCCAAACTCCTACTTTTTATTGTCTGTCAGCCAAAATTATTCAATGTTAATTCAGCATCCTTCTAATGCATATGAATTGAAGGCAATGGATACATCTGGGGATATTATGACGAATAATCGCACTTGACTAGTGAATGGGATAAAAATCATCGACTTTCGTACATGAGATTCAGCTGGATAGTTGATGACTCACCTAATGAAAATTCGTATGGGGACAGACGATTATCACAATATATGGGTGTGGTATATCCGTCACGAAGGTCACTAGTATAGATACGTATTCATCAAATAGGAAACGTCGGTTTCGAGGTCATAATTAATTAAACACTAAAAGTGGCTGAAATTAGAAATCCTTGTAATTTCAGTGTCCTCATAAATACCGATAGGCATATAATCGTATATATTAAAGTCACTACTTACTGCAATTCGGTACTTGTGAGGCCATCAGGTAATATCGATGGGGGGGACCTCATAAATACCGATAGGCCTAAAATCGCATATATCGAAGTCACTACTTACTGCTATTTGGTTTTTGTGAGGACATCCGGTGGTCTAGATTTTCTTTCCATTAAAAAAAAATAGTAATAAGATGCCACTTCATGGAGTTATTTGATCCCCCACTTTTCTCAAAACTCCTACTTTTCTATTTTCTGTCCGCAAAAATTATTCAATGTTAATTCAGCATTCTTCTAATGCATATGACCTGAGGGCAATGGATACATCAGAGGATAATTATGACTAATAATCCCACTTGACTAGTGAATGGGATAAAAATCATCGACTTTCGTACATGAGATTCAGCTGGATAGTTGATGACTCACCTAATAAAAGTGCGTATGTGGACACACAATTATCACAATATATGGGTGTGGTATATCCGTCACGAAGGTCACTAGTATAGACACGTGTTCATCAAATAAGAAACGTCGGTTTCGAGGTCATAATAAATTAAGCAATATCAGTGATTAAAATTAAAGATCCTTGTAATTTCAGTGTCCTCATAAATACCGATAGGCATAAAATCGTATATATCAAAGTCACTACTTACTGCCATTCGGTACTTGTGAGGACATCAGGTGGTATCGATCAGGTGGTCCTCATAAATATCGATATGTATAAAATCGTATATATCGAAGTCACTACTTACTGCTATTCGGTACTTGTGAGGACATCGTGTGGTCTAGATTTTCTTTCCATTAAAAAAAAACGGCAATAAGATGCCACTTCATGGAGTTACTTTAATTCGCTAACCTTTCTCCAAACTCCTACTTTTTTATTTTCTGTCAGCTGAAATTATTCAATGTTAATTCAGCATCCTTCTAATGCATATGACTTGAGGGCGATGGATACATCTGGGGATATTATGACTAAGAATCGCACTTGACTCGTGAATGGGATAAAAATGGAGCGTACGTTACATATTTTTCTTGACTTTTATTGAATCATCGACTTTCGTACATTAGATTTAGCTGGATAGTCTATGACTCACCTAACAAAAGTGCCTATGGGGACAGACGATTATCACAATATATAGGTGTGGTATATCCGTCACGAAGGTCACTAGTTTAGACACGTGTTCACCAAATCAGAACCGTCGGTTTCGAGGTCGTAATAAATTAAGCAATATCAGTGATTAAAATTAAAGATCCTTGTAAATTCAGTGTCCTCATAAATACCGATAGGCATAAAATCGTATATATCAAAGTCACTACTTACTGCTATTCGGTACTTGTGAGGACATCAGGTGGTATCGATCGGGTGGTCCTCATAAATATTGATATGTATAAAATCGTATATATCGAAGTCCCTACTTACTGCTATTCGGTACTTGTAAGGACATCGGGTCGTCTAGATTTTCTTTCCATTAAAAAAAAACGGCAATAAGATGCCACTTCATGGAGTTACTTTAATTCGCTAACCTTTCTCCAAACTCCTACTTTTTTATTTTCTCTCAGCTAAAATTATTCAATGTCAATTCAGCATCCTTCTAATGCATATGACTTGAGGGCGATGGATACATCTGGGTATATTATGACTAAGAATCGCACTTGACTCGTGAATGGGATAAAAATGGACCGTACGTTACATATTTTTCTTGACTTTTATTGAATCATCGACTTTCGTACATTAGATTCAGCTGGATAGTTGATGACTCACCTAACAAAAGTGCCTATGGGCACAGACGATTATCACAATATATAGGTGTGGTATATCCGTCACGAAGGTCACTAGTTTAGACACGTGTTCATCAAATCAGAACCGTCGGTTTCGAGTTCATAACTCATTAAACACTAAAAGTGGCTAAAATTAAAAATCCTTGTAATGTCAGTGTCCTCATAAATACCGATAGGCATAAAATCGTATATATCAAAGTCACTACTTACTGCTATTCAGTACTTGTAAGGACATCAGGTGGTATCGATCGGGTGGTCCTCATAAATACCGATAGGCATAAAATCGTATATATCGAAGTCACTACTTACTGCTATTCGGTACTTGTGAGGACATCGGGTGGTCTAGATTTTCTCTCCATTAAAAAAAAATGACAATAAGATTTCGCTTCATGGAGTTACTTTGATCCCCCACTTTCCTCAAAGCTCCTACTTTTTCATTTTCTGTCAGCTAAAATTATTTAATGTCAATTCAGCATCCTTCTAATGCATATGACTTGAGGGCGATGTATACATCTTGGTATATTATGACTAAGAATCGCACTTGACTCGTGAATGGGATAAAAATGGAGCGTACGTTACATATTTTTCTTGACTGTTATTGAATCATCGACTTTCGTACATCAGATTCAGCTGGATAGTTGATGACTCACCTAACAAAAGTGCCTATGGGGACAGACGATTATTACAATATATATGTGTGGTATATCCGTCACGAAGGTCACTAGTATAAACACGTGTTCATCAAATAGGAAACGTCGGTTTCGAGGTCGTAATTAATTAAGCAATAACAGTGAATAAAATTAAAGATCCTTGTAATTTCAGTGTCCTCATAAATACCGATAAGCATAAAATCGTATATATCAAAGTCACTACTTACTGCCATTCGGTACCCTTGAGGACATCAGGTGGTATCGATCGGGTGGTCCTCATAAATACCGATAGGCATAAAATCGTTTATATCGAAGTCACTACTTACTGCTATTCGGTACTTGTGAGGACATCGGGTGGTCTAGATTTTCTTTCCATTAAAAAAAAAACGGCAATAGGATGCCACTTCATGGAGTTCTTTTGATTCGCTAACCTTTCTCCAAACTCCTACTTTTTTATTGTCTGTCAGCCAAAATTATTCAATGTTAATTCAGCATCCTTCTAATGCATATGACTTGAGGGCAATGGATACATCTGGGGATATTATGACTAATAATCGCACTTGACTAGTGAATGGGATAAAAATGGAGCGTACGTTACATATTTTTCTTGGCTTTTATTGAGTCATCGACTTTCGTACATGAGATTCAGCTGGATAGTTGATGACTCACCTAACAAAAGTGCGTATGGGGACAGACGATTATCACAATATATGTGTGTGGTATATCCGTCACGAAGATCACTAGTATAGACGAGTGTTCATCAAATAGAAAACGTCGGTTTCGAGGTCATAATTAATTAAGCAATAACAGTGGCTAAAATTAAAGATCCTTGTAATTTCAGTGTCCTCATGAATACTGATAGGCATAAAATCGTATATATCAAAATCACTACTTACTGCCATTTGGTACTTGTGAGGACATCAGGTGGTATCGATCGGGTGGTCCTCATAAATACCGATAGGCATAAAATCGTATATATCGAAGTCACTACTTACTGCTATTCGGTACTTGTGAGGACATCGGGTGGTCTAGATTTTCTTTCAATTAAAAAAAAACGGCAACCAAATGCCACTTCATGGAGTTACTTTAATTCGCTAACCTTTCTCCAAACTCCTACTTTTTTATTTTCTGTCAGTCAAAATTATTCAATGTTAATTCAGCATCTTTCTAATGCATATGACTTGAGGGCGATGGATACATCTGGGGATATTATGACTAAGAATCGCACTTGACTAGTGAATGGGATAAAAATGGAGCGTACGTTACATATTTTTCTTGACTTTTATTGAATCATCGACTTTCGTACATTAAATTCAGCTGGATAGTTGATGACTCACCCAACAAAAGTGCCTATGGGGACAGACGATTATCACAATATATGCGTGTAGTATATCCATCACGAAGGTCACTAGTATAGACATGTGTTCATCAAATATGAAACGTCGGTTTCGAGGTCATAACTCATTAAACACAAAAAGTGGCTAAAATTAAAGATCCTTGTAATTTCAGTGTCTTCATAAATACTGATAGGCATAAAATCGTATATATCAAAATCACTACTTACTGCCATTTGGTACTTGTGAGGACATCAGGTGGTATCGATCGGGTGGTCCTCATAAATACCGATAGGCATAAAATCGTATATATCGAAGTCACTACTTACTGCTATTCGGTACTTGTGAGGACATCGGGTGGTCTAGATTTTCTTTCAATTAAAAAAAAACGGCAACCAAATGCCACTTCATGGAGTTACTTTAATTCGCTAACCTTTCTCCAAACTCCTACTTTTTTATTTTCTGTCAGTCAAAATTATTCAATGTTAATTCAGCATCTTTCTAATGCATATGACTTGAGGGCGATGGATACATCTGGGAATATTATGACTAAGAATCGCACTTGACTAGTGAATGGGATAAAAATGGAGCGTACGTTACATATTTTTCTTGACTTTTATTGAATCATCGACTTTCGTACTTTAAATTCAGCTGGATAGTTGATGACTCACCCAACAAAAGTGCCTATGGGGACAGACGATTATCACAATATATGCGTGTAGTATATCCATCACGAAGGTCACTAGTATAGACATGTGTTCATCAAATATGAAACGTCGGTTTCGAGGTCATAACTCATTAAACACAAAAAGTGGCTAAAATTAGAAATCCTTGTAATGTCAGTGTCCTCATAAATACCGATAGGCATAAAATCGTTTATATCAAAGTCACTACTTACTGCTATTCAGTACTTGTGAGGACATCAGGTGGTATCGATCGGGTGGTCCTCATAAATACCGATAGGCATAAAATCGTATATATCGAAGTCACTACTTACTGCTATTCGGTACTTGTGAGGACATCGGGTGGTCTAGATTTTCTTTTAATTAAAAAAAAACGGCAATAAAATGCCACTTCATGGAGTTACTTTAATTCGCTAAGCTTTCTCCAAACTCCTACTTTTTTATTTTCTGTCAGTCAAAATTATTCAATGTTAATTCAGCATCCTTCTAATGCATATGACTTGAGGGCGATGGATACATCTGGGGATATTATGACTAAGAATCGCACTTGACTAGTGAATGGGATAAAAATGGAGCGTACGTTACATATTTTTCTTGACTTTTATTGAATCATCGACTTTCGTACATTAAATTCAGCTGGATAGTTGATGACTCACCCAACAAAAGTGCCTATGGGGACAGACGATTATCACAATATATGCGTGTAGTATATCCATCACGAAGGTCACTAGTATAGACATGTGTTCATCAAATATGAAACGTCGGTTTCGAGGTCATAACTCATTAAACACAAAAAGTGGCTAAAATTAAAGATCCTTGTAATTTCAGTGTCTTCATAAATACTGATAGGCATAAAATCGTATATATCAAAATCACTACTTACTGCCATTTGGTACTTGTGAGGACATCAGGTGGTATCGATCGGGTGGTCCTCATAAATACCGATAGGCATAAAATCGTATATATCGAAGTCACTACTTACTGCTATTCGGTACTTGTGAGGACATCGGGTGGTCTAGATTTTCTTTCAATTAAAAAAAAACGGCAACCAAATGCCACTTCATGGAGTTACTTTAATTCGCTAACCTTTCTCCAAACTCCTACTTTTTTATTTTCTGTCAGTCAAAATTATTCAATGTTAATTCAGCATCTTTCTAATGCATATGACTTGAGGGCGATGGATACATCTGGGAATATTATGACTAAGAATCGCACTTGACTAGTGAATGGGATAAAAATGGAGCGTACGTTACATATTTTTCTTGACTTTTATTGAATCATCGACTTTCGTACTTTAAATTCAGCTGGATAGTTGATGACTCACCCAACAAAAGTGCCTATGGGGACAGACGATTATCACAATATATGCGTGTAGTATATCCATCACGAAGGTCACTAGTATAGACATGTGTTCATCAAATATGAAACGTCGGTTTCGAGGTCATAACTCATTAAACACAAAAAGTGGCTAAAATTAGAAATCCTTGTAATGTCAGTGTCCTCATAAATACCGATAGGCATAAAATCGTTTATATCAAAGTCACTACTTACTGCTATTCAGTACTTGTGAGGACATCAGGTGGTATCGATCGGGTGGTCCTCATAAATACCGATAGGCATAAAATCGTATATATCGAAGTCACTACTTACTGCTATTCGGTACTTGTGAGGACATCGGGTGGTCTAGATTTTCTTTTAATTAAAAAAAAACGGCAATAAAATGCCACTTCATGGAGTTACTTTAATTCGCTAAGCTTTCTCCAAACTCCTACTTTTTTATTTTCTGTCAGTTAAAATTATTCAATGTTAATTCAGCATCCTTCTAATGCATATGACTTGAGGGCGATGGATACATCTGGGGATATTATGACTAAGAATCGCACTTGACTAGTGAATGGGATAAAAATGGAGCGTACGTTACATATTTTTCTTGACTTTTATTGAATCACCGACTTTCGTACATTAAATTCAGCTGGATAGTTGATGTCTCACCCAACAAAAGTGCCTATGGGGACAGACGATTATCACAATATATGCGTGTAGTATATCCATCACGAAGGTCACTAGTATAGACACGTGTTCATCAAATATGAAACGTCGGTTTCGAGGTCATAACTCATTAAACACTAAAAATGGCTAAAATTAGAAATCCTTGTAATGTCAGTGTCCTCATAAATACCGATAGGCATAAAATCGTTTATATCAAAGTCACTACTTACTGCTATTCAGTACTTGTGAGGACATCAGGTGGTATCGATCGGGTGGTCCTCATAAATAACGATAGGCATAAAATCGTATATATCGAAGTCACTACTTACTGCTATTCGGTACTTGTGAGGACATCGGGTGGTCTAGATTTTCTTTCCATTAAAAAAAAATAATAATAAGATTTCGCTTCATGGAGTTACTTTGATCCCCCACTTTTCTCAAAGCTCCTACTTTTTTATTTTCTGTCAGCTAAAATTATTTAATGTTAATTCAGTATCCTTCTAATGCATATGACTTGAGGGCGATGTATACATCTTGGGATATTATGACTAAGAATCGCACTTGACTCGTGAATGGGATAAAAATGGAGCGTACGTTACATATTTTTCTTGACTGTTATTGAATCATCGACTTTCGTACATTAGATTCAGCTGGATAGTTGATGACTCACCTAACAAAAGTGCCTATGGGGACAGACGATTATCACAATATATATGTGTGGTATATCCGTCACGAAGGTCACTAGTATAGACACGTGTTCATCAAATCAGAACCGTCGGTTTCGAGGTCATAATGAATTAAGCAATAACAGTGATTAAAATTAGAGATCCTTGTAATTTCAGTGTCCTCATAAATACCGATAAGCATAAAATCGTATATATCAAAGTCACTACTTACTGCCATTCGGTACTTGTGAGGACATCAGGTGGTATCGATCGGGTGGTCCTCAGAAATACCGATAGGCATAAAAGCGTATATATCGAAGTCACTACTTACCGCTATTCGGTACTTGTGAGGACATCGGGTGGTCTAGATTTTCTTTCCATTAAAAAAAAACGGCAATAAGATGCCACTTCATGGAGTTACTTTTATTCGCTAACCTTTCTCCAAACTCCTACTTTTTATTGTCTGTCAGCCAAAATTATTCAATGTTAATTCAGCATCCTTCTAATGCATATGAATTGAAGGCAATGGATACATCTGGGGATATTATGACGAATAATCGCACTTGACTAGTGAATGGGATAAAAATCATCGACTTTCGTACATGAGATTCAGCTGGATAGTTGATGACTCACCTAATGAAAATTCGTTTGGGGACAGACGATTATCACAATATATGGGTGTGGTATATCCGTCACGAAGGTCACTAGTATAGATACGTATTCATCAAATAGGAAACGTCGGTTTCGAGGTCATAATTAATTAAACACTAAAAGTGGCTGAAATTAGAAATCCTTGTAATTTCAGTGTCCTCATAAATACCGATAGGCATAAAATCGTATATATTAAAGTCACTACTTACTGCAATTCGGTACTTGTGAGGCCATCAGGTAATATCGATGGGGGGGACCTCATAAATACCGATAGGCCTAAAATCGCATATATCGAAGTCACTACTTACTGCTATTCGGTTTTTGTGAGGACATCCGGTGGTCTAGATTTTCTTTCCATTAAAAAAAAATAGTAATAAGATGTTACTTCATGGAGTTATTTGATCCCCCACTTTTCTCAAAACTCCTACTTTTCTATTTTCTGTCCGCAAAAATTATTCAATGTTAATTCAGCATTCTTCTAATGCATATGACCTGAGGGCAATGGATACATCAGAGGATAATTATGACTAATAATCGCACTTGACTAGTGAATGGGATAAAAATCATCGACTTTCGTACATGAGATTCAGCTGGATAGTTGATGACTCACCTAATAAAAGTGCGTATGTGGACACACAATTATCACAATATATGGGTGTGGTATATCCGTCACGAAGGTCACTAGTATAGACACGTGTTCATCAAATAAGAAACGTCGGTTTCGAGGTCATAATAAATTAAGCAATATCAGTGATTAAAATTAAAGATCCTTGTAATTTCAGTGTCCTCATAAATACCGATAGGCATAAAATCGTATATATCAAAGTCACTACTTACTGCCATTCGGTACTTGTGAGGACATCAGGTGGTATCGATCAGGTGGTCCTCATAAATATCGATATGTATAAAATCGTATATATCGAAGTCACTACTTACTGCTATTCGGTACTTGTGAGGACATCGTGTGGTCTAGATTTTCTTTCCATTAAAAAAAAACGGCAATAAGATGCCACTTCATGGAGTTACTTTAATTCGCTAACCTTTCTCCAAACTCCTACTTTTTTATTTTCTGTCAGCTGAAATTATTCAATGTTAATTCAGCATCCTTCTAATGCATATGACTTGAGGGCGATGGATACATCTGGGGATATTATGACTAAGAATCGCACTTGACTCGTGAATGGGATAAAAATGGAGCGTACGTTACATATTTTTCTTGACTTTTATTGAATCATCGACTTTCGTACATTAGATTTAGCTGGATAGTCTATGACTCACCTAACAAAAGTGCCTATGGGGACAGACGATTATCACAATATATAGGTGTGGTATATCCGTCACGAAGGTCACTAGTTTAGACACGTGTTCACCAAATCAGAACCGTCGGTTTCGAGGTCGTAATAAATTAAGCAATATCAGTGATTAAAATTAAAGATCCTTGTAAATTCAGTGTCCTCATAAATACCGATAGGCATAAAATCGTATATATCAAAGTCACTACTTACTGCTATTCGGTACTTGTGAGGACATCAGGTGGTATCGATCGGGTGGTCCTCATAAATATTGATATGTATAAAATCGTATATATCGAAGTCCCTACTTACTGCTATTCGGTACTTGTAAGGACATCGGGTCGTCTAGATTTTCTTTCCATTAAAAAAAAACGGCAATAAGATGCCACTTCATGGAGTTACTTTAATTCGCTAACCTTTCTCCAAACTCCTACTTTTTTATTTTCTGTCAGCTAAAATTATTCAATGTCAATTCAGCATCCTTCTAATGCATATGACTTGAGGGCGATGGATACATCTGGGTATATTATGACTAAGAATCGCACTTGACTCGTGAATGGGATAAAAATGGACCGTACGTTACATATTTTTCTTGACTTTTATTGAATCATCGACTTTCGTACATTAGATTCAGCTGGATAGTTGATGACTCACCTAACAAAAGTGCCTATGGGCACAGACGATTATCACAATATATAGGTGTGGTATATCCGTCACGAAGGTCACTAGTTTAGACACGTGTTCATCAAATCAGAACCGTCGGTTTCGAGTTCATAACTCATTAAACACTAAAAGTGGCTAAAATTAAAAATCCTTGTAATGTCAGTGTCCTCATAAATACCGATAGGCATAAAATCGTATATATCAAAGTCACTACTTACTGCTATTCAGTACTTGTGAGGACATCAGGTGGTATCGATCGGGTGGTCCTCATAAATACCGATAGGCATAAAATCGTTTATATCGAAGTCACTACTTACTGCTATTCGAAACTTGTGAGGACATCGGGTGGTCTAGATTTTCTTTCCATTAAAAAAAATTGCAATAAGATGCCACTTCATGGAATAACTTTGATCCCCCACTTTTCTCAAAACTCCTACTTTTCTATTTTCTGTCCGCAAAAATTATTTAATGTTAATTCAGCATCCTTCTAATGCATATGACTTGAGGGCAATGGATACATCAGAGGATATTATGACTAATAATCGCACTTCACTAGTGAATGGGATAAAAATCATCGACTTTCGTACATGAGATTCAGCTGGATAGTTGATGACTCACCTAATAAAAATTCGTATGGGGACAGACGATTATCAAAATATATGGGTGTGGTATATCCGTCACGAAGGTCACTAGTATAGACACGTGTTCATCAAATAGGAAACGTCGGTTTCGAGGTCGTAATTAATTAAGCAGTAACAGTGAATAAAATTAAAGATCCTTGTAATTTCAGTGTCCTCATAAATACCGATAAGCATAAAATCGTATATATCAAAGTCACTACTTACTGTCATTCGGTACCCTTGAGGACTTCAGTTGGTATCGATCGGGTGGTCCTCATAAATACCGATAGGCATAAAATCGTTTATATCGAAGTCACTACTTACTGCTATTCGGTACTTGTAAGGACATCGGGTGGTCTAGATTTTCTTTCCATTAAAAAAAAAACGGCAATAGGATGCCACTTCATGGAGTTACTTTGATTCGCTAACCTTTCTCCAAACTCCTACTTTTTTATTTTCTGTCAGTCAAAATTATTCAATGTTAATTCAGCATCTTTCTAATGCATATGACTTGAGGGCGATGGATACATCTGGGGATATTATGACTAAGAATCGCACTTGACTATGAATGGGATAAAAATGGAGCGTACGTTACATATTTTTCTTGACTTCTATTGAATCATCGACTTTCGTACATTAAATTCAGCTGGATAGTTGATGACTCACCCAACAAAAGTGCCTATGGGGACAGACGATTATCACAATATATGCGTGTAGTATATCCATCACGAAGGTCACTAGTATAGACACGTGTTCATCAAATATGAAACGTCGGTTTCGAGGTCATAACTCATTAAACACTAAAAGTGGCTAAAATTAGAAATCCTTGTAATGTCAGTGTCCTCATAAATACCGATAGGCATAAAATCGTTTATATCAAAGTCACTACTTACTGCTATTCAGTACTTGTAAGGACATCAGGTGGTATCGATCGGGTGGTCCTCATAAATACCGATAGGCATAAAATCGTATATATCGAAGTCACTACTTACTGCTATTCGGTACTTGTGAGGACATCGGGTGGTCTAGATTTTCTCTCCATTAAAAAAAAATGGCAATAAGATTTCGCTTCATGGAGTTACTTTGATCCCCCACTTTTCTCAAAACTCCTACTTTTTCATTTTCTGTCAGCTAAAATTATTTAATGTCAATTCAGCATCCTTCTAATGCATATGACTTGAGGGCGATGTATACATCTTGGGATATTATGACTAAGAATCGCACTTGACTCGTGAATGGGATAAAAATGGAGCGTACGTTACATATTTTTCTTGACTGTTATTGAATCATCGACTTTCGTACATCAGATTCAGCTGGATAGTTGATCACTCACCCAACAAAAGTGCCTATGGGGACAGACGATTATCACAACATATATGTGTGGTATATCCGTCACGAAGGTCACTAGTATAGACACGTGTTCATCAAATAGGAAACGTCGGTTTCGAGGTCGTAATTAATTAAGCAATAACAGTGAATAAAATTAAAGATCCTTGTAATTTCAGTGTCCTCATAAATACCGATAAGCATAAAATCGTATATATCAAAGTCACTACTTACTGCCATTCGGTACCCTTGAGGACATCAGGTGGTATCGATCGGGTGGTCCTCATAAATACCGATAGGCATAAAATCGTTTATATCGAAGTCACTACTTACTGCTATTCGGTACTTGTGAGGACATCGGGTGGTCTAGATTTTCTTTCCATTAAAAAAAAAAACGGCAATAGGATGCCACTTCATGGAGTTCTTTTGATTCGCTAACCTTTCTCCAAACTCCTACTTTTTTATTGTCTGTCAGCCAAAATTATTCAATGTTAATTCAGCATCCTTCTAATGCATATGACTTGAGGGCAATGGATACATCTGGGGATATTATGACTAATAATCGCACTTGACTAGTGAATGGGATAAAAATGGAGCGTACGTTACATATTTTTCTTGGCTTTTATTGAGTCATCGTCTTTCGTACATGAGATTCAGCTGGATAGTTGATGACTCACCTAACAAAAGTGCGTATGGGGACAGACGATTATCACAATATATGTGTGTGGTATATCCGTCACGAAGATCACTAGTATAGACGAGTGTTCATCAAATAGAAAACGTCGGTTTCGAGGTCATAATTAATTAAGCAATAACAGTGGCTAAAATTAAAGATCCTTGTAATTTCAGTGTCCTCATAAATACTGATAGGCATAAAATCGTATATATCAAAATCACTACTTACTGCCATTTGGTACTTGTGAGGACATCAGGTGGTATCGATCGGGTGGTCCTCATAAATACCGATAGGCATAAAATCGTATATATCGAAGTCACTACTTACTGCTATTCGGTACTTGTGAGGGCATCGGGTGGTCTAGATTTTCTTTCAATTAAAAAAAAACGGCAACCAAATGCCACTTCATGGAGTTACTTTAATTCGCTAACCTTTCTCCAAACTCTTACTTTTTTATTTTCTGTCAGTCAAAATTATTCAATGTTAATTCAGCATCTTTCTAATGCATATGACTTGAGGGCGATGGATACATCTGGGGATATTATGACTAAGAATCGCACTTGACTAGTGAATGGGATAAAAATGGAGCGTACGTTACATATTTTTCTTGACTTTTATTGAATCATCGACTTTCGTACATTAAATTCAGCTGGATAGTTGATGACTCACCCAACAAAAGTGCCTATGGGGACAGACGATTATCACAATATATGCGTGTAGTATATCCATCACGAAGGTCACTAGTATAGACATGTGTTCATCAAATATGAAACGTCGGTTTCGAGGTCATAACTCATTAAACACAAAAAGTGGCTAAAATTAAAGATCCTTGTAATTTCAGTGTCCTCATAAATACTGATAGGCATAAAATCGTATATATCAAAATCACTACTTACTGCCATTTGGTACTTGTGAGGACATCAGGTGGTATCGATCGGGTGGTCCTCATAAATACCGATAGGCATAAAATTGTATATATCGAAGTCACTACTTACTGCTATTCGGTACTTGTGAGGACATCGGGTGGTCTAGATTTTCTTTCAATTAAAAAAAAACGGCAACCAAATGCCACTTCATGGAGTTACTTTAATTCGGTAACCTTTCTCCAAACTCCTACTTTTTTATTTTCTGTCAGTCAAAATTATTCAATGTTAATTCAGCATCTTTCTAATGCATATGACTTGAGGGCGATGGATACATCTGGGGATATTATGACTAAGAATCGCACTTGACTAGTGAATGGGATAAAAATGGAGCGTACGTTACATATTTTTCTTGACTTTTATTGAATCACCGACTTTCGTACATTAAATTCAGCTGGATAGTTGATGACTCACCCAACAAAAGTGCCTATGGGGACAGACGATTATCACAATATATGCGTGTAGTATATCCATCACGAAGGTCACTAGTATAGACACGTGTTCATCAAATATGAAACGTCGGTTTCGAGGTCATAACTCATTAAACACTAAAAGTGGCTAAAATTAGAAATCCTTGTAATGTCAGTGTCCTCATAAATACCGATAGGCATAAAATCGTTTATATCAAAGTCACTACTTACTGCTATTCAGTACTTGTGAGGACATCAGGTGGTATCGATCGGGTGGTCCTCAGAAATACCGATAGGCATAAAAGCGTATATATCGAAGTCACTACTTACCGCTATTCGGTACTTGTGAGGACATCGGGTGGTCTAGATTTTCTTTCCATTAAAAAAAAACGGCAATAAGATGCCACTTCATGGAGTTACTTTTATTCGCTAACCTTTCTCCAAACTCCTACTTTTTATTGTCTGTCAGCCAAAATTATTCAATGTTAATTCAGCATCCTTCTAATGCATATGAATTGAAGGCAATGGATACATCTGGGGATATTATGACGAATAATCGCACTTGACTAGTGAATGGGATAAAAATCATCGACTTTCGTACATGAGATTCAGCTGGATAGTTGATGACTCACCTAATGAAAATTCGTATGGGGACAGACGATTATCACAATATATGGGTGTGGTATATCCGTCACGAAGGTCACTAGTATAGACACGTATTCATCAAATAGGAAACGTCGGTTTCGAGGTCATAATTAATTAAACACTAAAAGTGGCTGAAATTAGAAATCCTTGTAATTTCAGTGTCCTCATAAATACCGATAGGCATAAAATCGTATATATTAAAGTCACTACTTACTGCAATTCGGTACTTGTGAGGCCATCAGGTAATATCGATGGGGGGGACCTCATAAATACCGATAGGCCTAAAATCGCATATATCGAAGTCACTACTTACTGCTATTCGGTTTTTGTGAGGACATCCGGTGGTCTAGATTTTCTTTCCATTAAAAAAAAATAGTAATAAGATGCCACTTCATGGAGTTATTTGATCCCCCACTTTTCTCAAAACTCCTACTTTTCTATTTTCTGTCCGCAAAAATTATTCAATGTTAATTCAGCATTCTTCTAATGCATATGACCTGAGGGCAATGGATACATCAGAGGATAATTATGACTAATAATCGCACTTGACTAGTGAATGGGATAAAAATCATCGACTTTCGTACATGAGATTCAGCTGGATAGTTGATGACTCACCTAATAAAAGTGCGTATGTGGACACACAATTATCACAATATATGGGTGTGGTATATCCGTCACGAAGGTCACTAGTATAGACACGTGTTCATCAAATAAGAAACGTCGGTTTCGAGGTCATAATAAATTAAGCAATATCAGTGATTAAAATTAAAGATCCTTGTAATTTCAGTGTCCTCATAAATACCGATAGGCATAAAATCGTATATATCAAAGTCACTACTTACTGCCATTCGGTACTTGTGAGGACATCAGGTGGTATCGATCAGGTGGTCCTCATAAATATCGATATGTATAAAATCGTATATATCGAAGTCACTACTTACTGCTATTCGGTACTTGTGAGGACATCGTGTGGTCTAGATTTTCTTTCCATTAAAAAAAAACGGCAATAAGATGCCACTTCATGGAGTTACTTTAATTCGCTAACCTTTCTCCAAACTCCTACTTTTTTATTTTCTGTCAGCTGAAATTATTCAATGTTAATTCAGCATCCTTCTAATGCATATGACTTGAGGGCGATGGATACATCTGGGGATATTATGACTAAGAATCGCACTTGACTCGTGAATGGGATAAAAATGGAGCGTACGTTACATATTTTTCTTGACTTTTATTGAATCATCGACTTTCGTACATTAGATTTAGCTGGATAGTCTATGACTCACCTAACAAAAGTGCCTATGGGGACAGACGATTATCACAATATATAGGTGTGGTATATCCGTCACGAAGGTCACTAGTTTAGACACGTGTTCACCAAATCAGAACCGTCGGTTTCGAGGTCGTAATAAATTAAGCAATATCAGTGATTAAAATTAAAGATCCTTGTAAATTCAGTGTCCTCATAAATACCGATAGGCATAAAATCGTATATATCGAAGTCACTACTTACTGCTATTCGGTACTTGTGAGGACATCAGGTGGTATCGATCGGGTGGTCCTCATAAATATTGATATGTATAAAATCGTATATATCGAAGTCCCTACTTACTGCTATTCGGTACTTGTAAGGACATCGGGTCGTCTAGATTTTCTTTCCATTAAAAAAAAACGGCAATAAGATGCCACTTCATGGAGTTACTTTAATTCGCTAACCTTTCTCCAAACTCCTACTTTTTTATTTTCTGTCAGCTAAAATTATTCAATGTCAATTCAGCATCCTTCTAATGCATATGACTTGAGGGCGATGGATACATCTGGGTATATTATGACTAAGAATCGCACTTGACTCGTGAATGGGATAAAAATGGACCGTACGTTACATATTTTTCTTGACTTTTATTGAATCATCGACTTTCGTACATTAGATTCAGCTGGATAGTTGATGACTCACCTAACAAAAGTGCCTATGGGCACAGACGATTATCACAATATATAGGTGTGGTATATCCGTCACGAAGGTCACTAGTTTAGACACGTGTTCATCAAATCAGAACCGTCGGTTTCGAGTTCATAACTCATTAAACACTAAAAGTGGCTAAAATTAAAAATCCTTGTAATGTCAGTGTCCTCATAAATACCGATAGGCATAAAATCGTATATATCAAAGTCACTACTTACTGCTATTCAGTACTTGTGAGGACATCAGGTGGTATCGATCGGGTGGTCCTCATAAATACCGATAGGCATAAAATCGTTTATATCGAAGTCACTACTTACTGCTATTCGAAACTTGTGAGGACATCGGGTGGTCTAGATTTTCTTTCCATTAAAAAAAATTGCAATAAGATGCCACTTCATGGAATAACTTTGATCCCCCACTTTTCTCAAAACTCCTACTTTTCTATTTTCTGTCCGCAAAAATTATTTAATGTTAATTCAGCATCCTTCTAATGCATATGACTTGAGGGCAATGGATACATCAGAGGATATTATGACTAATAATCGCACTTGACTAGTGAATGGGATAAAAATCATCGACTTTCGTACATGAGATTCAGCTGGATAGTTGATGACTCACCTAATAAAAATTCGTATGGGGACAGACGATTATCAAAATATATGGGTGTGGTATATCCGTCACGAAGGTCACTAGTATAGACACGTGTTCATCAAATAGGAAACGTCGGTTTCGAGGTCGTAATTAATTAAGCAGTAACAGTGAATAAAATTAAAGATCCTTGTAATTTCAGTGTCCTCATAAATACCGATAAGCATAAAATCGTATATATCAAAGTCACTACTTACTGTCATTCGGTACCCTTGAGGACTTCCGTTGGTATCGATCGGGTGGTCCTCATAAATACCGATAGGCATAAAATCGTTTATATCGAAGTCACTACTTACTGCTATTCGGTACTTGTAAGGACATCGGGTGGTCTAGATTTTCTTTCCATTAAAAAAAAAACGGCAATAGGATGCCACTTCATGGAGTTACTTTGATTCGCTAACCTTTCTCCAAACTCCTACTTTTTTATTTTCTGTCAGTCAAAATTATTCAATGTTAATTCAGCATCTTTCTAATGCATATGACTTGAGGGCGATGGATACATCTGGGGATATTATGACTAAGAATCGCACTTGACTATGAATGGGATAAAAATGGAGCGTACGTTACATATTTTTCTTGACTTCTATTGAATCATCGACTTTCGTACATTAAATTCAGCTGGATAGTTGATGACTCACCCAACAAAAGTGCCTATGGGGACAGACGATTATCACAATATATGCGTGTAGTATATCCATCACGAAGGTCACTAGTATAGACACGTGTTCATCAAATATGAAACGTCGGTTTCGAGGTCATAACTCATTAAACACTAAAAGTGGCTAAAATTAGAAATCCTTGTAATGTCAGTGTCCTCATAAATACCGATAGGCATAAAATCGTTTATATCAAAGTCACTACTTACTGCTATTCAGTACTTGTAAGGACATCAGGTGGTATCGATCGGGTGGTCCTCATAAATACCGATAGGCATAAAATCGTATATATCGAAGTCACTACTTACTGCTATTCGGTACTTGTGAGGACATCGGGTGGTCTAGATTTTCTCTCCATTAAAAAAAAATGGCAATAAGATTTCGCTTCATGGAGTTACTTTGATCCCCCACTTTTCTCAAAACTCCTACTTTTTCATTTTCTGTCAGCTAAAATTATTTAATGTCAATTCAGCATCCTTCTAATGCATATGACTTGAGGGCGATGTATACATCTTGGGATATTATGACTAAGAATCGCACTTGACTCGTGAATGGGATAAAAATGGAGCGTACGTTACATATTTTTCTTGACTGTTATTGAATCATCGACTTTCGTACATCAGATTCAGCTGGATAGTTGATCACTCACCTAACAAAAGTGCCTATGGGGACAGACGATTATCACAATATATATGTGTGGTATATCCGTCACGAAGGTCACTAGTATAGACACGTGTTCATCAAATAGGAAACGTCGGTTTCGAGGTCGTAATTAATTAAGCAATAACAGTGAATAAAATTAAAGATCCTTGTAATTTCAGTGTCCTCATAAATACCGATAAGCATAAAATCGTATATATCAAAGTCACTACTTACTGCCATTCGGTACCCTTGAGGACATCAGGTGGTATCGATCGGGTGGTCCTCATAAATACCGATAGGCATAAAATCGTTTATATCGAAGTCACTACTTACTGCTATTCGGTACTTGTGAGGACATCGGGTGGTCTAGATTTTCTTTCCATTAAAAAAAAAACGGCAATAGGATGCCACTTCATGGAGTTCTTTTGATTCGCTAACCTTTCTCCAAACTCCTACTTTTTTATTGTCTGTCAGCCAAAATTATTCAATGTTAATTCAGCATCCTTCTAATGCATATGACTTGAGGGCAATGGATACATCTGGGGATATTATGACTAATAATCGCACTTGACTAGTGAATGGGATAAAAATGGAGCGTACGTTACATATTTTTCTTGGCTTTTATTGAGTCATCGTCTTTCGTACATGAGATTCAGCTGGATAGTTGATGACTCACCTAACAAAAGTGCGTATGGGGACAGACGATTATCACAATATATGTGTGTGGTATATCCGTCACGAAGATCACTAGTATAGACGAGTGTTCATCAAATAGAAAACGTCGGTTTCGAGGTCATAATTAATTAAGCAATAACAGTGGCTAAAATTAAAGATCCTTGTAATTTCAGTGTCCTCATAAATACTGATAGGCATAAAATCGTATATATCAAAATCACTACTTACTGCCATTTGGTACTTGTGAGGACATCAGGTGGTATCGATCGGGTGGTCCTCATAAATACCGATAGGCATAAAATCGTATATATCGAAGTCACTACTTACTGCTATTCGGTACTTGTGAGGGCATCGGGTGGTCTAGATTTTCTTTCAATTAAAAAAAAACGGCAACCAAATGCCACTTCATGGAGTTACTTTAATTCGCTAACCTTTCTCCAAACTCTTACTTTTTTATTTTCTGTCAGTCAAAATTATTCAATGTTAATTCAGCATCTTTCTAATGCATATGACTTGAGGGCGATGGATACATCTGGGGATATTATGACTAAGAATCGCACTTGACTAGTGAATGGGATAAAAATGGAGCGTACGTTACATATTTTTCTTGACTTTTATTGAATCATCGACTTTCGTACATTAAATTCAGCTGGATAGTTGATGACTCACCCAACAAAAGTGCCTATGGGGACAGACGATTATCACAATATATGCGTGTAGTATATCCATCACGAAGGTCACTAGTATAGACATGTGTTCATCAAATATGAAACGTCGGTTTCGAGGTCATAACTCATTAAACACAAAAAGTGGCTAAAATTAAAGATCCTTGTAATTTCAGTGTCCTCATAAATACTGATAGGCATAAAATCGTATATATCAAAATCACTACTTACTGCCATTTGGTACTTGTGAGGACATCAGGTGGTATCGATCGGGTGGTCCTCATAAATACCGATAGGCATAAAATTGTATATATCGAAGTCACTACTTACTGCTATTCGGTACTTGTGAGGACATCGGGTGGTCTAGATTTTCTTTCAATTAAAAAAAAACGGCAACCAAATGCCACTTCATGGAGTTACTTTAATTCGCTAACCTTTCTCCAAACTCCTACTTTTTTATTTTCTGTCAGTCAAAATTATTCAATGTTAATTCAGCATCTTTCTTATGCATATGACTTGAGGGCGATGGATACATCTGGGGATATTATGACTAAGAATCGCACTTGACTAGTGAATGGGATAAAAATGGAGCGTACGTTACATATTTTTCTTGACTTTTATTGAATCACCGACTTTCGTACATTAAATTCAGCTGGATAGTTGATGACTCACCCAACAAAAGTGCCTATGGGGACAGACGATTATCACAATATATGCGTGTAGTATATCCATCACGAAGGTCACTAGTATAGACACGTGTTCATCAAATATGAAACGTCGGTTTCGAGGTCATAACTCATTAAACACTCAAAGTGGCTAAAATTAGAAATCCTTGTAATGTCAGTGTCCTCATAAATACCGATAGGCATAAAATCGTTTATATCAAAGTCACTACTTACTGCTATTCAGTACTTGTGAGGACATCAGGTGGTATCGATCGGGTGGTCCTCATAAATAACGATAGGCATAAAATCGTATATATCGAAGTCACTACTTACTGCTATTCGGTACTTGTGAGGACATCGGGTGGTCTAGATTTTCTTTCCATTAAAAAAAAATAATAATAAGATTTCGCTTCATGGAGTTACTTTGATCCCCCACTTTTCTCAAAGCTCCTACTTTTTTATTTTCTGTCAGCTCAAATTATTTAATGTTAATTCAGTATCCTTCTAATGCATATGACTTGAGGGCGATGTATACATCTTGGGATATTATGACTAAGAATCGCACTTGACTCGTGAATGGAATAAAAATGGAGCGTACGTTACATATTTTTCTTGACTTTTATTGAGTCATCGTCTTTCGTACATGAGATTCTGCTGGATAGTTGATGACTCACCTAACAAAAGTGCGTATGTGGACACACAATTATCACAATATATGGGTGTGGTATATCCGTCACGAAGGTCACTAGTTTAGACACGTGTTCATCAAATCAGAACCGTCGGTTTCGAGGTCATAATTAATTAAGCAATAACAGTGATTAAAATTAGAGATCCTTGTAATTTCAGTGTCCTCATAAATACCGATAGGCATAAAATCGTATATATCAAAGTCACTACTTACTGCCATTCGGTACTTGTGAGGACGACAGGTGGTATCGATCGGGTGGTCCTCCTAAATACCGATAGGCATAAAAGCGTATATATCGAAGTCACTACTTACTGCTATTCGGTACTTGTGAGGACATCGGGTGGTCTAGATTTTCTTTCCATTAAAAAAAAATGGCAATAAGATGCCGCTTCATGAAGTTACTTTGATCCCCCACTTTTCTCAAAACTCCTACTTTTCTATTTTCTGTCCGCCAAAATTATTCAATGTTAATTCAGCATCCTTCTAATGCATATGACTTGAAGGCAATGGATACATCTGGGGATATTATGACTAATAATCGCACTTGACTAGTAAATGGGATAAAAATCATCGACTTTCGTACATGAGATTCAGCTGGATAGTTGATGACTCACCTAACAAAAGTGCCTATGGGGACAGACGTTTATCACAATATATGCGTGTGGTATATCCGTCACGAAGGTCACTAGTATATACACGTGTTCATCAAATATGAAACGTCGGTTTCGAGGTCATAACTCATTAAACACTAAAAGTGGCTAAAATTAGAAATCCTTGTAATGTCAGTGTCCTCATAATTACCGATAGGCATAAAATCGTATAAATCAAAGTCACTACTTACTGCTATTCAGTACTTGTGAGGACATCAGGTGGTATCGATCGGGTGGTCCTCATAAATACCGATAGGCATAAAATCGTTTATATCGAAGTCACTACTTACTGCTATTCGGTACTTGTGAGGACATCCGGTGGTCTAGATTCTCTTTCCATTAAAAAAAATGGCAATGAGATGCCACTTCATGGAGTTACTTTGATCCCCCACTTTTCTTAAAACTCCTACTTTTCTGTTTTCTGTCCGCAAAAATTGTTCAATGTTAATTCAGCATCCTTCTAATGCATATGACTTGAGGGCAATGAATACATCAGAGGATATTATGACTAATAATCGCGCTTGACTAGTGAATGGGATAAAAATCATCGACTTTCGTACACGAGATTCAGCTGGATAGTTGATGACTCACCTAATAAAAGTGCGTATGGGGACAGACGATTATCACAATATATGTGTGTGGTATATCCGTCACGAAGATCACTAGTATAGACGAGTGTTCATCAAATAGAAAACGTCGGTTTCGAGGTCATAATTAATTAAGCAATAACAGTGGCTAAAATTAAAGATCCTTGTAATTTCAGTGTCCTCATAAATACTGATAGGCATAAAATCGTATATATCAAAGTCACTACTTACTGCCATTTGGTACTTGTGAGGACATCAGGTGGTATCGATCGGATGGTCCTCATAAATACCGATAGGCATAAAATCGTCTATGTCGAAGTCACTACTTACTGCTATTCGGTACTTGTGAGGACATCGGGTGGTCTAGATTTTCTTTCAATTAAAAAAAAATGGCAATAAGATTTCGCTTCATGGAGTTACTTTGATCCCCCACTTTTCTCAAAGCTCCTACTTTTTTATTTTCTGTCAGCTAAAATTATTTAATGTTAATTCAGCATCCTTCCAATGCATATGACTTGAGGGCGATGTATACATCTTGGGATATTATGACTAAGAATCGCACTTGACTCGTGAATGGGATAAAAATGGAGCGTACGTTACATATTTTTCTTGACTGTTATTGAATCATCGACTTTCGTACATTAGATTCAGCTGGATAGTTGATGACTCACCTAACAAAAGTGCCTATGGGGACAGACGATTATCACAATATATATGTGTGGTATATCCGTCACGAAGGTCACTAGTATAGACACGTGTTCATCAAATCAGAACCGTCGGTTTCGAGGTCATAATGAATTAAGCAATAACAGTGATTAAAATTAGATATCCTTGTAATTTCAGTGTCCTCATAAATACCGATAGGCATAAAATCGTATATATCAAAGTCACTACTTACTGCCATTCAGTACTTGTGAGGACATCAGGTGGTATCGATCGGGTGGTCCTCAGAAATACCGATAGGCATAAAAGCGTATATATCGAAGTCACTACTTACTGCTATTCGTAACTTGTGAGGACATCGGGTGGTCTAGATTTTCTTTCCATTAAAAAAAAACGGCAATAAGATGCCACTTCATGGAGTTACTTTTATTCGCTAACCTTTCTCCAAACTCCTACTTTTTATTGTCTGTCAGCCAAAATTATTCAATGATAATTCAGCATCTTTCTAATGCATATGACTTGAGAGCAATGAATACATCTGGGGATATTATGACTAATAATCGCACTTGACTAGTGAATGGGATAAAAATGGAGCGTACGTTACATATTTTTCTTGACTTTTATTGAGTCATCGTCTTTCGTACATGAGATTCAGCTGGATAGTTGATGACTCACCTAACAAAAGTGCGTATGTGGACACACAATTATCACAATATATGTGTGTGGTATATCCGTCACGAAGGTCACTAGTATAGACACGTCTTCATCAATCAGGAAACGTCGGTTTCGAGGTCATAATTAAATAAGCAATATCAGTGATTAAAATTAAAGATCCTTGTAATTTCAGTGTCCTCATAAATAGCGATAGGCATAAAATCATATATATCAAAGTCACTACTTACTGCCATTCGGTACTTGTGAGGACATCAGGTGGTATCGATCGGGTGGTCCTCATAAATACCGATCGGCATAAAATCGCATATATCGAAGTCACTACTTACTGCTATTCGGTTTTTGTGAGGACATCCGGTGGTCTAGATTTTCTTTCCATTAAAAAAAAATAGTAATAAGATGCCACTTCATGGAGTTATTTGATCCCCCACTTTTCTCAAAACTCCTACTTTTCTATTTTCTGTCCGCAAAAATTATTCAATGTTAATTCAGCATCCTTCTAATGCATATGACTTGAGGGCAATGGATACATCAGAGGATATTATGACTAATAACCCACTTGACTAGTGAATGGGATAAAAATCATCGACTTTCGTACATGAGATTCAGCTGGATAGTTGATGACTCACCTAATAAAAGTGCGTATGTGGACACACAATTATCACAATATATGGGTGTGGTATATCCGTCACGAAGGTCACTAGTATAGACACGTGTCCATCAAATAAGAAACGTCGGTTTCGAGGTCATAATAAATTAAGCAATATCAGTGATTAAAATTGAAGATCCATGTAATTTCAGTGTCCTCATAAATACCGATAGGCATAAAATCGTATATATCAAAGTCACTACTTACTGCCATTTGGTACTTGTGAGGACATCAGGTGGTATCGATCGGGTGGTCCTCATAAATATCGATATGTATAAAATCGTATATATCGAAGTCACTACTTACTGCTATTCGGTACTTGTGAGGACATCGGGTGGTCTAGATTTTCTTTCCATTAAAAAAAAACGGCAATAAGATGCCACTTCATGGAGTTACTTTAATTCGCTAACCTTTCTCCAAACTCCTACTTTTTTATTTTCTGTCAGCTAAAATTATTCAATGTTAATTCAGCATCCTTCTAATGCATATGACTTGAGGGCGATGGATACATCTGGAGATATTATGACTAAGAATCGCACTTGATTCGTGAATGGGATAAAAATGGAGCGTACGTTACATATTTTTCTTGACTTTTATTGAATCATCGACTTTCGTACATTAGATTCAGCTGGATAGTTGATGACTCACCTAACAAAAGTGCCTATGGGGACAGACGATTATCACAATATATAGATGTGGTATATCCGTCACGAAGGTCACTAGTTTAGACACGTGTTCATCAAATCGGAACCGTCGGTTTCGAGGTCATAGTTAATTAAGCAATAACAGTGGCTAAAATTAAAGATCCTCGTAATTTCAGTGTTCTCATAAATACCGTCAGGCATAAAAGCGTATCTATCGAAGTCACTACCTACTGCTATTCGGTACTTGTGAGGACATCGGGTGTTCTAGATTTTGTTTCCATTAAAAAAAATGGCAATAAGATGCCTCTTCATGGAGTTACTTTGATCCCCCACTTTTCTCAAAACTCCTCCTTTTCTATTTTCTGTCCGCCAAAATTATTTAATGTTAATTCAGCATCCTTCTAATGCCTATGACTTGAGGGCAATGGATACATCTGGGGATATTATGACTAATAATCGCACTTGACTAGTGAATGGGATAAAAATGGAGCGTACGTTACATATTTTTCTTGACTTTTATTGAGTCATCGTCTTTCGTACATGAGATTCAGCTGGATAGTTGATGACTCACCTAACAAAAGTGCGTATGTGGACACACAATTATCACAATATATGGGTGTGGTATATCCGTCACGAAGGTCACTAGTATAGACACGTGTTCATCAATCAGGAAACGTCGGTTTCGAGGTCATAATTAAATAAGCAATATCAGTGATTAAAATTAAAGATCCTTGTAATTTCAGTGTCCTCATAAATAGCGATAGGCATAAAATCATATATATCAAAGTCACTACTTACTGCTATTCGGTACTTGTGAGGACATCAGGTGGTATCGATCGGGTGGTCCTCATAAATACCGATCGGCATAAAATCGCATATATCGAAGTCACTACTTACTGCTATTCGGTTTTTGTGAGGACATCCGGTGGTCTAGATTTTCTTTCCATTAAAAAAAAATAGTAATAAGATGCCACTTCATGGAGTTATTTGATCCCCCACTTTTCTCAAAACTCCTACTTTTCTATTTTCTGTCCGCAAAAATTATTCAATGTTAATTCAGCATCCTTCTAATGCATATGACTTGAGGGCAATGGATACATCAGAGGATATTATGACTAATAATCGCACTTGACTAGTGAATGGGATAAAAATCATCGACTTTCGTACATGAGATTCAGCTGGATAGTTGATGACTCACCTAATAAAAGTGCGTATGTGGACACACAATTATCACAATATATGGGTGTGGTATATCCGTCACGAAGGTCACTAGTATAGACACGTGTTCATCAAATAAGAAACGTCGGTTTCGAGGTCATAATAAATTAAGCAATATCAGTGATTAAAATTGAAGATCCATGTAATTTCAGTGTCCTCATAAATACCGATAGGCATAAAATCGTATATATCAAAGTCACTACTTACTGCCATTTGGTACTTGTGAGGACATCAGGTGGTATCGATCGGGTGGTCCTCATAAATATCGATATGTATAAAATCGTATATATCGAAGTCACTACTTACTGCTATTCGGTACTTGTGAGGACATCGGGTGGTCTAGATTTTCTTTCCATTAAAAAAAAACGGCAATAAGATGCCACTTCATGGAGTTACTTTAATTCGCTAACCTTTCTCCAAACTCCTACTTTTTTATTTTCTGTCAGCTAAAATTATTCAATGTTAATTCAGCATCCTTCTAATGCATATGACTTGAGGGCGATGGATACATCTGGAGATATTATGACTAAGAATCGCACTTGATTCGTGAATGGGATAAAAATGGAGCGTACGTTACATATTTTTCTTGACTTTTATTGAATCATCGACTTTCGTACATTAGATTCAGCTGGATAGTTGATGACTCACCTAACAAAAGTGCCTATGGGGACAGACGATTATCACAATATATAGATGTGGTATATCCGTCACGAAGGTCACTAGTTTAGACACGTGTTCATCAAATCGGAACCGTCGGTTTCGAGGTCATAGTTAATTAAGCAATAACAGTGGCTAAAATTAAAGATCCTCGTAATTTCAGTGTTCTCATAAATACCGTCAGGCATAAAAGCGTATCTATCGAAGTCACTACCTACTGCTATTCGGTACTTGTGAGGACATCGGGTGTTCTAGATTTTGTTTCCATTAAAAAAAATGGCAATAAGATGCCTCTTCATGGAGTTACTTTGATCCCCCACTTTTCTCAAAACTCCTCCTTTTCTATTTTCTGTCCGCCAAAATTATTTAATGTTAATTCAGCATCCTTCTAATGCCTATGACTTGAGGGCAATGGATACATCTGGGGATATTATGACTAATAATCGCACTTGACTAGTGAATGGGATAAAAATCATCGACTTTCGTACATGAGATTCAGCTGGATAGTTGATGACTCACCAAACAAAAGTTCGTTAGGGGGCAGACGATTATCACAATATATGGGTGTGGTAAAACCGGCACGAAGGTCACTAGTATAGACACGTGTTCATCAAATAGGAAACGTCGGTTTCGAGGTCATAATTAATTAAGCAATAACAGTGGCTAAAATTAAAGATCCCTGTAATTTCAGTGTCCTCATAAATATCGATAGGCATAAAATCGTATATATCAAAGTCACTACTTACTGCTATCCGGTATTTGTGAGGACATCAGGTGGTATCGATCGGGTGGTCCTCATAAATACGGATAGGCATAAAATCGTATATATCGAAGTCACTACTTACTGCTATTCGGTACTTGTGAGGACATCGGGTGGTCTAGATTTTCTTTCCATTAAAAAAAAACGGCAATAAGATGCCACTTCATGGAGTTACTTTAATTCGCTAACCTTTCTCCAAACTCCTACTTTTTTATTTTCTGTCAGCTAAAATTATTCAATGTCAATTCAGCATCCTTCTAATGCATATGACTTGAGAGCGATGGATACATCTGGGGATATTATGACTAAGAATCGCACTTGACTCGTGAATGGGATAAAAATAAAACGTACGTTGCATATTTTTCTTGACTTTTATTGAATCATCGACTTTCGTACATTAGATTCAGCTGGATAGTTGATGACTTACCTAACAAAAGTGCCTATGGGGACAGACGATTATCACAATATATAGGTGTGGTATATCCGTCACGAAGGTCACTAGTTTAGACACGTGTTCACCAAATCAGAACCGTCGGTTTCGAGGTCGTAATAAATTAAGCAATATCAGTGATTAAAATTAAAGATCCTTGTAATTTCAGTGTCCTCATAAATACCGATAGGCATAAAATCGTATATATCAAAGTCACTACTTACTGCTATTCAGTACTTGTGAGGACATCAGGTGGTATCGATCGGGTGGTCCTCATAAATACCGATAGGCATAAAATCGTATATATCGAAGTCACTACTTACTGCTATTCGATACTTGTGAGGGCATCGGGTGGTCTAGATTTTCTTTCAATTAAAAAAAAACGGCAACCAAATGCCACTTCATGGAGTTACTTTAATTCGCTAACCTTTCTCCAAACTCTTATTTTTTTATTTTCTGTCAGTCAAAATTATTCAATGTTAATTCAGCATCTTTCTAATGCATATGACTTGAGGGCGATGGATACATCTGGGGATATTATGACTAAGAATCGCACTTGACTAGTGAATGGGATAAAAATGGAGCGTACGTTACATATTTTTCTTGACTTTTATTGAATCATCGACTTTCGTACATTAAATTCAGCTGGATAGTTGATGACTCACCCAACAAAAGTGCCTATGGGGACAGACGATTATCACAATATATGCGTGTAGTATATCCATCACGAAGGTCACTAGTATAGACATGTGTTCATCAAATATGAAACGTCGGTTTCGAGGTCGTAACTCATTAAACACAAAAAGTGGCTAAAATTAAAGATCCTTGTAATTTCAGTGTCCTCATAAATACTGATAGGCATAAAATCGTATATATCAAAATCACTACTTACTGCCATTTGGTACTTGTGAGTACATCAGGTGGTATCGATCGGGTGGTCCTCATAAATACCGATAGGCATAAAATTGTATATATCGAAGTCACTACTTACTGCTATTCGGTACTTGTGAGGACATCGGGTGGTCTAGATTTTCTTTCAATTAAAAAAAAACGGCAACCAAATGCCACTTCATGGAGTTACTTTAATTCGCTAACCTTTCTCCAAACTCCTACTTTTTTATTTTCTGTCAGTCAAAATTATTCAATGTTAATTCAGCATCTTTCTAATGCATATGACTTGAGGGCGATGGATACATCTGGGGATATTATGACTACGAATCGCACTTGACTAGTGAATGGGATAAAAATGGAGCGTACGTTACATATTTTTCTTGACTTTTATTGAATCACCGACTTTCGTACATTAAATTCAGCTGGATAGTTGATGACTCACCCAACAAAAGTGCCTATGGGGACAGACGATTATCACAATATATGCGTGTAGTATATCCATCACGAAGGTCACTAGTATAGACACGTGTTCATCAAATATGAAACGTCGGTTTCGAGGTCATAACTCATTAAACACTAAAAGTGGCTAAAATTAGAAATCCTTGTAATGTCAGTGTCCTCATAAATACCGATAGGCATAAAATCGTTTATATCAAAGTCACTACTTACTGCTATTCAGTACTTGTGAGGACATCAGGTGGTATCGATCGGGTGGTCCTCATAAATAACGATAGGCATAAAATCGTATATATCGAAGTCACTACTTACTGCTATTCGGTACTTGTGAGGACATCGGGTGGTCTAGATTTTCTTTCCATTAAAAAAAAATAATAATAAGATTTCGCTTCATGGAGTTACTTTGATCCCCCACTTTTCTCAAAGCTCCTACTTTTTTATTTTCTGTCAGCTCAAATTATTTAATGTTAATTCAGTATCCTTCTAATGCATATGACTTGAGGGCGATGTATACATCTTGGGATATTATGACTAAGAATCGCACTTGACTCGTGAATGGAATAAAAATGGAGCGTACGTTACATATTTTTCTTGACTTTTATTGAGTCATCGTCTTTCGTACATGAGATTCTGCTGGATAGTTGATGACTCACCTAACAAAAGTGCGTATGTGGACACACAATTATCACAATATATGGGTGTGGTATATCCGTCACGAAGGTCACTAGTTTAGACACGTGTTCATCAAATCAGAACCGTCGGTTTCGAGGTCATAATTAATTAAGCAATAACAGTGATTAAAATTAGAGATCCTTGTAATTTCAGTGTCCTCATAAATACCGATAGGCATAAAATCGTATATATCAAAGTCACTACTTACTGCCATTCGGTACTTGTGAGGACGACAGGTGGTATCGATCGGGTGGTCCTCCTAAATACCGATAGGCATAAAAGCGTATATATCGAAGTCACTACTTACTGCTATTCGGTACTTGTGAGGACATCGGGTGGTCTAGATTTTCTTTCCATTAAAAAAAAATGGCAATAAGATGCCGCTTCATGAAGTTACTTTGATCCCCCACTTTTCTCAAAACTCCTACTTTTCTATTTTCTGTCCGCCAAAATTATTCAATGTTAATTCAGCATCCTTCTAATGCATATGACTTGAAGGCAATGGATACATCTGGGGATATTATGACTAATAATCGCACTTGACTAGTAAATGGGATAAAAATCATCGACTTTCGTACATGAGATTCAGCTGGATAGTTGATGACTCACCTAACAAAAGTGCCTATGGGGACAGACGTTTATCACAATATATGCGTGTGGTATATCCGTCACGAAGGTCACTAGTATATACACGTGTTCATCAAATATGAAACGTCGGTTTCGAGGTCATAACTCATTAAACACTAAAAGTGGCTAAAATTAGAAATCCTTGTAATGTCAGTGTCCTCATAATTACCGATAGGCATAAAATCGTATAAATCAAAGTCACTACTTACTGCTATTCAGTACTTGTGAGGACATCAGGTGGTATCGATCGGGTGGTCCTCATAAATACCGATAGGCATAAAATCGTTTATATCGAAGTCACTACTTACTGCTATTCGGTACTTGTGAGGACATCCGGTGGTCTAGATTCTCTTTCCATTAAAAAAAATGGCAATGAGATGCCACTTCATGGAGTTACTTTGATCCCCCACTTTTCTTAAAACTCCTACTTTTCTGTTTTCTGTCCGCAAAAATTGTTCAATGTTAATTCAGCATCCTTCTAATGCATATGACTTGAGGGCAATGAATACATCAGAGGATATTATGACTAATAATCGCACTTGACTAGTGAATGGGATAAAAATCATCGACTTTCGTACACGAGATTCAGCTGGATAGTTGATGACTCACCTAATAAAAGTGCGTATGGGGACAGACGATTATCACAATATATGTGTGTGGTATATCCGTCACGAAGATCACTAGTATAGACGAGTGTTCATCAAATAGAAAACGTCGGTTTCGAGGTCATAATTAATTAAGCAATAACAGTGGCTAAAATTAAAGATCCTTGTAATTTCAGTGTCCTCATAAATACTGATAGGCATAAAATCGTATATATCAAAGTCACTACTTACTGCCATTTGGTACTTGTGAGGACATCAGGTGGTATCGATCGGATGGTCCTCATAAATACCGATAGGCATAAAATCGTCTATGTCGAAGTCACTACTTACTGCTATTCGGTACTTGTGAGGACATCGGGTGGTCTAGATTTTCTTTCAATTAAAAAAAAATGGCAATAAGATTTCGCTTCATGGAGTTACTTTGATCGCCCACTTTTCTCAAAGCTCCTACTTTTTTATTTTCTGTCAGCTAAAATTATTTAATGTTAATTCAGCATCCTTCTAATGCATATGACTTGAGGGCGATGTATACATCTTGGGATATTATGACTAAGAATCGCACTTGACTCGTGAATGGGATAAAAATGGAGCGTACGTTACATATTTTTCTTGACTGTTATTGAATCATCGACTTTCGTACATTAGATTCAGCTGGATAGTTGATGACTCACCTAACAAAAGTGCCTATGGGGACAGACGATTATCACAATATATATGTGTGGTATATCCGTCACGAAGGTCACTAGTATAGACACGTGTTCATCAAATCAGAACCGTCGGTTTCGAGGTCATAATGAATTAAGCAATAACAGTGATTAAAATTAGATATCCTTGTAATTTCAGTGTCCTCATAAATACCGATAGGCATAAAATCGTATATATCAAAGTCACTACTTACTGCCATTCAGTACTTGTGAGGACATCAGGTGGTATCGATCGGGTGGTCCTCAGAAATACCGATAGGCATAAAAGCGTATATATCGAAGTCACTACTTACTGCTATTCGTAACTTGTGAGGACATCGGGTGGTCTAGATTTTCTTTCCATTAAAAAAAAACGGCAATAAGATGCCACTTCATGGAGTTACTTTTATTCGCTAACCTTTCTCCAAACTCCTACTTTTTATTGTCTGTCAGCCAAAATTATTCAATGATAATTCAGCATCTTTCTAATGCATATGACTTGAGAGCAATGAATACATCTGGGGATATTATGACTAATAATCGCACTTGACTAGTGAATGGGATAAAAATGGAGCGTACGTTACATATTTTTCTTGACTTTTATTGAGTCATCGTCTTTCGTACATGAGATTCAGCTGGATAGTTGATGACTCACCTAACAAAAGTGCGTATGTGGACACACAATTATCACAATATATGGGTGTGGTATATCCGTCACGAAGGTCACTAGTATAGACACGTGTTCATCAATCAGGAAACGTCGGTTTCGAGGTCATAATTAAATAAGCAATATCAGTGATTAAAATTAAAGATCCTTGTAATTTCAGTGTCCTCATAAATAGCGATAGGCATAAAATCATATATATCAAAGTCACTACTTACTGCCATTCGGTACTTGTGAGGACATCAGGTGGTATCGATCGGGTGGTCCTCATAAATACCGATCGGCATAAAATCGCATATATCGAAGTCACTACTTACTGCTATTCGGTTTTTGTGAGGACATCCGGTGGTCTAGATTTTCTTTCCATTAAAAAAAAATAGTAATAAGATGCCACTTCATGGAGTTATTTGATCCCCCACTTTTCTCAAAACTCCTACTTTTCTATTTTCTGTCCGCAAAAATTATTCAATGTTAATTCAGCATCCTTCTAATGCATATGACTTGAGGGCAATGGATACATCAGAGGATATTATGACTAATAATCGCACTTGACTAGTGAATGGGATAAAAATCATCGACTTTCGTACATGAGATTCAGCTGGATAGTTGATGACTCACCTAATAAAAGTGCGTATGTGGACACACAATTATCACAATATATGGGTGTGGTATATCCGTCACGAAGGTCACTAGTATAGACACGTGTTCATCAAATAAGAAACGTCGGTTTCGAAGTCATAATAAATTAAGCAATATCAGTGATTAAAATTGAAGATCCATGTAATTTCAGTGTCCTCATAAATACCGATAGGCATAAAATCGTATATATCAAAGTCACTACTTACTGCCATTTGGTACTTGTGAGGACATCAGGTGGTATCGATCGGGTGGTCCTCATAAATATCGATATGTATAAAATCGTATATATCGAAGTCACTACTTACTGCTATTCGGTACTTGTGAGGACATCGGGTGGTCTAGATTTTCTTTCCATTAAAAAAAAACGGCAATAAGATGCCACTTCATGGAGTTACTTTAATTCGCTAACCTTTCTCCAAACTCCTACTTTTTTATTTTCTGTCAGCTAAAATTATTCAATGTTAATTCAGCATCCTTCTAATGCATATGACTTGAGGGCGATGGATACATCTGGAGATATTATGACTAAGAATCGCACTTGATTCGTGAATGGGATAAAAATGGAGCGTACGTTACATATTTTTCTTGACTTTTATTGAATCATCGACTTTCGTACATTAGATTCAGCTGGATAGTTGATGACTCACCTAACAAAAGTGCCTATGGGGACAGACGATTATCACAATATATAGATGTGGTATATCCGTCACGAAGGTCACTAGTTTAGACACGTGTTCATCAAATCGGAACCGTCGGTTTCGAGGTCATAGTTAATTAAGCAATAACAGTGGCTAAAATTAAAGATCCTCGTAATTTCAGTGTTCTCATAAATACCGTCAGGCATAAAAGCGTATCTATCGAAGTCACTACCTACTGCTATTCGGTACTTGTGAGGACATCGGGTGTTCTAGATTTTGTTTCCATTAAAAAAAATGGCAATAAGATGCCTCTTCATGGAGTTACTTTGATCCCCCACTTTTCTCAAAACTCCTCCTTTTCTATTTTCTGTCCGCCAAAATTATTTAATGTTAATTCAGCATCCTTCTAATGCCTATGACTTGAGGGCAATGGATACATCTGGGGATATTATGACTAATAATCGCACTTGACTAGTGAATGGGATAAAAATCATCGACTTTCGTACATGAGATTCAGCTGGATAGTTGATGACTCACCAAACAAAAGTTCGTTAGGGGGCAGACGATTATCACAATATATGGGTGTGGTAAAACCGGCACGAAGGTCACTAGTATAGACACGTGTTCATCAAATAGGAAACGTCGGTTTCGAGGTCATAATTAATTAAGCAATAACAGTGGCTAAAATTAAAGATCCCTGTAATTTCAGTGTCCTCATAAATATCGATAGGCATAAAATCGTATATATCAAAGTCACTACTTACTGCTATTCGGTATTTGTGAGGACATCAGGTGGTATCGATCGGGTGGTCCTCATAAATACGGATAGGCATAAAATCGTATATATCGAAGTCACTACTTACTGCTATTCGGTACTTGTGAGGACATCGGGTGGTCTAGATTTTCTTTCCATTAAAAAAAAACGGCAATAAGATGCCACTTCATGGAGTTACTTTAATTCGCTAACCTTTCTCCAAACTCCTACTTTTTTATTTTCTGTCAGCTAAAATTATTCAATGTCAATTCAGCATCCTTCTAATGCATATGACTTGAGAGCGATGGATACATCTGGGGATATTATGACTAAGAATCGCACTTGACTCGTGAATGGGATAAAAATAAAACGTACGTTGCATATTTTTCTTGACTTTTATTGAATCATCGACTTTCGTACATTAGATTCAGCTGGATAGTTGATGACTTACCTAACAAAAGTGCCTATGGGGACAGACGATTATCACAATATATAGGTGTGGTATATCCGTAACGAAGGTCACTAGTTTAGACACGTGTTCACCAAATCAGAACCGTCGGTTTCGAGGTCGTAATAAATTAAGCAATATCAGTGATTAAAATTAAAGATCCTTGTAATTTCAGTGTCCTCATAAATACCGATAGGCATAAAATCGTATATATCAAAGTCACTACTTACTGCTATTCAGTACTTGTGAGGACATCAGGTGGTATCGATCGGGTGGTCCTCATAAATACCGATAGGCATAAAATCGTATATATCGAAGTCACTACTTACTGCTATTCGATACTTGTGAGGACATCGGGTGTTCTAGATTTTCTTTCAATTAAAAAAAAATGGCAATGAGATGCCACTTCATGGAGTTACTTTAATTCGCTAACCTTTCTCCAAACTCCTACTTTTTTATTTTCTGTCGGTCAAAATTATTCAATGTTAATTCAGCATCTTTCTAATGCATATGACTTGAGGGCGATGGATACATCTGGGGATATTATGACTAAGAATCGCACTTGACTAGTGAATGGGATAAAAATGGAGCGTACGTTACATATTTTTCTTGACTTTTATTGAATCATCGACTTTCGTACATTAAATTCAGCTGGATAGTTGATGACTCACCCAACAAAAGTGCCTATGGGGACAGACGATTATCACAATATATGCGTGTAGTATATCCATCACGAAGGTCACTAGTATAGACATGTGTTCATCAAATATGAAACGTCGGTTTCGAGGTCATAACTCATTAAACACAAAAAGTGGCTAAAATTAAAGATCCTTGTAATTTCAGTGTCCTCATAAATACTGATAGGCATAAAATCGTATATATCAAAATCACTACTTACTGCCATTTGGTACTTGTGAGGACATCAGGTGGTATCGATCGGGTGGTCCTCATAAATACCGATAGGCATAAAATTGTATATATCGAAGTCACTACTTACTGCTATTCGGTACTTGTGAGGACATCGGGTGGTCTAGATTTTCTTTCCATTAAAAAAAAACGGCAATAAGATGCCACTTCATGGAGTTACTTTAATTCGCTAACCTTTCTCCAAACTCCTACTTTTTTATTTTCTGTCAGCTAAAATTATTCAATGTCAATTCAGCATCCTTCTAATGCATATGACTTAAGAGCGATGGATACATCTGGGGATATTATGACTAAGAATCGCACTTGACTCGTGAATGGGATAAAAATAAAACGTACGTTGCATATTTTTCTTGACTTTTATTGAATCATCGACTTTCGTACATTAGATTCAGCTGGATAGTTGATGACTTACCTAACAAAAGTGCCTATGGGGACAGACGATTATCACAATATATAGGTGTGGTATATCCGTCACGAAGGTCACTAGTTTAGACACGTGTTCATCAAATCAGAACCGTCGGTTTCGAGGTCGTAATTGATTAAGCAATAACAGTGATTAAAATTAGAGATCCTTGTAATTTCAGTGTCCTCATAAATACCGATAGGCATAAAATCGTATATATCGAAGTCACTACTTACTGCTATTCGGAACTTGTGAGGACATCGGGTGGTCTAGATTTTCTTTCTATTAAAAAAAATTGCAATAAGATGCTACTTCATGGAATAACTTTGATCCCCCACTTTTCTCAAAACTCCTACTTTTCTATTTTCTGTCCGCAAAAGTTAATCAATGTTAATTCAGCATCCTTCTAATGCATATGACTTGAGGGCAATGGATACAACAGAGGATATTATGACTAATAATCGCACTTGACTAGTGAATGGGATAAAAATCATCGACTTTCGTACATGAGATTCAGCTGGATAGTTGATGACTCACCTAATAAAAGTTCGTATGGGGACAGATGATTATCACGATATATGAGTGTGGTATATCCGTCACGGAGGCTACTAGTATAGACACCTGTTCATCAAATAGGAAACGTCGGTTTCGAGGTCATAATTAAATAAACACTGAAAGTGGCTAAAATTAGATATTCTTGTAATTTCAGTGTCCTCATAAATACCGATAGCCATAAAATTGTATATATCAAAGTCACTACTTACTGCCATTCGGTACTTGTGAGGCCATCAGGTGGTATCGATCGGGTGGTCCTCATAAATACCGATAGGCATAAAATCGTATATATCGAAGTCACTACTTACTGATGATCGGTACTTGTGAGGACATCGGGTGGTCTAGATTTTCTTTCCATTAAAAAAAAATGGTAATAAGATGCCACTTCATGGAGTTATTTGATCCCCCACTTTTCTCAAAACTTTTACTTTTCTACTTTCTGTCCGCAAAAGTTAATCAATGTTAATTCAGCATCCTTCTAATGCATATGACTTGAGGGCAATGGATACAACAGAGGATATTATGACTAATAATCGCACTTGACTAGTGAATGGGATAAAAATCATCGATTATCGTACATGAGATTCAGCTGGATAGTTGATGACTCACCTAATAAAAGTGCGTATGTGGACACACAATTATCACAATATATGGGTGTGGTATATCCGTCACGAAGGTCACTAGTATAGACACGTGTTCATCAAATAAGAAACGTCGGTTTCGAGGTCATAATAAATTAAGCAATATCAGTGATTAAAACTCAAGATCCTTGTAATTTCAGTGTCCTCATAAATACCGATAGGCATAAAATCGTATATATCAAAGTCACTACTTACTGCCATTTGGTACTTGTGAGGACATCAGGTGGTATCGATCGGGTGGTCCTCATAAATATCGATATGTATAAAATCGTATATATCGAAGTCACTACTTACTGCTATTTGGTACTTGTGAGGACATCGAATGGTCTAGATTTTCTTTCCATTAAAAAAAAACGGCAATAAGATGCCACTTCATGGAGTTACTTTAATTCGCTAACCTTTCTCCAAACTCCTACTTTTTTATTTTCTGTCAGCTAAAATTATTCAATGTTAATTCAGCATCCTTCTAATGCATATGACTTGAGGGCGATGGATACATCTGGAGATATTATGACTAAGAATCGCACTTGATTCGTGAATGGGATAAAAATGGAGCGTACGTTACATATTTTTCTTGACTTTTATTGAATCATCGACTTTCGTATATTAGATTCAGCTGGATAGTTGATGACTCACCTAACAAAAGTGCCCATGGGGACAGACGATTATCACAATATATAGGTGTGGTATATCCGTCACGAAGGTCACTAGTTTAGACACGTGTTCATCAAATCAGAACCGTCAGTTTCGAGGTCATAACTCATTAAACACTAAAAGTGGCTAAAATTAGAAATCCTTGTAATTTCAGTGTCCTCATAAATACCGATAGCCATAAAATCGTATATATCAAAGTCACTACTTACTGCCATTCGGTACTTGTGAGGCCATCAGGCGGTATCGATCGGGTGGTCGTCATAAATACCGATAGGCATAAAATCGTATATATCGAAGTCACTACTTACTGCTATTCGGTTTTTGTGAGGACATCCGGTGGTCTAGATTTTCTTTCCATTAAAAAAAAATAGTAATAAGATGCCACTTCATGAAGTTATTTGATCCCCCACTTTTCTCAAAACTCCTACTTTTCTATTTTCTGTCCGCAAAAATTATTCAATGTTAATTCAGCATCCTTCTAATGCATATGACTTGAGGGCAATTGATACATCAGAGGATAATCATGACTAATAATCGCACTCGACTAGTGAATGGGATAAAAATCATCGACTTTCGTACATGAGATTCAGCTGGATAGTTGATGACTCACCTAATAAAAGTGCGTATGTGGACACACAATTATCACAATATATGGGTGTGGTATATCCGTCACGAAGGTCACTAGTATAGACACGTGTTCATCAAATAAGAAACGTCGGTTTCGAGGTCATAATAAATTAAGCAATATCAGTGATTAAAATTAAAGATCCTTGTAATTTCAGTGTCCTCATAAATATCGATATGTATAAAATCGTATATATCGAAGTCACTACTTACTGCTATTCGGTACTTGTGAGGACATCGTGTGGTCTAGATTTTCTTTCCATTAAAAAAAAACGGCAATAAGATGCCACTTCATGGAGTTACTTTAATTCGCTAACCTTTCTCCAAACTCCTACTTTTTTCTTTTCTGTCAGCTGAAATTATTCAATGTTAATTCATCATCCTTCTAAAGCATATGACTTGAGGGCGATGGATACATCTGGGGATATTATGACTAAGAATCGCACTTGACTCGTGAATGGGATAAAAATGGAGCGTACGTTACATATTTTTCTTGACTTTTATTGAATCATCGACTTTCGTACATTAGATTTAGCTGGATAGTTGATGACTCACCTGACAAAAGTGCCTATGGGGACAGACGATTATCACAATATATAGGTGTGGTATATCCGTCACGAAGGTCACTAGTTTAGACACGTGTTCATCAAATCAGAACCGTCGGTTTCGAGGTCATAATAAATTAAGCAATATCAGTGATTAAAATTAAAGATCCTTGTAATTTCAGTGTCCTCATAAATACCGATAGACATAAAATCGTATATATCAAAGTCACTACTTACTGCCATTCGGTACTTGTGAGGCCATCAGGTGGTATCGATCGGGTGGTCCTCATAAATACCGATAGGCATAAAATCGTATATATCGAAGTCACTACTTACTGATATTCGGTACTTGTGAGGACATCGGGTGGTCTAGATTTTTTTTCCATTAAAAAAAAATGGTAATAAGATGCTACTTCATGGAGTTATTTGATCCCCCACTTTTCTCAAAACTTTTACTTTTCTACTTTCTGTCCGCAAAAGTTAATCAATGTTAATTCAGCATCCTTCTAATGCATATGACTTGAGGGCAATGGATACAACAGAGGATATTATGACTAATAATCGCACTTGACTAGTGAATGGGATAAAAATCATCGATTATCGTACATGAGATTTAGCTGGATAGTTGATGACTCACCTAATAAAAGTGCGTATAGGACAGACGATTATCACAATATATAGGTGTGGTATATCCGTCACGAAGGTCACTAGTATAGAAACGTGTTCATCAAATCGGAACCGTCGGGTTCGAGGTCATAATTAATTAAGCAATAACAGTGGCTAAAATTAAAGATCCTCGTAATTTCAGTGTTCTCATAAATACCGTCAGGCATAAAAGCGTATATATTGAAGTCACTACCTACTGCTATTCGGTACTTGTGAGGACATCGGGTGGTCTAGATTTTGTTTCCATTAAAAAAAAAATGGCAATAAGATGCCGCTTCATAGAGTTACTTTGATCCCCCACTTTTCTCAAAACTCCTACTTTTCTATTTTCTGTCCGCCAAAATTATTTAATGTTAATTCAGCATCCTTCTAATGCCTATGACTTGAGGGCAATGGATACATCTGGGGATATTATGACTAATAATCGCACTTGACTAGTGAATGGGATAAAAATCATCGACTTTCGTACATGAGATTCAGCTGGATAGTTGATGACTCACCAAACAAAAGTTCGTTAGGGGGCAGACGATTATCACAATATATGGGTGTGGTATAACCGGCACGAAGGTCACTAGTATTGACACGTGTTCATCAAATAGGAAACGTCGGTTTCGAGGTCATAATTAATTAAGCAATAACAGTGGCTAAAATTAAAGATCCTTGTAATTTCAGTGTCCTCATAAATACCGATAGACATAAAATCGTATATATCAAAGTCACTACTTACTGCCATTCGGTATTTGTGAGGACATCAGGTGGTATCGATCGGGTGGTCCTCATAAATACGGATAGGCATAAAATTGTATATATCGAAGTCACTACTTACTGCTATTCGGTACGTGTGAGGACATCGGGTGGTCTAGATTTTCTTTCCATTAAAAAAAAACCGCAATAAGATGCCACTTCATGGAGATACTTTGATTCGCTAACCTTTCTCCAAACTCCTACTTCTTTATTTTCTGTCAGCCAAAATTATTCAATGTTAATTCAGCATCCTTCTAGTGTATATGACTTGAGGGCGATGGATACATATGGGGATATTATAACTAATAATCGCACTTCACTAGTGAATGGGATAAAAATGGAGCGTACGTTACATATTTTTCTTGACTTTTATTGAATCATCGACTTTCGTACATGAGATTCAGCTGGATAGTTGATGACTCACCTAACAAAAATGCCTATGGGGACAAACGATTATCACAATATATAGGTGTGGTATATCCATCACGAAGGTCACTAGTATAGACACGTGTTCATCAAATCGGAACCGTCGGTTTCGTGGTCATAATTAATTAAGCAATAACAGTGGCTAAAATTAGAAATCCTTGTAATTTCAGTGTCCTCATAAATACCGATAGGCATAAAATCATATATATCAAAGTCACTACTTACTGCTATTCGGTACTTGTGAGGACATCAGGTGGTATCGATCGGGTGGTCCTCATAAATACCGATAGGCATAAAAGTGTATATATCGAAGTCACTACTTACTGCTATCCGGTACTTGTGAGGACATCAGGTGGTCTAGATTTTCTTTCCATTGAAAAAAATGGCAATGAGATGCCACTTAATTGAGGTATTTTGATCCCCTACTTTTCTTAAAACTCCTACTTTTCTGTTTTCTGTCCGGAAAAATTGTTCAATGTTAATTCAGCATCCTTCTAATGCATATGACTTGAAGCTAATGGATACATCAGAGGATACTATGACTAATAATCGCACTTGACTAGTGAATGGGATAAAAATCGTCGACTTTCGTACATGAGATTCAGCTGGATAGTTTATGACTCACCTAATAAAAGTTCGTATGGGGACAGACGATTATCACAATATATGGGTGTGGTATATCCGTCACGAAGGTCACTAGTATAGACACGTGTTCATCAAATAGGAAACGTCGGTTTCGAGGTCGTAATTAATTAAGCAATAACAGTGGCTAAAATTAAAGATCCTTGTAATTTCAGTGTCCTCATAAATACCGATAGACATAAAATCGTATATATCAAAGTCACTACTTACTGCCATTCGGTATTTGTGAGGACATCAGGTGGTATCGATCGGGTGGTCCTCATAAATACCGATAGGCATAAAATCGTTTATATCGAAGTCACCACTTACTGCTATTCGGTACTTGTGAGGACATCGGGTGGTCTAGATTTTCTTTCCATTAAAAAAAAAACGGCAATAGGATGCCACTTCATGGAGTTACTTTGATTCGCTAACCTTTCTCCAAACTCCTACTTTTTTATTGTCTGTCAGCCAAAATTATTCAATGTTAATTCAGAATCCTTCTAATGCATATGACTTGAGGGCAATGGATACATCTGGGGATATTATGACTAATAATCGCACTTGACTAGTGAATTGGATAAAAATGGAGCGTACGTTACATATTTTTCTTGGCTTTTATTGAGTCATCGACTTTCGTACATGAGATTCAGCTGGATAGTTTATGACTCACCTAACAAAAGTGCGTATGGGGACAGACGATTATCACAATATATGTGTGTGGTATATCCGTCACGAAGATCACTAGTATAGACGAGTGTTCATCAAATAGAAAACGTCGGTTTCGAGGTCATAATTAATTAAGCAATAACAGTGGCTAAAATTAAAGATCCTTGTAATTTCAGTGTCCTCATAAATACTGATAGGCATAAAATCGTATATATCAAAGTCACTACTTACTGCCATTTGGTACTTGTGAGGACATCAGGTGGTATCGATCGGGTGGTCCTCATAAATACCGATAGGCATAAAATCGTATATATCGAAGTCACTACTTACTGCTATTCGGTACTTGTCAGGACATCGGGTGATCTAGATTTTCTTTCAATTAAAAAAAAACAGCAATAAAATGACACTTCATGGAGTTACTTTAATTCGCTAACCTTTCTCCAAACTTCTACTTTTTTATTTTCTGTCAGTTAAAATTATTCAATGTTAATTCAGCATCCTTCTAATGCATATGACTTGAGGGCGTTGGATACATCTGGGGATATTATGACTAAGAATCGCACTTGACTAGTGAATGGGATAAAAATGGAGCGTACGTTACATATTTTTCTTGACTTTTATTGAATCATCGACTTTCGTACATTAAATTCAGCTGGATAGTTGATGACTCACCCAACAAAAGTGCCTATGGGGACAGACGATTATCACAATATATGCGTGTAGTATATCCATCACGAAGGTCACTAGTATAGACACGTGTTCATCAAATATGAAACGTCGGTTTCGAGGTCATAACTCATTAAACACTAAAAGTGGCTAAAATTAGAAATCCTTGTAATGTCAGTGTTCTCATAAATACCGATAGGCATAAAATCGTTTATATCAAAGTCACTACTTACTGCTATTCAGTACTTGTGAGGACATAAGGTGGTATCGATCGGGTGGTCCTCATAAATACCGATAGGCATAAAATCGTATATATCGAATTCACTACTTACTGCTATTCGGTACTTGTGAGGACATCGGGTGGTCTAGATTTTCTTTCCATTAAAAAAAAAATGGCAATAAGATTTCGCTTCATGGAGTTACTTTGATCCCCCACTTTTCTCAAAGCTCCTACTTTTTTTTTTTCTCTCAGCTAAAATTATTTAATGTTAATTCAGCATCCTTCTAATGCATATGACTTGAGGGCGATGTATACATTTTGGGATATTATGACTAAGAATCGCACTTGGATCGTGAATGGGATAAAAATGGAGCGTACGTCACATATTTTTCTTGACTGTTATTGAATCATCGACTTTCGTACATTAGATTCAGCTTGATAGTTGATGACTCACCTAACAAAAGTGCCTATGGGGACAGACGATTATCACAATATATATGTGTGGTATATCCGTCACGAAGGTCACTAGTATAGACACGTGTTCATCAAATCAGAACCGTCGGTTTCGAGGTCATAATGAATTAAGCAATAACAGTGATTAAAATTAGAGATCCTCGTAATTTCAGTGTCCTCATAAATACCGATAGGCATAAAATCGTATATATGAAAGTCACTACTTACTGCCATTCGGTACTTGTGAGGACATCTGGTGGTATCGATCGGGTGGTCCTCAGAAACACCGATAGGCATAAAAGCGTATATATCGAAGTCACTACTTACTGCTATTCGGTACTTGTGAGGACATCGGGTGGTCTAGATTTTCTTTCCATTAAAAAAAAATGGTAATAAGATGCCACTTCATGGAGTTATTTGATCCCCCACTTTTCTCAAAACTTCTACTTTTCTACTTTCTTTCCGCAAAAGTTAATCAATGTTAATTCAGCATCTTTCTAATGCATATGACTTGAGGGCAATGGATACAACAGAGGATATTATGACTAATAATCGCACTTGACTAGTGAATGGGTTAAAAATCATCGATTATCGTACATGAGATTTAGCTGGATAGTTGATGACTCACCTAATAAAAGTTCGTATAGGAACAGACGATTATCACAATATATAGGTGTGGTATATCCGTCACGAAGGTCACTAGTATAGAAACGTGTTCATCAAATCGGAACCGTCGGTTTCGAGGTCATAATTAATTAAGCAATAACAGTGGCTAAAATTAAAGATCCTCGTAATTTCAGTGTTCTCATAAATACCGTCAGGCATAAAAGCGTATCTATCGAAGTCACTACCTACTGCTATTCGGTACTTGTGAGGACATCGGGTGGTCTAGATTTTGTTTCCATTAAAAAAAAATGGCAATAAGATGCCGCTTCATGGAGTTACTTTGATCCCCCACTTTTCTCAAAACTCCTCCTTTTCTATTTTCTGTCCGCCAAAATTATTTAATGTTAATTCAGCATCCTTCTAATGCCTATGACTTGAGGGCAATGGATACATCTGGGGATATTATGACTAATAATCGCACTTGACTAGTGAATGGGATAAAAATCATCGACTTTCGTACATGAGATTCAGCTGGATAGTTGATGACTCACCAAACAAAAGTTCGTTAGGGGGCAGACGATTATCACAATATATGGGTGTGGTATAACCGGCACGAAGCTCACTAGTATAGACACGTGTTCATCAAATAGGAAACGTCGGTTTCGAGGTCATAATTAATTAAGCAATAACAGTGGCTAAAATTAAAGATCCTTGTAATTTCAGTGTCCTCATAAATATCGATAGGCATAAAATCGTATATATCAAAGTCACTACTTACTGCCATTCGGTATTTGTGAGGACATCAGGTGGTATCGATCGGGTGGTCCTCATAAATACGGATAGGCATAAAATCGTATATATCGAAGTCACTACTTACTGCTATTCGGTACTTGTGAGGACATCGGGTGGTCTAGATTTTCTTTCCATTAAAAAAACGGCAATAAGATGCCACTTCATGGAGTTACTTTAATTCGCTAACCTTTCTCCAAACTCCTACTTTTTTATTTTCTGTCAGCTAAAATTATTCAATGTCAATTCAGCATCCTTCTAATGCATATGACTTAAGGGCGATGGATACATCTGGGGATATTATGACTAAGAATCGCACTTGACTCGTGAATGAGATAAAAATGGAACGTACGTTACATATTTTTCTTGACTTTTATTGAATCATCGACTTTCGTACATTAGATTCAGCTGGATAGTTGATGACTCACCTAACAAAAGTGCCTATGGGGACAGACGATTATCACAATATATAGGTGTGGTATATCCGTCACGAAGGTCACTAGTTTAGACACGTGTTCATCAAATCAGAACCGTCGGTTTCGAGGTCATAATTAATTAAGCAATAACAGTGATTAAAATTAAAGATCCTTGTAATTTCAGTGTCCTCATAAATACCGATAGGCATAAAATCGTATATATCGAAGTCACTACCTACTGCTATTCGGTACTTGTGAGGACATCGGGTGGTCTAGATTTTCTTACCATTAAAAAAATTTGCAATAAGATGCCACTTCATGGAATAACTTTGATCCCCCACTTTTCTCAAAACTCCTACTTTTCTATTTTCTGTCCGCAAAAATTATTTAATGTTAATTCAGCATCCTTCTAATGCATATGACTTGAGGGCAATGGATACATCAGAGGATACTATGACTAATAATCGCACTTGACTAGTGAATGGGATAAAAATCATCGACTTTCGTACATGAGATTCAGCTGGATAGTTGATGACTCACCTAATAAAAGTTCGTATGGGGACAGACGATTATCACGATATATGGGTGTGGTATATCCGTCACGAAGGTCACTAGTATAGAAACGTGTTCATCAAATCGGAACCGTCGGTTTCGAGGTCATAATTAATTAAGCAATAACAGTGGCTAAAATTAAAGATCCTCGTAATTTCAGTGTTCTCATAAATACCGTCAGGCATAAAAGCGTATCTATCGAAGTCACTACCTACTGCTATTCGGTACTTGTGAGGACATCGGGTGGTCTAGATTTTGTTTCCATTAAAAAAAAATGGCAATAAGATGCCGCTTCATGGAGTTACTTTGATCCCCCACTTTTCTCAAAACTCCTCCTTTTCTATTTTCTGTCCGCCAAAATTATTTAATGTTAATTCAGCATTTTTCTAATGCCTATGACTTGAGGGCAATGGATACATCTGGGGATATTATGACTAATAATCGCACTTGACTAGTGAATGGGATAAAAATCATCGACTTTCGTACATGAGATTCAGCTGGATAGTTGATGACTCACCTAATAAAAGTTCGTATGGGGACAGACGATTATCACGATATATGGGTGTGGTATATCCGTCACGGAGGCCACTAGTATAGACACCTGTTCATCAAATAGGAAACGTCGGGTTCAAGGTCATAATTAATTAAACACTGAAAGTGGCTAAAATTAGAATTCCTTGTAATTTCAGTGTCCTCATAAATACCGATAGGCATAAAATCGTATATATCAAAGTCACTACTTACTGCCATTCGGTACTTGTGAGGCCATCAGGTGGTATCGATCGGGTGGTCCTCATAAATACCGATAGGCATAAAATCGTATATATCGAAGTCACTACTTACTGATATTCGGTACTTGTGAGGACATCGGGTGGTCTAGATTTTCTTTCCATTAAAAAAAAATGGTAATCAGATGCCACTTCATGGAGTTATTTGATCCCCCACTTTTCTCAAAACTTCTACTTTTCTACTTTCTGTCCGCAAAAGTTAATCAATGTTAATTCAGCATCCTTCTGATGCATATGACTTGAGGGCAATGGATACAACAGAGGATATTATGACTAATAATCGCACTTGACTAGTGAATGGGATAAAAATCATCGATTATCGTACATGAGATTTAGCTGGACAGTTGATGACTCACCTAATAAAAGTGCGTATGGGAACAGACGATTATCACAATATATAGGTGTGGTATATCCGTCACGAAGGTCACTAGTATAGAAACGTGTTCATCAAATCGGAACCGTCGGTTTTGAGGTCATAATTAATTAAGCAATAACAGTGGCTAAAATTAAAGATCCTCGTAATTTCAGTGTTCTCATAAATACCGTCAGGCATAAAAGCGTATATATCGAAGTCACTACCTACTGCTATTCGGTACTTGTGAGGACATCGGGTGGTCTAGATCTTGTTTCTATTAAAAAAAAATGGCAATAAGATGCCGCTTCATGGAGTTACTTTGATCCCCCACTTTTCTCAAAACTCCTCCTTTTCTATTTTCTGTCCGCCAAAATTATTTAATGTTAATTCAGCATCCTTCTAATGCCTATGACTTGAGGGCAATGGATACATTTGGGGATATTATGACTAATAATCGCACTTGACTAGTGAATGGAATAAAAATCATCGACTTTCGTACATGAGATTCAGCTGGATTGTTGATGACTCACCAAACAAAAGTTCGTTAGGGGGCAGACGATTATCACAATATATGGGTGTGGTATAACCGGCACGAAGATCACTACTATAGACACGTGTTCATCAAATAGGAAACGTCGGTTTCGAGGTCATAATTAATTAAGCAATAACAGTGGCTAAAATTAAAGATCCTTGTAATTTCAGTGTCCTCATAAATATCGATAGGCATAAAATCGTATATATCAAAGTCACTACTTACTGCCATTCGGTATTTGTGAGGACATCAGGTGGTATCGATCGGGTAGTCCTCATAAATACGTGTTGAGAATTTCCTCCAGATGTTCCTTGACCGACCTGTGAATGTATCGGAACACGATGAAAACTCACTCGAGGCAAGAGGAGAATAAAACCAGACACCGAGATGTTATATTTGAGGAAGCGGTTCGCTACCTTCCTCTTTTATTCACATAAATACAAATTTTAATATAAAATGTGTGAACACTACAAGTGAATCAACACCAAACTTAATTTAATTCAGAAAAAACACCCAAAATATAAATTTAGATAAATGCAAAATAATGAAAATAAATAAACCAATTGAGATTGAATATTGTTGAGCAGCACACAATCATATTGATTGTGTGCTGAGTGAGTACATGAGCAAGCGGTGCCTGCAGCGTAGTGATAGCTACGCCGCATGACACGCTCGGATTGGTGAGTGCAAAAATATAAAATAAACTAAAAAATGGAATTTAGAATTACATTGTGAGCAGCACACAATTATCAATTGTGCGCTGAATATGAATTTGAGACAGCGGTGCGTGCAGCGTAGCAACAGCTACGCAGCACGACACGCCGATGCCTTGAGTGCGAAACGTTGTGTGTAATTCACTGCAATCACTCAACACTGTATTGCAAAGTGATTGCAGCGAATTAATGAGAGTTTACAGCAGCCCACATCTGAGTGCAGTGATTTGTGTGCGACCCGCTAAGCAATCAGTACTGCTTAGCACACTGCAAACAGATATTAAGGCTATATGGTTGAGCAAAATTACACCCACTGCACTCTCCCAGCAGATTTACTGGGAAAAATACAGTGAATGTGCGGCACATGCTCAATTATATTAATTAAGCCAGCAAAAAGACATGAGGAGAACGTGGTACAGCATGTGCTGCAACGCACGCCACGAGTGAGGCCAAGTGCTGATGTACCATTTTCTCCTCTCTGACAGTGAATTAATGACGTAATTATGCCAGAGCACTCTTACCTTGAGCAATGAGTCCTGATGAGCGTGAAGTTGAGCTAGTCCGATGTATAAATGTCCGAAAATATGTGTGGAAGTCCGATGGATGCGCGTGCTGTCCAGTGGATGTGTGTCGCAAAAGTGCCGAATTCTCAAGATGGCTGCGAGTATGAACTTTACGTTGAGCGCTGGAGTCAGTTGAGCGAGACAGCCGGTGAGCGAAACCGAAGTCAAGCGAGCGAGACACCCTCTCGCTTGACGCGGCGTGCCAGTGAGGCACATCCTCGGCTCCGCGAAGCCCATGCTTCGGCTGTCTTCGCCTCAACCGAACACCGTGTAGCAAAGCAGCGCAACAGGTAGGCGCACGACGATTATCGATCGCCGTGCGCCAGCTGATTTTCCAACATTCCGCCCGCGATCAGCAACGGGGTTGATGATTAATTATTCATTGCTGGGTGTTGGATGAGATTGGCAGAACAGCAAGTTTTGAGATCGGCCTGGTGAGCGTGGTGGTAGCAGTCTTGAGTGTCACCACCCTGGTGAGCCCGTCTTTGCCTGGATGCAACTCGATAACACGTGCAAGTGGCCATTTGCACGGTGGAAAGCGATCATCCGTGAGCAGGACCAACGAGCTAATTTTAATGATGTTATCAGGATGATGCCATTTTGAAATCGACTGCTGCCGTTGTAAATAGTGTGCAGACCATTGTCGCCAAAATTGTTGAATCTTTTGCTACAACAATTGCCACCTTGAGAGCCGTGAGATTGCCAGATCTTCCAGATTTGATTCTGGGACCATTGTGAGTGCTCCACCAATGAGAAAATGTCCAGGCGTGAGTGCTGATGAGTCATCTGGATCATCGCTGAGCGGTTCCAGAGGCCTTGAGTTAAGTATAGCCTCGATTTGAGCAAGCAGCGTTGAGAGCTCTTCGAACGTGAGTGCTGTATCACCCACCGTTCGCCGCAGATGGAATTTAACGGACTTTACAGCTGCTTCCCATTTTCCACCCATATGTGGTGCCGCAGGTGGATTAAACTTCCACGCAATCTGTTGATTTGCGAGAGAAGAAGCGATGAGATGATGCTCTTGTGAAGCCTTACTGAACATCTGACATATAAATTTGTGTGCACCAACGAAGTTGGTGCCACAGTCAGAGTAGATGGTGTGAGGAATGCCACGCCTCGATGAGAATCGCCTGAACGTCGAGAGGAAGCCGTCAGCTGAGTAGTCACTGACGGCCTCAAGATGTAGAGCTGAAGTGGCGAGACACACAAAAACGCAGATCCAGCCTTTGTGCGTTTTGCTGCCTCGACCCTTCCAAGTTTTGAGCGTGAGAGGACCGGCGTAGTCTACTCCTGTGTGAGAAAATGAGCGTGATGGTGTGACTCGTGACAGAGGCAGTTGACCCATCAACTGTTGTGCTCGAACTCCTCTCTGCCGAGCACACACCACGCAGTGTAATATATGAGATTTCACAAGAGCTCTACCGCCTATGATCCAATGTGTCTGCCTGACTTGAGCTAATGTGAGCTGCGTGCCTCCGTGAAGAGTACGCACGTGAGCTTGCTCTATTATGAGAGTCGTAAATCGAGAGTGGCGAGGCAGAATAGCAGGATGCATTCCTTCATAAGTGAGTGCTGATTGTGAAAGACGACCTCCAACTCTTATCACACCCTCCTCGTCGATAAAAGCTGTTAACCGACTGAAGGGGTGAGCAGATGGAACATGCGAGCCTGACTGCAGCACTTGTATCTCGTGCTTGAAGAATACGGCTTGTGTGGCCTTTGTCCAAACGTGTTTGCTGCAGCCATTTCTCTCGCAGTGAGTGGAGCGTTTCCTGCCGATTCTAACCTTTTTCTCATTTTTTCCACTACTCTCACACAATATGAGGTAAGACGACATAATTTTGCGGACGAAGAGCAGCGATAAATGAGTTCCCAGTGATACTCTGGCGTCTGTGTTGCCGCGAGGAGAGCTACCCCCGGTCGGGCTTCCATGATGCTTAAATCCTCTGAATCAGTTGTGGATTTTGGCCAAGATTGCCTAGGTTTCACCATCCACGGTGGACCTGACCACCACAACTGATGAGAAGCCAGTTGAGCTGTTGAAATACCTCGTGAGGCACAATCAGCTGGATTGGTTGTGCCTGCCACATGACGCCATTGAGCACTGGGTGTGAGTTCATGTATTTGAGCGACTCTATTTCGGACATAGTCCTTCCATCGAGAAGGATGCGCTTTGATCCAGGTGAGAGTTACTGATGAGTCCGTCCACAGGTGAGTCGATGAGATTTTAACCTTGAGTGTGGTTTGAACGTATGCAACCAGCTTAGCTAATAACAAAGCTGCAGTCAATTCAAGCCTTGGTATGGTGAGCTTCTTGAGTGGTGCTACGCGCGTTTTTGAGCAAACAAGTGAAGCCACCTTTCCTGTGGAAGTTGAGTCAACAGTGATGTAAATCGCTGCGGCCATGGCCAGTTGAGATGCATCAGAGAAGCCATGCAATTCCACTGTTGAGTTGCTCCATGTATTGAACCAACGAGGAATTGAGAGCCTGGCCAGGCTTTTGAGATCTTCTCTGATTACAGTCCATCGTGTTGAGACCTGGGATGGCAGTGGTTCATCCCAGCTGAGCTTGTGAAGCCAAAGCTCTTGTAAAAGAATCTTGGCTCTTATCACAACCGGTGAGACGAAACCAAGCGGATCAAAGAGCTGAGCCACCTCAGAGAGAATGAGGCGTTTTGTGAAACTTTCTTGAGCTGAGTTGAACCGAGATGCGAACTTGAACTTGTCTTCACTCGGAAGCCAAGTCAATCCAAGAATTTTTGTCTCGCAGTCGTCCATTGAGATAGCTGAGCTTGACCTTGATGATGAGATATTGGCAAATGCTTTGTGGTCCGACGAGTGCCACTTGGCGAGTGGAAAACCGCCCGCCATGCACAAGTCCTTGAGCTGTTGAGCTATTTCAATGAGCTGTTGAGTTGAATCCGCCCCCCCGAAGATGTCATCCACATACCTGCCAAATTTTATAGCTGGCACAGCAAGCGGAAACCGATGGCCTTCATCTTCGGTCAGCTGCATGAGTGTTCGAACTGCCAAATATGGCGCAGCTTTGGTACCATATGTAACCATAGTTAGTTGAAAAGGCACCGGATTTTGTTGATCATCTTTCCATAGAATCCGTTGAAGATTCCAATCCTCTTGATGAACTCGGATCTGACGATACATTTTTGTTATGTCAGTGGCGAAGATGTGTTTATGTTGACGGATCCAAATGAGCACGTCCGAAATGTTGAGCAATAAATTCGGTCCGGTGTGCATGATGTCGTTGAGAGATTTTCCTGATGAAGTTGAACTCGACCCATTGAATACAACACGTAATTTCGTGGTAGTACTGTCTGGTCTGAGAACACCGTGGTGAGGCAAGTAATAATGTTTTTCACTTGGAGATGATTTTGATGCCTTCACCATGTGACCGAGTTGCTCATATTCGTCCATGAACGTTGTATAGAGCTGACCGTATTCAGCATTTCTTGAGATTTTCCGAAGCGTGTGTTGCAGACACTGAAGTGCTCGTGAGTGTGAGTTTCCAAGATTCGCAGGCGACGATATGAGAGGAAGCCGAACGATGTACCGGCCTGTAGAATCACGCTGATGCGTGTCTCGAAAATGATCCTCGCATGCCTGCTCCTCTGGTGTGAGTTGACTTACTGTGTCCTTTGGTGGCTCTTCCTGAACCCAAAATTTCGTTAGCACATTTTGTAATTCCTGATCGTCATGTTGCACCGCAGCATGATGAACAGTGAGTGCGTCAGATTGGCATGAGTTTGTTGGTCCAATGATGAGCCACCCAAATATCGATAATTGTGCAATAGGTGCAGATGATGTGCCCTTGAGAATATTTGGTTTAATAACCTGTCCATAAATATCTGCTCCAATTATGATATCGATTGGTCGTGGTGTGAGAAAGTCAGGGTCAGCCAGTTTCAGCTTCACTATGTGAGGCCATGTGCGAACTGACGACTCGAAAGATGGCAAGTGAGTAGTAACCGTGTTGAGAATGTGAGCCAGTACCGTGACTTTCTCTTTGGTGTATGTAGAACACAGTGTGAGCTGTACCGAGCCATGTGTCTGCGTTGAGCGCCTTCCACCGACCCCTGTGATCGGAATTGATGAGTGCTTGCGTGTTGCGTTGAGCTTACGAAAGAGTTCTTCCATAATGAAAGTCAATTCTGACCCAGGATCGATGAGAAGTCTTGCTTGATGAGCTGAGACCGATGTGTGAATATCTGCTAATGCAGTTGCCAATAATGTTGAGCAGTTCCATGTGAGCTGGGCCGATGAGTGAACGACCGCGACGACATCCTATTGAGTTGAAGCCTGAGATTGAGCCGGTTGCACGTCGGAAGCTGTTGCAGGGGGCGCTGCCGGATGCAGCATCGTGTGATGCCGCCCTGAACACTCCTTGCACTTCCGACTCGATCGACAGGCCGACGCGTTGTGCCGACCAAGGCAGTTGTAGCACAGCCGTACTTTCTCCGCCATCTTGCGACGCTCACCCACAGTGAGCCGCCGGAACTCAGGACACATGACAATGAAATGCCCACGAGCCCGACAGCAGTCACAGGGGTAATCGTTCGCGGTGAAGGTCGACGACGGAGCGCCACGTGCTGTGCTACCTGCGTGATGCGCCGCGGCGCTGTGCGTCCCGGCCTTAGCTGGGGGAGGTTTCGCCATCTCCAACGCTCTCACCTTGGTCTCCGCAAACTCCTCGAGCTCAGCAAAAGCCGGGAATTCTGATGTGCGTCCTAGCTTCGTCTCCCAGGCCTCACGCGTGGTTTGGTCAAGCTGTTTTGCCAGCAACCTCACCATCACGCAATCCCAGAGCTCTTCCTTCGTTGCCAGCGAAGAAAGAGCCCTGTAAGCCTCGGAGAACGAAGCCAGGATTAACGAGATCGATTTGATATCGGATGAGCCAGACTTGAGTGAGAAGAGCTTGTCCAGGCGCTCCTGCACCAGCAGCCGCTTATTCTCGTAACGGGAGACCAATGTCTCCCATGCCTGGTTAAACGATTCGCACGTGACTGCGAACCCCTGAATGAGCTGAGCCGCCGTGCCCGACACGCAGCCACGCAGGTATAATAGCCGGTCGACGTCAGCAAGGCGGGCATTTCGGATGACCAGCGACGTGAACACGTCACGGAACGCCGGCCATCCGGAATAGTCCCCTCCAAACGTCGGCAGCTTTATCTCTGGCAGCCTTGTGTGGGAGCGCGGCGACGCCCCGGGTGCCGGTGCAGGAGGGTGCCCTTGAGCTAGCCTCGCCATGGCTCCCGAGCTGTGACTTTGGCCTTGAGGGCAACCTGCGCCTCAAGGCTTTGCAGATCGTCCGCAAAGTACTCATGATCGACACAGCTCGGAGGGCACGAAGACTCCAACAGCTCGTGTTCCCTACGGAAATCGCCGTGGATCTCCGTGACCTGCTCGACGTATGCGTTAAGCGACTCCATGGCGAGGGTATCTCCGCCCTCGTTAAGCAGAGCGATGACCGTTTGCAGGTGAGCAATCCGGCGCCGTTGAGATTGGACCTTCAACGCCATCTCGGTTGTAAGCCGAGTTGGCGATCGGGTCTTCTTCAGAACGACGCCGGCCCCAGGAACCAACAATGTCGTTTTTTCCTCAAGATCTCTAGGCGCCACTCCAGAGTCCATTGGATTGCCCTCAGACATTGCTAGTCCTGATGCAAACGGTCCAAGTAGAGAAAGTGATAGATAGCAACGAAGATTCTCCGCAGAGATGTACTTTACCCTACTTGTTGCTCCGCTTGACGAGGTGATGAGCCGATGAGGATCCTGCGATGGGCTTCGCAGAGTCCTACTCCAGATGAGCCGATGAATGCAGGGATGAGAGCGGAAGGTAGAGACCCTGGTCTCTCTTGCTCAAGTCGAGTATCCGGCTCGAAGGACCAAATGTTGAGAATTTCCTCCAGATGTTCCTTGACCGACCTGTGAATGTATCGGAACACGATGAAAACTCACTCGAGGCAAGAGGAGAATAAAACCAGACACCGAGATGTTATATTTGAGGAAGCGGTTCGCTACCTTCCTCTTTTATTCACATAAATACAAATTTTAATATAAAATGTGTGAACACTACAAGTGAATCAACACCAAACTTAATTTAATTCAGAAAAAACACCCAAAATATAAATTTAGATAAATGCAAAATAATGAAAATAAATAAACCAATTGAGATTGAATATTGTTGAGCAGCACACAATCATATTGATTGTGTGCTGAGTGAGTACATGAGCAAGCGGTGCCTGCAGCGTAGTGATAGCTACGCCGCATGACACGCTCGGATTGGTGAGTGCAAAAATATAAAATAAACTAAAAAATGGAATTTAGAATTACATTGTGAGCAGCACACAATTATCAATTGTGCGCTGAATATGAATTTGAGACAGCGGTGCGTGCAGCGTAGCAACAGCTACGCAGCACGACACGCCGATGCCTTGAGTGCGAAACGTTGTGTGTAATTCACTGCAATCACTCAACACTGTATTGCAAAGTGATTGCAGCGAATTAATGAGAGTTTACAGCAGCCCACATCTGAGTGCAGTGATTTGTGTGCGACCCGCTAAGCAATCAGTACTGCTTAGCACACTGCAAACAGATATTAAGGCTATATGGTTGAGCAAAATTACACCCACTGCACTCTCCCAGCAGATTTACTGGGAAAAATACAGTGAATGTGCGGCACATGCTTAATTATATTAATTAAGCCAGCAAAAAGACATGAGGAGAACGTGGTACAGCATGTGCTGCAACGCACGCCACGAGTGAGGCCAAGTGCTGATGTACCATTTTCTCCTCTCTGACAGTGAATTAATGACGTAATTATGCCAGAGCACTCTTACCTTGAGCAATGAGTCCTGATGAGCGTGAAGTTGAGCTAGTCCGATGTATAAATGTCCGAAAATATGTGTGGAAGTCCGATGGATGCGCGTGCTGTCCAGTGGATGTGTGTCGCAAAAGTGCCGAATTCTCAAGATATCTGCGAGTATGAACTTTACGTTGAGCGCTGGAGTCAGTTGAGCGAGACAGCAGGTGAGCGAAACCGAAGTCAAGCGAGCGAGACACCCTCTCGCTTGACGCGGCGTGCCAGTGAGGCACATCCTCGGCTCCGCGAAGCCCATGCTTCGGCTGTCTTCGCCTCAACCGAACACCGTGTAGCAAAGCAGCGCAACAGGTAGGCGCACGACGATTATCGATCGCCGTGCGCCAGCTGATTTTCCAACAATACGGATAGGCATAAAATCGTATATATCGCAGTCACTACTTACTGCTATTCGGTACTTGTGAGGACATCGGGTGGTCTAGATTTTCTTTCCATTAAAAAAAAACGGCAATAAGATGCCACTTCATGGAGTTACTTTAATTCGCTAACCTTTCTCCAAACTCCTACTTTTCTATTTTCTGTCAGCTAAAATTATTCAATGTCAATTCAGCATCCTTCTAATGCATATGACTTGAGGGTGATGGATACATCTGGGGATATTATGACTAAGAATCGCACTTGACTCGTGAATGGGATAAAAATAAAACGTACGTTACATATTTTTCTTGACTTTTATTGAATCATCGACTTTCGTACATTAGATTCAGCTGGATAGTTGATGACTTACCTAACAAAAGTGCCTATGGGGACAGATGATTATCACAATATATAGGTGTGGTATATCCGTCACGAAGGTCACTAGTATAGAAACGTGTTCATCAAATCAGAACCGTCGGTTTCGAGGTCATAATTAATTAAGCAATAACAGTGATTAAAATTAGAGATCCTTGTAATTTCAGTGTCCTCATAAATACCGATAGGCATAAAATCGTATATATCAAAGTCACTACTTACTGCCATTCGGTACTTGTGAGGCCATCAGGTGGTATCGATCGGGTGGTCCTCATAAATACCGATAGGCATAAAATCGTATATATCGAAGTCACTACTTACTGATATTCGGTACTTGTGAGGACATCGGGTGGTCTAGATTTTCTTTCCATTAAAAAAAAATGGTAATCAGATGCCACTTCATGGAGTTATTTGATCCCCCACTTTTCTCAAAACTTCTACTTTTCTACTTTCTGTCCGCAAAAGTTAATCAATGTTAATTCAGCATCCTTCTAATGCATATGACTTGAGGGCAATGGATACAACAGAGGATATTATGACTAATAATCGCACTTGACTAGTGAATGGGATAAAAATCATCGATTATCGTACATGAGATTTAGCTGGATAGTTGATGACTCACCTAATAAAAGTGCGTATGGGAACAGACGATTATCACAATATATAGGTGTGGTATATCCGTCACGAAGGTCACTAGTATAGAAACGTGTTCATCAGATCGGAACCGTCGGTTTCGAGGTCATAATTAATTAAGCAATAACAGTGGCTAAAATTAAAGATCCTCGTAATTTCAGTGTTCTCATAAATACCGTCAGGCATAAAAGCGTATATATCGAAGTCACTACCTACTGCTATTCGGTACTTGTGAGGACATCGGGTGGTCTAGATTTTGTTTCTATTAAAAAAAAATGGCAATAAGATGCCGCTTCATGGAGTTACTTTGATCCCCCACTTTTCTCAAAACTCCTCCTTTTCTATTTTCTGTCCGCCAAAATTATTTAATGTTAATTCAGCATCCTTCTAATGCCTATGACTTGAGGGCAATGGATACATCTGGGGATATTATGACTAATAATCGCACTTGACTAGTGAATGGAATAAAAATCATCGACTTTCGTACATGAGATTCAGCTGGATTGTTGATGACTCACCAAACAAAAGTTCGTTAGGGGGCAGACGATTATCACAATATATGTGTGTGGTATATCCGTCACGAAGATCACTAGTATAGACGAGTGTTCATCAAATAGAAAACGTCGGTTTCGAGGTCATAATTAATTAAGCAATAACAGTGGCTAAAATTAAAGATCCTTGTAATTTCAGTGTCCTCATAAATACTGATAGGCATAAAATCGTATATATCAAAGTCACTACTTACTGCCATTTAGTACTTGTGAGGACATCAGGTGGTATCGATCGGGTGGTCCTCATAAATACCGATAGGCATAAAATCGTATATATCGAAGTCACTACTTACTGCTATTCGGTACTTGTCAGGACATCGGGTGGTCTAGATTTTCTTTCAATTAAAAAAAAACGGCAATAAAATGACACTTCATGGAGTTACTTTAATTCGCTAACCTTTCTCCAAACTTCTACTTTTTCATTTTCTGTCAGTTAAAATTATTCAATGTTAATTCAGCATCCTTCTAATGCATATGACTTGAGGGCGATGGATACATCTGGGGATATTATGACTAAGAATCGCACTTGACTAGTGAATGGGATAAAAATGGAGCGTACGTTACATATTTTTCTTGACTTTTATTGAATCATCGACTTTCGTACATTAAATTCAGCTGGATAGTTAATGACTCACCCAACAAAAGTGCCTATGGGGACAGACGATTATCACAATATATGCGTGTAGTATATCCATCACGAAGGTCACCAGTATAGACACGTGTTCATCAAATATGAAACGTCGGTTTCGAGGTCATAACTCATTAAACACTAAAAGTGGCTAAAATTAGAAATCCTTGTAATGTCAGTGTCCTCATAAATACCGATAGGCATAAAATCGTTTATATCAAAGTCACTACTTACTGCTATTCAGTACTTGTGAGGACATCAGGTGGTATCGATCGGGTGGTCCTCATAAATACCGATAGGCATAAAATCGTATATATCGAAGTCACTACTTACTGCTATTCGGTACTTGTGAGGACATCGGGTGGTCTAGATTTTCTTTCCATTAAAAAAAAATGGCAATAAGATTTCGCTTCATGGAGTTACTTTGATCCCCCACTTTTCTCAAAGCTCCTACTTTTTTATTTTATGTCAGCTAAAATTATTTAATGTTACTTCAGCATCCTTCTAATGCATATGACTTGAGGGTGATGTATACATCTTGGGATATTATGACTAAGAATCGCACTTGACTCGTGAATGGGATAAAAATGGAGCGTACGTCACATATTTTTCTTGACTGTTATTGAATCATCGACTTTCGTACATTAGATTCAGCTGGATAGTTGATGACTCACCTAACAAAAGTGCCTATGGGAACAGACGATTATCACAATATATAGGTGTGGTATATCCGTCACGAAGGTCACTAGTATAGAAACGTGTTCATCAAATCGGAACCGTCGGTTTCGAGGTCATAATTAATTAAGCAATAACAGTGGCTAAAATGAAAGATCCTTGTAATTTCAGGGTCCTCATGAATATCGATAGGCATAAAATCGTATATATCAAAGTCACTACTTACTGCCATTCGGTATTTGTGAGGACATCAGGTGGTATCGATCGGGTGGTCCTCATAAATACGGATAGGCATAAAATCGTATATATCGAAGTCACTACTTACTGCCATTCGGTACTTGTGAGAACATCGGGTCGTCTAGATTTTCTTTCCATTAAAAAAAAACGGCAATAAGATGCCACTTCATGGAGTTACTTTAATTCGCTAACCTTTCTCCAAACTCCTACTTTTTTATTTTCTGTCAGCTAAAATTATTCAATGTCAATTCAGCATCCTTCTAATGCATATGACTTGAGGGCGATGGATACATCAAGGGATATTATGACTAAGAATCGCACTTGACTCGTGAATGAGATAAAAATGGAACGTACGTTACATATTTTTCTTGACTTTTATTGAATCATCGACTTTGGTACATTAGATTCAGCTGGATAGTTGATGACTCACCTAACAAAAGTGCCTATGGGGACAGACGATTATCACAATATATAGGTGTGGTATATCCGTCACGAAGGTCACTAGTTTAGACACGTGTTCATCAAATCAGAACCGTCGGTTTCGAGGTCATAATTAATTAAGCAATAACAGTGATTAAAATTAAAGATCCTTGTAATTTCAGTGTCCTCATAAACACCGATAGGCATAAAATCGTATATATCGAAGTCACTACTTACTGCTATTCGGAACTTGTGAGGACATCGGGTGGTCTAGATTTTCTTTCCATTAAAAAAAATTGCAATAAGATGCCACTTCATGGAATAACTTTGATCCCCCACTTTTCTCAAAACTCCTACTTTTCTATTTTCTGTCCGCAAAAATTATTTAATATTAATTCAGCATCCTTCTAATGCCTATGACTTGAGGGCAATGGATACATCTGGGGATATTATGACTAATAATCGCACTTGACTAGTGAATGGAATAAAAATCATCGACTTTCGTACATGAGATTCAGCTGGATTGTTGATGACTCACCAAACAAAAGTTCGTTAGGGGGCAGACGATTATCACAATATATGGGTGTGGTATAACCGGCACGAAGGTCACTAGTATAGACACGTGTTCATCAAATAGGAAACGTCGGTTTCGAGGTCATAATTAATTAAGCAATAACAGTGGCTAAAATTAAAGATCCTTGTAATTTCAGTGTCCTCATAAATATCGATAGGCATAAAATCGTATATATCAAAGTTACTACTTACTGCCATTCGGTATTTGTGAGGACATCAGGTGGTATCGATCGGGTAGTCCTCATAAATACGGATAGGCATAAAATCGTATATATCGCAGTCACTACTTACTGCTATTCGGTACTTGTGAGGACATCGGGTGGTCTAGATTTTCTTTCTATTAAAAAAAAACGGCAATAAGATGCCACTTCATGGAGTTACTTTAATTTGCTAACCTTTCTCCAAACTCCTACTTTTTTATTTTCTGTCAGCTAAAATTATTCAATGTCAATTCATCATCCTTCTAATGCATATGACTTGAGGGCGATGGATACATCTGGGGATATTATGACTAAGAATCGCACTTGACTCGTGAATGGGATAAAAATAAAACGTACGTTACATATTTTTCTTGACTTTTATTGAATCATCGACTTTCGTACATTAGATTCAGCTGGATAGTTGATGACTTGCCTAACAAAAGTGCCTATGGGGACAGACGATTATCACAATATATAGGTGTGGTATATCCGTCACGAAGGTCACTAGTTTAGACACGTGTTCATCAAATCGGAACCGTCGGTTTCGAGGTCATAATTAATTAAGCAATAACAGTGATTAAAATTAGAGATCCTTGTAATTTCAGTGTCCTCATAAATACCGATAGGCATAAAATCGTATATATCGAAGTCACTACTTACTGCTATTCGGTACTTGTGAGGACATCGGGTGGTCTAGATTTTGTTTCCATTAAAAAAAAAATGGCAATAAGATGCCGCTTCATGGAGTTACTTTGATCCCCCACTTTTCTCAAAACTCCTACTTTTCTATTTTCTGTCCGCCAAAATTATTTAATGTTAATTCAGCATCCTTCTAATGCCTATGACTTGAGGGCAATGGATACATCTGGGGATATTATGACTAACAATCGCACTTGACTAGTGAATGGGATAAAAATCATCGACTTTCGTACATGAGATTCCGCTGGATAGTTGATGACTCACCAAACAAAAGTTCGTTAGGGGGCAGACGATTATCACAATATATGGGTGTGGTATAACCGGCACGAAGGTCACTAGTATTGACACGTGTTCATCAAATAGGAAACGTCGGTTTCGAGGTCATAATTAATTAAGCAATAACAGTTGCTAAAATGAAAGATCCTTGTAATTTCAGTGTCCTCATAAATATCGATAGGCATAAAATCGTATATATCAAAGTCACTACTTACTGCCATTCGGTATTTGTGAGGACATCAGGTGGTATCGATCGGGTGGTCCTCATAAATACGGATAGGCATAAAATCGTATATATCGAAGTCACTACTTACTGCAATTCGGTACTTGTGAGGACATCGGGTGGTCTAGATTTTCTTTCTATTAAAAAAAAACGGCAATAAGATGCCACTTCATGGAGTTACTTTAATTCGCTAACCTTTCTCCAAACTCCTACTTTTTTATTTTCTGTCAGCTAAAATTATTCAATGTCAATTCAGCATCCTTCTAATGCATATGACTTGAGGGCGATGGATACATCTGGGGATATTCTGACTAAGAATCGCACTTGACTCGTGAATGAGATAAAAATGGAACGTACGTTACATATTTTTCTTGACTTTTATTGAATCATCGACTTTCGTACATTAGATTCAGCTGGATAGTTGATGACTCACCTAACAAAAGTGCCTATGGGGACAGACGATTATCACAATATATAGGTGTGGTATATCCGTCACGAAGGTCACTAGTTTAGACACGTGTTCATCAAATCAGAACCGTCGGTTTCGAGGTCATAATTAATTAAGCAATAACAGTGATTAAAATTAGAGATCCTTGTAATTTCAGTGTCCTCATAAATACCGATAGGCATAAAATCGTATATATCGAAGTCACTACTTACTGCTATTCGGAACTTGTGAGGACATCGGGTGGTCTAGATTTTCTTTCCATTAAAAAAAATTGCAATAAGATGCCACTCCATGGAATAACTTTGATCCCCCACTTTTCTCAAAACTCCTACTTTTCTATTTTCTGTCCGCAAAAATTATTTAATGTTAATTCAGCATCTTTCTAATGCATATGACTTGAGGGCAATGGATACATCAGAGGATACTATGACTAATAATCGCACTTGACTAGTGAATGGGATAAAAATCATCGACTTTCGCACATGAGATTCAGCTGGATAGTTGATGACTCACCTAATAAAAGTTCGTATGGGGACAGACGATTATCACGATATATGGGTGTGGTATATCCGTCACGGAGGCCACTAGTATAGACACCTGTTCATCAAATAGGAAACGTCGGTTTCAAGGTCATAATTAATTAAAGACTGAAAGTGGCTAAAATTAGAAATCCTTGTAATTTCAGTGTCCTCATAAATACCGATAGGCATAAAATCGTATATATCAAAGTCACTACTTACTGCCATTCGGTACTTGTGAGGCCATCAGGTGGTATCGATCGGGTGGTCCTCATAAATACCCATAGGCATAAAATCGTATATATAGAAGTCACTACTTACTGATATTCGGTATTTGTGAGGACATCAGGTGGTATCGATCGGGTGGTCCTCATAAATACGGATAGGCATAAAATTGTATATATCGAAGTCACTACTTACTGCTATTCGGTACGTGTGAGGACATCGGGTGGTCTAGATTTTCTTTCCATTAAAAAAAAACCACAATAAGATGCCACTTCATGAAGATACTTTGATTCGCTAACCTTTCTCCAAACTCCTACTTCTTTATTTTCTGTCAGCCAAAATTATTCAATGTTAATTCAGCATCCTTCTAGTGCATATGACTTGAGGGCGATGGATACATATGGGGATATTATAACTAATAATCGCACTTCACTAGTGAATGGGATAAAAATGGAGCGTACGTTACATATTTTTCTTGACTTTTATTGAATCATCGACTTTCGTACATTAGATTCAGCTGGATAATTGATGACTTACCTAACAAAAGTGCCTATGGGGACAGACGATTATCACAATATATAGGTGTGGTATATCCGTCACGAAGGTCACTAGTTTAGACACGTGTTCATCAAATCGGAACCGTCGGTTTCGAGGTCATAATTAATTAAGCAATAACAGTGATTAAAATTAGAGATCCTTGTAATTTCAGTGTCCTCATAAATACTGATAGGCATAAAATCGTATATATCGAAGTCACTACTTACTGCTATTCGGTACTTGTGAGGACATCGGGTGGTCTAGATTTTGTTTCCATTAAAAAAAAAATAGCAATAAGATGCCGCTTCATGGAGTTACTTTGATCCCCCACTTTTCTCAAAACTCCTACTTTTCTATTTTCTGTCCGCCAAAATTATTTAATGTTAATTCAGCATCCTTCTTATGCCTATGACTTGAGGGCAATGGATACATCTGGGGATATTATGACTAACAATCGCACTTGACTAGTGAATGGGATAAAAATCATCGACTTTCGTACATGAGATTCAGCTGGATAGTTGATGACTCACCAAACAAAAGTTCGTTAGGGGGCAGACGATTATCACAATATATGGGTGTGGTATAACCGGCACGAAGGTCACTAGTATTGACACGTGTTCATCAAATAGGAAACGTCGGTTTCGAGGTCATAATTAATTAAGCAATAACAGTTGCTAAAATGAAAGATCCTTGTAATTTCAGTGTCCTCATAAATATCGATAGGCATAAAATCGTATATATCAAAGTCACTACTTACTGCCATTCGGTATTTGTGAGGACATCAGGTGGTATCGATCGGGTGGTCCTCATAAATACGGATAGGCATAAAATCGTATATATCGAAGTCACTACTTACTGCCATTCGGTACTTGTGAGGACATCGGGTGGTTTAGATTTTTTTTCCATTAAAAAAAAAACGGCAATAAGATGCCACTTCATGGAGTTACTTTAATTCGCTAACCTTTCTCCAAACTCCTACTTTTTTATTTTCTGTCAGCTAAAATTATTCAATGTCAATTCAGCATCCTTCTAATGCATATGACTTGAGGGCGATGGATACATCTGGGGATATTATGACTAAGAATCGCACTTGACTCGTGAATGAGATAAAAATGGAACGTACGTTACATATTTTTCTTGACTTTTATTGAATCATCGACTTTCGTACATTAGATTCAGCTGGATAGTTGATGACTCACCTAACAAAAGTGCCTATGGGGACAGACGGTTATCACAATATATAGGTGTGGTATATCCGTCACGAAGGTCACTAGTTTAGACACGTGTTCATCAAATCAGAACCGTCGGTTTCGAGGTCATAATTAATTAAGCAATAACAGTGATTAAAATTAAAGATTCTTGTAATTTCAGTGTCCTCATAAATACCGATAGGCATAAAATCGTATATATCGAAGTCACTACTTACTGCTATTCGGAACTTGTGAGGACATCGGGTGGTCTAGATTTTCTTTCCATTAAAAAAAATTGCAATAAGATGCCACTTCATGGAATAACTTTGATCCCCCACTTTTCTCAAAACTCCTACTTTTCTATTTTCTGTCCGCAAAAATTATTTAATGTTAATTCAGCATCCTTCTAATGCATATGACTTGAGGGCAATGGATACATCAGAGGATACTATGACTAATAATCGCACTTGACTAGTGAATGGATAAAAATCATCGATTATCGTACATGAGATTTAGCTGGATAGTTGATGACTCACCTAATAAAAGTGCGTATGGGAACAGACGATTATCACAATATATAGGTGTGGTATATCCGTCACGAAGGTCACTAGTATAGAAACGTGTTCATCAAATCGGAACCGTCGGTTTCGAGGTCATAATTAATTAAGCAATAACAGTGGCTAAAATTAAAGATCCTCGTAATTTCAGTGTTCTCATAAATACCGTCAGGCATAAAAGCGTATATATCGAAGTCACTACCTACTGCTATTCGGTACTTGTGAGGACATCGGGTGGTCTAGATTTTGTTTCCATTAAAAAAAAATGGCAATAAGATGCCGCTTCATGGAGTTACTTTGATCCCCCACTTTTCTCAAAACTCCTCCTTTTCTATTTTCTGTCCGCCAAAATTATTTAATGTTAATTCAGCATCCTTCTAATGCCTATGACTTGAGGGCAATGGATACATCTGGGGATATTATGACTAATAATCGCACTTGACTAGTGAATGGAATAAAAATCATCGACTTTCGTACATGAGATTCAGCTGGATTGTTGATGACTCACCAAACAAAAGTTCGTTAGGGGGCAGACGATTATCACAATATATGGGTGTGGTATAACCGGCACGAAGGTCACTAGTATAGACACGTGTTCATCAAATAGGAAACGTCGGTTTCGAGGTCATAATTAATTAAGCAATAACAGTGGCTAAAATTAAAGATCCTTGTAATTTCAGTGTCCTCATAAATATCGATAAGCATAAAATCGTATATATCAAAGTCACTACTTACTGCCATTCGGTATTTGTGAGGACATCAGGTGGTATCGATCGGGTAGTCCTCATAAATACGGATAGGCATAAAATCGTATATATCGCAGTCACTACTTACTGCTATTCGGTACTTGTGAGGACATCGGGTGGTCTAGATTTTCTTTCTATTAAAAAAAAACGGCAATAAGATGCCACTTCATGGAGTTACTTTAATTTGCTAACCTTTCTCCAAACTCCTACTTTTTTATTTTCTGTCAGCTAAAATTATTCAATGTCAATTCATCATCCTTCTAATGCATATGACTTGAGGGCGATGGATACATCTGGGGATATTATGACTAAGAATCGCACTTGACTCGTGAATGGGATAAAAATAAAACGTACGTTACATATTTTTCTTGACTTTTATTGAATCATCGACTTTCGTACATTAGATTCAGCTGGATAGTTGATGACTTACCTAACAAAAGTGCCTATGGGGACAGACGATTATCACAATATATAGGTGTGGTATATCCGTCACGAAGGTCACTAGTTTAGACACGTGTTCATCAAATCGGAACCGTCGGTTTCGAGGTCATAATTAATTAAGCAATAACAGTGATTAAAATTAGAGATCCTTGTAATTTCAGTGTCCTCATAAATACCGATAGGCATAAAATCGTATATATCGAAGTCACTACTTACTGCTATTCGGTACTTGTGAGGACATCGGGTGGTCTAGATTTTGTTTCCATTAAAAAAAAAATGGCAATAAGATGCCGCTTCATGGAGTTACTTTGATCCCCCACTTTTCTCAAAACTCCTACTTTTCTATTTTCTGTCCGCCAAAATTATTTAATGTTAATTCAGCATCCTTCTAATGCCTATGACTTGAGGGCAATGGATACATCTGGGGATATTATGACTAACAATCGCACTTGACTAGTGAATGGGATAAAAATCATCGACTTTCGTACATGAGATTCCGCTGGATAGTTGATGACTCACCAAACAAAAGTTCGTTAGGGGGCAGACGATTATCACAATATATGGGTGTGGTATAACCGGCACGAAGGTCACTAGTATTGACACGTGTTCATCAAATAGGAAACGTCGGTTTCGAGGTCATAATTAATTAAGCAATAACAGTTGCTAAAATGAAAGATCCTTGTAATTTCAGTGTCCTCATAAATATCGATAGGCATAAAATCGTATATATCAAAGTCACTACTTACTGCCATTCGGTATTTGTGAGGACATCAGGTGGTATCGATCGGGTGGTCCTCATAAATACGGATAGGCATAAAATCGTATATATCGAAGTCACTACTTACTGCCATTCGGTACTTGTGAGGACATCGGGTGGTCTAGATTTTCTTTCCATTAAAAAAAAACGGCAATAAGATGCCACTTCATGGAGTTACTTTAATTCGCTAACCTTTCTCCAAACTCCTACTTTTTTATTTTCTGTCAGCTAAAATTATTCAATGTCAATTCAGCATCCTTCTAATGCATATGACTTCAGGGCGATGGATACATCTGGGGATATTCTGACTAAGAATCGCACTTGACTCGTGAATGAGATAAAAATGGAACGTACGTTACATATTTTTCTTGACTTTTATTGAATCATCGACTTTCGTACATTAGATTCAGCTGGATAGTTGATGACTCACCTAACAAAAGTGCCTATGGGGACAGACGATTATCACAATATATAGGTGTGGTATATCCGTCACGAAGGTCACTAGTTTAGACACGTGTTCATCAAATCAGAACCGTCGGTTTCGAGGTCATAATTAATTAAGCAATAACAGTGATTAAAATTAGAGATCCTTGTAATTTCAGTGTCCTCATAAATACCGATAGGCATAAAATCGTATATATCGAAGTCACTACTTACTGCTATTCGGAACTTGTGAGGACATCGGGTGGTCTAGATTTTCTTTCCATTAAAAAAAATTGCAATAAGATGCCACTCCATGGAATAACTTTGATCCCCCACTTTTCTCAAAACTCCTACTTTTCTATTTTCTGTCCGCAAAAATTATTGAATGTTAATTCAGCATCCTTCTAATGCATATGACTTGAGGGCAATGGATACATCAGAGGATACTATGACTAATAATCGCACTTGACTAGTGAATGGGATAAAAATCATCGACTTTCGCACATGAGATTCAGCTGGATAGTTGATGACTCACCTAATAAACGTTCGTATGGGGACAGACGATTATCACGATATATGGGTGTGGTATATCCGTCACGGAGGCCACTAGTATAGACACCTGTTCATCAAATAGGAAACGTCGGTTTCAAGGTCATAATTAATTAAAGACTGAAAGTGGCTAAAATTAGAAATCCTTGTAATTTCAGTGTCCTCATAAATACCGATAGGCATAAAATCGTATATATCAAAGTCACTACTTACTGCCATTCGGTACTTGTGAGGCCATCAGGTGGTATCGATCGGGTGGTCCTCATAAATACCCATAGGCATAAAATCGTATATATCGAAGTCACTACTTACTGCTATTCGGTACGTGTGAGGACATCGGGTGGTCTAGATTTTCTTTCCATTAAAAAAAAACCACAATAAGATGCCACTTCATGAAGATACTTTGATTCGCTAACCTTTCTCCAAACTCCTACTTCTTTATTTTCTGTCAGCCAAAATTATTCAATGTTAATTCAGCATCCTTCTAGTGCATATGACTTGAGGGCGATGGATACATATGGGGATATTATAACCAATAATCGCACTTCACTAGTGAATGGGATAAAAATGGAGCGTACGTTACATATTTTTCTTGACTTTTATTGAATCATCGACTTTCGTACATTAGATTCAGCTGGATAATTGATGACTTACCTAACAAAAGTGCCTATGGGGACAGACGATTATCACAATATATAGGTGTGGTATATCCGTCACGAAGGTCACTAGTTTAGACACGTGTTCATCAAATCGGAACCGTCGGTTTCGAGGTCATAATTAATTAAGCAATAACAGTGATTAAAATTAGAGATCCTTGTAATTTCAGTGTCCTCATAAATACTGATAGGCATAAAATCGTATATATCGAAGTCACTACTTACTGCTATTCGGTACTTGTGAGGACATCGGGTGGTCTAGATTTTGTTTCCATTAAAAAAAAAATGGCAATAAGATGCCGCTTCATGGAGTTACTTTGATCCCCCACTTTTCTCAAAACTCCTACTTTTCTATTTTCTGTCCGCCAAAATTATTTAATGTTAATTCAGCATCCTTCTTATGCCTATGACTTGAGGGCAATGGATACATCTGGGGATATTATGACTAACAATCGCACTTGACTAGTGAATGGGATAAAAATCATCGACTTTCGTACATGAGATTCAGCTGGATAGTTGATGACTCACCAAACAAAAGTTCGTTAGGGGGCAGACGATTATCACAATATATGGGTGTGGTATAACCGGCACGAAGGTCACTAGTATTGACACGTGTTCATCAAATAGGAAACGTCGGTTTCGAGGTCATAATTAATTAAGCAATAACAGTTGCTAAAATGAAAGATCCTTGTAATTTCAGTGTCCTCATAAATATCGATAGGCATAAAATCGTATATATCAAAGTCACTACTTACTGCCATTCGGTATTTGTGAGGACATCAGGTGGTATCGATCGGGTGGTCCTCATAAATACGGATAGGCATAAAATCGTATATATCGAAGTCACTACTTACTGCCATTCGGTACTTGTGAGGACATCGGGTGGTTTAGATTTTCTTTCCATTAAAAAAAAAACGGCAATAAGATGCCACTTCATGGAGTTACTTTAATTCGCTAACCTTTCTCCAAACTCCTACTTTTTTATTTTCTGTCAGCTAAAATTATTCAATGTCAATTCAGCATCCTTCTAATGCCTATGACTTGAGGGCGATGGATACATCTGGGGATATTATGACTAAGAATCGCACTTGACTCGTGAATGGGATAAAAATAAAACGTACGTTACAAATTTTTCTTGACTTTTATTGAATCATCGACTTTCGTACATTAGATTCAGCTGGATAGTTGATGACTTACCTAACAAAAGTGCCTATGGGGACAGACGATTATCACAATATATAGGTGTGGTATATCCGTCACGAAGGTCACTAGTTTAGACACGTGTTCATCAAATCGGAACCGTCGGTTTCGAGGTCATAATTAATTAAGCAATAACAGTGATTAAAATTAGAGATCCTTGTAATTTCAGTGTCCTCATAAATACCGATAGGCATAAAATCGTATATATCGAAGTCACTACTTACTGCTATTCGGTACTTGTGAGGACATCGGGTGGTCTAGATTTTCTTTCCATTAAAAAAAATTGCAATAAGATGCTACTCCATGGAATAACTTTGATCCCCCACTTTTCTCAAAACTCCTACTTTTCTATTTTCTGTCCGCAAAAATTATTTAATGTTAATTCAACATCCTTCTAATGCATATGACTTGAGGGCAATGGATACATCAGAGGATACTATGACTAATAATCGCACTTGACTAGTGAATGGGATAAAAATCATCGACTTTCGTACGTGAGATTCAGCTGGATAGTTGATGACTCACCTAATAAAAGTTCGTATGGGGACAGACGATTATCACGATATATGGGTGTGGTATATCCGTCACGGAGGCCACTAGTATAGACACCTGTTCATCAAATAGGAAACGTCGGTTTCAAGGTCATAATTAATTAAAGACTGAAAGTGGCTAAAATTAGAAATCCTTGTAATTTCAGTGTCCTCATAAATACCGATAGGCATAAAATCGTATATATCAAAGTCACTACTTACTGCCATTCGGTACTTGTGAGGCCATCAGGTGGTATCGATCGGGTGGTCCTCATAAATACCGATAGGCATAAAATCGTATATATCGAAGTCACTACTTACTGATATTCGGTATTTGTGAGGACATCAGGTGGTATCGATCGGGTGGTCCTCATAAATACGGAAAGGCATAAAATTGTATATATCGAAGTCACTACTTACTGCTATTCGGCACGTGTGAGGACATCGGGTGGTCTAGATTTTCTTTCCATTAAAAAAAAACCGCAATAAGATGCCACTTCATGGACATACTTTGATTCGCTAACCGTTCTCCAAACTCCTACTTCTTTATTTTCTGTCAGCCAAAATTATTCAATGTTAATTCAGCATCCTTCTAGTGCATATGACTTGAGGGCGATGGATACATATGGGGATATTATAACTAATAATCGCACTTCACTAGTGAATGGGATAAAAATGGAGCGTACGTTACATATTTTTCTTGACTTTTATTGAATCATCGACTTTCGTACATGAGATTCAGCTGGATAGTTGATGACCCACCCAACAAAAGTGCGTATGGGGACAGACGATTATCACAATATATGTGTGTGGTATATCCGTCACGAAGATCACTAGTATAGACGAGTGTTCATCAAATAGAAAACGTCGGTTTCGAGGTCATAATTAATTAAGCAATAACAGTGGCTAAAATTAAAGATTCTTGTAATTTCAGTGTCCTCATAAATACTGATAGGCATAAAATCGTATATATCAAAGTCACTACTTACTGCCATTTGGTACTTGTGAGGATATCAGGTGGTATCGATCGGGTGGTCCTCATAAATACCGATAGGCATAAAATCGTATATATCGAAGTCACTACTTACTGCTATTCGGTACTTGTCAGGACATTGAGTGGTCAAGATTTTCTTTCAATTAAAAAAAAACGGCAATAAAATGCCACTTCATGGAGTTACTTTAATTCGCTAACCTTTCTCCAAACTCCTACTTTTTTATTTTCTGTCAGTTAAAATTATTCAATGTTAATTCAGCATCCTTCTAATGCATATGACTTGAGGGCGATGGATACATCTGGGGATATTATGACTAAGAATCGCACTTGACTAGTGAATGGGATAAAAATGGAGCGTACGTTACATATTTTTCTTGACTTTTATTGAATCATCGACTTTCGTACATTAAATTCAGCTGGATAGTTGATGACTCACCCAACAAAAGTGCCTATGAGGACAGACGATTATCACAATATATGCGTGTAGTATATCCATCACGAAGGTCACTCGTATAGACACGTGTTCATCAAATATGAAACGTCGGTTTCGAGGTCATAACTCATTAAACACTAAAAGTGGCTAAAATTAGAAATCCTTGTAATGTCAGTGTCCTCATAAATACCGATAGGCATAAAATCGTTTATATCAAAGTCACTACTTCTTGCTATTCAGTACTTGTGAGGACATCAGGTGGTATCGATCGGGTGGTCCTCGGAAATACCGATAGGCATAAAATCGTATATATCGAAGTCACTACTTACTGCTATTCGGTACTTGTGAGGACATCGGGTGGTCTAGATTTTCTTTCCATTAAAAAAAAATGGCAATAAGATTTCGCTTCATGGAGTTACTTTGATCCCCCACTTTTCTCAAAGCTCCTACTTTTTTATTTTCTGTCAGCTAAAATTATTTAATGTTAATTCAGCATCCTTCTAATGCATATGACTTGAGGGCGATGTATACATCTTGGGATATTATGACTAAGAATCGCACTTGACTCGTGAATGGGATAAAAATGGAGCGTACGTCACATATTTTTCTTGACTGTTATTGAATCATCGACTTTCGTACATTAGATTCAGCTGGATAGTTGATGACTCACCTAACAAAAGTGCCTATGGGGACAGACGATTATCACAATATATATGTGTGGTATATCCGTCACGAAGGTCACTAGTATAGACACGTGTTCATCAAATCAGAACCGTCGGTTTCGAGGTCATAATGAATTAAGCAATAACACTGATTAAAATTAGAGATCCTTGTAATTTCAGTGTCCTCATAAATACCGATAGGCATAAAATCGTATATATCAAAGTCACTACTTACTGCCATTCGGTACTTGTGAGGACATCAGGTGGTATCGATCGGGTGGTCCTCCTAAATACCGATAGGCATAAAAGCCTATATATCGAAGTCACTACTTACTGCTATTCGGTACTTGTGAGGACATCGGGTGGTCTAGATTTTCTTTCCATTAAAAAAAAACGGCAATAAGATGCCACTTCATGGAGTTACTTTGATTCGCTAACCTTTCTCCAAACTCCTACTTTTTTATTGTCTGTCAGCCAAAATTATTCAATGTTAATTCAGCATCCTTCTAATGCATATGACTTGAGGGCAATGGATACATCTGGGGATATTGAGACTAATAATCGCACTTGACTAGTGAATGGGATGAAAATGGAGCGTACTTTACATATTTTTCTTGACTTTTATTGAGTCATCGACTTTCGTACATGAGATTCAGCTGGATAGTTGATGACTCACCTAACAAAAGTGCGTATGGGGACAGACGATTATCACAATATATGTGTGTGGTATATCCGTCACGAAGATCACTAGTATAGACACGTGTTTATCAATTAGAAAACGTCGGTTTCGAGGTCATAATTAATTAAGCAATAACAGTGGCTAAAATTTAAGATCCTTGTAATTTCAGTGTCCTCATACGTACCGATAGGCGTAAAATCGTATATATCAAAGTCACTACTTACTGCTATTCAGTACTTGTGAGGACATCAGGTGGTATCGATCGGGTGGTCCTCCTAAATACCGATAGGCATAAAAGCGTATATATCGAAGTCACTACTTACTGCCATTCGGTACTTGTGAGGACATCGGGTGGTCTAGATTTTCTTTCCATTAAAAAAAAATGGCAATAAGATGCCACTTCATGGAGTTACTTTGATTCGCTAACCTTTCTCCAAACTCCTACTTTTTTATTGTCTGTCAGCCAAAATTATTCAATGTTAATTCAGCATCCTTCTAATGCATATGACTTGAGGGCAATGGATACATCTGGGGATATTGAGACTAATAATCGCACTTGACTAGTGAATGGGATGAAAATGGAGCGTACTTTACATATTTTTCTTGACTTTTATTGAGTCATCGACTTTCGTACATGAGATTCAGCTGGATAGTTGATGACTCACCTAACAAAAGTGCGTATGGGGACAGACGATTATCACAATATATGTGTGTGGTATATCCGTCACGAAGATCACTAGTATAGACACGTGTTTATCAATTAGAAAACGTCGGTTTCGAGGTCATAATTAATTAAGCAATAACAGTGGCTAAAATTTAAGATCCTTGTAATTTCAGTGTCCTCATAAGTACCGATAGGCGTAAAATCGTATATATCAAAGTCACTACTTACTGCTATTCAGTACTTGTGAGGACATCAGGTGGTATCGATCGGGTGGTCCTCCTAAATACCGATAGGCATAAAAGCGTATATATCGAAGTCACTACTTACTGCCATTCGGTACTTGTGAGGACATCGGGTGGTCTAGATTTTCTTTCCATTAAAAAAAAATGGCAATAAGATGCCGCTGCATGGAGTTACTTTGATCCTCCACTTTTCTCAAAACTCCTACTTTTCTATTTTCTGTCCGCCAAAATTATTTAATGTTAATTCAGCATCCTTCTTATGCATAAGACTTGAGAGCAATGGATACATCTGGGGATATTATGACTAATAATCGCACTTGACTAGTGAATGGGATAAAAATCATCGACTTTCGTACATGAGATTCAGCTGGATAGTTGATGACTCACCTAATAAAAGTGCGTATGGAGACAGACGATTATCACAATATATGGGTGTGGTATATTCGTCACGAAGGTCACTAGTATAGACACGTATTCATCAAAAAGGAAACGTCGGTTTCAAGGTCATAATTAATTAAACACTAAAAGTGGCTAAAATTAGAAATCCTTGTCATTTCAGTGTCCTCATAAATACCGATAGGCATAAAATCGTATATATCAAAGTCACTACTTACTGCCATTCGGTACTTGTGAGGCCATCAGGTAATATCGATCGGGGGGTCCTCATAAATACCGATAGGCCTAAAATCGTATATATCGAAGTCACTACTTACTGCTATTCGGTTATTGTGAGGACATCCGGTGGTCTAGACTTTCTTTTCATTAAAAAAAAATAGTAATAAGATGCCACTTCATGGAGTTACTTTGATCCCCCACTTTTCTCAAAACTCCTACTTTTCTATTTTCTGTCCGCAAAAATTATTCAATGTTAATTCAGCATCCTTCTTATGCATAAGACTTGAGGGCAATGGATACATCTGGGGATATTATGACTAATAATCGCACTTGACTAGTGAATGGGATAAAAATCATCGACTTTCGTACATGAGATTCAGCTGGATAGTTGATGACTCACCTAATAAAAGTGCGTATGGGGACAGACCATTATCACAATATATGGGTGTGGTATATCCGTCACGAAGGTCACTAGTATAGACACGTGTTCATCAAATCGGAACCGTCGGTTTCGAGGTCATAATTAATTAAACACTAAAAGTGGCTAAAATTAGAAATCCTTGTCATTTCAGTGTCCTCATAAATACCGATACGCATAAAATCGTATATATCAAAGTCACTACTTACTGCCATTCGGTACTTGTGAGGCCATCAGGTAATATCGATCGGGGGGTCCTCATAAATACCGATAGGCCTAAAATCGTATATATCGAAGTCACTACTTACTGCTATTCGGTTTTTGTGAGGACATCCGGTGGTCTAGATTTTCTTTCCATTAAAAAAAAATAGTAATAAGATGCCACTTCATGGAGTTATTTGATCCCCCACTTTTCTCAAAACTCCTACTTTTCTATTTTCTGTCCGCAAAAATTATTCAATGTTAATTCAGCATCCTTCTAATGCATATGATCTGAGGGCAATGGATACATCTGGGGATATTATGACTAATAATCGCACTTGACTAGTGAATGGGATAAAAATCATCGACTTTCGTACATGAGATTCAGCTGGATAGTTGATGACTCACCTAATAAAAGTGCGTATGGGGCCAGACGATTATCCCAATATATGGGTGTGGTATATCCGTCACGAAGGTCACTAGTATAGACACGTGTTCATCAAATCGGAACCGTCGGTTTCGAGGTCATAATTAATTAAGCAATAACAGTGGCTAAACCTAGAGATACTTGTAATTTCAGTGTCCTCATAAATACCGATAGGCATAAAATCGTATATATCAAAGTCACTACTTACTGCCATTCGGTACTTGTGAGGACATCAGGTGGTAACGATCGGGTGGTCCTCATAAATACCGATAGGCATAAAATTGTATATATCGAAGTCCCTACTTACTGCTATTCGGTACTTGTGAGGACATCGGGTGGTCTAGATTTTCTATCCATTAAAAAAAAACGGCGATAAGATGCCACTTCATGGAGTTACTTTGATTCGCTAACCTTTCTCCAAACTCCTACTTTTTTATTGTCTGTCAGCCAAAATTATTCAATGTTTATTCAGCATCCTTCTAATGCATATGACTTGAGGGCAATGGATACATCTGGGGATATTATGACTAATAATCGCACTTGACTAGTGAATGGGATGAAAATGGAGCGTACTTTACATATTTTTCTTGACTTTTATTGAGTCATCGACTTTCGTACATGAGATTCAGCTCGATAGTTGATGACTCACCTAACAAAAGTGCGTATGGGGACAGACGATTATCACAATATATGTGTGTGGTATATCCGTCACGAAGATCACTAGTATAGACACGTGTTCATCAATTAGAAAACGTCGGTTTCGAGGTCATAATTAATTAAACACTAAAAGTGGCTAAAATTAGAAATCCTTGTCATTTCAGTGTCCTCATAAATACCGATAGGCATAAAATCGTATATATCAAAGTCACTACTTACTGCCATTCGGTACTTGTGAGGCCATCAGGTAATATCGATCAAGGGGTCCTCATAAATACCGATAGGCCTAAAATCGTATATATCGAAGTCACTACTTACTGCTATTCGGTTTTTGTGAGGACATCCGGTGGTCTAGATTTTCTTCCCATTAAAAAAAAATAGTAATAAGATGCCACTTCATGGAGTTACTTTGATCCCCCACTTTTCTCAAAACTCCTACTTTTCTATTTTCTGTCCGCAAAAATTATTCAATGTTAATTCAGCATCCTTCTTATGCATAAGACTTGAGGGCAATGGATACATCTGGGGATATTATGACTAATAATCGCACTTGACTAGTGAATGGGATAAAAATCATCGACTTTCGTACATGAGATTCAGCTGGATAGTTGATGACTCACCTAGTAAAAGTGCGTATGGGGACAGACGATTATCACAATATATGGGTGTGGTATATCCGTCACGAAGGTCACTAGTATAGACACGTGTTCATCAAATCGGAACCGTCGGTTTCGAGGTCATAATTAATTAAGCAATAACAGTGGCTAAAATTAGAGATACTTGTAATTTCAGTGTCCTCATAAATACCGATAGGCATAAAATCGTATATATCAAAGTCACTACTTACTGCCATTCGGTACTTGTAAGGACATCAGGTGGTATCGATCGGGTGGTCCTCATAAATACCGATAGGCATAAAATTGTATATATCGAAGTAACTACTTACTGCTATTCGGTACTTGTGAGGACATCGGGTGGTCTAGATTTTCTTTCCATTAAAAAAAAACGGCAATGAAATGCCACTTCATGGAGTTACTTTTATTCGCTAACCTTTCTCCAAACTCCTACTTTTTTATTGTCTGTCAGCCAAAATTATTCAATGTTAATTCAGCATCCTTCTAATGCATATGACTTGAGGGCAATGGATACATCTGGGGATATTATGACTAATAATCGCACTTGACTAGTGAATGGGATGAAAATGGAGCGTACTTTACATATTTTTCTTGACTTTTATTGAGTCATCGACTTTCGTACATGAGATTCAGCTCGATAGTTGATGACTCACCTAACAAAAGTGCGTATGGGGACAGACGATTATCACAATATATGTGTGTGGTATATCCGTCACGAAGATCACTAGTATAGACACGTGTTCATCAATTAGAAAACGTCGGTTTCGAGGTCATAATTAATTAAACACTAAAAGTGGCTAAAATTAGAAATCCTTGTCATTTCAGTGTCCTCATAAATACCGATAGGCATAAAATCGTATATATCAAAGTCACTACTTACTGCCATTCGGTACTTGTGAGGCCATCAGGTAATATCGATCGAGGGGTCCTCATAAATACCGATAGGCCTAAAATCGTATATATCGAAGTCACTACTTACTGCTATTCGGTTTTTGTGAGGACATCCGGTGGTCTAGATTTTCTTTCCATTAAAAAAAAATAGTAATAAGATGCCACTTCATGGAGTTACTTTGATCCCCCACTTTTCTCAAAACTCCTACTTTTCTATTTTCTGTCCGCAAAAATTATTCAATGTTAATTCAGCATCCTTCTTATGCATAAGACTTGAGGGCAATGGATACATCTGGGGATATTATGACTAATAATCGCACTTGACTAGTGAATGGGATAAAAATCATCGACTTTCGTACATGAGATTCAGCTGGATAGTTGATGACTCACCTAGTAAAAGTGCGTATGGGGACAGACGATTATCACAATATATGGGTGTGGTATATCCGTCACGAAGGTCACTAGTATAGACACGTGTTCATCAAATCGGAACCGTCGGTTTCGAGGTCATAATTAATTAAGCAATAACAGTGGCTAAAATTAGAGATACTTGTAATTTCAGTGTCCTCATAAATACCGATAGGCATAAAATCGTATATATCAAAGTCACTACTTACTGCCATTCGGTACTTGTAAGGACATCAGGTGGTATCGATCGGGTGGTCCTCATAAATACCGATAGGCATAAAATTGTATATATCGAAGTAACTACTTACTGCTATTCGGTACTTGTGAGGACATCGGGTGGTCTAGATTTTCTTTCCATTAAAAAAAAACGGCAATGAAATGCCACTTCATGGAGTTACTTTAATTCGCTAACCTTTCTCCAAACTCCTACTTTTTTATTGTCTGTCAGCCAAAATTATTCAATGTTAATTCAGCATCCTTCTAATGCATATGACTTGAGGGCAATGGATACATCTGGGGATATTATGACTAATAATCGCACTTGACTAGTGAATGGGATGAAAATGGAGCGTACTTTACATATTTTTCTTGACTTTTATTGAGTCATCGACTTTCGTACATGAGATTCAGCTCGATAGTTGATGACTCACCTAACAAAAGTGCGTATGGGGACAGACGATTATCACAATATATGTGTGTGGTATATCCGTCACGAAGATCACTAGTATAGACACGTGTTCATCAATTAGAAAACGTCGGTTTCGAGGTCATAATTAATTAAACACTAAAAGTGGCTAAAATTAGAAATCCTTGTCATTTCAGTGTCCTCATAAATACCGATAGGCATAAAATCGTATATATCAAAGTCACTACTTACTGCCATTCGGTACTTGTGAGGCCATCAGGTAATATCGATCGAGGGGTCCTCATAAATACCGATAGGCCTAAAATCGTATATATCGAAGTCACTACTTACTGCTATTCGGTTTTTGTGAGGACATCCGGTGGTCTAGATTTTCTTTCCATTAAAAAAAAATAGTAATAAGATGCCACTTCATGGAGTTACTTTGATCCCCCACTTTTCTCAAAACTCCTACTTTTCTATTTTCTGTCCGCAAAAATTATTCAATGTTAATTCAGCATCCTTCTTATGCATAAGACTTGAGGGCAATGGATACATCTGGGGATATTATGACTAATAATCGCACTTGACTAGTGAATGGGATAAAAATCATCGACTTTCGTACATGAGATTCAGCTGGATAGTTGATGACTCACCTAGTAAAAGTGCGTATGGGGACAGACGATTATCACAATATATGGGTGTGGTATATCCGTCACGAAGGTCACTAGTATAGACACGTGTTCATCAAATCGGAACCGTCGGTTTCGAGGTCATAATTAATTAAGCAATAACAGTGGCTAAAATTAGAGATACTTGTAATTTCAGTGTCCTCATAAATACCGATAGGCATAAAATCGTATATATCAAAGTCACTACTTACTGCCATTCGGTACTTGTAAGGACATCAGGTGGTATCGATCGGGTGGTCCTCATAAATACCGATAGGCATAAAATTGTATATATCGAAGTAACTACTTACTGCTATTCGGTACTTGTGAGGACATCGGGTGGTCTAGATTTTCTTTCCATTAAAAAAAAACGGCAATGAGATGCCACTTCATGGAGTTACTTTAATTCGCTAACCTTTCTCCAAACTCCTACTTTTTTATTGTCTGTCAGCCAAAATTATTCAATGTTAATTCAGCATTCTTCTAATGCATATGACTTGAAGGCAATGGATACATCTGGGGATATTATGACTAATAATCGCACTTGACTAGTGAATGGGATGAAAATGGAGCGTACTTTACATATTTTTCTTGACTTTTATTGAGTCATCGACTTTCGTACATGAGATTAAGCTGGATAGTTGATGACTCACCTAACAAAAGTGCGTATGGGGACAGACGATTATCACAATATATGTGTGTGGTATATCCGTCACGAAGGTCACTAGTTTAGACACGTGTCCATCAAATCAGAACCGTCGGTTTCGAGGTCATAATTAATTAAGCAATAACAGTGATTAAAATTAGAGATCCTTGTAATTTCAGTGTCCTCATAAATACCGATAGGCATAAAATCGTATATATCAAAGTCACTACTTACTGCCATTCGGTACTTGTGAGGACATCAGGTGGTATCGATCGGGTGGTCCTCCTAAATACCGATAGGCATAAAAGCGTATATATCGAAGTCACTACTTACTGCCATTCGGTACTTGTGAGGACAACGGGTGGTCTAGATTTTCTTTCCATTAAAAAAAAATGGCAATAAGATGCCGCTGCATGGAGTTACTTTGATCCCCCACTTTTCTCAAAACTCCTACTTTTCTATTTTCTGTCCGCCAAAATTATTCAATGTTAGATCAGCATCCTTCTTATGCATAAGACTTGAGGGCAATGGATACATCTGGGGATATTATGACTAATAATCGCACTTGACTAGTGAATGGGATAAAAATCATCGACTTTCGTACATGAGATTCAGCTGGATAGTTGATGACTCACCTAATAAAAGTGCGTATGGAGACAGACGATTATCACAATATATGGGTGTGGTATATCCGTCACGAAGGTCACTAGTATAGACACGTATTCATCAAAAAGGAAACGTCGGTTTCGAGGTCATAATTAATTAAACACTAAAAGTGGCTAAAATTAGAAATCCTTGTCATTTCAGTGTCCTCATAAATACCGATAGGCATAAAATCGTATATATCAAAGTCACTACTTACTGCCATTCGGTACTTGTGAGGCCATCAGGTAATATCGATCGGGGGGTCCTCATGAATACCGATAGGCCTAAAATCGTATATATCGAAGTCACTACTTACTGCTATTCGGTTTTTGTGAGGACATCCGGTGGTCTAGATTTTCTTTCCATTAAAAAAAAACAGTAATAAGATGCCACTTCATGGAGTTACTTTGATCCCCCACTTTTCTTAAAACTCCTACTTTTCTATTTTCTGTCCGCAAAAATTATTCAATGTTAATTCAGCATCCTTCTTATGCATAAGACTTGAGGGCAATGGATACATCTGGGGATATTATGACTAATAATCGCACTTGACTAGTGAATGGGATAAAAATCATCGACTTTCGTACATGAGATTCAGCTGAATAGTTGATGACTCACCTAATAAAAGTGCGTATGGGGACAGACGATTATCACAATATATGGGTGTGGTATATCCGTCACGAAGGTCACTAGTATAGACACGTGTTCATCAAATCGGAACCGTCGGTTTCGAGGTCATAATCAATTAAGCAATAACAGTGGCTAAAATTAGAGATACTTGTAATTTCAGTGTCCTCATAAATACCGATAGGCATAAAATGGTATATATCAAAGTCACTACTTACTGCCATTCGGTACTTGTGAGGACATCAGGTGGTATCGATCGGGTGGTCCTCATAAATACCGATAGGCATAAAATTGTATATATCGAAGTCACCACTTACTGCTATTCGGTACTTGTGAGGACATCGGGTGGTCTAGATTTTCTTTCCATTAAAAAAAAACGGCAATAAGATGCCACTTCATGGAGTTACTTTGATTCGCTAACTTTTCTCCAAACTCCTACTTTTTTATTGTCTGTCAGGTAAAATTATTCAATGTTTATTCAGCATCCTTCTAATGCATATGACTTGAGGGCAATGGATACATGTGGGGATATTATGACTAATAATCGCACTTGACTAGTGAATGGGATGAAAATGGAGCGTTCTTTACATATTTTTCTTGACTTTTATTGAGTCATCGACTTTCGTACATGAGATTCAGCTGGATAGTTGATGACTCACCTAACAAAAGTGCGTATGGGGACAGAGGATTATCACAATATATGTGTGTGGTATATCCGTCACGAAGATCACTAGTATAGACACGTGTTCATCGATTAGAAAACGTCGGTTTCGAGGTCATAATTAATTAAGCAATAACAGTGGCTAAAATTAAAGATCCTTGTAATTTCAGTGTCCTCATAAATACCGATAGGCATAAAATCGTATATATCAAAGTCACTACTTACTGCTATTCAGTACTTGTGAGGACATCAGGTGGTATCGATCAGGTGGTCCTCATAAATACCGATAGGCATAAAATCGTATATATCGAAGTCACTACTTACTGCTATTCTGTACTTGTGAGGACATCGGATGGTCTAGATTTTCTTTCCATTAAAAAAAAACGGCAATAAGATGCCACTTCATGGAGTTACTTTAATTCGCTAACCTTTCTCCAAACTTCTACTTTTTTATTTTCTCTCAGCTAAAATTATTCAATGTTAATTCAGCATCCTTCTAATGCATATGACTTGAGGGCGATGGATACATCTGGGGATATTATGACTAAGAATCGCACTTGACTCTTCAATGGGATAAAAGTGGAGCGTACGTTACATATTTTTCTTGACTTTTATTGAATCATCGACTTTCGTACATTAGATTCAGCGGGATAGTTGATGACTCACCTAACAAAAGTGCCTATGGGGACAGACGATTATCACAATATATAGGTGTGGTATATCCGTCACGGAGGTCACTAGTTTAGATACGTGTTCATCAAATCAGAACCGTCGGTTTCGAGGTCATAATTAATTAAGCAATAACAGTGATTAAAATTAGAGATCCTTGTAATTTCAGTGTCCTCATAAATACCGATAGGCATAAAATCGTATATATCGAAGTCACTACTTACTGCTATTCGGTACTTGTGAGGACATCGGGTGGTCTAGATTTTGTTTCCATTAAAAAAAAAATGGCAATAAGATGCCGCTTCATGGAGTTACTTTGATCCCCCACTTTTCTCAAAACTCCTACTTTTCTATTTTCTGTCCGCCAAAATTATTTAATGTTAATTCAGCATCCTTCTAATGCCTATGACTTGAGGGCAATGGATACATCTGGGGATATTATGACTAACAATCGCACTTGACTAGTGAATGGGATAAAAATCATCGACTTTCGTACATGAGATTCCGCTGGATAGTTGATGACTCACCAAACAAAAGTTCGTTAGGGGGCAGACGATTATCACAATATATGGGTGTGGTATAACCGGCACGAAGGTCACTAGTATTGACACGTGTTCATCAAATAGGAAACGTCGGTTTCGAGGTCATAATTAATTAAGCAATAACAGTTGCTAAAATGAAAGATCCTTGTAATTTCAGTGTCCTCATAAATATCGATAGGCATAAAATCGTATATATCAAAGTCACTACTTACTGCCATTCGGTATTTGTGAGGACATCAGGTGGTATCGATCGGGTGGTCCTCATAAATACGGATAGGCATAAAATCGTATATATCGAAGTCACTACTTACTGCAATTCGGTACTTGTGAGGACATCGGGTGGTCTAGATTTTCTTTCTATTAAAAAAAAACGGCAATAAGATGCCACTTCATGGAGTTACTTTAATTCGCTAACCTTTCTCCAAACTCCTACTTTTTTATTTTCTGTCAGCTAAAATTATTCAATGTCAATTCAGCATCCTTCTAATGCATATGACTTGAGGGCGATGGATACATCTGGGGATATTCTGACTAAGAATCGCACTTGACTCGTGAATGAGATAAAAATGGAACGTACGTTACATATTTTTCTTGACTTTTATTGAATCATCGACTTTCGTACATTAGATTCAGCTGGATAGTTGATGACTCACCTAACAAAAGTGCCTATGGGGACAGACGATTATCACAATATATAGGTGTGGTATATCCGTCACGAAGGTCACTAGTTTAGACACGTGTTCATCAAATCAGAACCGTCGGTTTCGAGGTCATAATTAATTAAGCAATAACAGTGATTAAAATTAGAGATCCTTGTAATTTCAGTGTCCTCATAAATACCGATAGGCATAAAATCGTATATATCGAAGTCACTACTTACTGCTATTCGGAACTTGTGAGGACATCGGGTGGTCTAGATTTTCTTTCCATTAAAAAAAATTGCAATAAGATGCCACTCCATGGAATAACTTTGATCCCCCACTTTTCTCAAAACTCCTACTTTTCTATTTTCTGTCCGCAAAAATTATTTAATGTTAATTCAGCATCTTTCTAATGCATATGACTTGAGGGCAATGGATACATCAGAGGATACTATGACTAATAATCGCACTTGACTAGTGAATGGGATAAAAATCATCGACTTTCGCACATGAGATTCAGCTGGATAGTTGATGACTCACCTAATAAAAGTTCGTATGGGGACAGACGATTATCACGATATATGGGTGTGGTATATCCGTCACGGAGGCCACTAGTATAGACACCTGTTCATCAAATAGGAAACGTCGGTTTCAAGGTCATAATTAATTAAAGACTGAAAGTGGCTAAAATTAGAAATCCTTGTAATTTCAGTGTCCTCATAAATACCGATAGGCATAAAATCGTATATATCAAAGTCACTACTTACTGCCATTCGGTACTTGTGAGGCCATCAGGTGGTATCGATCGGGTGGTCCTCATAAATACCCATAGGCATAAAATCGTATATATCGAAGTCACTACTTACTGATATTCGGTATTTGTGAGGACATCAGGTGGTATCGATCGGGTGGTCCTCATAAATACGGATAGGCATAAAATTGTATATATCGAAGTCACTACTTACTGCTATTCGGTACGTGTGAGGACATCGGGTGGTCTAGATTTTCTTTCCATTAAAAAAAAACCACAATAAGATGCCACTTCATGAAGATACTTTGATTCGCTAACCTTTCTCCAAACTCCTACTTCTTTATTTTCTGTCAGCCAAAATTATTCAATGTTAATTCAGCATCCTTCTAGTGCATATGACTTGAGGGCGATGGATACATATGGGGATATTATAACTAATAATCGCACTTCACTAGTGAATGGGATAAAAATGGAGCGTACGTTACATATTTTTCTTGACTTTTATTGAATCATCGACTTTCGTACATTAGATTCAGCTGGATAATTGATGACTTACCTAACAAAAGTGCCTATGGGGACAGACGATTATCACAATATATAGGTGTGGTATATCCGTCACGAAGGTCACTAGTTTAGACACGTGTTCATCAAATCGGAACCGTCGGTTTCGAGGTCATAATTAATTAAGCAATAACAGTGATTAAAATTAGAGATCCTTGTAATTTCAGTGTCCTCATAAATACTGATAGGCATAAAATCGTATATATCGAAGTCACTACTTACTGCTATTCGGTACTTGTGAGGACATCGGGTGGTCTAGATTTTGTTTCCATTAAAAAAAAAATAGCAATAAGATGCCGCTTCATGGAGTTACTTTGATCCCCCACTTTTCTCAAAACTCCTACTTTTCTATTTTCTGTCCGCCAAAATTATTTAATGTTAATTCAGCATCCTTCTTATGCCTATGACTTGAGGGCAATGGATACATCTGGGGATATTATGACTAACAATCGCACTTGACTAGTGAATGGGATAAAAATCATCGACTTTCGTACATGAGATTCAGCTGGATAGTTGATGACTCACCAAACAAAAGTTCGTTAGGGGGCAGACGATTATCACAATATATGGGTGTGGTATAACCGGCACGAAGGTCACTAGTATTGACACGTGTTCATCAAATAGGAAACGTCGGTTTCGAGGTCATAATTAATTAAGCAATAACAGTTGCTAAAATGAAAGATCCTTGTAATTTCAGTGTCCTCATAAATATCGATAGGCATAAAATCGTATATATCAAAGTCACTACTTACTGCCATTCGGTATTTGTGAGGACATCAGGTGGTATCGATCGGGTGGTCCTCATAAATACGGATAGGCATAAAATCGTATATATCGAAGTCACTACTTACTGCCATTCGGTACTTGTGAGGACATCGGGTGGTTTAGATTTTTTTTCCATTAAAAAAAAAACGGCAATAAGATGCCACTTCATGGAGTTACTTTAATTCGCTAACCTTTCTCCAAACTCCTACTTTTTTATTTTCTGTCAGCTAAAATTATTCAATGTCAATTCAGCATCCTTCTAATGCATATGACTTGAGGGCGATGGATACATCTGGGGATATTATGACTAAGAATCGCACTTGACTCGTGAATGAGATAAAAATGGAACGTACGTTACATATTTTTCTTGACTTTTATTGAATCATCGACTTTCGTACATTAGATTCAGCTGGATAGTTGATGACTCACCTAACAAAAGTGCCTATGGGGACAGACGGTTATCACAATATATAGGTGTGGTATATCCGTCACGAAGGTCACTAGTTTAGACACGTGTTCATCAAATCAGAACCGTCGGTTTCGAGGTCATAATTAATTAAGCAATAACAGTGATTAAAATTAAAGATTCTTGTAATTTCAGTGTCCTCATAAATACCGATAGGCATAAAATCGTATATATCGAAGTCACTACTTACTGCTATTCGGAACTTGTGAGGACATCGGGTGGTCTAGATTTTCTTTCCATTAAAAAAAATTGCAATAAGATGCCACTTCATGGAATAACTTTGATCCCCCACTTTTCTCAAAACTCCTACTTTTCTATTTTCTGTCCGCAAAAATTATTTAATGTTAATTCAGCATCCTTCTAATGCATATGACTTGAGGGCAATGGATACATCAGAGGATACTATGACTAATAATCGCACTTGACTAGTGAATGGATAAAAATCATCGATTATCGTACATGAGATTTAGCTGGATAGTTGATGACTCACCTAATAAAAGTGCGTATGGGAACAGACGATTATCACAATATATAGGTGTGGTATATCCGTCACGAAGGTCACTAGTATAGAAACGTGTTCATCAAATCGGAACCGTCGGTTTCGAGGTCATAATTAATTAAGCAATAACAGTGGCTAAAATTAAAGATCCTCGTAATTTCAGTGTTCTCATAAATACCGTCAGGCATAAAAGCGTATATATCGAAGTCACTACCTACTGCTATTCGGTACTTGTGAGGACATCGGGTGGTCTAGATTTTGTTTCCATTAAAAAAAAATGGCAATAAGATGCCGCTTCATGGAGTTACTTTGATCCCCCACTTTTCTCAAAACTCCTCCTTTTCTATTTTCTGTCCGCCAAAATTATTTAATGTTAATTCAGCATCCTTCTAATGCCTATGACTTGAGGGCAATGGATACATCTGGGGATATTATGACTAATAATCGCACTTGACTAGTGAATGGAATAAAAATCATCGACTTTCGTACATGAGATTCAGCTGGATTGTTGATGACTCACCAAACAAAAGTTCGTTAGGGGGCAGACGATTATCACAATATATGGGTGTGGTATAACCGGCACGAAGGTCACTAGTATAGACACGTGTTCATCAAATAGGAAACGTCGGTTTCGAGGTCATAATTAATTAAGCAATAACAGTGGCTAAAATTAAAGATCCTTGTAATTTCAGTGTCCTCATAAATATCGATAAGCATAAAATCGTATATATCAAAGTCACTACTTACTGCCATTCGGTATTTGTGAGGACATCAGGTGGTATCGATCGGGTAGTCCTCATAAATACGGATAGGCATAAAATCGTATATATCGCAGTCACTACTTACTGCTATTCGGTACTTGTGAGGACATCGGGTGGTCTAGATTTTCTTTCTATTAAAAAAAAACGGCAATAAGATGCCACTTCATGGAGTTACTTTAATTTGCTAACCTTTCTCCAAACTCCTACTTTTTTATTTTCTGTCAGCTAAAATTATTCAATGTCAATTCATCATCCTTCTAATGCATATGACTTGAGGGCGATGGATACATCTGGGGATATTATGACTAAGAATCGCACTTGACTCGTGAATGGGATAAAAATAAAACGTACGTTACATATTTTTCTTGACTTTTATTGAATCATCGACTTTCGTACATTAGATTCAGCTGGATAGTTGATGACTTACCTAACAAAAGTGCCTATGGGGACAGACGATTATCACAATATATAGGTGTGGTATATCCGTCACGAAGGTCACTAGTTTAGACACGTGTTCATCAAATCGGAACCGTCGGTTTCGAGGTCATAATTAATTAAGCAATAACAGTGATTAAAATTAGAGATCCTTGTAATTTCAGTGTCCTCATAAATACCGATAGGCATAAAATCGTATATATCGAAGTCACTACTTACTGCTATTCGGTACTTGTGAGGACATCGGGTGGTCTAGATTTTGTTTCCATTAAAAAAAAAATGGCAATAAGATGCCGCTTCATGGAGTTACTTTGATCCCCCACTTTTCTCAAAACTCCTACTTTTCTATTTTCTGTCCGCCAAAATTATTTAATGTTAATTCAGCATCCTTCTAATGCCTATGACTTGAGGGCAATGGATACATCTGGGGATATTATGACTAACAATCGCACTTGACTAGTGAATGGGATAAAAATCATCGACTTTCGTACATGAGATTCCGCTGGATAGTTGATGACTCACCAAACAAAAGTTCGTTAGGGGGCAGACGATTATCACAATATATGGGTGTGGTATAACCGGCACGAAGGTCACTAGTATTGACACGTGTTCATCAAATAGGAAACGTCGGTTTCGAGGTCATAATTAATTAAGCAATAACAGTTGCTAAAATGAAAGATCCTTGTAATTTCAGTGTCCTCATAAATATCGATAGGCATAAAATCGTATATATCAAAGTCACTACTTACTGCCATTCGGTATTTGTGAGGACATCAGGTGGTATCGATCGGGTGGTCCTCATAAATACGGATAGGCATAAAATCGTATATATCGAAGTCACTACTTACTGCCATTCGGTACTTGTGAGGACATCGGGTGGTTTAGATTTTCTTTCCATTAAAAAAAAAACGGCAATAAGATGCCACTTCATGGAGTTACTTTAATTCGCTAACCTTTCTCCAAACTCCTACTTTTTTATTTTCTGTCAGCTAAAATTATTCAATGTCAATTCAGCATCCTTCTAATGCCTATGACTTGAGGGCGATGGATACATCTGGGGATATTATGACTAAGAATCGCACTTGACTCGTGAATGGGATAAAAATAAAACGTACGTTACAAATTTTTCTTGACTTTTATTGAATCATCGACTTTCGTACATTAGATTCAGCTGGATAGTTGATGACTTACCTAACAAAAGTGCCTATGGGGACAGACGATTATCACAATATATAGGTGTGGTATATCCGTCACGAAGGTCACTAGTTTAGACACGTGTTCATCAAATCGGAACCGTCGGTTTCGAGGTCATAATTAATTAAGCAATAACAGTGATTAAAATTAGAGATCCTTGTAATTTCAGTGTCCTCATAAATACCGATAGGCATAAAATCGTATATATCGAAGTCACTACTTACTGCTATTCGGTACTTGTGAGGACATCGGGTGGTCTAGATTTTCTTTCCATTAAAAAAAATTGCAATAAGATGCTACTCCATGGAATAACTTTGATCCCCCACTTTTCTCAAAACTCCTACTTTTCTATTTTCTGTCCGCAAAAATTATTTAATGTTAATTCAACATCCTTCTAATGCATATGACTTGAGGGCAATGGATACATCAGAGGATACTATGACTAATAATCGCACTTGACTAGTGAATGGGATAAAAATCATCGACTTTCGTACGTGAGATTCAGCTGGATAGTTGATGACTCACCTAATAAAAGTTCGTATGGGGACAGACGATTATCACGATATATGGGTGTGGTATATCCGTCACGGAGGCCACTAGTATAGACACCTGTTCATCAAATAGGAAACGTCGGTTTCAAGGTCATAATTAATTAAAGACTGAAAGTGGCTAAAATTAGAAATCCTTGTAATTTCAGTGTCCTCATAAATACCGATAGGCATAAAATCGTATATATCAAAGTCACTACTTACTGCCATTCGGTACTTGTGAGGCCATCAGGTGGTATCGATCGGGTGGTCCTCATAAATACCGATAGGCATAAAATCGTATATATCGAAGTCACTACTTACTGATATTCGGTATTTGTGAGGACATCAGGTGGTATCGATCGGGTGGTCCTCATAAATACGGAAAGGCATAAAATTGTATATATCGAAGTCACTACTTACTGCTATTCGGCACGTGTGAGGACATCGGGTGGTCTAGATTTTCTTTCCATTAAAAAAAAACCGCAATAAGATGCCACTTCATGGACATACTTTGATTCGCTAACCGTTCTCCAAACTCCTACTTCTTTATTTTCTGTCAGCCAAAATTATTCAATGTTAATTCAGCATCCTTCTAGTGCATATGACTTGAGGGCGATGGATACATATGGGGATATTATAACTAATAATCGCACTTCACTAGTGAATGGGATAAAAATGGAGCGTACGTTACATATTTTTCTTGACTTTTATTGAATCATCGACTTTCGTACATGAGATTCAGCTGGATAGTTGATGACCCACCCAACAAAAGTGCGTATGGGGACAGACGATTATCACAATATATGTGTGTGGTATATCCGTCACGAAGATCACTAGTATAGACGAGTGTTCATCAAATAGAAAACGTCGGTTTCGAGGTCATAATTAATTAAGCAATAACAGTGGCTAAAATTAAAGATTCTTGTAATTTCAGTGTCCTCATAAATACTGATAGGCATAAAATCGTATATATCAAAGTCACTACTTACTGCCATTTGGTACTTGTGAGGATATCAGGTGGTATCGATCGGGTGGTCCTCATAAATACCGATAGGCATAAAATCGTATATATCGAAGTCACTACTTACTGCTATTCGGTACTTGTCAGGACATTGAGTGGTCAAGATTTTCTTTCAATTAAAAAAAAACGGCAATAAAATGCCACTTCATGGAGTTACTTTAATTCGCTAACCTTTCTCCAAACTCCTACTTTTTTATTTTCTGTCAGTTAAAATTATTCAATGTTAATTCAGCATTCTTCTAATGCATATGACTTGAGGGCGATGGATACATCTGGGGATATTATGACTAAGAATCGCACTTGACTAGTGAATGGGATAAAAATGGAGCGTACGTTACATATTTTTCTTGACTTTTATTGAATCATCGACTTTCGTACATTAAATTCAGCTGGATAGTTGATGACTCACCCAACAAAAGTGCCTATGAGGACAGACGATTATCACAATATATGCGTGTAGTATATCCATCACGAAGGTCACTCGTATAGACACGTGTTCATCAAATATGAAACGTCGGTTTCGAGGTCATAACTCATTAAACACTAAAAGTGGCTAAAATTAGAAATCCTTGTAATGTCAGTGTCCTCATAAATACCGATAGGCATAAAATCGTTTATATCAAAGTCACTACTTCTTGCTATTCAGTACTTGTGAGGACATCAGGTGGTATCGATCGGGTGGTCCTCGGAAATACCGATAGGCATAAAATCGTATATATCGAAGTCACTACTTACTGCTATTCGGTACTTGTGAGGACATCGGGTGGTCTAGATTTTCTTTCCATTAAAAAAAAATGGCAATAAGATTTCGCTTCATGGAGTTACTTTGATCCCCCACTTTTCTCAAAGCTCCTACTTTTTTATTTTCTGTCAGCTAAAATTATTTAATGTTAATTCAGCATCCTTCTAATGCATATGACTTGAGGGCGATGTATACATCTTGGGATATTATGACTAAGAATCGCACTTGACTCGTGAATGGGATAAAAATGGAGCGTACGTCACATATTTTTCTTGACTGTTATTGAATCATCGACTTTCGTACATTAGATTCAGCTGGATAGTTGATGACTCACCTAACAAAAGTGCCTATGGGGACAGACGATTATCACAATATATATGTGTGGTATATCCGTCACGAAGGTCACTAGTATAGACACGTGTTCATCAAATCAGAACCGTCGGTTTCGAGGTCATAATGAATTAAGCAATAACACTGATTAAAATTAGAGATCCTTGTAATTTCAGTGTCCTCATAAATACCGATAGGCATAAAATCGTATATATCAAAGTCACTACTTACTGCCATTCGGTACTTGTGAGGACATCAGGTGGTATCGATCGGGTGGTCCTCCTAAATACCGATAGGCATAAAAGCCTATATATCGAAGTCACTACTTACTGCTATTCGGTACTTGTGAGGACATCGGGTGGTCTAGATTTTCTTTCCATTAAAAAAAAACGGCAATAAGATGCCACTTCATGGAGTTACTTTGATTCGCTAACCTTTCTCCAAACTCCTACTTTTTTATTGTCTGTCAGCCAAAATTATTCAATGTTAATTCAGCATCCTTCTAATGCATATGACTTGAGGGCAATGGATACATCTGGGGATATTGAGACTAATAATCGCACTTGACTAGTGAATGGGATGAAAATGGAGCGTACTTTACATATTTTTCTTGACTTTTATTGAGTCATCGACTTTCGTACATGAGATTCAGCTGGATAGTTGATGACTCACCTAACAAAAGTGCGTATGGGGACAGACGATTATCACAATATATGTGTGTGGTATATCCGTCACGAAGATCACTAGTATAGACACGTGTTTATCAATTAGAAAACGTCGGTTTCGAGGTCATAATTAATTAAGCAATAACAGTGGCTAAAATTTAAGATCCTTGTAATTTCAGTGTCCTCATAAGTACCGATAGGCGTAAAATCGTATATATCAAAGTCACTACTTACTGCTATTCAGTACTTGTGAGGACATCAGGTGGTATCGATCGGGTGGTCCTCCTAAATACCGATAGGCATAAAAGCGTATATATCGAAGTCACTACTTACTGCCATTCGGTACTTGTGAGGACATCGGGTGGTCTAGATTTTCTTTCCATTAAAAAAAAATGGCAATAAGATGCCACTTCATGGAGTTACTTTGATTCGCTAACCTTTCTCCAAACTCCTACTTTTTTATTGTCTGTCAGCCAAAATTATTCAATGTTAATTCAGCATCCTTCTAATGCATATGACTTGAGGGCAATGGATACATCTGGGGATATTGAGACTAATAATCGCACTTGACTAGTGAATGGGATGAAAATGGAGCGTACTTTACATATTTTTCTTGACTTTTATTGAGTCATCGACTTTCGTACATGAGATTCAGCTGGATAGTTGATGACTCACCTAACAAAAGTGCGTATGGGGACAGACGATTATCACAATATATGTGTGTGGTATATCCGTCACGAAGATCACTAGTATAGACACGTGTTTATCAATTAGAAAACGTCGGTTTCGAGGTCATAATTAATTAAGCAATAACAGTGGCTAAAATTTAAGATCCTTGTAATTTCAGTGTCCTCATAAGTACCGATAGGCGTAAAATCGTATATATCAAAGTCACTACTTACTGCTATTCAGTACTTGTGAGGACATCAGGTGGTATCGATCGGGTGGTCCTCCTAAATACCGATAGGCATAAAAGCGTATATATCGAAGTCACTACTTACTGCCATTCGGTACTTGTGAGGACATCGGGTGGTCTAGATTTTCTTTCCATTAAAAAAAAATGGCAATAAGATGCCGCTGCATGGAGTTACTTTGATCCTCCACTTTTCTCAAAACTCCTACTTTTCTATTTTCTGTCCGCCAAAATTATTTAATGTTAATTCAGCATCCTTCTTATGCATAAGACTTGAGAGCAATGGATACATCTGGGGATATTATGACTAATAATCGCACTTGACTAGTGAATGGGATAAAAATCATCGACTTTCGTACATGAGATTCAGCTGGATAGTTGATGACTCACCTAATAAAAGTGCGTATGGAGACAGACGATTATCACAATATATGGGTGTGGTATATTCGTCACGAAGGTCACTAGTATAGACACGTATTCATCAAAAAGGAAACGTCGGTTTCAAGGTCATAATTAATTAAACACTAAAAGTGGCTAAAATTAGAAATCCTTGTCATTTCAGTGTCCTCATAAATACCGATAGGCATAAAATCGTATATATCAAAGTCACTACTTACTGCCATTCGGTACTTGTGAGGCCATCAGGTAATATCGATCGGGGGGTCCTCATAAATACCGATAGGCCTAAAATCGTATATATCGAAGTCACTACTTACTGCTATTCGGTTATTGTGAGGACATCCGGTGGTCTAGACTTTCTTTTCATTAAAAAAAAATAGTAATAAGATGCCACTTCATGGAGTTACTTTGATCCCCCACTTTTCTCAAAACTCCTACTTTTCTATTTTCTGTCCGCAAAAATTATTCAATGTTAATTCAGCATCCTTCTTATGCATAAGACTTGAGGGCAATGGATACATCTGGGGATATTATGACTAATAATCGCACTTGACTAGTGAATGGGATAAAAATCATCGACTTTCGTACATGAGATTCAGCTGGATAGTTGATGACTCACCTAATAAAAGTGCGTATGGGGACAGACCATTATCACAATATATGGGTGTGGTATATCCGTCACGAAGGTCACTAGTATAGACACGTGTTCATCAAATCGGAACCGTCGGTTTCGAGGTCATAATTAATTAAACACTAAAAGTGGCTAAAATTAGAAATCCTTGTCATTTCAGTGTCCTCATAAATACCGATACGCATAAAATCGTATATATCAAAGTCACTACTTACTGCCATTCGGTACTTGTGAGGCCATCAGGTAATATCGATCGGGGGGTCCTCATAAATACCGATAGGCCTAAAATCGTATATATCGAAGTCACTACTTACTGCTATTCGGTTTTTGTGAGGACATCCGGTGGTCTAGATTTTCTTTCCATTAAAAAAAAATAGTAATAAGATGCCACTTCATGGAGTTATTTGATCCCCCACTTTTCTCAAAACTCCTACTTTTCTATTTTCTGTCCGCAAAAATTATTCAATGTTAATTCAGCATCCTTCTAATGCATATGATCTGAGGGCAATGGATACATCTGGGGATATTATGACTAATAATCGCACTTGACTAGTGAATGGGATAAAAATCATCGACTTTCGTACATGAGATTCAGCTGGATAGTTGATGACTCACCTAATAAAAGTGCGTATGGGGCCAGACGATTATCCCAATATATGGGTGTGGTATATCCGTCACGAAGGTCACTAGTATAGACACGTGTTCATCAAATCGGAACCGTCGGTTTCGAGGTCATAATTAATTAAGCAATAACAGTGGCTAAACCTAGAGATACTTGTAATTTCAGTGTCCTCATAAATACCGATAGGCATAAAATCGTATATATCAAAGTCACTACTTACTGCCATTCGGTACTTGTGAGGACATCAGGTGGTAACGATCGGGTGGTCCTCATAAATACCGATAGGCATAAAATTGTATATATCGAAGTCCCTACTTACTGCTATTCGGTACTTGTGAGGACATCGGGTGGTCTAGATTTTCTATCCATTAAAAAAAAACGGCGATAAGATGCCACTTCATGGAGTTACTTTGATTCGCTAACCTTTCTCCAAACTCCTACTTTTTTATTGTCTGTCAGCCAAAATTATTCAATGTTTATTCAGCATCCTTCTAATGCATATGACTTGAGGGCAATGGATACATCTGGGGATATTATGACTAATAATCGCACTTGACTAGTGAATGGGATGAAAATGGAGCGTACTTTACATATTTTTCTTGACTTTTATTGAGTCATCGACTTTCGTACATGAGATTCAGCTCGATAGTTGATGACTCACCTAACAAAAGTGCGTATGGGGACAGACGATTATCACAATATATGTGTGTGGTATATCCGTCACGAAGATCACTAGTATAGACACGTGTTCATCAATTAGAAAACGTCGGTTTCGAGGTCATAATTAATTAAACACTAAAAGTGGCTAAAATTAGAAATCCTTGTCATTTCAGTGTCCTCATAAATACCGATAGGCATAAAATCGTATATATCAAAGTCACTACTTACTGCCATTCGGTACTTGTGAGGCCATCAGGTAATATCGATCAAGGGGTCCTCATAAATACCGATAGGCCTAAAATCGTATATATCGAAGTCACTACTTACTGCTATTCGGTTTTTGTGAGGACATCCGGTGGTCTAGATTTTCTTCCCATTAAAAAAAAATAGTAATAAGATGCCACTTCATGGAGTTACTTTGATCCCCCACTTTTCTCAAAACTCCTACTTTTCTATTTTCTGTCCGCAAAAATTATTCAATGTTAATTCAGCATCCTTCTTATGCATAAGACTTGAGGGCAATGGATACATCTGGGGATATTATGACTAATAATCGCACTTGACTAGTGAATGGGATAAAAATCATCGACTTTCGTACATGAGATTCAGCTGGATAGTTGATGACTCACCTAGTAAAAGTGCGTATGGGGACAGACGATTATCACAATATATGGGTGTGGTATATCCGTCACGAAGGTCACTAGTATAGACACGTGTTCATCAAATCGGAACCGTCGGTTTCGAGGTCATAATTAATTAAGCAATAACAGTGGCTAAAATTAGAGATACTTGTAATTTCAGTGTCCTCATAAATACCGATAGGCATAAAATCGTATATATCAAAGTCACTACTTACTGCCATTCGGTACTTGTAAGGACATCAGGTGGTATCGATCGGGTGGTCCTCATAAATACCGATAGGCATAAAATTGTATATATCGAAGTAACTACTTACTGCTATTCGGTACTTGTGAGGACATCGGGTGGTCTAGATTTTCTTTCCATTAAAAAAAAACGGCAATGAAATGCCACTTCATGGAGTTACTTTAATTCGCTAACCTTTCTCCAAACTCCTACTTTTTTATTGTCTGTCAGCCAAAATTATTCAATGTTAATTCAGCATCCTTCTAATGCATATGACTTGAGGGCAATGGATACATCTGGGGATATTATGACTAATAATCGCACTTGACTAGTGAATGGGATGAAAATGGAGCGTACTTTACATATTTTTCTTGACTTTTATTGAGTCATCGACTTTCGTACATGAGATTCAGCTCGATAGTTGATGACTCACCTAACAAAAGTGCGTATGGGGACAGACGATTATCACAATATATGTGTGTGGTATATCCGTCACGAAGATCACTAGTATAGACACGTGTTCATCAATTAGAAAACGTCGGTTTCGAGGTCATAATTAATTAAACACTAAAAGTGGCTAAAATTAGAAATCCTTGTCATTTCAGTGTCCTCATAAATACCGATAGGCATAAAATCGTATATATCAAAGTCACTACTTACTGCCATTCGGTACTTGTGAGGACATCAGGTGGTATCGATCGGGTGGTCCTCCTAAATACCGATAGGCATAAAAGCGTATATATCGAAGTCACTACTTACTGCCATTCGGTACTTGTGAGGACAACGGGTGGTCTAGATTTTCTTTCCATTAAAAAAAAATGGCAATAAGATGCCGCTGCATGGAGTTACTTTGATCCCCCACTTTTCTCAAAACTCCTACTTTTCTATTTTCTGTCCGCCAAAATTATTCAATGTTAGATCAGCATCCTTCTTATGCATAAGACTTGAGGGCAATGGATACATCTGGGGATATTATGACTAATAATCGCACTTGACTAGTGAATGGGATAAAAATCATCGACTTTCGTACATGAGATTCAGCTGGATAGTTGATGACTCACCTAATAAAAGTGCGTATGGAGACAGACGATTATCACAATATATGGGTGTGGTATATCCGTCACGAAGGTCACTAGTATAGACACGTATTCATCAAAAAGGAAACGTCGGTTTCGAGGTCATAATTAATTAAACACTAAAAGTGGCTAAAATTAGAAATCCTTGTCATTTCAGTGTCCTCATAAATACCGATAGGCATAAAATCGTATATATCAAAGTCACTACTTACTGCCATTCGGTACTTGTGAGGCCATCAGGTAATATCGATCGGGGGGTCCTCATGAATACCGATAGGCCTAAAATCGTATATATCGAAGTCACTACTTACTGCTATTCGGTTTTTGTGAGGACATCCGGTGGTCTAGATTTTCTTTCCATTAAAAAAAAACAGTAATAAGATGCCACTTCATGGAGTTACTTTGATCCCCCACTTTTCTTAAAACTCCTACTTTTCTATTTTCTGTCCGCAAAAATTATTCAATGTTAATTCAGCATCCTTCTTATGCATAAGACTTGAGGGCAATGGATACATCTGGGGATATTATGACTAATAATCGCACTTGACTAGTGAATGGGATAAAAATCATCGACTTTCGTACATGAGATTCAGCTGAATAGTTGATGACTCACCTAATAAAAGTGCGTATGGGGACAGACGATTATCACAATATATGGGTGTGGTATATCCGTCACGAAGGTCACTAGTATAGACACGTGTTCATCAAATCGGAACCGTCGGTTTCGAGGTCATAATCAATTAAGCAATAACAGTGGCTAAAATTAGAGATACTTGTAATTTCAGTGTCCTCATAAATACCGATAGGCATAAAATGGTATATATCAAAGTCACTACTTACTGCCATTCGGTACTTGTGAGGACATCAGGTGGTATCGATCGGGTGGTCCTCATAAATACCGATAGGCATAAAATTGTATATATCGAAGTCACCACTTACTGCTATTCGGTACTTGTGAGGACATCGGGTGGTCTAGATTTTCTTTCCATTAAAAAAAAACGGCAATAAGATGCCACTTCATGGAGTTACTTTGATTCGCTAACTTTTCTCCAAACTCCTACTTTTTTATTGTCTGTCAGGTAAAATTATTCAATGTTTATTCAGCATCCTTCTAATGCATATGACTTGAGGGCAATGGATACATGTGGGGATATTATGACTAATAATCGCACTTGACTAGTGAATGGGATGAAAATGGAGCGTTCTTTACATATTTTTCTTGACTTTTATTGAGTCATCGACTTTCGTACATGAGATTCAGCTGGATAGTTGATGACTCACCTAACAAAAGTGCGTATGGGGACAGAGGATTATCACAATATATGTGTGTGGTATATCCGTCACGAAGATCACTAGTATAGACACGTGTTCATCGATTAGAAAACGTCGGTTTCGAGGTCATAATTAATTAAGCAATAACAGTGGCTAAAATTAAAGATCCTTGTAATTTCAGTGTCCTCATAAATACCGATAGGCATAAAATCGTATATATCAAAGTCACTACTTACTGCTATTCAGTACTTGTGAGGACATCAGGTGGTATCGATCAGGTGGTCCTCATAAATACCGATAGGCATAAAATCGTATATATCGAAGTCACTACTTACTGCTATTCTGTACTTGTGAGGACATCGGATGGTCTAGATTTTCTTTCCATTAAAAAAAAACGGCAATAAGATGCCACTTCATGGAGTTACTTTAATTCGCTAACCTTTCTCCAAACTTCTACTTTTTTATTTTCTCTCAGCTAAAATTATTCAATGTTAATTCAGCATCCTTCTAATGCATATGACTTGAGGGCGATGGATACATCTGGGGATATTATGACTAAGAATCGCACTTGACTCTTCAATGGGATAAAAGTGGAGCGTACGTTACATATTTTTCTTGACTTTTATTGAATCATCGACTTTCGTACATTAGATTCAGCGGGATAGTTGATGACTCACCTAACAAAAGTGCCTATGGGGACAGACGATTATCACAATATATAGGTGTGGTATATCCGTCACGGAGGTCACTAGTTTAGATACGTGTTCATCAAATCAGAACCGTCGGTTTCGAGGTCATAATTAATTAAGCAATAACAGTGATTAAAATTAGAGATCCTTGTAATTTCAGTGTCCTCATAAATACCGATAGGCATAAAATCGTATATATCGAAGTCACTACTTACTGCTATTCGGTACTTGTGAGGACATCGGGTGGTCTAGATTTTGTTTCCATTAAAAAAAAAATGGCAATAAGATGCCGCTTCATGGAGTTACTTTGATCCCCCACTTTTCTCAAAACTCCTACTTTTCTATTTTCTGTCCGCCAAAATTATTTAATGTTAATTCAGCATCCTTCTAATGCCTATGACTTGAGGGCAATGGATACATCTGGGGATATTATGACTAACAATCGCACTTGACTAGTGAATGGGATAAAAATCATCGACTTTCGTACATGAGATTCCGCTGGATAGTTGATGACTCACCAAACAAAAGTTCGTTAGGGGGCAGACGATTATCACAATATATGGGTGTGGTATAACCGGCACGAAGGTCACTAGTATTGACACGTGTTCATCAAATAGGAAACGTCGGTTTCGAGGTCATAATTAATTAAGCAATAACAGTTGCTAAAATGAAAGATCCTTGTAATTTCAGTGTCCTCATAAATATCGATAGGCATAAAATCGTATATATCAAAGTCACTACTTACTGCCATTCGGTATTTGTGAGGACATCAGGTGGTATCGATCGGGTGGTCCTCATAAATACGGATAGGCATAAAATCGTATATATCGAAGTCACTACTTACTGCAATTCGGTACTTGTGAGGACATCGGGTGGTCTAGATTTTCTTTCTATTAAAAAAAAACGGCAATAAGATGCCACTTCATGGAGTTACTTTAATTCGCTAACCTTTCTCCAAACTCCTACTTTTTTATTTTCTGTCAGCTAAAATTATTCAATGTCAATTCAGCATCCTTCTAATGCATATGACTTGAGGGCGATGGATACATCTGGGGATATTCTGACTAAGAATCGCACTTGACTCGTGAATGAGATAAAAATGGAACGTACGTTACATATTTTTCTTGACTTTTATTGAATCATCGACTTTCGTACATTAGATTCAGCTGGATAGTTGATGACTCACCTAACAAAAGTGCCTATGGGGACAGACGATTATCACAATATATAGGTGTGGTATATCCGTCACGAAGGTCACTAGTTTAGACACGTGTTCATCAAATCAGAACCGTCGGTTTCGAGGTCATAATTAATTAAGCAATAACAGTGATTAAAATTAGAGATCCTTGTAATTTCAGTGTCCTCATAAATACCGATAGGCATAAAATCGTATATATCGAAGTCACTACTTACTGCTATTCGGAACTTGTGAGGACATCGGGTGGTCTAGATTTTCTTTCCATTAAAAAAAATTGCAATAAGATGCCACTCCATGGAATAACTTTGATCCCCCACTTTTCTCAAAACTCCTACTTTTCTATTTTCTGTCCGCAAAAATTATTTAATGTTAATTCAGCATCTTTCTAATGCATATGACTTGAGGGCAATGGATACATCAGAGGATACTATGACTAATAATCGCACTTGACTAGTGAATGGGATAAAAATCATCGACTTTCGCACATGAGATTCAGCTGGATAGTTGATGACTCACCTAATAAAAGTTCGTATGGGGACAGACGATTATCACGATATATGGGTGTGGTATATCCGTCACGGAGGCCACTAGTATAGACACCTGTTCATCAAATAGGAAACGTCGGTTTCAAGGTCATAATTAATTAAAGACTGAAAGTGGCTAAAATTAGAAATCCTTGTAATTTCAGTGTCCTCATAAATACCGATAGGCATAAAATCGTATATATCAAAGTCACTACTTACTGCCATTCGGTACTTGTGAGGCCATCAGGTGGTATCGATCGGGTGGTCCTCATAAATACCCATAGGCATAAAATCGTATATATCGAAGTCACTACTTACTGATATTCGGTATTTGTGAGGACATCAGGTGGTATCGATCGGGTGGTCCTCATAAATACGGATAGGCATAAAATTGTATATATCGAAGTCACTACTTACTGCTATTCGGTACGTGTGAGGACATCGGGTGGTCTAGATTTTCTTTCCATTAAAAAAAAACCACAATAAGATGCCACTTCATGAAGATACTTTGATTCGCTAACCTTTCTCCAAACTCCTACTTCTTTATTTTCTGTCAGCCAAAATTATTCAATGTTAATTCAGCATCCTTCTAGTGCATATGACTTGAGGGCGATGGATACATATGGGGATATTATAACTAATAATCGCACTTCACTAGTGAATGGGATAAAAATGGAGCGTACGTTACATATTTTTCTTGACTTTTATTGAATCATCGACTTTCGTACATTAGATTCAGCTGGATAATTGATGACTTACCTAACAAAAGTGCCTATGGGGACAGACGATTATCACAATATATAGGTGTGGTATATCCGTCACGAAGGTCACTAGTTTAGACACGTGTTCATCAAATCGGAACCGTCGGTTTCGAGGTCATAATTAATTAAGCAATAACAGTGATTAAAATTAGAGATCCTTGTAATTTCAGTGTCCTCATAAATACTGATAGGCATAAAATCGTATATATCGAAGTCACTACTTACTGCTATTCGGTACTTGTGAGGACATCGGGTGGTCTAGATTTTGTTTCCATTAAAAAAAAAATAGCAATAAGATGCCGCTTCATGGAGTTACTTTGATCCCCCACTTTTCTCAAAACTCCTACTTTTCTATTTTCTGTCCGCCAAAATTATTTAATGTTAATTCAGCATCCTTCTTATGCCTATGACTTGAGGGCAATGGATACATCTGGGGATATTATGACTAACAATCGCACTTGACTAGTGAATGGGATAAAAATCATCGACTTTCGTACATGAGATTCAGCTGGATAGTTGATGACTCACCAAACAAAAGTTCGTTAGGGGGCAGACGATTATCACAATATATGGGTGTGGTATAACCGGCACGAAGGTCACTAGTATTGACACGTGTTCATCAAATAGGAAACGTCGGTTTCGAGGTCATAATTAATTAAGCAATAACAGTTGCTAAAATGAAAGATCCTTGTCATTTCAGTGTCCTCATAAATACCGATAGGCATAAAATCGTATATATCAAAGTCACTACTTACTGCCATTCGGTACTTGTGAGGCCATCAGGTAATATCGATCGGGGGGTCCTCATAAATACCGATAGGCCTAAAATCGTATATATCGAAGTCACTACTTACTGCTATTCGGTTTTTGTGAGGACATCCGGTGGTCTGGATTTTCTTTCCATTAAAAAAAAATAGTAATAAGATGCCACTTCATGGAGTTACTTTGATTCGCTAACCTTTCTCCAAACTCCTACTTTTTTATTGTCTGTCAGCCAAAATTATTCAATGTTTATTCAGCATCCTTCTAATGCATATGACTTGAGGGCAATGGATACATCTGGGGATATTATGACTAATAATCGCACTTGACTAGTGAATGGGATAAAAATGGAGCTTACTTTACATATTTTTCTTGACTTTTATTGAGTCATCGACTTTCGTACATGAGATTCAGCTGGATAGTTGATGACTCACCTAACAAAAGTGCGTATGGGGACAGACGATTATCACAATATATGTGTGTGGTATATCCGTCACGAAGATCACTAGAATAGACACGTGTTCATCAATTAGAAAACGTCGGTTTCGAGGTCATAATTAATTAAACACTAAAAGTGGCTAAAATTCGAAATCCTTGTCATTTCAGTGTCCTCATAAATACCGATAGGCATAAAATCGTATATATCAAAGTCACTACTTACTGCCATTCGGTACTTGTGAGGCCATCAGGTAATATCGATCGGGGGGTCCTCATGAATACCGATAGGCCTAAAATCGTATATATCGAAGTCACTACTTACTGCTATTCGGTTTTTGTGAGGACATCCGGTGGTCTAGATTTTCTTTCCATTAAAAAAAAACAGTAATAAGATGCCACTTCATGGAGTTACTTTGATCCCCCACTTTTCTTAAAACTCCTACTTTTCTATTTTCTGTCCGCAAAAATTATTCAATGTTAATTCAGCATCCTTCTTATGCATAAGACTTGAGGGCAATGGATACATCTGGGGATATTATGACTAATAATCGCACTTGACTAGTGAATGGGATAAAAATCATCGACTTTCGTACATGAGATTCAGCTGAATAGTTGATGACTCACCTAATAAAAGTGCGTATGGGGACAGACGATTATCACAATATATGGGTGTGGTATATCCGTCACGAAGGTCACTAGTATAGACACGTGTTCATCAAATCGGAACCGTCGGTTTCGAGGTCATAATCAATTAAGCAATAACAGTGGCTAAAATTAGAGATACTTGTAATTTCAGTGTCCTCATAAATACCGATAGGCATAAAATGGTATATATCAAAGTCACTACTTACTGCCATTCGGTACTTGTGAGGACATCAGGTGGTATCGATCGGGTGGTCCTCATAAAAACCGATAGGCATAAAATTGTATATATCGAAGTCACTACTTACTGCTATTCGGTACTTGTGAGGACATCGGGTGGTCTAGATTTTCTTTCCATTAAAAAAAAACGGCAATAAGATGCCACTTCATGGAGTTACTTTGATTCGCTAACCTTTCTCCAAACTCCTACTTTTTTATTGTCTGTCAGGTAAAATTATTCAATGTTTATTCAGCATCCTTCTAATGCATATGGCTTGAGGGCAATGGATACATGTGGGGATATTATGACTAATAATCGCACTTGACTAGTGAATGGGATGAAAATGGAGCGTTCTTTACATATTTTTCTTGACTTTTATTGAGTCATCGACTTTCGTACATGAGATTCAGCTGGATAGTTGATGACTCACCTAACAAAAGTGCGCATGGGGACAGACGATTATCACAATATATGTGTGTGGTATATCCGTCACGAAGATCACTAGTATAGACGAGTGTTCATCAAATAAAAAACGTCGGTTTCGAGGTCATAATTAATTAAGCAATAACAGTGGCTAAAATTAAAGATCCTTGTAATTTCAGTGTCCTCATAAATACCGATAGGCATAAAATCGTATATATCAAAGTCACTACTTACTGCTATTCGGTACTTGTGAGGACATCAGGTGGTATCGATCAGGTGGTCCTCATAAATACCGATAGGCATAAAATCGTATATATCGAAGTCACTACTTACTGCTATTCGGTACTTGTGAGGACATCGGGTGGTCTAGATTTTCTTTCCATTAAAAAAAAACGGCAATAAGATGCCACTTCATGGAATCACTTTGATTCGCTAACCTTTCTCCAAACTCCTATTTTTTTATTGTCTGTCAGCCAAAATTATTCAATGTCAATTCAGCATCCTTCTAATGCATATGACTTGAGGGCAATGGATACATCTGGGGATATTATGACTAATAATCGCACTTGACTAGTGAATGGGATAAAAATGGAGCGTACTTTACATATTTTTCTTGACTTTTATTGAGTCATCGACTTTCGTACATGAGATTCAGCTGGAAAGTTGATGACTCACCTAACAAAAGTGCGTATGGGGACAGACGATTATCACAATATATGTGTGTGGTATATCCGTCACGAAGATCACTAGTTTAGACACGTGTTCATCAAATCAGAACCGTCGGTTTCGAAGTCATAATTAATTAAGCAATAACAGTGATTAAAATTAGAGTTCCTTGTAATTTCAGTGTCCTCATAAATACCGATAGGCATAAAATCGTATATATCAAAGTCACTACTTACTGCTATTCGGTACTTGTGAGGACATCAGGTGGTATCGATCGGGTGGTCCTCCTAAATACCGATAGGCATAAAAGCGTATATATCGAAGTCACTACTTACTGCTATTCGGTACTTGTGAGGACATCGGGTGGTCTAGATTTTCTTTCCATTGAAAAAAAATGGCAATAAGATGCCGCTGCATGGGGTTACTTTGATCCCCCACTTTTCTCAAAACTCCTACTTTTCTATTTTCTGTCCGCCAAAAATATTCAATGTTAATTCAGCATCCTTCTAATGCATAAGACTTGAGGGCAATGGATACATCTGGGGATATTATGACTAATAATCGCACTTGACTAGTGAATGGGATAAAAATCGTTGACTTTCGTACATGAGATTCAGCTGGATAGTTGATGACTCACCTAATAAAAGTGCGTATGGAGACAGACGATTATCACAATATATGGGTGTGGTATATCCGTCACGAAGGTCACTAGTATAGACACGTATTCATCAAAAAAGAAACGTCGGTTTCGAGGTCATAATTAATTAAACACTAAAAGTGGCTAAAATTAGAAATCCTTGTCATTTCAGTGTCCTCATAAATACCGATAGGCATAAAATCGTATATATCAAAGTCACTACTTACTGCTATTCGGTACTTGTGAGGCCATCAGGTAATATCGATCGGGGGGTCCTCATAAAAACCGATAGGCCTAAAATCGTTTATATCGAAGTCACTACTTACTGCTATTCGGTTTTTGTGAGGACATCCGGTGGTCTAGATTTTCTTTCCATTAAAAAAAAATAGTAATAAGATGCCACTTCATGGAGTTATTTGATCCCCCACTTTTCTCAAAACTCCTACTTTTCTATTTTCTGTCCGCAAAAATTATTCAATGTTAATTCAGCATCCTTCTAATGCATATGACTTGAGGGCAATGGATACATCTGGGGATATTATGACTAATAATCGCACTTGACTAGTGAATGGGATAAAAATCATCGACTTTCGTACATGAGATTCAGCTGGATAGTTGATGACTCACCCAATAAAAGTGCGTATGGGGACAGACGATTATCACAATATATGGGTGTGGTATATCCGTCACCAAGGTCACTAGTATAGACACGTATTCATCAAAGAGGAAACGTCGGTTTCGAGGTCATAATTAATTAAACACTAAAAGTGGCTAAAATTAGAAATCCTTGTCATTTCAGTGTCCTCATAAATACCGATAGGCATAAAATCGTATATATCAAAGTCACTACTTACTGCTATTCGGTACTTGTGATGCCATCAGGTAATATCGATCGGGGGGTCCTCATAAATACCGATAGGCATAAAAGCGTATATATCGAAGTCACTACTTACTGCTATTCGGTACTTGTGAGGACATCGGGTGGTCTAGATTTTCTTTCCATTAAAAAAAAATGGCAATAAGATGCCGCTTCATGGAGTTACTTTGATCCCCCACTTTTCCCAAAACTCCTACTTTTCTATTTCCTGTCCGCCAAAATTATTCAATGTTAATTCAGCATCCTTCTAATGCATATGACTTGAGGGCAATGGATACATCTGGGGATATTATGACTAATAATCGCACTTGACTAGTGAATGGGATAAAAATGAAGCGTACGTTACATATTTTTCTTGGCTTTTATTGAGTCATCGACTTTCGTACATGAGATTCAGCTGGATAGTTGATGACTCACCTAACAAAAGTGCGCATGGGGACAGACGATTATCACAATATATGTGTGTGGTATATCCGTCACGAAGATCACTAGTATAGACGAGTGTTCATCAAATAAAAAACGTCGGTTTCGAGGTCATAATTAATTAAGCAATAACAGTGGCTAAAATTAAAGATCCTTGTAATTTCAGTGTCCTCATAAATACCGATAGGCATAAAATCGTATATATCAAAGTCACTACTTACTGCTATTCGGTACTTGTGAGGACATCAGGTGGTATCGATCAGGTGGTCCTCATAAATACCGATAGGCATAAAATCGTATATATCGAAGTCACTACTTACTGCTATTCGGTACTTGTGAGGACATCGGGTGGTCTAGATTTTCTTTCCATTAAAAAAAAACGGCAATAAGATGCCACTTCATGGAATCACTTTGATTCGCTAACCTTTCTCCAAACTTCTATTTTTTTATTGTCTGTCAGCCAAAATTATTCAATGTCAATTCAGCATCCTTCTAATGCATATGACTTGAGGGCAATGGATACATCTGGGGATATTATGACTAATAATCGCACTTGACTAGTGAATGGGATAAAAATGGAGCGTACTTTACATATTTTTCTTGACTTTTATTGAGTCATCGACTTTCGTACATGAGATTCAGCTGGAAAGTTGATGACTCACCTAACAAAAGTGCGTATGGGGACAGACGATTATCACAATATATGTGTGTGGTATATCCGTCACGAAGATCACTAGTTTAGACACGTGTTCATCAAATCAGAACCGTCGGTTTCGAGGTCATAATTAATTAAGCAATAACAGTGATTAAAATTAGAGATCCTTGTAATTTCAGTGTCCTCATAAATACCGATAGGCATAAAATCGTATATATCAAAGTCACTACTTACTGCTATTCGGTACTTGTGAGGACATCAGGTGGTATCGATCGGGTGGTCCTCATAAATACCGATAGGCATAAAAGCGTATATATCGAAGTCACTACTTACTGCTATTCGGTACTTGTGAGGACATCGGGTGGTCTAGATTTTCTTTCCATTGAAAAAAATTGCAATGAGATGCCACTTAATGGAGGTACTTTGATCCCCCACTTTTCTTAAAACTCCTACTTTTCTGTTTTCTGTCCGCAAAAATTGTTCAATGTTAATTCAGCATCCTTCTAATGCATATGACTTGAAGGCAATGGATACATCAGAGGATACTATGACTAATAATCGCACTTGACTAGTGAATGGGATAAAAATCATCGACTTTCGTACATGAGATTCAGCTGGATAGTTGATGACTCACCTAATAAAAGTGCGTATGGAGACAGACGATTATCACAATATATGGGTGTGGTATATCCGTCACGAAGGTCACTAGTATAGACACGTATTCATCAAAAAGGAAACGTCGGTTTCGAGGTCATAATTAATTAAACACTAAAAGTGGCTAAAATTAGAAATCCTTGTCATTTCAGTGTCCTCATAAATACCGATAGGCATAAAATCGTATATATCAAAGTCACTACTTACTGCCATTCGGTACTTGTGAGGCCATCAGGTAATATCGATCGGGGGGTCCTCATGAATACCGATAGGCCTAAAATCGTATATATCGAAGTCACTACTTACTGCTATTCGGTTTTTGTGAGGACATCCGGTGGTCTAGATTTTCTTTCCATTAAAAAAAAACAGTAATAAGATGCCACTTCATGGAGTTACTTTGATCCCCCACTTTTCTTAAAACTCCTACTTTTCTATTTTCTGTCCGCAAAAATTATTCAATGTTAATTCAGCATCCTTCTTATGCATAAGACTTGAGGGCAATGGATACATCTGGGGATATTATGACTAATAATCGCACTTGACTAGTGAATGGGATAAAAATCATCGACTTTCGTACATGAGATTCAGCTGAATAGTTGATGACTCACCTAATAAAAGTGCGTATGGGGACAGACGATTATCACAATATATGGGTGTGGTATATCCGTCACGAAGGTCACTAGTATAGACACGTGTTCATCAAATCGGAACCGTCGGTTTCGAGGTCATAATCAATTAAGCAATAACAGTGGCTAAAATTAGAGATACTTGTAATTTCAGTGTCCTCATAAATACCGATAGGCATAAAATGGTATATATCAAAGTCACTACTTACTGCCATTCGGTACTTGTGAGGACATCAGGTGGTATCGATCGGGTGGTCCTCATAAATACCGATAGGCATAAAATTGTATATATCGAAGTCACCACTTACTGCTATTCGGTACTTGTGAGGACATCGGGTGGTCTAGATTTTCTTTCCATTAAAAAAAAACGGCAATAAGATGCCACTTCATGGAGTTACTTTGATTCGCTAACTTTTCTCCAAACTCCTACTTTTTTATTGTCTGTCAGGTAAAATTATTCAATGTTTATTCAGCATCCTTCTAATGCATATGACTTGAGGGCAATGGATACATGTGGGGATATTATGACTAATAATCGCACTTGACTAGTGAATGGGATGAAAATGGAGCGTTCTTTACATATTTTTCTTGACTTTTATTGAGTCATCGACTTTCGTACATGAGATTCAGCTGGATAGTTGATGACTCACCTAACAAAAGTGCGTATGGGGACAGAGGATTATCACAATATATGTGTGTGGTATATCCGTCACGAAGATCACTAGTATAGACACGTGTTCATCGATTAGAAAACGTCGGTTTCGAGGTCATAATTAATTAAGCAATAACAGTGGCTAAAATTAAAGATCCTTGTAATTTCAGTGTCCTCATAAATACCGATAGGCATAAAATCGTATATATCAAAGTCACTACTTACTGCTATTCAGTACTTGTGAGGACATCAGGTGGTATCGATCAGGTGGTCCTCATAAATACCGATAGGCATAAAATCGTATATATCGAAGTCACTACTTACTGCTATTCTGTACTTGTGAGGACATCGGATGGTCTAGATTTTCTTTCCATTAAAAAAAAACGGCAATAAGATGCCACTTCATGGAGTTACTTTAATTCGCTAACCTTTCTCCAAACTTCTACTTTTTTATTTTCTCTCAGCTAAAATTATTCAATGTTAATTCAGCATCCTTCTAATGCATATGACTTGAGGGCGATGGATACATCTGGGGATATTATGACTAAGAATCGCACTTGACTCTTCAATGGGATAAAAGTGGAGCGTACGTTACATATTTTTCTTGACTTTTATTGAATCATCGACTTTCGTACATTAGATTCAGCGGGATAGTTGATGACTCACCTAACAAAAGTGCCTATGGGGACAGACGATTATCACAATATATAGGTGTGGTATATCCGTCACGGAGGTCACTAGTTTAGATACGTGTTCATCAAATCAGAACCGTCGGTTTCGAGGTCATAATTAATTAAGCAATAACAGTGATTAAAATTAGAGATCCTTGTAATTTCAGTGTCCTCATAAATACCGATAGGCATAAAATCGTATATATCGAAGTCACTACTTACTGCTATTCGGTACTTGTGAGGACATCGGGTGGTCTAGATTTTGTTTCCATTAAAAAAAAAATGGCAATAAGATGCCGCTTCATGGAGTTACTTTGATCCCCCACTTTTCTCAAAACTCCTACTTTTCTATTTTCTGTCCGCCAAAATTATTTAATGTTAATTCAGCATCCTTCTAATGCCTATGACTTGAGGGCAATGGATACATCTGGGGATATTATGACTAACAATCGCACTTGACTAGTGAATGGGATAAAAATCATCGACTTTCGTACATGAGATTCCGCTGGATAGTTGATGACTCACCAAACAAAAGTTCGTTAGGGGGCAGACGATTATCACAATATATGGGTGTGGTATAACCGGCACGAAGGTCACTAGTATTGACACGTGTTCATCAAATAGGAAACGTCGGTTTCGAGGTCATAATTAATTAAGCAATAACAGTTGCTAAAATGAAAGATCCTTGTAATTTCAGTGTCCTCATAAATATCGATAGGCATAAAATCGTATATATCAAAGTCACTACTTACTGCCATTCGGTATTTGTGAGGACATCAGGTGGTATCGATCGGGTGGTCCTCATAAATACGGATAGGCATAAAATCGTATATATCGAAGTCACTACTTACTGCAATTCGGTACTTGTGAGGACATCGGGTGGTCTAGATTTTCTTTCTATTAAAAAAAAACGGCAATAAGATGCCACTTCATGGAGTTACTTTAATTCGCTAACCTTTCTCCAAACTCCTACTTTTTTATTTTCTGTCAGCTAAAATTATTCAATGTCAATTCAGCATCCTTCTAATGCATATGACTTGAGGGCGATGGATACATCTGGGGATATTCTGACTAAGAATCGCACTTGACTCGTGAATGAGATAAAAATGGAACGTACGTTACATATTTTTCTTGACTTTTATTGAATCATCGACTTTCGTACATTAGATTCAGCTGGATAGTTGATGACTCACCTAACAAAAGTGCCTATGGGGACAGACGATTATCACAATATATAGGTGTGGTATATCCGTCACGAAGGTCACTAGTTTAGACACGTGTTCATCAAATCAGAACCGTCGGTTTCGAGGTCATAATTAATTAAGCAATAACAGTGATTAAAATTAGAGATCCTTGTAATTTCAGTGTCCTCATAAATACCGATAGGCATAAAATCGTATATATCGAAGTCACTACTTACTGCTATTCGGAACTTGTGAGGACATCGGGTGGTCTAGATTTTCTTTCCATTAAAAAAAATTGCAATAAGATGCCACTCCATGGAATAACTTTGATCCCCCACTTTTCTCAAAACTCCTACTTTTCTATTTTCTGTCCGCAAAAATTATTTAATGTTAATTCAGCATCTTTCTAATGCATATGACTTGAGGGCAATGGATACATCAGAGGATACTATGACTAATAATCGCACTTGACTAGTGAATGGGATAAAAATCATCGACTTTCGCACATGAGATTCAGCTGGATAGTTGATGACTCACCTAATAAAAGTTCGTATGGGGACAGACGATTATCACGATATATGGGTGTGGTATATCCGTCACGGAGGCCACTAGTATAGACACCTGTTCATCAAATAGGAAACGTCGGTTTCAAGGTCATAATTAATTAAAGACTGAAAGTGGCTAAAATTAGAAATCCTTGTAATTTCAGTGTCCTCATAAATACCGATAGGCATAAAATCGTATATATCAAAGTCACTACTTACTGCCATTCGGTACTTGTGAGGCCATCAGGTGGTATCGATCGGGTGGTCCTCATAAATACCCATAGGCATAAAATCGTATATATCGAAGTCACTACTTACTGATATTCGGTATTTGTGAGGACATCAGGTGGTATCGATCGGGTGGTCCTCATAAATACGGATAGGCATAAAATTGTATATATCGAAGTCACTACTTACTGCTATTCGGTACGTGTGAGGACATCGGGTGGTCTAGATTTTCTTTCCATTAAAAAAAAACCACAATAAGATGCCACTTCATGAAGATACTTTGATTCGCTAACCTTTCTCCAAACTCCTACTTCTTTATTTTCTGTCAGCCAAAATTATTCAATGTTAATTCAGCATCCTTCTAGTGCATATGACTTGAGGGCGATGGATACATATGGGGATATTATAACTAATAATCGCACTTCACTAGTGAATGGGATAAAAATGGAGCGTACGTTACATATTTTTCTTGACTTTTATTGAATCATCGACTTTCGTACATTAGATTCAGCTGGATAATTGATGACTTACCTAACAAAAGTGCCTATGGGGACAGACGATTATCACAATATATAGGTGTGGTATATCCGTCACGAAGGTCACTAGTTTAGACACGTGTTCATCAAATCGGAACCGTCGGTTTCGAGGTCATAATTAATTAAGCAATAACAGTGATTAAAATTAGAGATCCTTGTAATTTCAGTGTCCTCATAAATACTGATAGGCATAAAATCGTATATATCGAAGTCACTACTTACTGCTATTCGGTACTTGTGAGGACATCGGGTGGTCTAGATTTTGTTTCCATTAAAAAAAAAATAGCAATAAGATGCCGCTTCATGGAGTTACTTTGATCCCCCACTTTTCTCAAAACTCCTACTTTTCTATTTTCTGTCCGCCAAAATTATTTAATGTTAATTCAGCATCCTTCTTATGCCTATGACTTGAGGGCAATGGATACATCTGGGGATATTATGACTAACAATCGCACTTGACTAGTGAATGGGATAAAAATCATCGACTTTCGTACATGAGATTCAGCTGGATAGTTGATGACTCACCAAACAAAAGTTCGTTAGGGGGCAGACGATTATCACAATATATGGGTGTGGTATAACCGGCACGAAGGTCACTAGTATTGACACGTGTTCATCAAATAGGAAACGTCGGTTTCGAGGTCATAATTAATTAAGCAATAACAGTTGCTAAAATGAAAGATCCTTGTCATTTCAGTGTCCTCATAAATACCGATAGGCATAAAATCGTATATATCAAAGTCACTACTTACTGCCATTCGGTACTTGTGAGGCCATCAGGTAATATCGATCGGGGGGTCCTCATAAATACCGATAGGCCTAAAATCGTATATATCGAAGTCACTACTTACTGCTATTCGGTTTTTGTGAGGACATCCGGTGGTCTGGATTTTCTTTCCATTAAAAAAAAATAGTAATAAGATGCCACTTCATGGAGTTACTTTGATTCGCTAACCTTTCTCCAAACTCCTACTTTTTTATTGTCTGTCAGCCAAAATTATTCAATGTTTATTCAGCATCCTTCTAATGCATATGACTTGAGGGCAATGGATACATCTGGGGATATTATGACTAATAATCGCACTTGACTAGTGAATGGGATAAAAATGGAGCTTACTTTACATATTTTTCTTGACTTTTATTGAGTCATCGACTTTCGTACATGAGATTCAGCTGGATAGTTGATGACTCACCTAACAAAAGTGCGTATGGGGACAGACGATTATCACAATATATGTGTGTGGTATATCCGTCACGAAGATCACTAGTATAGACAAGTGTTCATCAATTAGAAAACGTCGGTTTCGAGGTCATAATTAATTAAACACTAAAAGTGGCTAAAATTCGAAATCCTTGTCATTTCAGTGTCCTCATAAATACCGATAGGCATAAAATCGTATATATCAAAGTCACTACTTACTGCCATTCGGTACTTGTGAGGCCATCAGGTAATATCGATCGGGGGGTCCTCATGAATACCGATAGGCCTAAAATCGTATATATCGAAGTCACTACTTACTGCTATTCGGTTTTTGTGAGGACATCCGGTGGTCTAGATTTTCTTTCCATTAAAAAAAAACAGTAATAAGATGCCACTTCATGGAGTTACTTTGATCCCCCACTTTTCTTAAAACTCCTACTTTTCTATTTTCTGTCCGCAAAAATTATTCAATGTTAATTCAGCATCCTTCTTATGCATAAGACTTGAGGGCAATGGATACATCTGGGGATATTATGACTAATAATCGCACTTGACTAGTGAATGGGATAAAAATCATCGACTTTCGTACATGAGATTCAGCTGAATAGTTGATGACTCACCTAATAAAAGTGCGTATGGGGACAGACGATTATCACAATATATGGGTGTGGTATATCCGTCACGAAGGTCACTAGTATAGACACGTGTTCATCAAATCGGAACCGTCGGTTTCGAGGTCATAATCAATTAAGCAATAACAGTGGCTAAAATTAGAGATACTTGTAATTTCAGTGTCCTCATAAATACCGATAGGCATAAAATGGTATATATCAAAGTCACTACTTACTGCCATTCGGTACTTGTGAGGACATCAGGTGGTATCGATCGGGTGGTCCTCATAAAAACCGATAGGCATAAAATTGTATATATCGAAGTCACTACTTACTGCTATTCGGTACTTGTGAGGACATCGGGTGGTCTAGATTTTCTTTCCATTGAAAAAAAACGGCAATAAGATGCCACTTCATGGAGTTACTTTGATTCGCTAACCTTTCTCCAAACTCCTACTTTTTTATTGTCTGTCAGGTAAAATTATTCAATGTTTATTCAGCATCCTTCTAATGCATATGGCTTGAGGGCAATGGATACATGTGGGGATATTATGACTAATAATCGCACTTGACTAGTGAATGGGATGAAAATGGAGCGTTCTTTACATATTTTTCTTGACTTTTATTGAGTCATCGACTTTCGTACATGAGATTCAGCTGGATAGTTGATGACTCACCTAACAAAAGTGCGCATGGGGACAGACGATTATCACAATATATGTGTGTGGTATATCCGTCACGAAGATCACTAGTATAGACGAGTGTTCATCAAATAAAAAACGTCGGTTTCGAGGTCATAATTAATTAAGCAATAACAGTGGCTAAAATTAAAGATCCTTGTAATTTCAGTGTCCTCATAAATACCGATAGGCATAAAATCGTATATATCAAAGTCACTACTTACTGCTATTCGGTACTTGTGAGGACATCAGGTGGTATCGATCAGGTGGTCCTCATAAATACCGATAGGCATAAAATCGTATATATCGAAGTCACTACTTACTGCTATTCGGTACTTGTGAGGACATCGGGTGGTCTAGATTTTCTTTCCATTAAAAAAAAACGGCAATAAGATGCCACTTCATGGAATCACTTTGATTCGCTAACCTTTCTCCAAACTCCTATTTTTTTATTGTCTGTCAGCCAAAATTATTCAATGTCAATTCAGCATCCTTCTAATGCATATGACTTGAGGGCAATGGATACATCTGGGGATATTATGACTAATAATCGCACTTGACTAGTGAATGGGATAAAAATGGAGCGTACTTTACATATTTTTCTTGACTTTTATTGAGTCATCGACTTTCGTACATGAGATTCAGCTGGAAAGTTGATGACTCACCTAACAAAAGTGCGTATGGGGACAGACGATTATCACAATATATGTGTGTGGTATATCCGTCACGAAGATCACTAGTTTAGACACGTGTTCATCAAATCAGAACCGTCGGTTTCGAAGTCATAATTAATTAAGCAATAACAGTGATTAAAATTAGAGTTCCTTGTAATTTCAGTGTCCTCATAAATACCGATAGGCATAAAATCGTATATATCAAAGTCACTACTTACTGCTATTCGGTACTTGTGAGGACATCAGGTGGTATCGATCGGGTGGTCCTCCTAAATACCGATAGGCATAAAAGCGTATATATCGAAGTCACTACTTACTGCTATTCGGTACTTGTGAGGACATCGGGTGGTCTAGATTTTCTTTCCATTGAAAAAAAATGGCAATAAGATGCCGCTGCATGGGGTTACTTTGATCCCCCACTTTTCTCAAAACTCCTACTTTTCTATTTTCTGTCCGCCAAAAATATTCAATGTTAATTCAGCATCCTTCTAATGCATAAGACTTGAGGGCAATGGATACATCTGGGGATATTATGACTAATAATCGCACTTGACTAGTGAATGGGATAAAAATCGTTGACTTTCGTACATGAGATTCAGCTGGATAGTTGATGACTCACCTAATAAAAGTGCGTATGGAGACAGACGATTATCACAATATATGGGTGTGGTATATCCGTCACGAAGGTCACTAGTATAGACACGTATTCATCAAAAAAGAAACGTCGGTTTCGAGGTCATAATTAATTAAACACTAAAAGTGGCTAAAATTAGAAATCCTTGTCATTTCAGTGTCCTCATAAATACCGATAGGCATAAAATCGTATATATCAAAGTCACTACTTACTGCTATTCGGTACTTGTGAGGCCATCAGGTAATATCGATCGGGGGGTCCTCATAAAAACCGATAGGCCTAAAATCGTTTATATCGAAGTCACTACTTACTGCTATTCGGTTTTTGTGAGGACATCCGGTGGTCTAGATTTTCTTTCCATTAAAAAAAAATAGTAATAAGATGCCACTTCATGGAGTTATTTGATCCCCCACTTTTCTCAAAACTCCTACTTTTCTATTTTCTGTCCGCAAAAATTATTCAATGTTAATTCAGCATCCTTCTAATGCATATGACTTGAGGGCAATGGATACATCTGGGGATATTATGACTAATAATCGCACTTGACTAGTGAATGGGATAAAAATCATCGACTTTCGTACATGAGATTCAGCTGGATAGTTGATGACTCACCCAATAAAAGTGCGTATGGGGACAGACGATTATCACAATATATGGGTGTGGTATATCCGTCACCAAGGTCACTAGTATAGACACGTATTCATCAAAGAGGAAACGTCGGTTTCGAGGTCATAATTAATTAAACACTAAAAGTGGCTAAAATTAGAAATCCTTGTCATTTCAGTGTCCTCATAAATACCGATAGGCATAAAATCGTATATATCAAAGTCACTACTTACTGCTATTCGGTACTTGTGATGCCATCAGGTAATATCGATCGGGGGGTCCTCATAAATACCGATAGGCATAAAAGCGTATATATCGAAGTCACTACTTACTGCTATTCGGTACTTGTGAGGACATCGGGTGGTCTAGATTTTCTTTCCATTAAAAAAAAATGGCAATAAGATGCCGCTTCATGGAGTTACTTTGATCCCCCACTTTTCCCAAAACTCCTACTTTTCTATTTCCTGTCCGCCAAAATTATTCAATGTTAATTCAGCATCCTTCTAATGCATATGACTTGAGGGCAATGGATACATCTGGGGATATTATGACTAATAATCGCACTTGACTAGTGAATGGGATAAAAATGAAGCGTACGTTACATATTTTTCTTGGCTTTTATTGAGTCATCGACTTTCGTACATGAGATTCAGCTGGATAGTTGATGACTCACCTAACAAAAGTGCGCATGGGGACAGACGATTATCACAATATATGTGTGTGGTATATCCGTCACGAAGATCACTAGTATAGACGAGTGTTCATCAAATAAAAAACGTCGGTTTCGAGGTCATAATTAATTAAGCAATAACAGTGGCTAAAATTAAAGATCCTTGTAATTTCAGTGTCCTCATAAATACCGATAGGCATAAAATCGTATATATCAAAGTCACTACTTACTGCTATTCGGTACTTGTGAGGACATCAGGTGGTATCGATCAGGTGGTCCTCATAAATACCGATAGGCATAAAATCGTATATATCGAAGTCACTACTTACTGCTATTCGGTACTTGTGAGGACATCGGGTGGTCTAGATTTTCTTTCCATTAAAAAAAAACGGCAATAAGATGCCACTTCATGGAATCACTTTGATTCGCTAACCTTTCTCCAAACTCCTATTTTTTTATTGTCTGTCAGCCAAAATTATTCAATGTCAATTCAGCATCCTTCTAATGCATATGACTTGAGGGCAATGGATACATCTGGGGATATTATGACTAATAATCGCACTTGACTAGTGAATGGGATAAAAATGGAGCGTACTTTACATATTTTTCTTGACTTTTATTGAGTCATCGACTTTCGTACATGAGATTCAGCTGGAAAGTTGATGACTCACCTAACAAAAGTGCGTATGGGGACAGACGATTATCACAATATATGTGTGTGGTATATCCGTCACGAAGATCACTAGTTTAGACACGTGTTCATCAAATCAGAACCGTCGGTTTCGAGGTCATAATTAATTAAGCAATAACAGTGATTAAAATTAGAGATCCTTGTAATTTCAGTGTCCTCATAAATACCGATAGGCATAAAATCGTATATATCAAAGTCACTACTTACTGCTATTCGGTACTTGTGAGGACATCAGGTGGTATCGATCGGGTGGTCCTCATAAATACCGATAGGCATAAAAGCGTATATATCGAAGTCACTACTTACTGCTATTCGGTACTTGTGAGGACATCGGGTGGTCTAGATTTTCTTTCCATTGAAAAAAATTGCAATGAGATGCCACTTAATGGAGGTACTTTGATCCCCCACTTTTCTTAAAACTCCTACTTTTCTGTTTTCTGTCCGCAAAAATTGTTCAATGTTAATTCAGCATCCTTCTAATGCATATGACTTGAAGGCAATGGATACATCAGAGGATACTATGACTAATAATCGCACTTGACTAGTGAATGGGATAAAAATCATGGATTTTCGTACATGAGATTCAGCTGGACAGTTGATGACTCACCTAATAAAAGTTCGTATGGGGACAGACGATTATCACAATATATGGGTGTGGTATATCCGTCACGAAGGTCACTAGTTTAGACACGTGTTCATCAAATAGGAAACGTCGGTTTCGAGGTCATAATCAATTAAGCAATAACAGTGGATAAAATTAAAGATCCTTGTAATTTCAGTGTCCTCATAAATACCGATAGGCATAAAATGGTATATATCAAAGTCACTACTTACTGCCATTCGGTACTTGTGAGGACATCAGGTGGTATCGATCGGGTGGTCCTCATAAATACCGATAGGCATAAAATTGTATATATCGAAGTAACTACTTACTGCTATTCGGTACTTGTGAGGACATCGGGTGGTCTAGATTTTCTTTCCATTAAAAAAAAACGGCAATGAGATGCCACTTCATGGAGTTACTTTGATTCGCTAACCTTTCTCCAAACTCCTACTTTTTTATTGTCTGTCAGCCAAAATTATTTAATGTTAATTCAGCATCCTTCTAATGCATATGACTTGAGGGCAATGGATACATCTGTGGATATTATTACTAATAATCGCACTTGACTAGTGAATGGGATGAAAATGGAGCGTACTTTACATATTTTTCTTGACTTTTATTGAGTCATCGACTTTCGTACATGAGATTCAGCTGGATAGTTGATGACTCACCTAACAAAAGTGCGTATGGGGACAGACGATTATCACAATATATGTGTGTGGTATATCCGTCACGAAGGTCACTAGTTTAGACACGTGTTCATCAAATCAGAACCGTCGGTTTCGAGGTCATAATTAATTAAGCAATAACAGTGATTAAAATTAGAGATCCTTGTAATTTCAGTGTCCTCATAAATACCGATAGGCATAAAATCGTATATATCAAAGTTACTACTTACTGCCATTCGGTACTTGTGAGGACATCAGGTGGTATCGATCGGGTGGTCCTCCTAAATACCGATAGGCATAAAAGCGTATATATCGAAGTCACTACTTACTGCCATTCGGTACTTGTGAGGACATCGGGTGGTCTAGATTTTCTTTCCATTAAAAAAAAATTGCAATCAGATGCCGCTGCATGGAGTTACTTTGATCCCCCACTTTTCTCAAAACTCCTACTTTTCTATTTTCTGTCCGCCAAAATTATTTAATGTTAATTCAGCATCCTTCTTATGCATAAGACTTGAGAGCAATGGATACATCTGGGGATATTATGACTAATAATCGCACTTGACTAGTGAATGGGATAAAAATCATCGATTTTCGTACATGAGATTCAGCTGGATAGTTGATGACTCACCTAATAAAAGTGCGTATGGAGACAGACGATTATCACAATATATGGGTGTGGTATATTCGTCACGAAGGTCACTAGTATAGACACGTATTCATCAAAAAGGAAACGTCGGTTTCGAGGTCATAATTAATTAAACACTAAAAGTGGCTAAAATTAGAAATCCTTGTCATTTCAGTGTCCTCATAAATACCGATAGGCATAAAATCGTATATATCAAAGTCACTACTTACTGCCATTCGGTACTTGTGAGGCCATCAGGTAATATCGATCGGGGGGTCCTCATAAATACCGATAGGCCTAAAATCGTATATATCGAAGTCACTACTTACTGCTATTCGGTTTTTGTGAGGACATCCGGTGGTCTGGATTTTCTTTCCATTAAAAAAAAATAGTAATAAGATGCCACTTCATGGAGTTACTTTGATTCGCTAACCTTTCTCCAAACTCCTACTTTTTTATTGTCTGTCAGCCAAAATTATTCAATGTTTATTCAGCATCCTTCTAATGCATATGACTTGAGGGCAATGGATACATCTGGGGATATTATGACTAATAATCGCACTTGACTAGTGAATGGGATAAAAATGGAGCTTACTTTACATATTTTTCTTGACTTTTATTGAGTCATCGACTTTCGTACATGAGATTCAGCTGGATAGTTGATGACTCACCTAACAAAAGTGCGTATGGGGACAGACGATTATCACAATATATGTGTGTGGTATATCCGTCACGAAGATCACTAGTATAGACACGTGTTCATCAATTAGAAAACGTCGGTTTCGAGGTCATAATTAATTAAACACTAAAAGTGGCTAAAATTCGAAATCCTTGTCATTTCAGTGTCCTCATAAATACCGATAGGCATAAAATCGTATATATCAAAGTCACTACTTACTGCCATTCGGTACTTGTGAGGCCATCAGGTAATATCGATCGGGGGGTCCTCATGAATACCGATAGGCCTAAAATCGTATATATCGAAGTCACTACTTACTGCTATTCGGTTTTTGTGAGGACATCCGGTGGTCTAGATTTTCTTTCCATTAAAAAAAAACAGTAATAAGATGCCACTTCATGGAGTTACTTTGATCCCCCACTTTTCTTAAAACTCCTACTTTTCTATTTTCTGTCCGCAAAAATTATTCAATGTTAATTCAGCATCCTTCTTATGCATAAGACTTGAGGGCAATGGATACATCTGGGGATATTATGACTAATAATCGCACTTGACTAGTGAATGGGATAAAAATCATCGACTTTCGTACATGAGATTCAGCTGAATAGTTGATGACTCACCTAATAAAAGTGCGTATGGGGACAGACGATTATCACAATATATGGGTGTGGTATATCCGTCACGAAGGTCACTAGTATAGACACGTGTTCATCAAATCGGAACCGTCGGTTTCGAGGTCATAATCAATTAAGCAATAACAGTGGCTAAAATTAGAGATACTTGTAATTTCAGTGTCCTCATAAATACCGATAGGCATAAAATGGTATATATCAAAGTCACTACTTACTGCCATTCGGTACTTGTGAGGACATCAGGTGGTATCGATCGGGTGGTCCTCATAAATACCGATAGGCATAAAATTGTATATATCGAAGTCACTACTTACTGCTATTCGGTACTTGTGAGGACATCGGGTGGTCTAGATTTTCTTTCCATTAAAAAAAAACGGCAATAAGATGCCACTTCATGGAGTTACTTTGATTCGCTAACCTTTCTCCAAACTCCTACTTTTTTATTGTCTGTCAGGTAAAATTATTCAATGTTTATTCAGCATCCTTCTAATGCATATGGCTTGAGGGCAATGGATACATGTGGGGATATTATGACTAATAATCGCACTTGACTAGTGAATGGGATGAAAATGGAGCGTTCTTTACATATTTTTCTTGACTTTTATTGAGTCATCGACTTTCGTACATGAGATTCAGCTGGATAGTTGATGACTCACCTAACAAAAGTGCGCATGGGGACAGACGATTATCACAATATATGTGTGTGGTATATCCGTCACGAAGATCACTAGTATAGACGAGTGTTCATCAAATAAAAAACGTCGGTTTCGAGGTCATAATTAATTAAGCAATAACAGTGGCTAAAATTAAAGATCCTTGTAATTTCAGTGTCCTCATAAATACCGATAGGCATAAAATCGTATATATCAAAGTCACTACTTACTGCTATTCGGTACTTGTGAGGACATCAGGTGGTATCGATCAGGTGGTCCTCATAAATACCGATAGGCATAAAATCGTATATATCGAAGTCACTACTTACTGCTATTCGGTACTTGTGAGGACATCGGGTGGTCTAGATTTTCTTTCCATTAAAAAAAAACGGCAATAAGATGCCACTTCATGGAATCACTTTGATTCGCTAACCTTTCTCCAAACTCCTATTTTTTTATTGTCTGTCAGCCAAAATTATTCAATGTCAATTCAGCATCCTTCTAATGCATATGACTTGAGGGCAATGGATACATCTGGGGATATTATGACTAATAATCGCACTTGACTAGTGAATGGGATAAAAATGGAGCGTACTTTACATATTTTTCTTGACTTTTATTGAGTCATCGACTTTCGTACATGAGATTCAGCTGGAAAGTTGATGACTCACCTAACAAAAGTGCGTATGGGGACAGACGATTATCACAATATATGTGTGTGGTATATCCGTCACGAAGATCACTAGTTTAGACACGTGTTCATCAAATCAGAACCGTCGGTTTCGAGGTCATAATTAATTAAGCAATAACAGTGATTAAAATTAGAGATCCTTGTAATTTCAGTGTCCTCATAAATACCGATAGGCATAAAATCGTATATATCAAAGTCACTACTTACTGCTATTCGGTACTTGTGAGGACATCAGGTGGTATCGATCGGGTGGTCCTCATAAATACCGATAGGCATAAAAGCGTATATATCGAAGTCACTACTTACTGCTATTCGGTACTTGTGAGGACATCGGGTGGTCTAGATTTTCTTTCCATTGAAAAAAATTGCAATGAGATGCCACTTAATGGAGGTACTTTGATCCCCCACTTTTCTTAAAACTCCTACTTTTCTGTTTTCTGTCCGCAAAAATTGTTCAATGTTAATTCAGCATCCTTCTAATGCATATGACTTGAAGGCAATGGATACATCAGAGGATACTATGACTAATAATCGCACTTGACTAGTGAATGGGATAAAAATCATGGATTTTCGTACATGAGATTCAGCTGGACAGTTGATGACTCACCTAATAAAAGTTCGTATGGGGACAGACGATTATCACAATATATGGGTGTAATATATCCGTCACGAAGGTCACTAGTTTAGACACGTGTTCATCAAATAGGAAACGTCGGTTTCGAGGTCATAATTAATTAAGCAATAACAGTGGATAAAATTAAAGATCCTTGTAATTTCAGTGTCCTCATAAATACCGATAGGCATAAAATGGTATATATCAAAGTCACTACTTACTGCCATTCGGTACTTGTGAGGACATCAGGTGGTATCGATCGGGTGGTCCTCATAAATACCGATAGGCATAAAATTGTATATATCGAAGTAACTACTTACTGCTATTCGGTACTTGTGAGGACATCGGGTGGTCTAGATTTTCTTTCCATTAAAAAAAAACGGCAATGAGATGCCACTTCATGGAGTTACTTTGATTCGCTAACCTTTCTCCAAACTCCTACTTTTTTATTGTCTGTCAGCCAAAATTATTTAATGTTAATTCAGCATCCTTCTAATGCATATGACTTGAGGGCGATGGATACATCTGGGGATATTATGACTAAGAATCGCACTTGACTCTTCAATGGGATAAAAGTGGAGCGTACGTTACATATTTTTCTTGACATTTATTGAATCATCGACTTTCGTACATTAGATTCAGCGGTATAGTTGATGACTCACCTAACAAAAGTGCCTATGGGGACAGACGATTATCACAATATATAGGTGTGGTATATCCGTCACGGAGGTCACTAGTTTAGATACGTGTTCATCAAATCAGAACCGTCGGTTTCGAGGTCATAATTAATTAAGCAATAACAGTGATTAAAATTAGAGATCCTTGTAATTTCAGTGTCCTTATAAATACCGATAGGCATAAAATCGTATATATCAAAGTCACTACTTACTGCCATTCGGTACTTGTGAGGATATCAGGTGGTATCGATCGGGTGGTCCTCCTAAATACCGATAGGCATAAAAGCGTATATATCGAAGTCACTACTTACTGCTATTCGGTACTTGTGAGGACATCGGGTGGTCTAGATTTTCTTTCCATTAAAAAAAAATGGCAATAAGATGCCGCTGCATGGAGTTACTTCGATCCCCCACTTTTCTCAAAACTCCTACTTTTCTATTTTCTGTCCGCCAAAAATATTCAATGTTAATTCAGCATCCTTCTAATGCATAAGACTTGAGGGCAATGGATACATCTGGGGATATTATGACTAATAATCGCACTTGACTAGTGAATGGGATAAAAATCATCGACTTTCGTACATGAGATTCAGCTGGATAGTTGATGACTCACCCAATAAAAGTGCGTATGGGGACAGACGATTATCACAATATATGGGTGTGGTATATCCGTCACGAAGGTCACTAGTATAGACACGTATTCATCAAAGAGGAAACGTCGGTTTCGAGGTCATAATTAATTAAACACTAAAAGTGGCTAAAATTAGAAATCCTTGTCATTTCAGTGTCCTCATAAATACCGATAGGCATAAAATCGTATATATCAAAGTCACTACTTACTGCTATTCGGTACTTGTGATGCCATCAGGTAATATCGATCGGGGGGTCCTCATAAATACCGATAGGCATAAAAGCGTATATATCGAAGTCACTACTTACTGCTATTCGGTACTTGTGAGGACATCGGGTGGTCTAGATTTTCTTTCCATTAAAAAAAAATGGCAATAAGATGCCGCTTCATGGAGTTACTTTGATCCCCCACTTTTCCCAAAACTCCTACTTTTCTATTTCCTGTCCGCCAAAATTATTCAATGTTAATTCAGCATCCTTCTAATGCATATGACTTGAGGGCAATGGATACATCTGGGGATATTATGACTAATAATCGCACTTGACTAGTGAATGGGATAAAAATGAAGCGTACGTTACATATTTTTCTTGGCTTTTATTGAGTCATCGACTTTCGTACATGAGATTCAGCTGGATAGTTGATGACTCACCTAACAAAAGTGCGCATGGGGACAGACGATTATCACAATATATGTGTGTGGTATATCCGTCACGAAGATCACTAGTATAGACGAGTGTTCATCAAATAAAAAACGTCGATTTCGAGGTCATAATTAATTAAGCAATAACAGTGGCTAAAATTAAAGATCCTTGTAATTTCAGTGTCCTCATAAATACCGATAGGCATAAAATCGTATATATCAAAGTCACTACTTACTGCTATTCGGTACTTGTGAGGACATCAGGTGGTATCGATCATGTGGTCCTCATAAATACCGATAGGCATAAAATCGTATATATCGAAGTCACTACTTACTGCTATTCGGTACTTGTGAGGACATCGGGTGGTCTAGATTTTCTTTCCATTAAAAAAAAAACGGCAATAAGATGCCACTTCATGGAATCACTTTGATTCGCTAACCTTTCTCCAAACTCCTATTTTTTTATTGTCTGTCAGCCAAAATTATTCAATGTCAATTCAGCATCCTTCTAATGCATATGACTTGAGGGCAATGGATACATCTGGGGATATTATGACTAATAATCGCACTTGACTAGTGAATGGGATAAAAATGGAGCGTACTTTACATATTTTTCTTGACTTTTATTGAGTCATCGACTTTCGTACATGAGATTCAGCTGGAAAGTTGATGACTCACCTAACAAAAGTGCGTATGGGGACAGACGATTATCACAATATATGTGTGTGGTATATCCGTCACGAAGATCACTAGTATAGACGAGTGTTCATCAAATAAAAAACGTCGGTTTCGAGGTCATAATTAATTAAGCAATAACAGTGGCTAAAATTAAAGATCCTTGTAATTTCAGTGTCCTCATAAATACTGATAGGCATAAAATCGTATATATCAAAGTCACTACTTACTGCCATTTGGTACTTGTGAGGACATCAGGTGGTATCTATCGGGTGGTCCTCATAAATACCGATAGGCATAAAATCGTATATATCGAAGTCACTATTTACTGCTATTCGGTACTTGTGAGGACATCGGGTGGTCTAGATTTTCTTTCCATTAAAAAAATAATAATAAGATGCCACTTCATGGAGTTACTTTGATTCGCTAACCTTTCTCCAAACTCCTACTTTTTTATTTTCTGTCAGCTAAAATTATTCAATGTTAATTCAGCATCTTTCTAATGCACATGACTTGAGGGCAATGGATACATCTGGGGATATTATAACTAATAATTGCACTTCATTAGTGAATAGGATAAAAATGGAGCGTACGTTACATATTTTTCTTGACTTTTATTGAATCATCGACTTTAGTACATGAGATTCAGCTGGATAGTTGATGACTCACCTAACAAAAGTGCCTATGGGGACAGACGATTATCACAATATATAGGTGTGGTATATCCGTCACGAAGGTCACTAGTTTAGACACGTGTTCATCAAATCAGAACCGTCGGTTTCGAGGTCATAATTAATTAAGCAATAACAGTGATTAAAATTAGAGATCCTTGTAATTTCAGTGTCCTTATAAATACCGATAGGCATAAAATCGTATATATCAAAGTCACTACTTACTGCCATTCGGTACTTGTGAGGACATCGGGTGGTATCGATCGGGTGGTCCTCCTAAATACCGTTAGGCATAAAAGCGTATATATCGAAGTCACTACTTACTGCCATTCGGTACTTGTGAGGACATCGGGTGGTCTAGATTTTCTTTCCATTAAAAAAAAATGGCAATAAGATGCCGCTGCATGGAGTTACTTCGATCCCCCACTTTTCTCAAAACTCCTACTTTTCTATTTTCTGTCTGCCAAAATTATTCAATGTTAATTCAGCATCCTTCTAATGCATAAGACTTAAGGGCAATGGATACATCTGGGGATATTATGACTAAAAATCGCACTTGACTAGTGAATGGGATAAAAATCATCGACTTTCGTACATGAAATTCAGCTGGATAGTTGATAACTCACCTAATAAAAGTGCGTATGGAGACAGACGATTATCACAATATATGTGTGTGGTATATCAGTCACGAAGGTCACTAGTATAGACACGTGTTCATCAAATCGGAACCGTCGGTTTCGAGGTCATAATTAATTAAGCAATAACAGTGGCTAAAATTAGAGATACTTGTAATTTCAGTGTCCTCATAAATACCGATAGGCATAAAATCGTATATATCAAAGTCACTACTTACTGCCATTCGGTACTTGTGAGGACATCAGGTGGTATCGATCGGGTGGTCCTCATAAATACCGATAGGCATAAAATTGTATATATCGAAGTCACTACTTACTGCTATTCGGTACTTGTGAGGACATCGGGTGGTCTAGATTTTCTTTCCATGAGAAAAAAACGGCAATAAGATGCCACTTCATGGAGTTACTTTGATTCGCTAACCTTTCTCCAAACTCCTACTTTTTTATTGTCTGTCAGCGAAAATTTTTCAATGTTAATTCAGCATCCTTCTAATGCATATGACTTGAGGGCAATGGATACATCTGGGGATATTATGACTAATAATCGCACTTGACTAGTGAATGGGATGAAAATGGAGCATACTTTACATATTTTTCTTGACTTTTATTGAGTCATCGACTTTCGTACATGAGATTCAGCTGGATAGTTGATGACTCACCTAACAAAAGTGCGTATGGGGACAGACGATTATCACAATATATGTGTGTGGTTCATCCGTCACGAAGATCACTAGTATAGACACGTGTTCATCAAATAGAAAACGTCGGTTTCGAGGTCATAATTAATTAAGCAATAACAGTGGCTAAAATTAAAGATCCTTGTAATTTCAGTGTCCTCATAAATACTGATAGGCATAAAATCGTATATATCAAAGTCACTACTTACTGCTATTCGGTACTTGTGAGGACATCAGGTGGTATCGATCGGGTGGTCCTCCTAAAAACCGATATGCATAAAAGCGTATATATCGAAGTCACTACTTACTGCTATTCGGTACTTGTGGGACATCAGGTGGTCTAGATTTTCTTTCCATTAAAAAAAAATGGCAATAAGATGCCGCTTCATGGAGTTACTTTGATCCCCCACTTTTCTCAAAACTCCTACTTTTTTATTTTCTGTCCGCCAAAATTATTCAATGTTAATTCAGCATCCTTCTAATGCATATGACTTGAGGGCAATGGATACATCTGGGGATATTATGACTAATAATCGCATTTGACTAGTGAATGGGATAAAAATCATCGACTTTCGTACATGAGATTCAGCTGGATAGTTGATGACTCACCTAATAAAAGTGCGTATGGGGACAGACGATTATCACAATATATAGGTGTGGTATATCCGTCACGAAGGTCACTAGTATAGACACGTGTTCATCAAATCGGAACCGTCGGTTTCGAGGTCATAATTAATTAAGCAATAACAGTAGCTAAAATTAGAGATACTTGTAATTTCAGTGTCCTCATAAATACCGATAGGCATAAAATCGTATATATCAAAATCACTACTTACTGCCATTCGGTACTTGTGAGGACATCAGGTGGTATCGATCGGGTGGTCCTCATAAATACCGCTAGGCATAAAATTGTATATATCGAAGTCACTACTTACTGCTATTCGGTACGTGTGAGGACATCGGGTGGTCTAGATTTTCTTTTCATTGAAAAAAAACCGCAATAAGATTCCACTTCATGGAGATACTTTGATTCGCTAACCTTTCTCCAAACTCCTACTTCTTTATTTTCTGTCAGCCAAAATTATTCAATGTTAATTCAGCATCCTTCTAGTGCATATGACTTGAGGGCGATGGATACATCTGAAGATATTATGACTAATAATCGCACTTGACTAGTGAATGGGATAAAAATGGAGCATACGTTACATATTTTTCTTGGCTTTTATTGAGTCATCGACTTTCGTACATGAGATTCAGCTGGATAGTTGATGACTCACCTAACAAAAGTGCGTATGGGGACAGACGATTATCACAATATATGTGTGTGGTATATCCGTCACGAAGATCACTAGTATAGACGAGTGTTCATCAAATAGAAAACGTCGGTTTCGAGGTCATAATTAATTAAGCAATAACAGTGGCTAAAACTAAAGATCCTTGTAATTTCAGTGTCCTCATAAATACTGATAGGCATAAAATCGTATATATCAAAGTCACTACTTACTGCCATTTGGTACTTGTGAGGACATCAGGTGGTATCTATCGGGTGGTCCTCATAAATACCGATAGGCATAAAATCGTATATATCGAAGTCACTATTTACTGCTATTCGGTACTTGTGAGGACATCGGGTGGTCTAGATTTTCTTTCCATTAAAAAAATAATAATAAGATGCCACTTCATGGAGTTACTTTGATTCGCTAACCTTTCTCCAAACTCCTACTTTTTTATTTTCTGTCAGCTAAAATTATTCAATGTTAATTCAGCATCTTTCTAATGCACATGACTTGAGGGCAATGGATACATCTGGGGATATTATAACTAATAATCGCACTTCATTAGTGAATAGGATAAAAATGGAGCGTACGTTACATATTTTTCTTGACTTTTATTGAATCATCGACTTTAGTACATGAGATTCAGCTGGATAGTTGATGACTCACCTAACAAAAGTGCCTATGGGGACAGACGATTATCACAATATATAGGTGTGGTATATCCGTCACGAAGGTCACAAGTTTAGACACGTGTTCATCAAATCAGAACCGTCGGTTTCGGGGTCATAATTAATTAAGCAATAACAGTGATTAAAATTAGAGATCCTTGTAATTTCAGTGTCCTTATAAATACCGATAGGCATAAAATCGTATATATCAAAGTCACTACTTACTGCTATTCGGTACTTGTGAGGACATAAGGTGGTATCGATCGGGTGGTCCTCCTAAATACCGATAGGCATAAAAGCGTATATATCGAAGTCACTACTTACTGCCATTCGGTACTTGTGAGGACATCGGGTGGTCTAGATTTTATTTCCATTAAAAAAAAATGGCAATAAGATGCCGCTGCATGGAGTTACTTCGATCCCCCACTTTTCTCAAAACTCCTACTTTTCTATTTTCTGTCCGCCAAAATTATTCAATGTTAATTCAGCATCCTTCTAATGCATAAGACTTGAGGGCAATGGATACATCTGGGGATATTATGACTAAAAATCGCACTTGACTAGTGAATGGGATAAAAATCATCGACTTTCGTACATGAAATTCAGCTGGATAGTTGATAACTCACCTAATAAAAGTGCGTATGGAGACAGACGATTATCACAATATATGTGTGTGGTATATCCGTCACGAAGGTCACTAGTATAGACACGTGTTCATCAAATCGGAACCGTCGGTTTCGAGGTCATAATTAATTAAGCAATAACAGTGGCTAAAATTAGAGATACTTGTAATTTCAGTGTCCTAATAAATACCGATAGGCATAAAATCGTATATATCAAAGTCACTACTTACTGCCATTCGGTACTTGTGAGGACATCAGGTGGTATCGATCGGGTGGTCCTCCTAAATACCGATAGGCATAAAAGCGTATATATCGAAGTCACTACTTACTGCTATTCGGTACTTGTAGGACATCAGGTGGTCTAGATTTTCTTTCCATTAAAAAAAAATGGCAATAAGATGCCGCTGCATGGAGTTACTTTGATCCCCCACTTTTCTCAAAACTCCTACTTTTCTATTTTCTGTCCGCCAAAATTATTCAATGTTAATTCAGCATCCTTCTTATGCATAAGACTTGAGGGCAATGGATACATCTGGGGATATTATGACTAATAATCGCACTTGACTAGTGAATGGGATAAAAATCATCGACTTCCGTACATGAGATTCAGCTGGATAGTTGATGACTCACCTAATAAAAGTGCGTATAGAGACAGACGATTATCACAATATATGGGTGTGGTATATCCGTCACGAAGGTCACTATTATAGACACGTATTCATCAAAAAGGAAACGTCGGTTTCGAGGTCATAATTAATTAAACACTAAAAGTGGCTAAAATTAGGAATCCTTGTCATTTCAGTGTCCTCATAAATACCGATAGGCATAAAATCGTATATATCAAAGTCACTAGTTACTGCTATTCGGTACTTGTGAGGCCATCAGGTAATATCGATCGGGGGGTCCTCATGAATACCGATAGGCCTAAAATCGTATATATCGAAGTCACTACTTACTGCTATTCGGTTTTTGTGAGGACATCAGGTGGTCTAGATTTTCCTTCCATTAAAAAAAAACGGTAATAAGATGCCACTTCATGGAGTTACTTTGATCCCCCACTTTTCTTAAAACTCCTACTTTTCTATTTTCTGTCCGCAAAAATTATTCATTGTTAATTCAGCATCCTTCTTATGCATAAGACTTGAGGGCAATGGATACATCTGGGGATATTATGACTAATAATCGCACTTGACTAGTGAATGGGATAAAAATCATCGACTTTCGTACATGAGATTCAGCTGGATAGTTGATGACTCACCTAATAAAAGTGCGTATGGGGACAGACGATTATCACAATATATGGGTGTAGTATATCCGTCACGAAGATCACTAGTTTAGACACGTGTTCATCAAATCAGAACCGTCGGTTTCGAGGTCATAATTAATTAAGCAATAACAGTGATTAAAATTAGAGATCCTTGTAATTTCAGTGTCCTCATAAATACCGATAGGCATAAAATCGTATATATCAAAGTCACTACTTACTGCCATTCGGTACTTGTGAGGCCATCAGGTGGTATCGATCGGGTGGTCCTCATAAATACCCATAGGCATAAAATCGTATATATCGAAGTCACTACTTACTGATATTCGGTATTTGTGAGGACATCAGGTGGTATCGATCGGGTGGTCCTCATAAATACGGATAGGCATAAAATTGTATATATCGAAGTCACTACTTACTGCTATTCGGTACGTGTGAGGACATCGGGTGGTCTAGATTTTCTTTCCATTAAAAAAAAACCACAATAAGATGCCACTTCATGAAGATACTTTGATTCGCTAACCTTTCTCCAAACTCCTACTTCTTTATTTTCTGTCAGCCAAAATTATTCAATGTTAATTCAGCATCCTTCTAGTGCATATGACTTGAGGGCGATGGATACATATGGGGATATTATAACTAATAATCGCACTTCACTAGTGAATGGGATAAAAATGGAGCGTACGTTACATATTTTTCTTGACTTTTATTGAATCATCGACTTTCGTACATTAGATTCAGCTGGATAATTGATGACTTACCTAACAAAAGTGCCTATGGGGACAGACGATTATCACAATATATAGGTGTGGTATATCCGTCACGAAGGTCACTAGTTTAGACACGTGTTCATCAAATCGGAACCGTCGGTTTCGAGGTCATAATTAATTAAGCAATAACAGTGATTAAAATTAGAGATCCTTGTAATTTCAGTGTCCTCATAAATACTGATAGGCATAAAATCGTATATATCGAAGTCACTACTTACTGCTATTCGGTACTTGTGAGGACATCGGGTGGTCTAGATTTTGTTTCCATTAAAAAAAAAATAGCAATAAGATGCCGCTTCATGGAGTTACTTTGATCCCCCACTTTTCTCAAAACTCCTACTTTTCTATTTTCTGTCCGCCAAAATTATTTAATGTTAATTCAGCATCCTTCTTATGCCTATGACTTGAGGGCAATGGATACATCTGGGGATATTATGACTAACAATCGCACTTGACTAGTGAATGGGATAAAAATCATCGACTTTCGTACATGAGATTCAGCTGGATAGTTGATGACTCACCAAACAAAAGTTCGTTAGGGGGCAGACGATTATCACAATATATGGGTGTGGTATAACCGGCACGAAGGTCACTAGTATTGACACGTGTTCATCAAATAGGAAACGTCGGTTTCGAGGTCATAATTAATTAAGCAATAACAGTTGCTAAAATGAAAGATCCTTGTCATTTCAGTGTCCTCATAAATACCGATAGGCATAAAATCGTATATATCAAAGTCACTACTTACTGCCATTCGGTACTTGTGAGGCCATCAGGTAATATCGATCGGGGGGTCCTCATAAATACCGATAGGCCTAAAATCGTATATATCGAAGTCACTACTTACTGCTATTCGGTTTTTGTGAGGACATCCGGTGGTCTGGATTTTCTTTCCATTAAAAAAAAATAGTAATAAGATGCCACTTCATGGAGTTACTTTGATTCGCTAACCTTTCTCCAAACTCCTACTTTTTTATTGTCTGTCAGCCAAAATTATTCAATGTTTATTCAGCATCCTTCTAATGCATATGACTTGAGGGCAATGGATACATCTGGGGATATTATGACTAATAATCGCACTTGACTAGTGAATGGGATAAAAATGGAGCTTACTTTACATATTTTTCTTGACTTTTATTGAGTCATCGACTTTCGTACATGAGATTCAGCTGGATAGTTGATGACTCACCTAACAAAAGTGCGTATGGGGACAGACGATTATCACAATATATGTGTGTGGTATATCCGTCACGAAGATCACTAGTATAGACACGTGTTCATCAATTAGAAAACGTCGGTTTCGAGGTCATAATTAATTAAACACTAAAAGTGGCTAAAATTCGAAATCCTTGTCATTTCAGTGTCCTCATAAATACCGATAGGCATAAAATCGTATATATCAAAGTCACTACTTACTGCCATTCGGTACTTGTGAGGCCATCAGGTAATATCGATCGGGGGGTCCTCATGAATACCGATAGGCCTAAAATCGTATATATCGAAGTCACTACTTACTGCTATTCGGTTTTTGTGAGGACATCCGGTGGTCTAGATTTTCTTTCCATTAAAAAAAAACAGTAATAAGATGCCACTTCATGGAGTTACTTTGATCCCCCACTTTTCTTAAAACTCCTACTTTTCTATTTTCTGTCCGCAAAAATTATTCAATGTTAATTCAGCATCCTTCTTATGCATAAGACTTGAGGGCAATGGATACATCTGGGGATATTATGACTAATAATCGCACTTGACTAGTGAATGGGATAAAAATCATCGACTTTCGTACATGAGATTCAGCTGAATAGTTGATGACTCACCTAATAAAAGTGCGTATGGGGACAGACGATTATCACAATATATGGGTGTGGTATATCCGTCACGAAGGTCACTAGTATAGACACGTGTTCATCAAATCGGAACCGTCGGTTTCGAGGTCATAATCAATTAAGCAATAACAGTGGCTAAAATTAGAGATACTTGTAATTTCAGTGTCCTCATAAATACCGATAGGCATAAAATGGTATATATCAAAGTCACTACTTACTGCCATTCGGTACTTGTGAGGACATCAGGTGGTATCGATCGGGTGGTCCTCATAAAAACCGATAGGCATAAAATTGTATATATCGAAGTCACTACTTACTGCTATTCGGTACTTGTGAGGACATCGGGTGGTCTAGATTTTCTTTCCATTAAAAAAAAACGGCAATAAGATGCCACTTCATGGAGTTACTTTGATTCGCTAACCTTTCTCCAAACTCCTACTTTTTTATTGTCTGTCAGGTAAAATTATTCAATGTTTATTCAGCATCCTTCTAATGCATATGGCTTGAGGGCAATGGATACATGTGGGGATATTATGACTAATAATCGCACTTGACTAGTGAATGGGATGAAAATGGAGCGTTCTTTACATATTTTTCTTGACTTTTATTGAGTCATCGACTTTCGTACATGAGATTCAGCTGGATAGTTGATGACTCACCTAACAAAAGTGCGCATGGGGACATACGATTATCACAATATATGTGTGTGGTATATCCGTCACGAAGATCACTAGTATAGACGAGTGTTCATCAAATAAAAAACGTCGGTTTCGAGGTCATAATTAATTAAGCAATAACAGTGGCTAAAATTAAAGATCCTTGTAATTTCAGTGTCCTCATAAATACCGATAGGCATAAAATCGTATATATCAAAGTCACTACTTACTGCTATTCGGTACTTGTGAGGACATCAGGTGGTATCGATCAGGTGGTCCTCATAAATACCGATAGGCATAAAATCGTATATATCGAAGTCACTACTTACTGCTATTCGGTACTTGTGAGGACATCGGGTGGTCTAGATTTTCTTTCCATTAAAAAAAAACGGCAATAAGATGCCACTTCATGGAATCACTTTGATTCGCTAACCTTTCTCCAAACTCCTATTTTTTTATTGTCTGTCAGCCAAAATTATTCAATGTCAATTCAGCATCCTTCTAATGCATATGACTTGAGGGCAATGGATACATCTGGGGATATTATGACTAATAATCGCACTTGACTAGTGAATGGGATAAAAATGGAGCGTACTTTACATATTTTTCTTGACTTTTATTGAGTCATCGACTTTCGTACATGAGATTCAGCTGGAAAGTTGATGACTCACCTAACAAAAGTGCGTATGGGGACAGACGATTATCACAATATATGTGTGTGGTATATCCGTCACGAAGATCACTAGTTTAGACACGTGTTCATCAAATCAGAACCGTCGGTTTCGAAGTCATAATTAATTAAGCAATAACAGTGATTAAAATTAGAGTTCCTTGTAATTTCAGTGTCCTCATAAATACCGATAGGCATAAAATCGTATATATCAAAGTCACTACTTACTGCTATTCGGTACTTGTGAGGACATCAGGTGGTATCGATCGGGTGGTCCTCCTAAATACCGATAGGCATAAAAGCGTATATATCGAAGTCACTACTTACTGCTATTCGGTACTTGTGAGGACATCGGGTGGTCTAGATTTTCTTTCCATTGAAAAAAAATGGCAATAAGATGCCGCTGCATGGGGTTACTTTGATCCCCCACTTTTCTCAAAACTCCTACTTTTCTATTTTCTGTCCGCCAAAAATATTCAATGTTAATTCAGCATCCTTCTAATGCATAAGACTTGAGGGCAATGGATACATCTGGGGATATTATGACTAATAATCGCACTTGACTAGTGAATGGGATAAAAATCGTTGACTTTCGTACATGAGATTCAGCTGGATAGTTGATGACTCACCTAATAAAAGTGCGTATGGAGACAGACGATTATCACAATATATGGGTGTGGTATATCCGTCACGAAGGTCACTAGTATAGACACGTATTCATCAAAAAAGAAACGTCGGTTTCGAGGTCATAATTAATTAAACACTAAAAGTGGCTAAAATTAGAAATCCTTGTCATTTCAGTGTCCTCATAAATACCGATAGGCATAAAATCGTATATATCAAAGTCACTACTTACTGCTATTCGGTACTTGTGAGGCCATCAGGTAATATCGATCGGGGGGTCCTCATAAAAACCGATAGGCCTAAAATCGTTTATATCGAAGTCACTACTTACTGCTATTCGGTTTTTGTGAGGACATCCGGTGGTCTAGATTTTCTTTCCATTAAAAAAAAATAGTAATAAGATGCCACTTCATGGAGTTATTTGATCCCCCACTTTTCTCAAAACTCCTACTTTTCTATTTTCTGTCCGCAAAAATTATTCAATGTTAATTCAGCATCCTTCTAATGCATATGACTTGAGGGCAATGGATACATCTGGGGATATTATGACTAATAATCGCACTTGACTAGTGAATGGGATAAAAATCATCGACTTTCGTACATGAGATTCAGCTGGATAGTTGATGACTCACCCAATAAAAGTGCGTATGGGGACAGACGATTATCACAATATATGGGTGTGGTATATCCGTCACCAAGGTCACTAGTATAGACACGTATTCATCAAAGAGGAAACGTCGGTTTCGAGGTCATAATTAATTAAACACTAAAAGTGGCTAAAATTAGAAATCCTTGTCATTTCAGTGTCCTCATAAATACCGATAGGCATAAAATCGTATATATCAAAGTCACTACTTACTGCTATTCGGTACTTGTGATGCCATCAGGTAATATCGATCGGGGGGTCCTCATAAATACCGATAGGCATAAAAGCGTATATATCGAAGTCACTACTTACTGCTATTCGGTACTTGTGAGGACATCGGGTGGTCTAGATTTTCTTTCCATTAAAAAAAAATGGCAATAAGATGCCGCTTCATGGAGTTACTTTGATCCCCCACTTTTCCCAAAACTCCTACTTTTCTATTTCCTGTCCGCCAAAATTATTCAATGTTAATTCAGCATCCTTCTAATGCATATGACTTGAGGGCAATGGATACATCTGGGGATATTATGACTAATAATCGCACTTGACTAGTGAATGGGATAAAAATGAAGCGTACGTTACATATTTTTCTTGGCTTTTATTGAGTCATCGACTTTCGTACATGAGATTCAGCTGGATAGTTGATGACTCACCTAACAAAAGTGCGCATGGGGACAGACGATTATCACAATATATGTGTGTGGTATATCCGTCACGAAGATCACTAGTATAGACGAGTGTTCATCAAATAAAAAACGTCGGTTTCGAGGTCATAATTAATTAAGCAATAACAGTGGCTAAAATTAAAGATCCTTGTAATTTCAGTGTCCTCATAAATACCGATAGGCATAAAATCGTATATATCAAAGTCACTACTTACTGCTATTCGGTACTTGTGAGGACATCAGGTGGTATCGATCAGGTGGTCCTCATAAATACCGATAGGCATAAAATCGTATATATCGAAGTCACTACTTACTGCTATTCGGTACTTGTGAGGACATCGGGTGGTCTAGATTTTCTTTCCATTAAAAAAAAACGGCAATAAGATGCCACTTCATGGAATCACTTTGATTCGCTAACCTTTCTCCAAACTCCTATTTTTTTATTGTCTGTCAGCCAAAATTATTCAATGTCAATTCAGCATCCTTCTAATGCATATGACTTGAGGGCAATGGATACATCTGGGGATATTATGACTAATAATCGCACTTGACTAGTGAATGGGATAAAAATGGAGCGTACTTTACATATTTTTCTTGACTTTTATTGAGTCATCGACTTTCGTACATGAGATTCAGCTGGAAAGTTGATGACTCACCTAACAAAAGTGCGTATGGGGACAGACGATTATCACAATATATGTGTGTGGTATATCCGTCACGAAGATCACTAGTTTAGACACGTGTTCATCAAATCAGAACCGTCGGTTTCGAGGTCATAATTAATTAAGCAATAACAGTGATTAAAATTAGAGATCCTTGTAATTTCAGTGTCCTCATAAATACCGATAGGCATAAAATCGTATATATCAAAGTCACTACTTACTGCTATTCGGTACTTGTGAGGACATCAGGTGGTATCGATCGGGTGGTCCTCATAAATACCGATAGGCATAAAAGCGTATATATCGAAGTCACTACTTACTGCTATTCGGTACTTGTGAGGACATCGGGTGGTCTAGATTTTCTTTCCATTGAAAAAAATTGCAATGAGATGCCACTTAATGGAGGTACTTTGATCCCCCACTTTTCTTAAAACTCCTACTTTTCTGTTTTCTGTCCGCAAAAATTGTTCAATGTTAATTCAGCATCCTTCTAATGCATATGACTTGAAGGCAATGGATACATCAGAGGATACTATGACTAATAATCGCACTTGACTAGTGAATGGGATAAAAATCATGGATTTTCGTACATGAGATTCAGCTGGACAGTTGATGACTCACCTAATAAAAGTTCGTATGGGGACAGACGATTATCACAATATATGGGTGTGGTATATCCGTCACGAAGGTCACTAGTTTAGACACGTGTTCATCAAATAGGAAACGTCGGTTTCGAGGTCATAATCAATTAAGCAATAACAGTGGATAAAATTAAAGATCCTTGTAATTTCAGTGTCCTCATAAATACCGATAGGCATAAAATGGTATATATCAAAGTCACTACTTACTGCCATTCGGTACTTGTGAGGACATCAGGTGGTATCGATCGGGTGGTCCTCATAAATACCGATAGGCATAAAATTGTATATATCGAAGTAACTACTTACTGCTATTCGGTACTTGTGAGGACATCGGGTGGTCTAGATTTTCTTTCCATTAAAAAAAAACGGCAATGAGATGCCACTTCATGGAGTTACTTTGATTCGCTAACCTTTCTCCAAACTCCTACTTTTTTATTGTCTGTCAGCCAAAATTATTTAATGTTAATTCAGCATCCTTCTAATGCATATGACTTGAGGGCAATGGATACATCTGTGGATATTATTACTAATAATCGCACTTGACTAGTGAATGGGATGAAAATGGAGCGTACTTTACATATTTTTCTTGACTTTTATTGAGTCATCGACTTTCGTACATGAGATTCAGCTGGATAGTTGATGACTCACCTAACAAAAGTGCGTATGGGGACAGACGATTATCACAATATATGTGTGTGGTATATCCGTCACGAAGGTCACTAGTTTAGACACGTGTTCATCAAATCAGAACCGTCGGTTTCGAGGTCATAATTAATTAAGCAATAACAGTGATTAAAATTAGAGATCCTTGTAATTTCAGTGTCCTCATAAATACCGATAGGCATAAAATCGTATATATCAAAGTTACTACTTACTGCCATTCGGTACTTGTGAGGACATCAGGTGGTATCGATCGGGTGGTCCTCCTAAATACCGATAGGCATAAAAGCGTATATATCGAAGTCACTACTTACTGCCATTCGGTACTTGTGAGGACATCGGGTGGTCTAGATTTTCTTTCCATTAAAAAAAAATTGCAATCAGATGCCGCTGCATGGAGTTACTTTGATCCCCCACTTTTCTCAAAACTCCTACTTTTCTATTTTCTGTCCGCCAAAATTATTTAATGTTAATTCAGCATCCTTCTTATGCATAAGACTTGAGAGCAATGGATACATCTGGGGATATTATGACTAATAATCGCACTTGACTAGTGAATGGGATAAAAATCATCGATTTTCGTACATGAGATTCAGCTGGATAGTTGATGACTCACCTAATAAAAGTGCGTATGGAGACAGACGATTATCACAATATATGGGTGTGGTATATTCGTCACGAAGGTCACTAGTATAGACACGTATTCATCAAAAAGGAAACGTCGGTTTCGAGGTCATAATTAATTAAACACTAAAAGTGGCTAAAATTAGAAATCCTTGTCATTTCAGTGTCCTCATAAATACCGATAGGCATAAAATCGTATATATCAAAGTCACTACTTACTGCCATTCGGTACTTGTGAGGCCATCAGGTAATATCGATCGGGGGGTCCTCATAAATACCGATAGGCCTAAAATCGTATATATCGAAGTCACTACTTACTGCTATTCGGTTTTTGTGAGGACATCCGGTGGTCTGGATTTTCTTTCCATTAAAAAAAAATAGTAATAAGATGCCACTTCATGGAGTTACTTTGATTCGCTAACCTTTCTCCAAACTCCTACTTTTTTATTGTCTGTCAGCCAAAATTATTCAATGTTTATTCAGCATCCTTCTAATGCATATGACTTGAGGGCAATGGTTACATCTGGGGATATTATGACTAATAATCGCACTTGACTAGTGAATGGGATAAAAATGGAGCTTACTTTACATATTTTTCTTGACTTTTATTGAGTCATCGACTTTCGTACATGAGATTCAGCTGGATAGTTGATGACTCACCTAACAAAAGTGCGTATGGGGACAGACGATTATCACAATATATGTGTGTGGTATATCCGTCACGAAGATCACTAGTATAGACACGTGTTCATCAATTAGAAAACGTCGGTTTCGAGGTCATAATTAATTAAACACTAAAAGTGGCTAAAATTCGAAATCCTTGTCATTTCAGTGTCCTCATAAATACCGATAGGCATAAAATCGTATATATCAAAGTCACTACTTACTGCCATTCGGTACTTGTGAGGCCATCAGGTAATATCGATCGGGGGGTCCTCATGAATACCGATAGGCCTAAAATCGTATATATCGAAGTCACTACTTACTGCTATTCGGTTTTTGTGAGGACATCCGGTGGTCTAGATTTTCTTTCCATTAAAAAAAAACAGTAATAAGATGCCACTTCATGGAGTTACTTTGATCCCCCACTTTTCTTAAAACTCCTACTTTTCTATTTTCTGTCCGCAAAAATTATTCAATGTTAATTCAGCATCCTTCTTATGCATAAGACTTGAGGGCAATGGATACATCTGGGGATATTATGACTAATAATCGCACTTGACTAGTGAATGGGATAAAAATCATCGACTTTCGTACATGAGATTCAGCTGAATAGTTGATGACTCACCTAATAAAAGTGCGTATGGGGACAGACGATTATCACAATATATGGGTGTGGTATATCCGTCACGAAGGTCACTAGTATAGACACGTGTTCATCAAATCGGAACCGTCGGTTTCGAGGTCATAATCAATTAAGCAATAACAGTGGCTAAAATTAGAGATACTTGTAATTTCAGTGTCCTCATAAATACCGATAGGCATAAAATGGTATATATCAAAGTCACTACTTACTGCCATTCGGTACTTGTGAGGACATCAGGTGGTATCGATCGGGTGGTCCTCATAAATACCGATAGGCATAAAATTGTATATATCGAAGTCACTACTTACTGCTATTCGGTACTTGTGAGGACATCGGGTGGTCTAGATTTTCTTTCCATTAAAAAAAAACGGCAATAAGATGCCACTTCATGGAGTTACTTTGATTCGCTAACCTTTCTCCAAACTCCTACTTTTTTATTGTCTGTCAGGTAAAATTATTCAATGTTTATTCAGCATCCTTCTAATGCATATGGCTTGAGGGCAATGGATACATGTGGGGATATTATGACTAATAATCGCACTTGACTAGTGAATGGGATGAAAATGGAGCGTTCTTTACATATTTTTCTTGACTTTTATTGAGTCATCGACTTTCGTACATGAGATTCAGCTGGATAGTTGATGACTCACCTAACAAAAGTGCGCATGGGGACAGACGATTATCACAATATATGTGTGTGGTATATCCGTCACGAAGATCACTAGTATAGACGAGTGTTCATCAAATAAAAAACGTCGGTTTCGAGGTCATAATTAATTAAGCAATAACAGTGGCTAAAATTAAAGATCCTTGTAATTTCAGTGTCCTCATAAATACCGATAGGCATAAAATCGTATATATCAAAGTCACTACTTACTGCTATTCGGTACTTGTGAGGACATCAGGTGGTATCGATCAGGTGGTCCTCATAAATACCGATAGGCATAAAATCGTATATATCGAAGTCACTACTTACTGCTATTCGGTACTTGTGAGGACATCGGGTGGTCTAGATTTTCTTTCCATTAAAAAAAAAAGGCAATAAGATGCCACTTCATGGAATCACTTTGATTCGCTAACCTTTCTCCAAACTCCTATTTTTTTATTGTCTGTCAGCCAAAATTATTCAATGTCAATTCAGCATCCTTCTAATGCATATGACTTGAGGGCAATGGATACATCTGGGGATATTATGACTAATAATCGCACTTGACTAGTGAATGGGATAAAAATGGAGCGTACTTTACATATTTTTCTTGACTTTTATTGAGTCATCGACTTTCGTACATGAGATTCAGCTGGAAAGTTGATGACTCACCTAACAAAAGTGCGTATGGGGACAGACGATTATCACAATATATGTGTGTGGTATATCCGTCACGAAGATCACTAGTTTAGACACGTGTTCATCAAATCAGAACCGTCGGTTTCGAGGTCATAATTAATTAAGCAATAACAGTGATTAAAATTAGAGATCCTTGTAATTTCAGTGTCCTCATAAATACCGATAGGCATAAAATCGTATATATCAAAGTCACTACTTACTGCTATTCGGTACTTGTGAGGACATCAGGTGGTATCGATCGGGTGGTCCTCATAAATACCGATAGGCATAAAAGCGTATATATCGAAGTCACTACTTACTGCTATTCGGTACTTGTGAGGACATCGGGTGGTCTAGATTTTCTTTCCATTGAAAAAAATTGCAATGAGATGCCACTTAATGGAGGTACTTTGATCCCCCACTTTTCTTAAAACTCCTACTTTTCTGTTTTCTGTCCGCAAAAATTGTTCAATGTTAATTCAGCATCCTTCTAATGCATATGACTTGAAGGCAATGGATACATCAGAGGATACTATGACTAATAATCGCACTTGACTAGTGAATGGGATAAAAATCATGGATTTTCGTACATGAGATTCAGCTGGACAGTTGATGACTCACCTAATAAAAGTTCGTATGGGGACAGACGATTATCACAATATATGGGTGTAATATATCCGTCACGAAGGTCACTAGTTTAGACACGTGTTCATCAAATAGGAAACGTCGGTTTCGAGGTCATAATTAATTAAGCAATAACAGTGGATAAAATTAAAGATCCTTGTAATTTCAGTGTCCTCATAAATACCGATAGGCATAAAATGGTATATATCAAAGTCACTACTTACTGCCATTCGGTACTTGTGAGGACATCAGGTGGTATCGATCGGGTGGTCCTCATAAATACCGATAGGCATAAAATTGTATATATCGAAGTAACTACTTACTGCTATTCGGTACTTGTGAGGACATCGGGTGGTCTAGATTTTCTTTCCATTAAAAAAAAACGGCAATGAGATGCCACTTCATGGAGTTACTTTGATTCGCTAACCTTTCTCCAAACTCCTACTTTTTTATTGTCTGTCAGCCAAAATTATTTAATGTTAATTCAGCATCCTTCTAATGCATATGACTTGAGGGCGATGGATACATCTGGGGATATTATGACTAAGAATCGCACTTGACTCTTCAATGGGATAAAAGTGGAGCGTACGTTACATATTTTTCTTGACATTTATTGAATCATCGACTTTCGTACATTAGATTCAGCGGTATAGTTGATGACTCACCTAACAAAAGTGCCTATGGGGACAGACGATTATCACAATATATAGGTGTGGTATATCCGTCACGGAGGTCACTAGTTTAGATACGTGTTCATCAAATCAGAACCGTCGGTTTCGAGGTCATAATTAATTAAGCAATAACAGTGATTAAAATTAGAGATCCTTGTAATTTCAGTGTCCTTATAAATACCGATAGGCATAAAATCGTATATATCAAAGTCACTACTTACTGCCATTCGGTACTTGTGAGGATATCAGGTGGTATCGATCGGGTGGTCCTCCTAAATACCGATAGGCATAAAAGCGTATATATCGAAGTCACTACTTACTGCTATTCGGTACTTGTGAGGACATCGGGTGGTCTAGATTTTCTTTCCATTAAAAAAAAATGGCAATATGATGCCGCTGCATGGAGTTACTTCGATCCCCCACTTTTCTCAAAACTCCTACTTTTCTATTTTCTGTCCGCCAAAAATATTCAATGTTAATTCAGCATCCTTCTAATGCATAAGACTTGAGGGCAATGGATACATCTGGGGATATTATGACTAATAATCGCACTTGACTAGTGAATGGGATAAAAATCATCGACTTTCGTACATGAGATTCAGCTGGATAGTTGATGACTCACCCAATAAAAGTGCGTATGGGGACAGACGATTATCACAATATATGGGTGTGGTATATCCGTCACGAAGGTCACTAGTATAGACACGTATTCATCAAAGAGGAAACGTCGGTTTCGAGGTCATAATTAATTAAACACTAAAAGTGGCTAAAATTAGAAATCCTTGTCATTTCAGTGTCCTCATAAATACCGATAGGCATAAAATCGTATATATCAAAGTCACTACTTACTGCTATTCGGTACTTGTGATGCCATCAGGTAATATCGATCGGGGGGTCCTCATAAATACCGATAGGCATAAAAGCGTATATATCGAAGTCACTACTTACTGCTATTCGGTACTTGTGAGGACATCGGGTGGTCTAGATTTTCTTTCCATTAAAAAAAAATGGCAATAAGATGCCGCTTCATGGAGTTACTTTGATCCCCCACTTTTCCCAAAACTCCTACTTTTCTATTTCCTGTCCGCCAAAATTATTCAATGTTAATTCAGCATCCTTCTAATGCATATGACTTGAGGGCAATGGATACATCTGGGGATATTATGACTAATAATCGCACTTGACTAGTGAATGGGATAAAAATGAAGCGTACGTTACATATTTTTCTTGGCTTTTATTGAGTCATCGACTTTCGTACATGAGATTCAGCTGGATAGTTGATGACTCACCTAACAAAAGTGCGCATGGGGACAGACGATTATCACAATATATGTGTGTGGTATATCCGTCACGAAGATCACTAGTATAGACGAGTGTTCATCAAATAAAAAACGTCGGTTTCGAGGTCATAATTAATTAAGCAATAACAGTGGCTAAAATTAAAGATCCTTGTAATTTCAGTGTCCTCATAAATACCGATGGGCATAAAATCGTATATATCAAAGTCACTACTTACTGCTATTCGGTACTTGTGAGGACATCAGGTGGTATCGATCATGTGGTCCTCATAAATACCGATAGGCATAAAATCGTATATATCGAAGTCACTACTTACTGCTATTCGGTACTTGTGAGGACATCGGGTGGTCTAGATTTTCTTTCCATTAAAAAAAAAACGGCAATAAGATGCCACTTCATGGAATCACTTTGATTCGCTAACCTTTCTCCAAACTCCTATTTTTTTATTGTCTGTCAGCCAAAATTATTCAATGTCAATTCAGCATCCTTCTAATGCATATGACTTGAGGGCAATGGATACATCTGGGGATATTATGACTAATAATCGCACTTGACTAGTGAATGGGATAAAAATGGAGCGTACTTTACATATTTTTCTTGACTTTTATTGAGTCATCGACTTTCGTACATGAGATTCAGCTGGATAGTTGATGACTCACCTAATAAAAGTGCGTATGGGGACAGACGATTATCACAATATATAGGTGTGGTATATCCGTCACGAAGGTCACTAGTATAGACACGTGTTCATCAAATCGGAACCGTCGGTTTCGAGGTCATAATTAATTAAGCAATAACAGTAGCTAAAATTAGAGATACTTGTAATTTCAGTGTCCTCATAAATACCGATAGGCATAAAATCGTATATATCAAAATCACTACTTACTGCCATTCGGTACTTGTGAGGACATCAGGTGGTATCGATCGGGTGGTCCTCATAAATACCGCTAGGCATAAAATTGTATATATCGAAGTCACTACTTACTGCTATTCGGTACGTGTGAGGACATCGGGTGGTCTAGATTTTCTTTTCATTGAAAAAAAACCGCAATAAGATTCCACTTCATGGAGATACTTTGATTCGCTAACCTTTCTCCAAACTCCTACTTCTTTATTTTCTGTCAGCCAAAATTATTCAATGTTAATTCAGCATCCTTCTAGTGCATATGACTTGAGGGCGATGGATACATCTGAAGATATTATGACTAATAATCGCACTTGACTAGTGAATGGGATAAAAATGGAGCATACGTTACATATTTTTCTTGGCTTTTATTGAGTCATCGACTTTCGTACATGAGATTCAGCTGGATAGTTGATGACTCACCTAACAAAAGTGCGTATGGGGACAGACGATTATCACAATATATGTGTGTGGTATATCCGTCACGAAGATCACTAGTATAGACGAGTGTTCATCAAATAGAAAACGTCGGTTTCGAGGTCATAATTAATTAAGCAATAACAGTGGCTAAAACTAAAGATCCTTGTAATTTCAGTGTCCTCATAAATACTGATAGGCATAAAATCGTATATATCAAAGTCACTACTTACTGCCATTTGGTACTTGTGAGGACATCAGGTGGTATCTATCGGGTGGTCCTCATAAATACCGATAGGCATAAAATCGTATATATCGAAGTCACTATTTACTGCTATTCGGTACTTGTGAGGACATCGGGTGGTCTAGATTTTCTTTCCATTAAAAAAATAATAATAAGATGCCACTTCATGGAGTTACTTTGATTCGCTAACCTTTCTCCAAACTCCTACTTTTTTATTTTCTGTCAGCTAAAATTATTCAATGTTAATTCAGCATCTTTCTAATGCACATGACTTGAGGGCAATGGATACATCTGGGGATATTATAACTAATAATCGCACTTCATTAGTGAATAGGATAAAAATGGAGCGTACGTTACATATTTTTCTTGACTTTTATTGAATCATCGACTTTAGTACATGAGATTCAGCTGGATAGTTGATGACTCACCTAACAAAAGTGCCTATGGGGACAGACGATTATCACAATATATAGGTGTGGTATATCCGTCACGAAGGTCACAAGTTTAGACACGTGTTCATCAAATCAGAACCGTCGGTTTCGGGGTCATAATTAATTAAGCAATAACAGTGATTAAAATTAGAGATCCTTGTAATTTCAGTGTCCTTATAAATACCGATAGGCATAAAATCGTATATATCAAAGTCACTACTTACTGCTATTCGGTACTTGTGAGGACATAAGGTGGTATCGATCGGGTGGTCCTCCTAAATACCGATAGGCATAAAAGCGTATATATCGAAGTCACTACTTACTGCCATTCGGTACTTGTGAGGACATCGGGTGGTCTAGATTTTCTTTCCATTAAAAAAAAATGGCAATAAGATGCCGCTGCATGGAGTTACTTCGATCCCCCACTTTTCTCAAAACTCCTACTTTTCTATTTTCTGTCCGCCAAAATTATTCAATGTTAATTCAGCATCCTTCTAATGCATAAGACTTGAGGGCAATGGATACATCTGGGGATATTATGACTAAAAATCGCACTTGACTAGTGAATGGGATAAAAATCATCGACTTTCGTACATGAAATTCAGCTGGATAGTTGATAACTCACCTAATAAAAGTGCGTATGGAGACAGACGATTATCACAATATATGTGTGTGGTATATCCGTCACGAAGGTCACTAGTATAGACACGTGTTCATCAAATCGGAACCGTCGGTTTCGAGGTCATAATTAATTAAGCAATAACAGTGGCTAAAATTAGAGATACTTGTAATTTCAGTGTCCTCATAAATACCGATAGGCATAAAATCGTATATATCAAAGTCACTACTTACTGCCATTCGGTACTTGTGAGGACATCAGGTGGTATCGATCGGGTGGTCCTCCTAAATACCGATAGGCATAAAAGCGTATATATCGAAGTCACTACTTACTGCTATTCGGTACTTGTAGGACATCAGGTGGTCTAGATTTTCTTTCCATTAAAAAAAAATGGCAATAAGATGCCGCTGCATGGAGTTACTTTGATCCCCCACTTTTCTCAAAACTCCTACTTTTCTATTTTCTGTCCGCCAAAATTATTCAATGTTAATTCAGCATCCTTCTTATGCATAAGACTTGAGGGCAATGGATACATCTGGGGATATTATGACTAATAATCGCACTTGACTAGTGAATGGGATAAAAATCATCGACTTCCGTACATGAGATTCAGCTGGATAGTTGATGACTCACCTAATAAAAGTGCGTATAGAGACAGACGATTATCACAATATATGGGTGTGGTATATCCGTCACGAAGGTCACTATTATAGACACGTATTCATCAAAAAGGAAACGTCGGTTTCGAGGTCATAATTAATTAAAAACTAAAAGTGGCTAAAATTAGGAATCCTTGTCATTTCAGTGTCCTCATAAATACCGATAGGCATAAAATCGTATATATCAAAGTCACTCGTTACTGCTATTCGGTACTTGTGAGGCCATCAGGTAATATCGATCGGGGGGTCCTCATGAATACCGATAGGCCTAAAATCGTATATATCGAAGTCACTACTTACTGCTATTCGGTTTTTGTGAGGACATCAGGTGGTCTAGATTTTCCTTCCATTAAAAAAAAACGGTAATAAGATGCCACTTCATTGAGTTACTTTGATCCCCCACTTTTCTTAAAACTCCTACTTTTCTATTTTCTGTCCGCAAAAATTATTCATTGTTAATTCAGCATCCTTCTTATGCATAAGACTTGAGGGCAATGGATACATCTGGGGATATTATGACTAATAATCGCACTTGACTAGTGAATGGGATAAAAATCATCGACTTTCGTACATGAGATTCAGCTGGATAGTTGATGACTCACCTAATAAAAGTGCGTATGGGGACAGACGATTATCACAATATATGGGTGTAGTATATCCGTCACGAAGATCACTAGTTTAGACACGTGTTCATCAAATCAGAACCGTCGGTTTCGAGGTCATAATTAATTAAGCAATAACAGTGATTAAAATTAGAGATCCTTGTAATTTCAGTGTCCTCATAAATACCGATAGGCATAAAATCGTATATATCAAAGTCACTACTTACTGCTATTCGGTACTTGTGAGGACATCAGGTGATATCGATCGGGTGGTCCTCATAAATACCGATAGGCATAAAAGCGTATATATCGAAGTCACTACTTACTGCTATTCGGTACTTGTGAGGACATCGGGTGGTCTAGATTTTCTTTCCATTGAAAAAAATGGCAATGAGATGCCACTTAATGGAGGTACTTTGATCCCCCACTTTTCTTAAAACTCCTACTTTTCTGTTTTCTGTCCGCAAAAATTGTTCAATGTTAATTCAGCATCCTTCTAATGCATATGACTTGAAGGCAATGGATACATCAGAGGATACTATGACTAATAATCGCACTTGACTAGTGAATGGGATAAAAATCATGGATTTTCGTACATGAGATTCAGCTGGACAGTTGATGACTCACCTAATAAAAGTTCGTATGGGGACAGACGATTATCACAATATATGGGTGTGGTATATCCGTCACGAAGGTCACTAGTATAGACACGTGTTCATCAAATAGGAAACGTCGGTTTCGAAGTCATAATTAATTAAGCAATAACAGTGAATAAAATTAAAGATCCTTGTAATTTCAGTGTCCTCATAAATACCGATAGGCATAAAATCGTATATATCAAAGTCATTACTTACTGCCATTCGTTACTTGTGAGGACATCAGGTGGTATCGATCGGGTGGTCCTTATTAATACCGATAGGCATAAAATCGTTCATATCGAAGTCACTACTTACTGCTATTCGGTACTTGTGAGGATATCGGGTAGTCTAGATTTTCCTTCCATTAAAAAAAAAACGGTAATAGGATGCCACTTCATGGAGTTACTTTGATTCGCTAACATTTCTCCAAACTCCTACTTTTTTATTGTCTGTCAGCCAAAATTATTCAATGTTAATTCAGCATCCTTCTAATGCATATGACTTGAGGGCAATGGATACATCTGGGGATATTATGACTAATAATCGCACTTGACTAGTGAATGGGATGAAAATGGAGCGTACTTTACATATTTTTCTTGACTTTTATTGAGTCATCGACTTTCGTACATGAGATTCAGCTGGATAGTTGATGACTCACCTAACAAAAGTGCGTATGGGGACAGACGATTATCATAATATATGTGTGTGGTATATCCGTCACGAAGATCACTAGTATAGACACGTGTTCATCAAATAGAAAACGTCGGTTTCGAGGTCATAATTAATTAAGCAATAACAGTGGCTAAAATTAAAGATCCTTGTAATTTCAGTGTCCTCATAAATACTGATAGGCATAAAATCGTATATATCAAAGTCAATACTTACTGCTATTCGGTACTTGTGAGGACATCAGGTGGTATCGATCGGGTGGTCCTCCTAAATACCGATAGGCATAAAAGCGTATATATCGAAGTCACTACTTACTGCTATTCGGTACTTGTGGGACATCAGGTGGGCTAGATTTTCTTTCCATTAAAAAAAAATGGCAATAAGATGCCGCTTCATGGAGTTACTTTGATCACCCACTTTTCTCAAAACTCCTACTTTTTTATTTTCTGTCCGCCAAAATTATTCAATGTTAATTCAGCATCCTTCTAATGCATATGACTTGAGGGCAATGGATACATCTGGGGATATTATGACTAATAATCGCATTTGACTAGTGAATGGGATAAAAATCATCGACTTTCGTACATGAGATTCAGCTGGATAGTTGATGACTCACCTAATAAAAGTGCGTATGGGGACAGACGATTATCACAATATATGGGTGTGGTATATCCGTCACGAAGGTCACTAGTATAGACACGTGTTCATCAAATCGGAACCGTCGGTTTCGAGGTCATAATTAATTAAGCAATAACAGTGGCTAAAATTAGAGATACTTGTAATTTCAGTGTCCTCATAAATACCGATAGGCATAAAATCGTATATATCAAAATCACTACTTACTGCCATTCGGTACTTGTGAGGACATCAGGTGGTATCGATCGGGTGGTCCTCATAAATACCGCTAGGCATAAAATTGTAGATATCGAAGTCACTACTTACTGCTATTCGGTACGTGTGAGGACATCGGGTGGTCTAGATTTTCTTTTCATTGAAAAAAAACCGCAATAAGATGCCACTTCATGGAGATACTTTGATTCGCTAACCTTTCTCCAAACTCCTACTTCTTTATTTTCTGTCAGCCAAAATTATTCAATGTTAATTCAGCATCCTTCTAGTGCATATGACTTGAGGGCGATGGATACATCTGAAGATATTATGACTAATAATCGCACTTGACTAGTGAATGGGATAAAAATGGAGCGTACGTTACATATTTTTCTTGGCTTTTATTGAGTCATCGACTTTCGTACATGAGATTCAGCTGGATAGTAGATGACTCACCTAACAAAAGTGCGTATGGGGACAGACGATTATCACAATATATGTGTGTGGTATATCCGTCACGAAGATCACTAGTATAGACGAGTGTTCATCAAATAGAAAACGTCGGTTTCGAGGTCATAATTAATTAAGCAATAACAGTGGCTAAAATTAAAATCCTTGTAATTTCAGTGTCCTCATAAATACTGATAGGCATAAAATCGTATATATCAAAGTCAATACTTACTGCTATTCGGTACTTGTGAGGACATCAGGTGGTATCGATCGGGTGGTCCTCCTAAATACCGATAGGCATAAAAGCGTATATATCGAAGTCACTACTTACTGCTATTCGGTACTTGTGAGGATATCGGGTAGTCTAGATTTTCCTTCCATTAAAAAAAAAACGGTAATAGGATGCCACTTCATGGAGTTACTTTGATTCGCTAACCTTTCTCCAAACTCCTACTTTTTTATTTTCTGTCAGCTAAAATTATTCAATGTTAATTCAGCATCTTTCTAATGCACATGACTTGAGGGCAATGGATACATCTGGGGATATTATAACTAATAATCGCACTTCATTAGTGAATAGGATAAAGATGGAGCGTACGTTACATATTTTTCTTGACTTTTATTGAATCATTGACTTTAGTACATGAGATTCAGCTGGATAGTTGATGACTCACCTAACAAAAGTGCCTATGGGGACAGACGATTATCACAATATATAGGTGTGGTATATCCGTCACGAAGGTCACTAGTTTAGACACGTGTTCATCAAATCAGAACCGTCGGTTTCGAGGTCATAATTAATTAAGCAATAACAGTGATTAAAATTAGAGATCCTTGTAATTTCAGTGTCCTTATAAATACCGATAGGCATAAAATCGTATATATCAAAGTCACTACTTACTGCCATTCGGTACTTGTGAGGACATCAGGTGGTATCGATCGGGTGGACCTCCTAAATACCGATAGGCATAAAAGCGTATATATCGAAGTCACTACTTACTGCCATTCGGTACTTGTGAGGACATCGGGTGGTCTAGATTTTCTTTCCATTAAAAAAAAATGGCAATAAGATGCCGCTGCATGGAGTTACTTCGATCCCCCACTTTTCTCAAAACTCCTACTTTTCTATTTTCTGTCCGCCAAAATTATTCAATGTTAATTCAGCATCCTTCTAATGCATAAGACTTGAGGGCAATGGATACATCTGGGGATATTATGACTAAAAATCGCACTTGACTAGTGAATGGGATAAAAATCATCGACTTTCGTACATGAAATTCAGCTGGATAGTTGATAACTCACCTAATAAAAGTGCGTATGGAGACAGACGATTATCACAATATATGTGTGTGGTATATCCGTCACGAAGGTCACTAGTATAGACACGTGTTCATCAAATCGGAACCGTCGGTTTCGAGGTCATAATTAATTAAGCAATAACAGTGGCTAAAATTAGAGATACTTGTAATTTCAGTGTCCTCATAAATACCGATAGGCATAAAATCGTATATATCAAAGTCACTACTTACTGCCATTCGGTACTTGTGAGGACATCAGGTGGTATCGATCGGGTGGTCCTCATAAATACCGATAGGCATAAAATTGTATATATCGAAGTCACTACTTACTGCTATTCGGTACTTGTGAGGACATCGGGTCTTCTAGATTTTCTTTCCATTAAAAAAAAACGGCAATAAGATGCCACTTCATGGAGTTACTTTGATTCGCTAACCTTTCTCGAAACTCCTACTTTTTTATTGTCTGTCAGCCAAAATTATTCAATGTTTATTCAGCATCCTTCTAATGCATATGACTTGAGGGCAATGGATACATCTGGGGATATTATGACTAATGATCGCACTTGACTAGTGAATGGGATGAAAATGGAGCGTACTTTACATATTTTTCTTGACTTTTATTGAGTCATCGACTTTCGTACATGAGATTCAGCTGGATAGTTGATGACTCACCTAACAAAAGTGCGTATGGGGACAGACGATTATCACAATATATGTGTGTGGTATATCCGTCACGAAGATCACTAGTATAGACACGTGTTCATCAGTTAGAAAACGTCGGTTTCGAGGTCATAATTAATTAAGCAATAACAGTGGCTAAAATTAAAGATCCTTGTAATTTCAGTGTCCTCATAAATACCGATAGGCATAAAATCGTATATATCAAAGTCACTACTTACTGCTATTCAGTACTTGTGAGGACATCAGGTGGTATCGATCGGGTGGTCCTCATAAATACCGATAGGCATAAAATCGTATATATCGAAGTCACTACTTACTGCTATTCTGTACTTGTGAGGACATCGGATGGTCTAGATTTTCTTTCCATTAAAAAAAAACGGCAATAAGATGCCACTTCATGGAGTTACTTTAATTCGCTAACCTTTCTCCAAACTCCTACTTTTTTATTTTGTGTCAGCTAAAATTATTCAATGTTAATTCAGCATCCTTCTAATGCATATGACTTGAGGGCGATGGATACATCTGGGGATATTATGACTAAGAATCGCACTTGACTCGTGAATGGGTTAAAAATGGAGCGTACGTTACATATTTTTCTTGACTTTTATTGAATCATCGACTTTCGTACATTAGATTCAGCTGGATAGTCGATGACTCACCTAACAAAAGTGACTATATGGACAGACGATTATCACAATATATAAGTGTGGTATATCCGTCACGGAGGTCACTAGTTTAGACACGTGTTCATCAAATCAGAACCGTCGGTTTCGAGGTCATAATTAATTAAGCAATAACAGTGATTAAAATTAGAGATCCTTGTAATTTCAGTGTCCTCATAAATACCGATAGGCATAAAATCGTATATATCAAAGTCACTACTTACTGCTATTCGGTACTTGTGAGGACATCAGGTGGTATCGATCGGGTGGTCCTCATAAATACCGATAGGCATAAAAGCGTATATATCGAAGTCACTACTTACTGCTATTCGGTACTTGTGAGGACATCGGGTGGTCTAGATTTTCTTTCCATTGAAAAAAATGGCAATGAGATGCCACTTAATGGAGGTACTTTGATCCCCCACTTTTCTTAAAACTCCTACTTTTCTGTTTTCTGTCCGCAAAAATTGTTCAATGTTAATTCAGCATCCTTCTAATGCATATGACTTGAAGGCAATGGATACATCAGAGGATACTATGACTAATAATCGCACTTGACTAGTGAATGGGATAAAAATCATGGATTTTCGTACATGAGATTCAGCTGGACAGTTGATGACTCACCTAATAAAAGTTCGTATGGGGACAGACGATTATCACAATATATGGGTGTGGTATATCCGTCACGAAGGTCACTAGTATAGACACGTGTTCATCAAATAGGAAACGTCGGTTTCGAGGTCATAATTAATTAAGCAATAACAGTGAATAAAATTAAAGATCCTTGTAATTTCAGTGTCCTCATAAATACCGATAGGCATAAAATCGTATATATCAAAGTCATTACTTACTGCCATTCGTTACTTGTGAGGACATCAGGTGGTATCGATCGGGTGGTCCTTATTAATACCGATAGGCATAAAATCGTTTATATCGAAGTCACTACTTACTGCTATTCGGTACTTGTGAGGATATCGGGTAGTCTAGATTTTCCTTCCATTAAAAAAAAAACGGTAATAGGATGCCACTTCATGGAGTTACTTTGATTCGCTAACCTTTCTCCAAACTCCTACTTTTTTATTGTCTGTCAGCCAAAATTATTCAATGTTAATTCAGCATCCTTCTAATGCATATGACTTGAGGGCAATGGCTACATCTGGGGATATTATGACTAATAATCGCACTTGACTAGTGAATGGGATGAAAATGGAGCGTACTTTACATATTTTTCTTGACTTTTATTGAGTCATCGACTTTCGTACATGAGATTCAGCTGGATAGTTGATGACTCACCTAACAAAAGTGCGTATGGGGACAGACGATTATCACAATATATGTGTGTGGTATATCCGTCACGAAGATCACTAGTATAGACACGTGTTCATCAAATAGAAAACGTCGGTTTCGAGGTCATAATTAATTAAGCAATAACAGTGGCTAAAATTAAAGATCCTTGTAATTTCAGTGTCCTCATAAATACTGATAGGCATAAAATCGTATATATCAAAGTCAATACTTACTGCTATTCGGTACTTGTGAGGACATCAGGTGGTATCGATCGGGTGGTCCTCATAAATACCGATAGGCATAAAAGCGTATATATCGAAGTCACTACTTACTGCTATTCGGTACTTGTGAGGACATCGGGTGGTCTAGATTTTCTTTCCATTGAAAAAAATGGCAATGAGATGCCACTTAATGGAGGTACTTTGATCCCCCACTTTTCTTAAAACTCCTACTTTTCTGTTTTCTGTCCGCAAAAATTGTTCAATGTTAATTCAGCATCCTTCTAATGCATATGACTTGAAGGCAATGGATACATCAGAGGATACTATGACTAATAATCGCACTTGACTAGTGAATGGGATAAAAATCATGGATTTTCGTACATGAGATTCAGCTGGACAGTTGATGACTCACCTAATAAAAGTTCGTATAGGGACAGACGATTATCACAATATATGGGTGTGGTATATCCGTCACGAAGGTCACTAGTATAGACACGTGTTCATCAAATAGGAAACGTCGGTTTCGTGGTCGTAATTAATTAAGCAATTACAGTGAATAAAATTAAAGATCCTTGTAATTTCAGTGTCCTCATAAATACCGATAGGCATAAAATCGTATATATCAAAGTCATTACTTACTGCCATTCGTTACTTGTGAGGACATCAGGTGGTATCGATCGGGTGGTCCTTATTAATACCGATAGGCATAAAATCGTTTATATCGAAGTCACTACTTACTGCTATTCGGTACTTGTGAGGATATCGGGTAGTCTAGATTTTCCTTCCATTAAAAAAAAAACGGTAATAGGATGCCACTTCATGGAGTTACTTTGATTCGCTGACCTTTCTCCAAACTCCTACTTTTTTATTGTCTGTCAGCCAAAATTATTCAATGTTAATTCAGCATCCTTCTAATGCATATGACTTGAGGGCAATGGATACATCTGGGGATATTATGACTAATAATCGCACTTGACTAGTGAATGGGATGAAAATGGAGCGTACTTTACATATTTTTCTTGACTTTTATTGAGTCATCGACTTTCGTACATGAGATTCAGCTGGATTGTTGATGACTCACCTAACAAAAGTGCGTATGGGGACAGACGATTATCACAATATATGTGTGTGGTATATCCGTCACGAAGATCACTAGTATAGACACGTGTTCATCAAATAGAAAACGTCGGTTTCGAGGTCATAATTAATTCAGCAATAACAGTGGCTAAAATTAAAGATCCTTGTAATTTCAGTGTCCTCATAAATACTGATAGGCATAAAATCGTATATATCAAAGTCAATACTTACTGCTATTCGGTACTTGTGAGGACATCAGGTGGTATCGATCGGGTGGTCCTCCTAAATGCCGATAGGCATAAAAGCGTATATATCGAAGTCACTACTTACTGCTATTCGGTACTTGTGGGACATCAGGTGGTCTAGATTTTCTTTCCATTAAAAAAAAATGGCAATAAGATGCCGCTTCATGGAGTTACTTTGATCCCCCACTTTTCTCAAAACTCCTACTTTTTTATTTTCTGTCCGCCAAAATTATTCAATGTTAATTCAGCATCCTTCTAATGCATATGACTTGAGGGCAATGGATACATCTGGGGATATTATGACTAATAATCGCATTTGACTAGTGAATGGGATAAAAATCATCGACTTTCGTACATGAGATTCAGCTGGATAGTTGATGACTCACCTAATAAAAGTGCGTATGGGGACAGACGATTATCACAATATATGGGTGTGGTATATCCGTCACGAAGGTCACTAGTATAGACACGTGTTCATCAAATCGGAACCATCGGTTTCGAGGTCATAATTAATTAAGCAATAACAGTGGCTAAAATTAGAGATACTTGTAATTTCAGTGTCCTCATAAATACCGATAGGCATAAAATCGTATATATCAAAATCACTACTTACTGCCATTCGGTACTTGTGAGGACATCAGGTGGTATCGATCGGGTGGTCCTCATAAATACCGCTAGGCATAAAATTGTAGATATCGAAGTCACTACTTACTGCTATTCGGTACGTGTGAGGACATCGGGTGGTCTAGATTTTCTTTTCATTGAAAAAAAACCGCAATAAGATGCCACTTCATGGAGATACTTTGATTCGCTAACCTTTCTCCAAACTCCTACTTCTTTATTTTCTGTCAGCCAAAATTATTCAATGTTAATTCAGCATCCTTCTAGTGCATATGACTTGAGGGCGATGGATACATCTGAAGATATTATGACTAATAATCGCACTTGACTAGTGAATGGGATAAAAATGGAGCGTACGTTACATATTTTTCTTGGCTTTTATTGAATCATCGACTTTCGTACATTAGATTCAGCTGGATAGTTGATGACTCATCTAACAAAAGTGCCTATATGGACAGACGATTATCACAATATATAAGTGTGGTATATCCGTCACGGAGGTCACTAGTTTAGACACGTGTTCATCAAATCAGAACCGTCGGTTTCGAGGTCATAATTAATTAAGCAATAACAGTGATTAAAATTAGAGATCCTTGTAATTTCAGTGTCCTCATAAATACCGATAGGCATAAAATCGTATATATCAAAGTCACTACTTACTGCTATTCGGTACTTGTGAGGACATCAGGTGGTATCGATCGGGTGGTCCTCATAAATACCGCTAGGCATAAAATTGTAGATATCGAAGTCACTACTTACTGCTATTCGGTACGTGTGAGGACATTGGGTGGTCTAGATTTTCTTTTCATTGAAAAAAAACCGCAATAAGATGCCACTTCATGGAGATACTTTGATTCGCTAACCTTTCTCCAAACTCCTACTTCTTTATTTTCTGTCAGCCAAAATTATTCAATGTTAATTCAGCATCCTTCTAGTGCATATGACTTGAGGGCGATGGATACATCTGAAGATATTATGACTAATAATCGCACTTGACTAGTGAATGGGATAAAAATGGAGCGTACGTTACATATTTTTCTTGGCTTTTATTGAATCATCGACTTTCGTACATTAGATTCAGCTGGATAGTTGATGACTCATCTAACAAAAGTGCCTATATGGACAGACGATTATCACAATATATAAGTGTGGTATATCCGTCACGGAAGTCACTAGTTTAGACACGTGTTCATCAAATCAGAACCGTCGGTTTCGAGGTCATAATTAATTAAGCAATAACAGTGATTAAAATTAGAAATCCTTGTAATTTCAGTGTCCTCATAAATACCGATAGGCATAAAATCGTATATATCAAAGTCACTACTTACTGCTATTCGGTACTTGTGAGGACATCAGGTGGTATCGATCGGGTGGTCCTCATAAATACCGATAGGCATAAAAGCGTATATATCGAAGTCACTACTTACTGCTATTCGGTACTTGTGAGGACATCGGGTGGTCTAGATTTTCTTTCCATTGAAAAAAATGGCAATGAGATGCCACTTAATGGAGGTACTTTGATCCCCCACTTTTCTTAAAACTCCTACTTTTCTGTTTTCTGTCCGCAAAAATTGTTCAATGTTAATTCAGCATCCTTCTAATGCATATGACTTGAAGGCAATGGATACATCAGAGGATACTATGACTAATAATCGCACTTGACTAGTGAATGGGATAAAAATCATGGATTTTCGTACATGAGATTCAGCTGGACAGTTGATGACTCACCTAATAAAAGTTCGTATGGGGACAGACGATTATCACAATATATGGGTGTGGTATATCCGTCACGAAGGTCACTAGTATAGACACGTGTTCATCAAATAGGAAACGTCGGTTTCGAGGTCATAATTAATTAAGCAATAACAGTGAATAAAATTAAAGATCCTTGTAATTTCAGTGTCCTCATAAATACCGATAGGCATAAAATCGTATATATCAAAGTCATTACTTACTGCCATTCGTTACTTGTGAGGACATCAGGTGGTATCGATCGGGTGGTCCTTATTAATACCGATAGGCATAAAATCGTTTATATCGAAGTCACTACTTACTGCTATTCGGTACTTGTGAGGATATCGGGTAGTCTAGATTTTCCTTCCATTAAAAAAAAAACGGTAATAGGATGCCACTTCATGGAGTTACTTTGATTCGCTAACCTTTCTCCAAACTCCTACTTTTTTATTGTCTGTCAGCCAAAATTATTCAATGTTAATTCAGCATCCTTCTAATGCATATGACTTGAGGGCAATGGATACATCTGGGGATATTATGACTAATAATCGCACTTGACTAGTGAATGGGATGAAAATGGAGCGTACTTTACATATTTTTCTTGACTTTTATTGAGTCATCGACTTTCGTACATGAGATTCAGCTGGATAGTTGATGACTCACCTAACAAAAGTGCGTATGGGGACAGACGATTATCATAATATATGTGTGTGGTATATCCGTCACGAAGATCACTAGTATAGACACGTGTTCATCAAATAGAAAACGTCGGTTTCGAGGTCATAATTAATTAAGCAATAACAGTGGCTAAAATTAAAATCCTTGTAATTTCAGTGTCCTCATAAATACTGATAGGCATAAAATCGTATATATCAAAGTCAATACTTACTGCTATTCGGTACTTGTGAGGACATCAGGTGGTATCGATCGGGTGGTCCTCCTAAATACCGATAGGCATAAAAGCGTATATATCGAAGTCACTACTTACTGCTATTCGGTACTTGTGAGGATATCGGGTAGTCTAGATTTTCCTTCCATTAAAAAAAAAACGGTAATAGGATGCCACTTCATGGAGTTACTTTGATTCGCTAACCTTTCTCCAAACTCCTACTTTTTTATTTTCTGTCAGCTAAAATTATTCAATGTTAATTCAGCATCTTTCTAATGCACATGACTTGAGGGCAATGGATACATCTGGGGATATTATAACTAATAATCGCACTTCATTAGTGAATAGGATAAAAATGGAGCGTACGTTACATATTTTTCTTGACTTTTATTGAATCATCGACTTTAGTACATGAGATTCAGCTGGATAGTTGATGACTCACCTAACAAAAGTGCCTATGGGGACAGACGATTATCACAATATATAGGTGTGGTATATCCGGCACGAAGGTCACTAGTTTAGACACGTGTTCATCAAATCAGAACCGTCGGTTTCGAGGTCATAATTAATTAAGCAATAACAGTGATTAAAATTAGAGATCCTTGTAATTTCAGTGTCCTTATAAATACCGATAGGCATAAAATCGTATATATCAAAGTCACTACTTACTGCCATTCGGTACTTGTGAGGACATCAGGTGGTATCGATCGGGTGGACCTCCTAAATACCGATAGGCATAAAAGCGTATATATCGAAGTCACTACTTACTGCCATTCGGTACTTGTGAGGACATCGGGTGGTCTAGATTTTCTTTCCATTAAAAAAAAATGGCAATAAGATGCCGCTGCATGGAGTTACTTCGATCCCCCACTTTTCTCAAAACTCCTACTTTTCTATTTTCTGTCCGCCAAAATTATTCAATGTTAATTCAGCATCCTTCTAATGCATAAGACTTGAGGGCAATGGATACATCTGGGGATATTATGACTAAAAATCGCACTTGACTAGTGAATGGGATAAAAATCATCGACTTTCGTACATGAAATTCAGCTGGATAGTTGATAACTCACCTAATAAAAGTGCGTATGGAGACAGACGATTATCACAATATATGTGTGTGGTATATCCGTCACGAAGGTCACTAGTATAGACACGTGTTCATCAAATCGGAACCGTCGGTTTCGAGGTCATAATTAATTAAGCAATAACAGTGGCTAAAATTAGAGATACTTGTAATTTCAGTGTCCTCATAAATACCGATAGGCATAAAATCGTATATATCAAAGTCACTACTTACTGCCATTCGGTACTTGTGAGGACATCAGGTGGTATCGATCGGGTGGTCCTCATAAATACCGATAGGCATAAAATTGTATATATCGAAGTCACTACTTACTGCTATTCGGTACTTGTGAGGACATCGGGTCTTCTAGATTTTCTTTCCATTAAAAAAAAACGGCAATAAGATGCCACTTCATGGAGTTACTTTGATTCGCTAACCTTTCTCGAAACTCCTACTTTTTTATTGTCTGTCAGCCAAAATTATTCAATGTTTATTCAGCATCCTTCTAATGCATATGACTTGAGGGCAATGGATACATCTGGGGATATTATGACTAATGATCGCACTTGACTAGTGAATGGGATGAAAATGGAGCGTACTTTACATATTTTTCTTGACTTTTATTGAGTCATCGACTTTCGTACATGAGATTCAGCTGGATAGTTGATGACTCACCTAACAAAAATGCGTATGGGGACAGACGATTATCACAACATATGTGTGTGGTATATCCGTCACGAAGATCACTAGTATAGACACGTGTTCATCAAATCAGAACCGTCGGTTTCGAGGTCATAATTAATTAAGCAATAACAGTGGCTAAAATTAGAGATACTTGTAATTTCAGTGTCCTCATAAACACTGATAGGCATAAAATCGTATATATCAAAGTCACAACTTACTGCCATTCGGTACTTGTGAGGACATCAGGTGGTATCGATCGGGTGGTCCTCCTAAATACCGATAGGCATAAAAGCGTATATATCGAAGTCACTACTTACTGCTATTCGGTACTTGTGGGACATCCGGTGGTCTAGATTTTCTTTCCATTAAAAAAAAATGGCAATAAGATGCCGCTTCATGGAGTTACTTTGATCCCCCACTTTTCTCAAAACTCCTACTTTTTTATTTTCTGTCCGCCAAAATTATTTAATGTTAATTCAGCATCCTTCTAATGCATATGACTTGAGGGCAATGGATACATCTGGGGATATTATGACTAATAATCGCATTTGACTAGTGAATGGGATAAAAATCATCGACTTTCGTACATGAGATTCAGCTGGATAGTTGATGACTCACCTAATAAAAGTGCGTATGGGGACAGACGATTATCACAATATATGGGTGTGGTATATCCGTCACGAAGGTCACTAGTATAGACACGTGTTCATCAAATCGGAACCGTCGGTTTCGAGGTCATAATTAATTAAGCAATAACAGTGGCTAAAATTAGAGATACTTGTAATTTCAGTGTCCTCATAAATACCGATAGGCATAAAATCGTATATATCAAAATCACTACTTACTGCCATTCGGTACTTGTGAGGACATCAGGTGGTATCGATCGGGTGGTCCTCATAAATACCGCTAGGCATAAAATTGTATATATCGAAGTCACTACTTACTGCTATTCGGTACGTGTGAGGACATCGGGTGGTCTAGATTTTCTTTTCATTGAAAAAAAACCGCAATAAGATGCCACTTCATGGAGATACTTTGATTCGCTAACCTTTCTCCAAACTCCTACTTCTTTATTTTCTGTCAGCCAAAATTATTCAATGTTAATTCAGCATCCTTCTAGTGCATATGACTTGAGGGCGATGGATACATATGGGGATTATATAACTAATAATCGCACTTCACTAGTGAATGGGATAAAAATGGAGCGTACGTTACATATTTTTCTTGACTTTTATTGAATCATCGACTTTCGTACATGAGATTCAGCTGGATAGTTGATGACTCACCTAACAAAAATGCCTATGGGGACAAACGATTATCACAATATATAGGTGTGGTATATCCATCACGAAGGTCACTAGTATAGACACATGTTCATCAAATCGGAACCGTCGGTTTCGAGGTCATAATTAATTAAGCAATAACAGTGGCTAAAATTAGAGGTCCTTGTAATATCAGTGTCCTCATAAAAACCGATAGGCATAAAATCATATATATCAAAGTCACTACTTACTGCCATTCGGTACTTGTGAGGACATCAGGTGGTATCGATCGTGTGGTCCTCATAAATATCGATATGTATAAAATCGTATATATCGAAGTCACTACTTACTGCTATTCGGTACTTGTGAGGACATCGGATGGTCTAGATTTTCTTTCCATTAAAAAAAAACGGCAATAAGATGCCACTTCATGGAGTTACTTTAATTCGCTAACCTTTCTCCAAACTCCTACTTTTTTATCAGGAGTACAAATTGAAAATGCGGGATTTTTTTCTATTTTTGAACGTTTATTCTGAAAAAATGGTAACAAATGAATTATTCAAAGTATTGTCCATCGCTAGCCACAACTTTTTCCCATCTTTCTGGCAATTTACGGATACCGTCGCGAAAAAATTCGGCCGGCTTGGCTGCTATCCAGTCATCGACCCATTTTTGGGCTTCTTCGTAAGAATGGAAGCGCTGGTCAGCTAGGCCATGTGTCATCGATCGGAAAAGGTGGTAATCGGAAGGAGCAATATCTGGGCTATACGGCGGGTGGGGTAAGACTTCCCATTTCAGCGTTTGTAGGTATGTTTTGACCGGCGCTGCAACATGTGGCCGAGCGTTGTCATGTTGCAAAATTACTTTGTCGTGTCTTTGCTCGTATTGTGGCCGTTTTTCTTTGAGTGCGCGGCTCAAACGCATCAATTGAGTTCGGTATAGTGCTCCTGTGATGGTTTCGTTCGATTTCAATAGCTCATAATACACCACACCCAGCTGGTCCCACCAAATACAGAGCATGAGCTTGGCGCCGTGAATATTTGGTTTGGCCGTCGATGATGATGCATGGCCGGGGTAACCATATGATTTTTTGCGCTTCGGGTTATCGTAATGGATCCACTTTTCATCACCAGTGACAATGCGATGCAAAAAACCCTTCCGTTTTTGCCGTTCGAGCAGCAGTTCGCATGCAAAAAAACGGCGCTCGACGTCTCTCGGCTTCAGCTCATACGGCACCCAATGTCCTTGCTTTTGGATCATTCCGAGGGCTTTTATACGATGGGAAATGGCTTGTTGTGTCACTCCCAATGAATCTGCGAGCTCTTGTTGAGTTTGACACGAGTCTTCATTGAGTATTGCCTCCAATTCAGCATTCTCAAACTTTTTCACTTGGCCCGGCCGCTCTTTGTCCTCAACGTCAAAATCACCACTTCTAAACCGCACAAACCATCTCTCGCACGTTGAAACCGATGGAACATGACTCGGATAAGCCTCGGAGACCAATCGATGTGCTTCAGCAGCACTTTTCTTCAAATTAAAGAAGTAAATTAAAACTTCCCGCAAATGCTGTTTTGTTGGCACGAAACTCGACATATTGAGAGCTCAAAAAAACTATGAATTTGACACTGCGACAAATTGACACATACTGAAAATTAAAGCTATAAGACGTAGCTTTGACATGAACATAGTCACAGTACTGCCTGATGCGTATAGCGTTAGTAACGCCATCTGTTATCAAACCCGCATTTTCAATTTGTACCCCTGATATTTTCTGTCAGCTAAAATTATTCAATGTTAATTCAGCATCCTTCTAATGCATATGACTTGAGGGCGATGGATACATCTGGGGATATTATGACTAAGAATCGCACTTGACTCTTCAATGGGATAAAAGTGGAGCGTACGTTACATATTTTTCTTGACTTTTATTGAATCATCGACTTTCGTACATTAGATTCAGCTGGATAGTTGATGACTCACCTAACAAAAGTGCCTATGGGGACAGACGATTATCGCAATATATAGGTGTGGTATATTCGTCACGGAGGTCACTAGTTTAGACACGTGTTCATCAAATCAGAACCGTCGGTTTCGAGGTCATAATTAATTAAGCAATAACAGTGATTAAAATTAGAGATCCTTGTAATTTCAGTGTCCTTATAAATACCGATAGGCATAAAATCGTATATATCAAAGTCACTACTTACTGCCATTCGGTACTTGTGAGGATATCAGGTGGTATCGATCGGGTGGTCCTCCTAAATACCGATAGGCATAAAAGCGTATATATCGAAGTCACTACTTACTGCCATTCGGTACTTGTGAGGACATCGGGTGGTCTAGATTTTCTTTCCATTGAAAAAAAATGGCAATAAGATGCCGCTGCATGGAGTTACTTTGATCCCCCACTTTTCTCAAAACTCCTACTTTTCTATTTTCTGTCCGCCAAAAATATTCAATGTTAATTCAGCATCCTTCTAATGCATAAGACTTGAGGGCAATGGATACATCTGGGGATATTATGACTAATAATCGCACTTGACTAGTGAATGAGATAAAAATCATTGACTTTCGTACATGAGATTCAGCTGGATAGTTGATGACTCACCTAATAAAAGTGCGTATGGAGACAGACGATTATCACAATATATGGGTGTGGTATATCCGTCACAAAGGTCACTAGTATAGACACGTGTTCATCAAATCGGAACCGTCGGTTTCGAGGTCATAATTAATTAAGCAATAACAGTGGCTAAAATTAGAGATACTTGTAATTTCAGTGTCCTCATAAATACCGATAGGCATAAAATCGTATATATCAAAGTCACTACTTACTGCCATTCGGTACTTGTGAGGACATCAGGTGGTATCGATCGGGTGGTCCTCATAAATACCGATAGGCATAAAATTGTATATATCGAAGTCACTACTTACTGCTATTCGGTACTTGTGAGGACATCGGGTCTTCTAGATTTTCTTTCCATTAAAAAAAAACGGCAATAAGATGCCACTTCATGGAGTTACTTTGATTCGCTAACCTTTCTCGAAACTCCTACTTTTTTATTGTCTGTCAGCCAAAATTATTCAATGTTTATTCAGCATCCTTCTAATGCATATGACTTGAGGGCAATGGATACATCTGGGGATATTATGACTAATGATCGCACTTGACTAGTGAATGGGATGAAAATGGAGCGTACTTTACATATTTTTCTTGACTTTTATTGAGTCATCGACTTTCGTACATGAGATTCAGCTGGATAGTTGATGACTCACCTAACAAAAATGCGTATGGGGACAGACGATTATCACAACATATGTGTGTGGTATATCCGTCACGAAGATCACTAGTATAGACACGTGTTCATCAAATCAGAACCGTCGGTTTCGAGGTCATAATTAATTAAGCAATAACAGTGGCTAAAATTAGAGATACTTGTAATTTCAGTGTCCTCATAAACACTGATAGGCATAAAATCGTATATATCAAAGTCACAACTTACTGCCATTCGGTACTTGTGAGGACATCAGGTGGTATCGATCGGGTGGTCCTCCTAAATACCGATAGGCATAAAAGCGTATATATCGAAGTCACTACTTACTGCTATTCGGTACTTGTGGGACATCCGGTGGTCTAGATTTTCTTTCCATTAAAAAAAAATGGCAATAAGATGCCGCTTCATGGAGTTACTTTGATCCCCCACTTTTCTCAAAACTCCTACTTTTTTATTTTCTGTCCGCCAAAATTATTTAATGTTAATTCAGCATCCTTCTAATGCATATGACTTGAGGGCAATGGATACATCTGGGGATATTATGACTAATAATCGCATTTGACTAGTGAATGGGATAAAAATCATCGACTTTCGTACATGAGATTCAGCTGGATAGTTGATGACTCACCTAATAAAAGTGCGTATGGGGACAGACGATTATCACAATATATGGGTGTGGTATATCCGTCACGAAGGTCACTAGTATAGACACGTGTTCATCAAATCGGAACCGTCGGTTTCGAGGTCATAATTAATTAAGCAATAACAGTGGCTAAAATTAGAGATACTTGTAATTTCAGTGTCCTCATAAATACCGATAGGCATAAAATCGTATATATCAAAATCACTACTTACTGCCATTCGGTACTTGTGAGGACATCAGGTGGTATCGATCGGGTGGTCCTCATAAATACCGCTAGGCATAAAATTGTATATATCGAAGTCACTACTTACTGCTATTCGGTACGTGTGAGGACATCGGGTGGTCTAGATTTTCTTTTCATTGAAAAAAAACCGCAATAAGATGCCACTTCATGGAGATACTTTGATTCGCTAACCTTTCTCCAAACTCCTACTTCTTTATTTTCTGTCAGCCAAAATTATTCAATGTTAATTCAGCATCCTTCTAGTGCATATGACTTGAGGGCGATGGATACATATGGGGATTATATAACTAATAATCGCACTTCACTAGTGAATGGGATAAAAATGGAGCGTACGTTACATATTTTTCTTGACTTTTATTGAATCATCGACTTTCGTACATGAGATTCAGCTGGATAGTTGATGACTCACCTAACAAAAATGCCTATGGGGACAAACGATTATCACAATATATAGGTGTGGTATATCCATCACGAAGGTCACTAGTATAGACACATGTTCATCAAATCGGAACCGTCGGTTTCGAGGTCATAATTAATTAAGCAATAACAGTGGCTAAAATTAGAGGTCCTTGTAATATCAGTGTCCTCATAAAAACCGATAGGCATAAAATCATATATATCAAAGTCACTACTTACTGCCATTCGGTACTTGTGAGGACATCAGGTGGTATCGATCGTGTGGTCCTCATAAATATCGATATGTATAAAATCGTATATATCGAAGTCACTACTTACTGCTATTCGGTACTTGTGAGGACATCGGATGGTCTAGATTTTCTTTCCATTAAAAAAAAACGGCAATAAGATGCCACTTCATGGAGTTACTTTAATTCGCTAACCTTTCTCCAAACTCCTACTTTTTTATCAGGAGTACAAATTGAAAATGCGGGATTTTTTTCTATTTTTGAACGTTTATTCTGAAAAAATGGTAACAAATGAATTATTCAAAGTATTGTCCATCGCTAGCCACAACTTTTTCCCATCTTTCTGGCAATTTACGGATACCGTCGCGAAAAAATTCGGCCGGCTTGGCTGCTATCCAGTCATCGACCCATTTTTGGGCTTCTTCGTAAGAATGGAAGCGCTGGTCAGCTAGGCCATGTGTCATCGATCGGAAAAGGTGGTAATCGGAAGGAGCAATATCTGGGCTATACGGCGGGTGGGGTAAGACTTCCCATTTCAGCGTTTGTAGGTATGTTTTGACCGGCGCTGCAACATGTGGCCGAGCGTTGTCATGTTGCAAAATTACTTTGTCGTGTCTTTGCTCGTATTGTGGCCGTTTTTCTTTGAGTGCGCGGCTCAAACGCATCAATTGAGTTCGGTATAGTGCTCCTGTGATGGTTTCGTTCGATTTCAATAGCTCATAATACACCACACCCAGCTGGTCCCACCAAATACAGAGCATGAGCTTGGCGCCGTGAATATTTGGTTTGGCCGTCGATGATGATGCATGGCCGGGGTAACCATATGATTTTTTGCGCTTCGGGTTATCGTAATGGATCCACTTTTCATCACCAGTGACAATGCGATGCAAAAAACCCTTCCGTTTTTGCCGTTCGAGCAGCAGTTCGCATGCAAAAAAACGGCGCTCGACGTCTCTCGGCTTCAGCTCATACGGCACCCAATGTCCTTGCTTTTGGATCATTCCGAGGGCTTTTATACGATGGGAAATGGCTTGTTGTGTCACTCCCAATGAATCTGCGAGCTCTTGTTGAGTTTGACACGAGTCTTCATTGAGTATTGCCTCCAATTCAGCATTCTCAAACTTTTTCACTTGGCCCGGCCGCTCTTTGTCCTCAACGTCAAAATCACCACTTCTAAACCGCACAAACCATCTCTCGCACGTTGAAACCGATGGAACATGACTCGGATAAGCCTCGGAGACCAATCGATGTGCTTCAGCAGCACTTTTCTTCAAATTAAAGAAGTAAATTAAAACTTCCCGCAAATGCTGTTTTGTTGGCACGAAACTCGACATATTGAGAGCTCAAAAAAACTATGAATTTGACACTGCGACAAATTGACACATACTGAAAATTAAAGCTATAAGACGTAGCTTTGACATGAACATAGTCACAGTACTGCCTGATGCGTATAGCGTTAGTAACGCCATCTGTTATCAAACCCGCATTTTCAATTTGTACCCCTGATATTTTCTGTCAGCTAAAATTATTCAATGTTAATTCAGCATCCTTCTAATGCATATGACTTGAGGGCGATGGATACATCTGGGGATATTATGACTAAGAATCGCACTTGACTCTTCAATGGGATAAAAGTGGAGCGTACGTTACATATTTTTCTTGACTTTTATTGAATCATCGACTTTCGTACATTAGATTCAGCTGGATAGTTGATGACTCACCTAACAAAAGTGCCTATGGGGACAGACGATTATCGCAATATATAGGTGTGGTATATTCGTCACGGAGGTCACTAGTTTAGACACGTGTTCATCAAATCAGAACCGTCGGTTTCGAGGTCATAATTAATTAAGCAATAACAGTGATTAAAATTAGAGATCCTTGTAATTTCAGTGTCCTTATAAATACCGATAGGCATAAAATCGTATATATCAAAGTCACTACTTACTGCCATTCGGTACTTGTGAGGATATCAGGTGGTATCGATCGGGTGGTCCTCCTAAATACCGATAGGCATAAAAGCGTATATATCGAAGTCACTACTTACTGCCATTCGGTACTTGTGAGGACATCGGGTGGTCTAGATTTTCTTTCCATTGAAAAAAAATGGCAATAAGATGCCGCTGCATGGAGTTACTTTGATCCCCCACTTTTCTCAAAACTCCTACTTTTCTATTTTCTGTCCGCCAAAAATATTCAATGTTAATTCAGCATCCTTCTAATGCATAAGACTTGAGGGCAATGGATACATCTGGGGATATTATGACTAATAATCGCACTTGACTAGTGAATGAGATAAAAATCATTGACTTTCGTACATGAGATTCAGCTGGATAGTTGATGACTCACCTAATAAAAGTGCGTATGGAGACAGACGATTATCACAATATATGGGTGTGGTATATCCGTCACAAAGGTCACTAGTATAGACACGTATTCATCAAAAAGGAAACGTCGGTTTCGAGGTCATAATTAATTAAACATTAAAAGTGGCTAAAATTAGAAATCCTTGTCATTTCAGTGTCCTTATAAATACCGATAGGCATAAAATCGTATATATCAAAGTCACTACTTTACTGCCATTCGGTACTTGTGAGGCCATCAGGTAATATCGATCGGGGGGTCCTCATAAATACCGATAGGCCTAAAATCGTTTATATCGAAGTCACTACTTACTGCTATTCGGTTTTTGTGAGGACATCCGGTGGTCTAGATTTTCTTTCCATTAAAAAAAAATAGTAATAAGATGCCACTTCATGGAGTTATTTGATCCCCCACTTTTCTCAAAACTCCTACTTTTCTATTTTCTGTCCGCCAAAATTATTCAATGTTAATTCAGCATCCTTCTAATGCATATGACTTGAGGGCAATGGATACATCCGGGGATATTATGACTAATAATCGCACTTGACTAGTGAATGGGATAAAAATGGAGCGTACGTTACATATTTTTCTTGGCTTTTATTGAGTCATCGACTTTCGTACATGAGATTCAGCTGGATAGTTGATGACTCACCTAACAAAAGTGCGTATGGGGACAGACGATTATCACAATATATGTGTGTGGTATATCCGTCACGAAGATCACTAGTATAGACGAGTGTTCATCAAATAAAAAACGTCGGTTTCGAGGTCATAATTAATTAAGCAATAACAGTGGCTAAAATTAAAGATCCTTGTAATTTCAGTGTCCTTATAAATACTGATAGGCATAAAATCGTATATATCAAAGTCACTACTTACTGCTATTTGGTACTTGTAAGGACATCAGGTGGTATCGATCGGGTGGTCCTCATAAATACCGATAGGCATAAAATTGTATATATCGAAGTCACTACTTACTGCTATTCGGTACTTGTGAGGACATCGGGTGGTCTAGATTTTCTTTCCATTAAAAAAAAAACGGCAATAAGATGCCACTTCATGGAATCACTTTGATTCGCTTACCTTTCTCCAAACTCCTACTTTTTTATTGTCTGTCAGCCAAAATTATTCAATGTTAATTCAGCATCCTTCTAATGCATATGACTTGAGGGCAATGGATACATCTGGGGATATTATGACTAATAATCGCACTTGACTAGTGAATGGGATAAAAATGGAGCGTACTTTACATATTTTTCTTGACTTTTATTGAGTCATCGACTTTCGTACATGAGATTCAGCTGGAAAGTTGATGACTCACCTAACAAAAGTGCGTATGGGGACAGACGATTATCACTATATATGTGTGTGGTATATCCGTCACGAAGATCACTAGTATAAACACGTGTTCATCAAATAGAAAACGTCGGTTTCGAGGTCATAATTAATTAAGCAATAACAGTGGCTAAAATTAAAGATCCTTGTAATTTTAGTGTCCTCATAAATACTGATAGGCATAAAATCGTATATATCAAAGTCACTACTTACTGCCATTCGGTACTTGTGAAGACATTAGGTGGTATCGATCGGGTGGTCCTCCTAAATACCGATAGGCATAAAAGCGTATATATCGAAGTCACTACTTACTGCTATTCGGTACTTGTGGGACATCAGGTGGTCTAGATTTTCTTTCCATTAAAAAAAAATGGCAATAAGATGCCGCTTCATGGAGTTACTTTGATCCCCCACTTTTCTCAAAACTCTTACTTTTTTATTTTCTGTCCGCCAAAATTATTCAATGTTAATTCAGCATCCTTCTAATGCATATGACTTGAGGGCAATGGATACATCTGGGGATATTATGACTAATAATCGCACTTGACTAGTGAATGGGATAAAAATCATCGACTTTCGTACATGAGATTCAGCTGGATTGTTGATGACTCACCTAATAAAAGTGCGTATGGGGACAGACGATTATCACAATATATGGGTGTGGGATATCCGTCACGAAGGTCACTAGTATAGACACGTGTTCATCAAATCGGAACCGTCGGTTTCGAGGTCATAATTAATTAAGCAATAACAGTGGCTAAAATTAGAGATACTTGTAATTTCAGTGTCCTCCTAAATACCGATAGGCATAAAAGCGTATATATCGAAGTCACTACTTACTGCTATTCGGTACTTGTGGGACATCAGGTGGTCTAGATTTTCTTTCCATTAAAAAAAAATGGCAATAAGATGCCACTTCATGGAGTAACTTTGATCCCCCACTTTTCTCAAAACTCCTTCTTTTCTATTTTCTGTCCGCAAAAATTATTTTATGTTAATTCAGCATCCTTCGAATGCATATGACTTGAGGGCAATGGATACATCAGAGGATACTATGACTAATAATCGCACTTGTCTAGTGAATGGGATAAAAATCATCGACTTTCGTACATGAGATTCAGCTGGATAGTTGATGACTCACCTAATAAAAGTTCGTATGGGGACAGACGATTATCACAATATATGGGTGTGGTATATCCGTCACGAAGGTCACTAGTATAGACACCTGTTCATCAAATAGGAAACGTCGGTTTCGAGGTCATAATTAATTAAACACTAAAAGTGGCTAAAATTCGAAATCCTTGTAATTTCAGTGTCCTCATAAATACCGATAGGCATAAAATCGTATATATCAAAGTCACTACTTACTGCTATTCGGTACTTGTGAGGCCATCAGGTGGTATCGATCGGGTGGTCCTCATAAATACCGATAGGCATAAAATCGTATATATCGAAGTCACTACTTACTGCTATTCGGTACTTGTGAGGACATCGGGTGGTCTAGATTTTCTTTCCATTAAAAAAAATGGTAATAAGATGCCACTTCATGGAGTTATTTGATCCCCCACTTTTCTCAAAACTCCTACTTTTCTATTTTCTGTCCGCAAAAATTATTCAATATTAATTCAGCATCCTTCTAATGCATATGACTTGAGGGCAATGGATACATCAGAGGATATTATGACTAATAATCGCACTTGACTAGTGAATGGGATAAAAATCATCGACTATCGTACATGAGATTCAGCTGGATTCTTGATGACTCATCTAATAAAAGTGCGTATGGGGACAGACGATTGTCACAATATATGGGTGTGGTATATCCGTCACGAAGGTCACTAGTATAGACACGCGTTCATCAAATAGGAAACTTCGGTTTCGAGGTCATAATTAATTAAACACTAACAGTGGCTAAAATTAGAGATCCTTGTAATTTCAGTGTCCTCATAAATACCGATTGGCATAAAATCGTATATATCTATACATTTCACAAGTACCGAATGGCAGTAAGTAGTGACTTTGATATATACGATTTTATGCTTATCGGTATTTATGAGGACACTGAAATTACAATCGTTGGTTAATAATTTAAAAGATTTTATAATTAAATATATACAGATGGCTATATTCATACTGGACTCATTTCAAATGCCTCGTAAAACTATAAAGAGGATTATCGGGATGTGGAAAAGTCCCCGGTGTCCTCACAAGTACCAAATAGCATCAACTTCAGACGAGTAAACCTTATATTGTACATTCCAGATGTATTTTCTGAAAATGTCTATTGTCTACTATATTAAATATACACATTATCACACAGCCAACATTATTTTGCTATTGAGACCGATGGAACATGTCATAGATTGGAGTTAAATACTAATGTAAATGTGTGTCCCCACAAGTACCACTAGACAAGTGAAAATGCATGTAAAGTGGTGTTTATAGGGACCGTCCTCATAAACACCCTTTTGCATAAATTTGGGACTTTCGTGTATATGATAGAACCAGATATCAGATTTGAAAATTTTTATTAGAGTTGTTCTTTCATGGATCATACTAGCATATGTACACTGAAAATAATCCATTTTTTTTGTGTCCCCATAAGTACCCTTTCACAAACATATATATATATATATATACATTCCGTCACCAGAATATTCACTTCGTAGGGTCCAAATCTTTTCTACAATTGTGTTTCAATTGTTGTTTGTCTATTCAGAAATTTTGAAGAGCTGCCTTTTAAGCTTTTGGTGTTCTGACGTCAAAAACAAATTCCAGTTTTCCATCAATACAATTAATAAGACATATGTCTTCGTGTAATATCGAATATTAATTTTTTGTTCATTGCAACATTTGTCGTAGCATATAAGAACTTGCAAGGTAACGAAGACGTTGCCAGGACAGTTGGTCTACTTTCGTGACCCAGATACGGTACACGACAGGGAGAAGGGAGCGAGCACCCGACAGTCGTCAACAGAGCAAGTGGGTACGAACCAATTAAAGACTTCGGTGACACGCGCCGCCAATGATATCCACAGGCCATAAAGGGAAAACTCTTGATACGAGATTCAGGTCCCTCCACACTGACCGCTAGAGTAGAGCCCTACCAACTCTTAGTTTTTCGTTATTAGGTACAAGGAGCGATTTTACTTTAACTCTTCTTCGAGAAGGCTATACCTCGGGTCTCCCCCTACCAGCACTGTTAACTCACGTCTGATGGTCGACGGATAATTTTGTAAACTAGACCTACCATCCAGACTTTACCGCGGCCAAGAGCACCAGATGTTTTAGCACGGTCGGCCTGGAAAAACCCTGCCCTCACCGTTTCTGCATCATTGGACAAGTTGGACCTGCCCGCTCAGGGGCGGTGACTCTCTTAGCCAGCGCTGGTGATGCGGAAGGGTCGGAACCCCTCCACATCCACAGTCTGTTTCCAGCGGGGGCCATGGGGAGGCGGAGTCACCAGTTCTTTTACTCGGTCCCAGCAGGTCACCCGGAAAATATCCAGGTAGTTCGGCCTCAGTGGCTCGGCTGCACCGGCTGGCCAATTCCTTAGAGCGGTGGCCCCTGTATCTGCCGATTACAGCCCCGTTATTAGGTACAGTGGCGAACCTGGCCGTCTCCTCTTGGCGCGCACCAGTGTTCCCACTGCCCTGCCTCGGTGTGGCTGCAGGTCTCACCTCTCCCGCCGTCATTATACCTGTATCATTTCTGGCAACTATAAGACCGGCAACAGTGCAGTGCAGCAGAGAGAGAGAGAGAGTGATTGATTGATTGATTGATAGATATTTATTAGCTTTCTCAACTATTTTATACACAGTGTTACATATTTTTCTTACATCTACATACATCTTACTTTACTGTTGACACAACATACTCCTTTAACATTCGTTTAAACTGTTCTACTTTTTGCAACCTTTCAGTTCAGTTGGCAATGCATTATATATTTTCACTCCTTCATAGTACATACTCTTTTGTGCACTTCTCGTTCTTCTAAATTGTATTACTATATTTTCCGCTTGCCTTGTTTCCCTACCACTCTTCGTTCCTACTATTTGTAGCCGATTTTTAATTTCTTTTGGCAGTAGATTTTTCACGGCTTTAAAGATAAATGTACAAACGTTATAGTACAATCTTTGCCTTATGGACATAAATTCTACCGCGCTCAGCATATCTTCTACCTTCGTATAGCGCTTGCATTGTAATATAACCCTCATTGCTCTGTTCTGCGCGATCTGCAGTTTCTTCAACTCTGTTTCACCCATAGCTACTAACAGTGTTGCACAATATTCAAAGTGAGGTGCTATGATTGCTTTATATATCACACATCGCGTATACGCAGATACATAATTCTCCATTCTGTTTAGAAAGCTCGTTTTTTCCCTATTTTTTTTAACATATACTCACAGTGGTCTTTGAATCGTAGCTTGTCATCAATAATGATACCCAAATATTTTATTGACTCTACTCTCTCAAATTTCGTTCCATCCAAACACTTCAGTACAATATTCCTACTCACGACTTTCCTTACACTGCTGACAATCATTGTTGCGGAGTTCCTCCTGGTTGACGTTGAGAGAATCTGTGAAAATATTGAAAATTATGAGTCTTCAATCACGACAAGAAAAAAAGAAGCCAGACACATAGATGGTTGGATTAAGAAAGTGGTTTATTATCACCTTCCGCTTGTCAATTACATAAAGTGATTTAAGCCAAAATAACAAGTATGAAAATAAAACATAAAGAATTGAAATTGAATTTCGGATTTGGTGGAATATTGAGTGACACACAATTACATCAATTGTGTGCTGTCTTTGTGAACTGCTTGAGCAGCACACAATTATAGTAATTGTGTGCTGTGTGTATTGAGAGCGGTGTACGTGCTGCAGCCAGCGCTGTGGAGCACGCCACGCTATGAGATATGTGAGTGCGCAGGTAGATTTCACTAATCCCAGCAACCCAAATATTTTATTGACTCTACTCTCTCAAGTTTCGTTCCATCCAAACACTTCAGTACAATATCCCTATTCACGACTTTCCTTACACTGCTGACAATCATATATTTTGTTTTCTCTACATTCATTTTTAATTAATTTCTTTTCATCCACTTTTCTACTATACTCAATAACATATTCATCTTTCTCTCCACTTCCGCGCTGCTTTTTCCAGGTACATATATCACTGTGACATCAGCAAACATTTTTATTGCACATTTCTCTGGACACAAATTAACTATACCATTTATATATATAATAAACAGCAACGGCCCTAGTACTGACCCCCGCGGTACCCCATATTCGTTGGGAATAACTTCAGACCATTTATCATTGAATCGAACTTGCTGTGTTCTATTTCTTAAGTACGTTCTGAACCAATCTAATACCCTGTCTCTAATTCCATATTGGTATAATTTGTCTAATAATATATCCCTGTCGATTGTCTCAAACGCTCGTTTTAAATCCATGAATATTACTCCTACTATTTTTCCTTCACTAATGTACACTTTCCATTCATCTACAACAGTTTGAATCGCCGTTTCACACGAATATTGCTTTCTAAATCCTGATTGATGCTCCGTTATGATGTCATTGGTTTCTAAATATTTTTCAATTTGATTTTTTACTACTAATTCGAGCACCTTTTCGTATAATGGCAACATATTAATTGGTCTGTAATGACTTTCTTTTATGGCTTTGTTTATTTTTGGGATCGGTATAATTGTAGAAGTTTTCCAGCTGTCCGGACAACATCCCTCCCGTAAGGATCCATTTATTATTTCCACAAATTCCTCTTTTATTGCACTGAATGCCATTTTTAGTATATCACTTGATATTCCTTCTTCCGTTCCCTTCTTTTTCGGCAGTCCCATCACTATCTTCTCCAGATCCTTTATTTCAATATGATTGAAGTTTTCCATTATACTTTTATTGTTCATCCTTATCCCTGTTATAATTCTTCTTCGGTTTGGACTTCCAGACGTATCCCGTTGTATTGAATTAACTATATTCTTTGCACTTTGCACATAGAACACATTAAATTTATCAGCTATACTACCTCCCATCATGTCATCCAATATCTCAAAATCTATATTCTCTACTTCTCTAGTACCCATTGATTCTCCTTTAATTACTTCTTTTAACGTCTTCCACATTTTTGTCGGATCCTTCTTATTATCGTCTATCATCTTTTCATAATATTCCTTCTTCTTTTCTCTTATTAATTTAACTACTGCATTCCTTTCTACTTTAAATTGCTGCCAATGCTCCTCTAAACCAGTAGTAATTGCTACTTCGTATGCCTTATCTCTTCTTCTTGCAGCTACTATTATGTCTTCTGATGAGAGAGAGAGAGAGAGAGAGAGAGAGAGAGAGAGAGAGAGAGAGAGAGAGAGAGAGAGAGAGAGAGAGAGATTGTGTGATTGATTGATAGTCGTTTATTAACTTCAATAGCTACATAATAAGTGTGCTTATACATTACACATAAATATCTGATAAATATAAATACATATAAATATAATAAGTATAATAACTGAACTTAATAATTCTGAAAGTATTCTACTCGATTATATAATATATTGGGTCCGGGAAAAAGTGAAAATGAATTTATTTAAACCAAATATGCTCCATTATTATCGACAATGTTACGTCATTTTTCGCGTAGAGCCATGATGCTATCGGTGAAGAACTTCTGTGGTTTCTGATTGAAAAACTGAATCAAGTGGTTTTCACAGGCTTCTTTTGAAAGCAGCTTAATTCCATTGCGATAGTTCTGCAGAAATCGGAATAAGTGATAGTCAAAGGATGCCATGTCTGGACTATGCGGTGGATGCATCAAAACTTCCCAACCAAGCTCTCGCAATTTTTGACGGGTCATCAAAGAAGTGTGTGGTCGGGCGTTGTCATGATGGAAGACAACCCCTTTTCTATTAATCAATTCGGGCCGTTTTCTTTCAATTGCTTGACGTAATCTCTCTAGTTGTCCATAGTAGAGTTGAGAATAAATCGTCTGACCAACTAGAAGTAGCTCATGGTGGACGATTCCCTACCAGTCCCACCACACAGACACAGTATCACCTTTTTCGCCGTCAATCCTGGCTGCGCAAACGCTTGTGACGGCTCACCATCCCTTGTCCATTGTAATATTTATTTATGTATTGTGTTATTAGAAATAAATAATGGTGTTTTCGGGGTCCAAAAGAGCAAGTTTGTAATCTGTTACGGACTATTACATATCATTTTGATAATCTCAGCATGGAGTTAATCATATTCGTGAATCTCAAGGCCTGTAATCATGGGCTGACTTAGCTGTATGCTCTATTCTGAGAGATTTATCTTTCATTGAAACACATAATACATTGAAGTTTGACAGGAAATATTCATTAATGACAGGTAAAGCATCTATCCCTATTACACGAGATGTGTAGATTTCACCATACTTTTCTCGAAGTGAACATATACAGGAAATGAGGCTCTTTATCACGCTTGAGCCAATTTGGCGCAAATATAACAAATATAACATAAATCGTTCAGTAGTATTCTATCAGGTGATTAATTTTCAGAAGGCACGACAATCATATCAGAACAATGACGAGACAATGGAACCGCTTGTATCGTCAAACATCCTCAAACAACATCAAAATACCGTTCCATTCTCAGAGTATATTGTTTCTCAAATTGCGCAGTACGTACTTTCGTAGAATAATATTATTCGATTCTTCACACTCTATGACATTTTTCAATGGACGCATCAAATTATAGCAATTTATCAAAACATACATTCGCAGAATCATAATATATTATTCATTTAATCGTAATAGACTTTTTCATTTAATAGTTCGGACTTTAGTACTTAACGAGCTTTCGTAGCACGTATTTTCACAGAATCATAAAATATAATTCGATTCATCACACCATCACAATTGTTTATACAGATTTTATGACTTATCTTATTATCGGTGTCGCCGATTTGGTGTCCTTGTGTGGCTTGCTCTCATGACGCCACAGTGAGAAAATGGCGGCTTATCGGCTCGATAGCAGGGCTCATGGCTCGTTACCGTTACGACTTTCCATTCATGGCAGGTGACGTGATTTCTAATGCAGTCTTTCGCTCTCTTTTTCCTCCGAGGCGATCCTTCAATTGTTTACGTGGTATTTTCTCGTATTTAGGTTAGTGTGAAGACCGGGAGTTATAGCTCTACATGAGGGCCCAACCGTCCTGAATTTTACAATAGACAGGAGATTAGCTATCGACAATTATTCTCTTTACACAAAATATTATACCTGAAGTTTTGTCCACTAACGATTCACACGATGAACACTTTTATATCCCGGATGGGCAAAATCTGATAACCTTATATCTGGATTACCGTTTGTACAAGCGTACGGAATTTCGTAAGCGCGGATACGTCTTCGTTCGGTGTGGGCTAACGGACGATTGGGGGGAGGCAGGCTTCGTTCGCTGCCTCTACCCCTAAGAATCATTAAGTACGCATAGTGGGGCGAGCTCGATGCCCACTTTACATCGATCGACCGGCACGCTCCTACCGTCGATTTACTTAATATATAATACGAACAACTATGGTCGATATAGTATCGACCATGTTTCTTACACCATGATCTTTGATGATTCCAATTGTCGTACGTGATCCATTTTTCATCACCGGTTATGACATGTTTCAGAAATGCCTCGATTTCATTGCGTTTCAGCAGCGTATCGCAGATGTTAATTCGGTCTATCATGTTTTTCGCGCTCAATTCATGAGGAACCCATACATCGAGCTTCTTTTTATAGCCAGCTTTGTATAAATGGTTCAAAACAGTTTTGTGGTCAATGCCTAGCTCCATACCAATATCTACACTGGTGATATGCTTATCTTGCTGGACTTTTTGAAGAATTTCATCAGCTTTTTCAGTGTGTTATGCCGGTACCGGGTAATTGGATTATTCGGTATTCGGTATAATATTGAAAAGTTATTATTTTTGGGATCGTTTGCCGATAAGGAGATGGATCTCGAGTTATCGATGAAAACACAAATTTATATTAATGGAAGTATTTATTATAGGCAACGGTAACTTTCCGTTGTCTATCTAAAAGTCAATAAAGGAATGTACAATAATTCTTAGTTTCGAGCATTTGACGAGGAACCAACCGTTCTCTGTTGAGTCTAATTCAATTCTGATTTTAGTAAAGCAGTTAGCAACTGCGTTTGCTAAAATCCCTTAGTTGGCAGCTTTAGCTTTAGCCTATCGTAGATCGCCTATCGAGTCGCCTCATGCTGCGTCGGCGTCTACCTCGCATCCTGTCTTGTACGAGTTATATCTTTTAGAATTCTATATCTAGCTGTGTCAGCTAAGGAATATTCCTGAGAATACGTGAAGTGGAATATTCCGCGACACAATAAGTGATTAGACGACCAGAGCGTGACTCATCTTTCACATAAAAATTACCAGAACGAAAGCGAGCGAACCATTTCCGCGCAGCAGATTTTGATAAAGTGCCTTCACCGTACACAGCACATATTTTTTCACAAGACTGTGCAGCGTTCTTCCTTTTGTCGTAATAATATTGCAAAATATAGCGCAATTTTTCATTACTTTTCTCCATTTTCAAACGCAAACAACTTTCCAACCACTGCACCAATTTCGATGTTTATACACTCAAAGTAACGCTCGAAATGTCACCTTTCCAACGAGCGTTTAGTGGTGTCGCTGCGATTTGTGTTTCCTGACTTATTTGCAATTGATGCCATCTATCGGGTTTTGCCACGAACTTTTTCCCAGACCCAATATATCGTTTGGCCAGTACAACGAGCACATCAGGTCAAATCAACAGTGCCACAACAGGATCACCCACGCGACTCAATGGATCAACCCAGCAGCCTGCTACACAACTCACCCCTAGTGCATCAACAAGTACAGGCCAGCAATAATCATTAAATTGTCGACACTCACCAGGTATTCCTCATGATTTTTATACACTACAAATAAAGACTGATTTTATACTTTTTGACCGTGTGCATTTAATTTCAATACATTTGTTACCAGGTTCATAATATTCTGTCATTCTCACCTGTCAACCCGAATTACTCAGTGCTCAAACTATTATTTATCCTAGTTTTGTTGGTCCTTCGACCATAGTATGTACTCATTAATTTATTCTATTCTGGTTGATCCTTCGACCACCAGATAAATGAATTAACTCTTTTCAAACATTTTCTCACCCAAACATAGTTTTTTGTGTTAGTTTCTGTAGATCATATCTTTCTTCTTTGTCCGATTCGACCTTGGTGTTGGCAATGTATCCAACCCTTCTATCTCTTCTTTCATTTAATCAAAATTCTTTTTTGTCTTCACCGATCCCGTGAAAAATATTTTCATGCGCGATATCGAATAAATTTTTTATTGACGACATAAAATCTTGCTCTTTCTGACGAATACTTTATTTCAAAAAAAATTTTCGGACAGCACGATATTTATTGTGGAGATTTACTATTTTCTCTATGCTACGCTGGTCTTTTTGAGTGGGCAATCCTGCTGTTGCCAAAAAACTTTTACTTCGGTTATTGTTTTTGTCGCACTTTCCCGCAATGTTTATCTTAAAACTCGATTATGGAAGAAAAAAACTTCCAAAATTTGTAAAATTGACAGAAATTTGTTTCCAAGAATTTGCATGTGAAGATCTCCAATCAAATAAATATTTCGGCGTAAGATCATTCGTGAACTGAAACTGTATAATCGTATTAGATTGGAAATACAATTGTTTAATGTTTAATAAAACAATCAATTATTATTAATTTAATAATTAATGATTTAATAAGTAATTATTTCATTTCTTATTTTATTTATCAGTTAATTAATTTAATTATTAATAATTAATTACTAATCAAGTAATTGTTTAGTAAAGTATGGATTCGCAAATGATCTTACGCCAAGATGTTTATTTCATTAGAGATGTTGACATTCGAATTCTTGGAAACAAGTTACGGTAAAAATGACAAATTCGGAAAGATTTTTCTTCCATATTTGAATCTTAAAATCAACAATGTGGGAAAGTAACGGAAGTGAAATTTTTTCGACTACAAGCAAGATTGCCTACTTAAAAAGACCAATGCGGTATAGAAAGAATATTAAATCAGCACAATAAATATCGCGGCTTACAAAAAATATTTAAAAACCAAGTAATCGTCAAAATAACAAGATTTTATGTTGTCGACGGAACAATTATTTGACATCTCGCATGAAAATGTTTTAAACATGAATGGCGAAAACGATAAATCAGTTTTATTAAACTGAAGAAAAGATGGGAGGGTCAAATACATTATTAACATCAAGGTAGAATGTCGTGAAGAAGAAAAAGATAAACGACTGAAACTCACATGAAAAAAAAGTCTTTGCGTGAAAAATAGTACTTTTTATTACCTGTTGAAAATTACGAATGCAACAAATCTCCAGGCTGGTTACTCGAGTGCGCCCTACTGACGAGAAACAAATTTTTTATATTGATTTCTGTTGTGCATCTCGTCAAAAGTACAGGTGCAACAAATTGTTGCACTGGCACCTCGTATGCATCCCACTGACAAGAAAAACGTAATTTTCTACAGAGATGCATAACACAAATAATCAATTTGAAAAATTTTTTTTTCATGTTAATGGGATGCACTAGAGATGCCAGTGTAACGATTTGTAGCACTAGTAATTTGTAAGTGGTGCACAATGTGAGAAATCAATTTTTTCTTTTTTAAAAATTTTTGCAAGTTGTTTCACACCCAAGCGACCTTGTTACGAATTATTGGAGATGCGGATTGAGTTGTTAAGAATGATTTTTTATTTACTTGATCGCGTATCGCTTATTAACAATATTAATAATTAGTAATCAGTGATAATTGTTTATTTGCAAAATTACATTCCGAATAAATAATTAATTACCAGTTCATGAAAATTGATTAGCATTTTTTATTGTTAAAAAAAGACGATTTATTTTTAATAAACTTATTATATCACCCCTACAACACATTTAATCACAGCCGGGGTCCCTCATCAGCGATACTTTAAGCATCACCACCGCTCGGCCCCGCTAAGAGACAAATAAACATCGCCGTCCAACTCTGAGTCGCGATCGCGCTATTCCAAGAGTTCCTCCCCGTTTTTTAACGACTTCCTGTTGCTCGTAATAGTCGTTTCCAATATTGGTTGACCACGCATTTTGATCGTTGGAACTTCCTCTTTAATATCCACCGAGTTTTAACCGTAACATTTGAATATTTCAATTTTTTAAATGCCGATAAACGATGCGCGCGCACACTAAGTGCTTTGACCCCGTCTTCGAGAAGAATTCATGCACTAACAGTTACATAAGGTCTGACGGCATGGCAAAACACAACCCCGCCAAAAGTTTCAATGGAATCCGCCGAGGCGTTCGAGCGGAATTGCCAAAAAACGATGCTGACTTTCTAGGTATATATCTCCTTCTCGAGTGATCAGGTTATGGCTCGTAACCTGAATTTTCTACACGCCGAGAGCTGCTCCTTTCGAGCAGCTGATTGGCACTGGTCGCCGAGACGTTTGGTAGCGGTCAACGGACATTTACGGGGTGTTCGCCAAACACCTAACCGATTCATTAAATCCAATTTTAAGTACCCAATTCTCAATCGATTGCAATAGGACTAGCCGCATTCAAAAGGTTATCAAATTTGCTAAAACATACTTTTTTGTTTTTCTTTTCGAAATCGGCTGGAATTTATTTATTTATTTTATATTTCGTAAAACGTTGTTGTTGGATAATCAGCTGGCGCACGGCGATCGATATTCGCCGTGCGTCGACCTGTTGCTGCTGTGAAGCACGCTGCGTTCGGCTATGCCGGAGATAGCCGAGGCAGAGCCTCGCAGAGCCGAGGCTTAACGCCGCATGCATGCCGCGTTAAGCGAGAGGTTATCTCTCTCGCTTGACTTCGGCTTCGCTCACCGGCTATCTCACTCATTTGACTCCAGCGCTCAACGACGCTTTTGTATCATGCAGGCATGTTGACAAATTAAACACTTACGTGATAACCCACTCGAACAGCGCACACATCTTGGCAACTCTCGGACAATTTTCGACTTTCTTCACCGGATCTTCTCAACTCTTTCGTTCTCACCAGGATTCAAATCAAGGTAAGAGTACACCGTCACAATTCGGCGTAATTCAATAAAGGTGAGGAGAGTAATACACATCGGTGCATCCTCATAAAGGTCTCACAGTTCGCCGTGCTCTGCAGCGTTGGCTGCATCACGGTCAGTCACAGTAAATTTCCAGCACTCAAGTAACAGAGTTGCATGTGCTCGCACTCATTCATTGTTCATTCTATTTTTCCATCTTACTGGCAATAAGCATTTACTGGCAATAATTAAATTATTCTACGCACTCACATATCTCATTGCGTGGCGTGCTCTGCAGCGCTGGCTGCAGCGAGTACACTACACTCAATAAATACAGCACACAATTAATAATTGTATAATTTATATTTTATATTTATATTTTTCTAAATTTAACATATTTTTGTAATTAAAGTGCGGAAGGTGCAAGTAAACCACTTTCTCTACCAAACATATATTAGTCTGGATTCTTTTTCCCTGTCGTGAGTGAAGACTGATAATTTCCAATATATTCGCAGGTCGTTCCAGCTACACCCAAGGAATTCTCAAACAGTTGTCGAGCTGGTATCGAGCAATGGAAGTCAAGAGATGCATATTTTCAGCCAAAAAAAAATCTTTGTTTCATTTGAGGCGGAAAATTATTAAAAATATATCAAACCACAAAATGACAAAACAATTAACCGTTCTCATAAGTGATAACAACGATGAAAAGTTATCGAGGTGTACCAGAATTGGAGGATGAAAAAGGAGTATTCCAAAAAAAAAATCATTTTCAAACTATTTTCTGTGTGAAAAGTTTTCTAATTATGATAAGGTGATCGGTTTTAATACTGCAGCATCCAACTTATGCCATTTACGTGGTATGGCAGTTTTATTAGAATACTAGAAAAAAAAATCTACCACGCTAAGGGATTTCTGAAACTATGAACACAAATTGTACTATTGTTGCGTGATTAAAGCCAACATCAATAAAAATGCTCCAAAAAAATGTAAGTTCGATCATAAATTCTCCTGATGATATTTACTGTAACCGTTCTATGACATACGCAATTTTACAGTTATATGGTTGATATGATTCTTGAAAACTCACGTCAGTATAGTGAAATGTTTAAAGTCATTTATTAATACATTTGTTTCGTTAAATAGTGATTTTCGACTTCGGAACATAACTTTGACGTATTGGGATTTCGAAATTATTATCGCTGAAAATCGCCCAATTTTTTGTAAAATACCTATGACTATAGGGAAGACGTATGCCGAATTTCAGATTTTTCGAAGCATTAGTAAGGCGGGGAAAAAATATAAGTCAGTGAGCCCGAATTTCCATTTAAATTAAATAGGAAAATTCACTGCCTTGGAGGCAGTACTTTGAGTTCAACTACAAGCTCCCAGTTTCGCGTACTTTTTTCAAAATTTATTTGCAAACATTTTCTACCTTCTCCGCAGGAAATTTCGAAAACACCCTAAATAACGACCATCCTAAGGCACACGCAACCGTATACTACGTGCGGAGTCCAGTAAGTCAGGACGATGTACCCGGGATACTATGATTCGCGTAAATTCACTTCTTTAGAAACGGGTAGCCACGCGCTGTGCCGAGGAACCGAAGGGAATCCCATCAAATTCCTTGGATGAAACTGACGGCCACGATGCAATGCGTGGGAACCAGAGATTTCGAGCGAATTCTAACAAATTAATTAGAATTATGAATTTACGCGACAATCCCGACCTGTTGTTTTCTTCTAAATTTAAAAATTCTGGACTTCCCGGTTCGGTCCCCGGCTGTGACAATATTTTTTCACGATTTCTTTAGAAATTAAAAATCGTCGGGTCTTGTTGCTTCATTGATTCTTAATGAATGAGTGAGACAATCAGAGGTGACAAAAAAATAATGATTCGATTGTTAGAGATCTTTCTAGCAACAAAGATCAATACCACAGGAATCCAGGCGCCCTGACTCATACCCCGAGTTGCGATTTGCCAAAAATTCCATCCTAGAAGAAAACAACTGGACCGGGTTGGCGCGTAAATTCATAATTCTAAGAAATATACACGATCGCTCATTGATTATTAATTAATTAGCTAACAAATCAATAAAATAATAGTGTAAAATATGATCAGTGCACTGGACAGTACAACGTTCTCTCATAAATTTTGGTATCAAATAAGAAAGACGAGGCGCATCGCGTCGTGTCTTACCAGATGTACAAGTATGAAATGCGGATGTCAGACAACAGATGGCGCACGAATGCAGTTTGCGCTATAAAGATTTGACACTGCGCCATTTTGTTGTGTCATCAACAAGTGTCAGATGCGCACGAGTGATAAATTGGAAAAGTGTGTGCATAGTGTTGTGTTGTTGTGTTCAATATGTCGAAATTTATACTGAACAAAGAGCATTCACGACCAGCATTAATTTTTTGTTTTCATTTGAAGAAAACTGCTGCTGAATCATACAGATTACTTCGAGAAGCTTATAGTGAATATGCTCCATCGCAAGATACCTGTGAACGATGGTTTCGGCGTTTAAAAAGTGGTTACTTCGATGTTGCAGACAAGGAACGTGGAAAGCCGCAAAAAAATACGAAGATGTGGAATTGCAAGCATTGCTGGACGAAGATGATTCGCAAACACAAAAACAACTTGCCGAGCAATTGGGCGTTAGTCAACAAGATGTTTCCAATCGGCTACCAGAGATGGGAAAGATCCAGAAGACCGGTAGATAGGTACCACATGAGTTGAACGACAGGCAAATGGAAAAGCGCAAAAACACATGTGACATTTTCCTCGCTCGGTACAAAAGGAAGTCGTTTTTAATCGTATAGTTACAGGGAATAAAAAGTGGATTTATTTTGAAAATCCCAAGCGTAAAAAATCATGGGTAGACCCAGGCGCACCGTCCACATCGACCGAAAGACCGAATTGCTTTGGCAGAAAGACGATGCTATGTTTGGTGGGACCAGAGGGGTGTGGTCTATTATGAGCTGTTAAAACCTGCGAAAACGGTTAATACTAAACGTTACCAACAAGAATTGACCGATTTGAGGCAACACAAAGTCATTTTTCTTCATGACAATGCTCCATCACATACGGCAAAACCGGTTCGCGACACGTTGGAAGCACTCAGCTGGGGAAGTTCTAGCCCATGCGGCTTACCCACCAAACTTAGCTCCTTCCGATTACCACTTGTTTGCATCGATGGATCACGCACTTGCTGAGCAGCGCTTTGGTTCGTACGAAGATGTGAAAAAATGGCTCGTTGAATGGTTCGCAGCAAAAGGGGAAGATTTTTACTGGCGTGGTATTCACAAATTGCCCGAAGGATGGGAAAAATGTATAACAAGCGATGGAGCATACTTTGAATGAAGCACTTTTTATAATTCTTCCGAATTTAACATGTTTTGTTAGAACAAAAATCCGCATTTTATACCTGTACACCTGGTACATACTTTTTGGTCGAGCTCCCCGAGGGGGTGACTTTGGGGAATTCACGTAATGTTTGTCTGAATTTAATTCCTTGGTGAGAGAGGTACGGTGTGCCGGTGTAACTCTTAATTTCGAATTGGTACCTTCTTCTACCTTACCGAGGTGTAGGGGGTTGAACCGAGGTTCTTGTTTACTTGCTATTCCCTACTTGCGGTAGGTTCATTGTTTATTTCTGGTTTTTGAGGTGACTGTTCGTATTTTTATGTGTTTTCATGATGTTCTTGTATTCTAGTATGCTTGTTTTAACATGTTTTCGTGTCTTTGTGTGTATTTTGGTGTACGTTGTGGCTGTGTTTGGTGGCTTATTTTATTTCTCGTTTTTGGTATGATAATTGTATTTTTCTTATTACGGTAATTAGTGGAAATGTTGGTTGTGTGAGGGTCCAATCAATACACAATGTACACCTCACGTGTGCATATATTTTTATTATTATTAAGATGAGTTGCGTTACAAAGGAATATGAAACACGACTTGCTCTAAGAAGAGTTGGCGAGAGCAGAACGAGGGAAACGCGTTCGACAGGCGCTTCGATCGAGATGAGGATTGCCGACGAGCGCGAGAGCTCTGCTCATGCGTAGTATCTTTATACGCGTGATAATCTATAACCTCTTTAACATTTATCTTTGTTCTAAACATTTTATAGTTGTTGACTGTGGCGTCACTTGTTATGCGTGGTTTCATGTGACGTTGGCCTGAGGCTTTTCGATTCGTTATGTTTTGTGGAACTGTAAGAATTCCATGACTCGCGGTAGTCCTGCCCCATGCCTACTTCGGCTGCGGTCCTAGCGGGCCACCCTGGTGCTTCGCGTGGGGTCAGTGCGCAGAGGCGGGGCTTGCTACGTTGATCATCGAGTTGCTTAGGTGTATCGACGCTTCGCTGCAAGCTTACTTATATCTTCTGTTCGCCTGATCATGCGGGAGCTCTTTCGCGACTGGATGATAATTTATCCATTGTTAGAGGATCATTGATTGAACCGACTTTGACGAGTATGCTCTGATAACGTGATTCGATTTTGATTTGATTTGCATGTCATTCCCTAATTTTTTTTCTATGCGTGAATATTTGTTCCTATCGTTGAGTAGGGTCTATCGTTGTGTAGCGGAGCGTTACAAGATCACGTTCCTGATCGCGTTCCGTTACAATATATATATACACTGTAACGGAACGCCACTAAGGCGATCCGCTACAATACAGAAAAAGAAAAAACCCTCACACTAAGAAATAAAAAAGACTAAATAAGCGAACTAAAACAAAGACACAGAACATACCAAAACCAGACAAAGGAGACAAGTAGTTATCCGTACATAAAACAATCTATAACATCTCAAAGAAGCACCCACCTGACGAGGAGTACAGAAGAAATAAGTAGGTACACACATAAAGTCGTAAGTACACACCTCAAAACAATGGCGTAATTAGAGGGCCCGCCTAGCCTGAAGATCACCACGTAAACAAAGCAGAGGGTAGCCGAGGGAACCCCTCCCGAACGAAGCCAACTAGACAGGAGGCGGGACGGCAAGCACACGCCGGATCTACTAGACCAGCGTAATAGCCCCCGCCTATACGAAGACCGGGCAAAGCCAAACGCAGGCGGCCCTACCCCCAATAGGCCATACTACTCAAAAGGCGAAAACACCAAGAACGCCGCAGTACGGGGAAAAGAGAAAAGAATTTGTGGAACTCTCGAGATTCCACGAAGCCTTGAGACAAATCAACAAGGTACCTTCGCATGAAGCTTCGCCACGTGCCCCCACTCACAGATGAAACATTAACATTAAGAAAAACACATAAAACAAACCTATCTTTTACAAAATTCAATAAACAAATGGAGAACAAGACAGTCCTCATACAGGAGAATACATGGAAACGAAAATAACATAAAAATCAGTCGGAAATCCGTAAAAAACGCACAAAGAAAGACATAATTAACAATAATTAATTACCCTCGGCAAACAGTTAGCAACAAAACGAACAGGCAACTGCACACAAGGCAGGAAAGGACACATATAGGCCCAAATCACAGAAAAACCATGACCAAACCACTAAAAACACCGGAAAAGAGTTTGAACCTACAACAGGTAGGAGTATAACATGGTCTAACGAAACTCAACCTCGCTGGAACCTCGATTCAAACCCTGAAAAGACAAAGCACGGCTAAATATAGAAATTTAAGACATAAACGGAATACTTACACGCCACCCTGCACCTCCCTCACCTAGTGATCGAATTGCGACAAACATCACGTGACCTACCACAAAACACCCCCCCCCCGGGTCCATCCACTAACCTATATAAACCGCGACAGGACAAGACTCCAGGCTCTTGTCAAAATTCACACGTCAAGACGAAGTGCTGCTCGACAGCCTACCTACAAGGAAATATAGTTTGGTGTCCTCCTCCGATTTTGATGAAACTCACGTATGTTGTAGAGCATCGAAAACTAAAACACACGTATTTTTTTTTATCGGCGGAAAAACATTTCCAAGGGGTGAAATCGCCCTTCAAAATTAGCATGTCGAGGAGTGATTATGCAGTTTCACCCAGAAGGCGTCAATCGATTTTAATGAAACAAAAACCAAAATACTCCTCATTGAAGACAATCAAAATTCCACGTGAAGTTGAAGAAAAAAATTCATTTGCAGGGGTGAACAACCCCCTGATTTTTCAAATTTCCACCCTACACAAAAAACTAACCAACCAAATTGAACAGAACATATACCATTTGGAAGCGCAAGTTAAAATAAAGATGACGTATTTTTGCACATTCACAGGAAAATGAATTTACGGGGGTAAACTACCCCTTATCCATTAGTACGTATATTTGTGCGTACATTCTTGTTTCTCGTTATTTAAATGTCCGAATTGATTCAAAACATTCCTGTTAGCCGAAGTCAACGGGGGGCACTTCAGATGATGCTTTGTTTATTATTAAGGGGGTGACCGGCTGTTACTTACAATTAGAATGGTCCATTCACGAGTTTCGCGTTATTTACTGTAAAAAATAGCTTGTTCAAATACAGAATACTGGGGAATGTTGCTGGGGTTGAGTGGTTGTATGGCATATATGTATGGCTGTATTTCGAAACAGCGGCAATCAGCTGAGGACATAGGCGAGAAATAACAAATAACCGGTTTCGGCAAGCGCATTTATTCGACTGTCGTCCTTTTCACGTCTCGTGTTATCGCTCTCCCCACTCTCCATTCTCTCCATTTATTCTTACCGCCTTGCGCATCTACATACACCACAGTATATAATATAATTTATCATTCCTTTTACAATTCATCAACGTGCACATTACTGTCATAATTTGCAGCAATCATGGTTCGTAAGTCGTGCAGAAATGATACTCTTCAAAAAAATGTTGCAAGCATAAAGACTTCTTGCACCATGAGCATCTGATGATAGCCACATTATTACAACCTAGTACTTCACAGTGTGCTTGAGACGATTGACCGTAACCAAAACTCACTGGATTGTCGAACTCGTTTGGCTTATCGGTTATATAATTACTTGTGAACCATGCATATTTGAAAAGATTTATATACCTGGGTGATGAAAGTTGATTGTGTGCGAGCGATTGCAGTTTAATTATGTTGTGTCTCAAGTGTGAATTAATATCAGAAATAAGTAATAATACACTGTCGAAAAAATGTCGTACAAAATTTTTCCATATTTGGAAACCAAAAACGTCGAGTGGTTGGATTTTCCCTGTGGTGCCTTTAGGTATTATCTTTGCGATTGTTTTTTTGCCCCGAGGTGTTGCATTTTGAACAACTTCTGGGCAGTGTCCACTCCACGAGTCTATCAACAATACGCTGTCACGGCCGGTGTTGGAGAAGAATACTTTTTTCAACCAAACTTTGAAGTGCTCTATACATAGGATGATGTTGGTTATCGATATAGTATAATTCATCATATGTTTAATATTTTCTGGCAATCATTTTTGTCCATACCTGAAGTAATTTTTTCGGATTTCGTTGCTGTTAAAAATACGTTTTCTGGCCTGAATAAATTTTTTTCCACGATTGGGCCGAACTCACCTTTTCCCTCTTTTAGAACGATAAAAAGGGGTGACAGTAATTTTCCATCTGCATTTATGGTTGGCTGGATAGTGTAGCTGTGAGTTGTAGACGATACGGATTGTACTAGACATTGCACTTGTTTAGTTGCTTCAGCCGTCAGAGTCCTGCCAGAGTGGATTTCCAGCTGAAGACCGCTCTGATCTGAATTATATATGTTTTCCGGTCCATATTTTTGAATATATGATTTAATTTCATTCACGAAGTTTTCTGCATTCATCCTTAAAACTGGTTCGTCTTCTATAGTCTTTCGTATTACGAATTTATTCATTTTCCTGGACACAATACGATGTGATTTCTTGAACTTCCGAAGCCAATCACGAGAAGCTTTAAAACGAATGTCTTCGTGACCTATCTCTTTTTGCGCTTGTAGAGCCCACTTTTGAAGGTCGATATCATGAACAATGAAACCAGCATCTACTGCGGCTTGTATGTTTTTCAAAGTAGTTTTTCAAAGAGTTTCGAGAATATTCATGGCTTCAAATGTAGCCAAAAGAAGTTTAATGACGTTGATTGGATTCACTTTCATGGTCTATTGATTTTTTTTATCAGAAATTATAACTGGCGCACTGGCACTCCGTTCAAATGAGCAACTGAAGATCGCTGTATGTATCGCGGTTTTTATATTTGAAAGACTTGTTGTTGAACCACATGCGATATCAGCAGATAATACGCAGTCCCAGATAGCCGCCTACGTAGAAAACACCTCTTACTGCGTCGAAAGTATTTTTATCATATTGGCGTATGATTAGATTACTCAAAAAATAAGATCATATTCATTTCGTTGGAATAATTGACAATGTTCTATAGATGGAACGACTGTTGCATCATCGAATTATTCCTAAATTTGCGCCGAATCGAAATACAATCTAATCGAAAGGTCGATAACATATGACGATAAATTATTGATAAGCACAAAATCAGCACAAAGAGTGAACGCAAGCAGCTCTTTAACATGTAAATAACGAGAAACAAGAATGTACGCACAAATATACGTACTAATGGATAAGGGGTAGTTTACCCCCGTAAATTCATTTTCCTGTGAATGTGCAAAAATACGTCATCTTTATTTTAACTTGCGCTTCCAAATGGTATATGTTCTGTTCAATTTGGTTGGTTAGTTTTTTGTGTAGGGTGGAAAATTGAAAAATCAGGGGATTGTTCACCCCTGCAAATGAATTTTTTTCTTCAACTTCACGTGGAATTTTGATTGTCTTCAATGAGGAGTATTTTGGTTTTTGTTTCATTAAAATCGATTGACGCCTTCTGGGTGAAACTGCATAATCACCCCTCGACCTGCTAATTTTGAAGGGCGATTTCACCCCTTAGAAATGTTTTTCCGCCGATTAAAAAAATACGTGTCTTTTAGTTTTCGATGCTCTACAGCATACGTGAGTTTCATCAAAATCGGAGGGGGACACCAAACTACCTTTCCTTGCTAGTATATAAGATCACTCGTAAAATTCACACATAAAAGATACGTGTTCTTTCGATCAATCTATTCCCCTGCATTGCGCTTGGCCGTCGTTTGACCGAACGAACCGATAAACAACAATTACTAATAGTTTGGAACACACCATGATAGAACCAGTGTTCTTTTTCTCAACTGATTCCCCTGCATTGCGCTTGGCCGTCAGTTGAGCAAACGTGCTCATCAGGATACTCTGTGAGGAGTAAGGCTCCCCTGCACTGCGCTTGGCCGCCCCTACTCACAGGGTCAGGGCACACTCCACTAACGGATCCCCACGCACGGCGTCGTGGCTATCCGTCTCTTGGAGTGTGAAGAAGCACGAGTGACACGAGGTCAAGGGAGTGGCATCCCGACTAAGTGCACCGCGCACTAGATTCGTAGGGTGTACCTGCGTGGGTGGGACCACGTTAGGGCCAGCATTAGCTACCACCTGTAACTTACGAATACCTCGGCTGCACAATCATTAAGAAACCGAATCGTAAGCCTCTTAATGGCACGGTAAGGTGGCTTAATTGATCGTGAATAAAGGCCTCAGTATCCGGGGTACAGGAAGAGTTAGCTGGTCATAGCTGCGAACCCGGTGTCTTGTGCGAACAGCGAAGCTATAGTTAGGGACCCAAACAATAACAAAGCGAGTAAGATAGGTAGGCAAATTCACACACACACTACCTCACAGTACGACACTCGCAATCCCACTATAAGCTCACCGCGTAAACATCAGTAGGGCGGAGCCTCGAAAGGCAAATCACACGGTTACTCCTATCTATGGAATGTCAAAATAATAAATCACCAGTTAAACGTCCGATGATTCAAAACAAAGGCCGACCGGTGCGTCTTACGACGGTACCACGGAACGCCCCATATGAGGACAAGCACAGGCAATAGTAACTAAGCAGGCCGAACCCCCTGTAAGATCAAATAGACATAAGTGAAAACGAATACGCCAATGAAAGGAGAGCTCCGGATAGAATGTATCCTGAACGCACATAATTAGTCGATCAAATCCGCATAGATAATTATAAGCAGCGCGTAAAAACAAACGCGACCACACAAAATTAGATAAATTGAGTGTTAAGCCCGTAAAGGTGATATCTAATCACTTTACGAATAATCGAGTCAGAACCCAAAATAACCTGGAACTATTCCACATACGTAGTCTTAGAAAATCGTGTATTAGCAAACACGATGACCCAAAATGAATAAATTGAGTGTTAAGCTCCGTATATGCGATATCTCATCGCTATCCGAATAATAGAGTCACGACCAAAAATAACCAGAAATAAATCCGCATATGTAAATTAAGAAATCGCGTAACGCAAACGCGAAACCCCAAGTAGAAAATTGAGTGTTAAGCTCCGGATGTGCGATATCTTATCGCCATACGAATAATCGAGTCAAAACCACAAATACCGGAAACAATTCCGCATATGTAATTTTAAGATCGATCGCAAACGCGAAAGAATCCATCAGATAAATTGAGTGTCAAGCTCCGTATGCACGAGATCTCATCGTCGTACGAATATTAGAATCGAAACCTAAACATACGGGAATTTATTCCACCTCTGGAATTACAGTTGAGAGTGGTATAACGGTAGGACGCGATTTTTGGTTAAAACCTGTACAAACAATACGAGATCGTCCTCCTAAACCATCAATCTCCATTCCAGTCTCCTCACAAAGTATTGCAAATAATCAACGCCTTAAGCACAACAAAAATAGAAAATTACCCTACAAATATAAAAAGACCAATGATGAAAGGGTAATGAACAGCATGTCCACCACGGACCGATGCAACTCAACAAATCCAAACTGAGGTCTCTTAACAAACAATAAAAAGGAAAAACAATAATAGAATCGATCACACATACTTTTTAATCAATAAAACACAACTCCTCCCATCCAGCCTAGAGCACGAACCTATCTCGAGCTACCAATCCTCACCCGATGGTTTAGGATAACCCACGCTCGAAACAAAATCAAAACCTACGCGATTTAACGAAAACCGCTCAAAAGTCGTGCGTCGAAGCGATAAGAATAAAGCACATAACGAACGAGTAAAAATGTAACAAAACGTTTCAACACACGTATTTGAAACAAGACAGGTAGATTCGAGAATACGCATGTACACTCTGCAAATCTTTTATGTTTGAATTGCTTACAGTTAAATATCGGTCGTCGGTAGATTGCGAACGGCGATATTTAGAAGGCCAATATTACTACTACTACTACTACTACTACTACTACTACTACTACTACTACTACTACTACTGTGTGAGAATTCCTTTGCTGTTTAGATGTTGATAACTGCAATATATTTAAAAAGGATGAAACGTGACTCGTGACAGGTGGTAAAATAAAGGCAGGTTGCAGTATATAGCAAAAAGTATATATTCACTAAAAAATACAAAATAAAATAAAATAAAACTGAGAAAACGGTAAATTCAGGTGAGTGGCACTACAATTATATTAATTAAGTGCCCTAGAGAGTTAATTATTTCGAGAGAGCGTGTTAACAGCCCGAGCTGTCAAGCACGCCACGAAGTGAGTCCGAATGTTGATGCGCCTGTTGAGTTTTCCCGTACACGCACTGAGGAAATTTGTTAAAATTATTAATGCGTCACCTCACCGGATGAGATTGAGTCCAGTAGAGCATAAAATGATGATGAGAAGATCCGAGATAAGAAAGTTTGATATCTGAGACGAATAGCTAGCTGTTGCACGCTTGGAGTTTTTAGAGAAACTTGAGAAATTGCGATATGGCAGCACGTTTGAAAACTTCGTTAAGCGACGCTATTGCCAACCGAGGGTGAGATCGTTGCCTCTAGCATGAGTTCAGTGTGTGAGGAAAGGATATCCCAACACAGAACTTATTCAGACTTCGCTGGTTGTTTGTAATTAGTCGTTCATTATTAGAAGGATTACATGGATACGTAAACTCTCGCTGTATTATCGCCGTGTGGCCTTAACTTATTCGATCGCAAACGGAAGTAGTTCCCTACGCTCTCCGTGGCCACCTAGTTCTCTCAAAAACGGGTGTTTTACCAACTAACTAATACATTGTAAATTTCTCACGCTGCCTGATTCAGCAGAAAATATATTGGGCATTTAGACTGCCCCGTCGGTAAGTAGAGTGTGACTTCATCTATGCGTCGCCACAAGTGTCCGTGTGGTGCTGCCACCCGGCTGTACGCACGGCTGCCGAGCGCTGCGAGGCACAGCTAGTGACGAGGTACCGCGCAGCGGCGAAAGTCGCAGCTAACTAACTTTTTTCTTAACAACTACTACTACTAATAACAACGCTTTAACTTACGCGATTTCACGGAGTCGCCAACTGAGGATCCTGTACTCAGTACAGTGATGCCAGATGAGGGATTTTTGCCCCTATCTCGCTGCCCTCACCACGCTGCCCGTGCTAGGCGCATCAGGGGAAGGCTTGCGCCGCTCGTAACAAATCTCGTCTCGATTGCGCTTTACGTTGTCTCGCCCCACCCACTTCACAACAGCCACTGCGCGGGCTTTTATGAAATGAGTTATGGAAGATTTCTTAATGAATATATATAAATATTATATATATAAATAAATAAATGATGAAAGTAAAGAAATATATAAAACGCTTACTAATTTTGCAGTCGTCAGCAAATGAATAGTGTATTACAATATCCAACACCAAATTGTAGTCCTTTACACAAAAGGTTCATTACAATTTATTGAATAAAAAGAAATTGTAATACTTTACTTAAACTGCTATATATAATCATACAGTATTATATTATATCTTTCTAAATTAATAAATAATAAATAAATATATTTCTCTTTTTTCTTAAGTCTATGCAATGCATTATACACAATGTTATATTCATTTTTATTCAGATTTATTTTTATGTAACTCGTTCGATTTACTTTATTTACAGTTTTTTAACGTACCCATTACGATATTTATTTATTTTCATTTTTATTTATTCGTGTTTATATTTTTATATTGTTTATTTATTTCATGACCGATTTATTCCCGAAGAACTATTTAATTATATTATCACAAAGTTTTAAAGAACTATTTAGTCGTTATATGACAAGTTATTTCGTGCAGGAATGATGATAATTTGGTTTAAGCAATCAATCTTTTTATTATATTCACTTATTTATCCGATATTACGTTGAGATAAAAATGGTGTAATGTGTGACGTCACACCCTGCCTGACTGTTGATTGGTAGCTGAGCCGAGTCTGCGCACGGCGTAGTGTGTGACGTCACACGCTGCCTGACTGCTGATTGGTCGGTGCGCTGGGTGCGCGCGCAGTGGGTGCTAAAACAGACCCAGTGAAGAGGGTACCCAAAAGGGACGAAAAATCCCTCATCTGGCATCACTGACTCAGTACCGAAGACACACGTCAAGCACGATATTCCTACTTGGTCTGGTAGGGCCAACCGCGTTGGACACTAGTTACTTCGCCGAAGTTTTGTTGAGCACCGCATGCTTCTCATGATAAAGCGAGAATTAAATCTGGTCCTCTCTTTAACAGGTATTTAATACCCGTTAAGGAGGATAAGTGAGAAGACCGCGAGTCAGCATCCTAAGGGTGGTGGAAGTCTTCATATTTCGAGTCCGACTTATCCAAGGTAGGATTGTGCAGTTGGTAGTTTAATATCTATGAGCGTGGTGATCAAGATTATGAAATGCTCGGTCAGCATTCCCCTATTGTCGCGCGTTGGCCTGTCTATCGCACAAACGGGTGACCGAGTTGAACATTTTTATAACGTTTCTTCGTACGAATGCAACGACCGAATCAGGGGTGCCGTGCTCTACTGCTGTGACATACGTAACAACCGACGGAAGGCGTCGATCAGTTCGGCCCTCCTCACATCTCAAATGTCCGAGCCACAAAGATTGAAATTCGAGTATTGCCTACTTCTTCACACATTGCAACAGCATTTGATTTGATTGTCAAATTCACAATGAGCATCATTGGAAGGACATTTTAGTAGCCTTTATTCAAAATCCCGGCTGCAATGTAGGATTTCATTTCAACTATACCGCGTCTGAATACCTTTTTGGAGCAAATGACCATATCAGAGAGTTGAAGTTCTCATTGTTGCTTTGGATAAATCCTAATATTCAAATATTTTCTCTGTTTCTCTTCAACAGCGACATCGCAAAACAGTGAATTGGCGACACCTTTCGACGCACAAAGAAATTGGTCATTATATCGTCATAGACTTTCTGTGAAAGACTTTAGCCATATTATGCACAGCTTTAATCAATTATGCCACATTTTTTTATATCTGCAAAACTGAAACCAAGGAGACTCGTGATAAAAACTATACGTTTATTGATTTCTTAGATGGTATGGAGCAGGCAATAGTTGTGATATTGTAGCTTAGTTATCACAGCTAATGGTTAACTCGAAATCAAGTCCACAAAAACTTGATTCATAGATTGTCAGATTTCCACCGCACACTTTGCATTAATTCATTCTATTCAGCATGGAAAAAACTAAAAAATGTTATCAAGCGAAATCCATAACCTGCATTTATTATCGCTTCCACTACAGACGTTTTGAGTATTTTCACGGAGACATTTGTTGAAGCCGTTTTTTTCTTTGAGAAGGACATCCAGGAGTGGATTGCAAACTCTTGTTATCAATTGATGATTGCTTTATTACGAAAAACTTAGAAACAATGTGTCATGTGGCACAGAGAACAGCAAACTAACTACAGTCGTTCTATATGTATGTAAACTTTTATACCTGATAATAAGGTTTAGGCTTTCGAGTGTACAACTTCAACGTCAAACTCGGTTTACTATATATGTGCCAATTAAAGAAAGAATGGATCTGTTGCATACAACACTTCCTCACAGTCCTTGAACCGATCGGTTCAGACGTCTATCTACGCGTTGATTTTTTATTTCACTCCAAGTGCTATAACTCTAAAAATACTTTAAATATATTTATTTATTTATTAGACAGGAAAGAAAATGTTCATTTTTTTTAACATCTCAAAGTACGAAACATTCATTCATTCCTGAGAGACAGAGCTAGTATTGTGCCCACGGCGGAGTGAGAAACAAACTGCACCTGTGTCTAGGTGTTGAGGTTTCGCCCATCGTATGATGATACTCGATACAAACACTTCGCCTGAAAACTTTCAACACATTTTTCTTAAACCTAAATTTTTGGAGGAACGTCGGAGTTTGTGATGCTCACTGTGTGAATGTGGCACATTTAGTGATCCCCACAAATTCGATATTTTTCAGATAATCTAGGCTCGAGAAAAATATGTTAGAAATGTTTAGCTCTGTCTCTGTCGCACTTGTGAGTCCTCGGACTCATTGATAATTACTATCAGTAGATAATTAAAGTACTAATTGGTCTATTGATTTAATCCAATTTCGGAACCAAACGCATTATTTCAATTAAATTTGTTTACATATAATTAAATATAACTAGCAACTATAGTGACACGAATTAAAGTGCTCTTACTTGATGCAGGTGATTTACAATCGGTTGAGCTGCAGCGCAGTTCTGGATTTTATGGATTACCTTCAACCAGACACAAATAATTGGAGGCGTGGCGACGCGATCAATACCGGTGTATCGTTGCAATTAGCAATCATAGCAAGTTGGTTTAATTTTCTTAGTTTCATCATTATTACCGTAATAAATTTCATTATGGCACGGCAAAAGCTAGATGAAAATTTGTGTTGCTGCTGCTGTTGAATAAACTATTCAGAAAAAACCAATTTTTTTCTAAGATTTATTGTATATGTTATAATATTCATCTTTTACATAGTATACATTTTACTTTTATCCACTTCATTTTTGTATTACATAGGTACTTTAAAGTACACTTTATGTACATTTTAAATCTTTCGTTTAAAGATGTACGTACATTGCAACTATATACGAGCAAAGTTTAGTAGAAAAAATAATTCATAACAATTGATTTTCGAATGAAAACGTTACTTCAGTTCTCAATTACCTTACATTGTATAGGAATATATTATTTTTCTCTATTCTGTAATTATTATTATGTTACTAGATATCATTTTTATTTTATTTTTTTTTTTACAAATTTAGGTATTATTATTACAATGATCGTGAACTTTGTAGATTTCTCACTCGTACCCAGAATAGATTGTTTAACATCAAAATGCAATGTAATAACTATTATTATATGTGTATATTTATAAATAGAGGCGGGTGACCAAGAATCCGCTACTTTATATCGTTATTTTATAGTACACGGCTAATCACTAAAAATATTTCAGATACAAAAAAAACAAATACTACCGTATTAGCCCGAATATAACGCGACCCCGAATTTTTCATAAAGATATTTAGAAAAAAAATAATACTCATAAAAGAATTCAAAGAAAGTAAAATTCAATCAGATAAGCATTTATTTAGGTAATTATAGCTAATAACACAGGTTACATTCATGTCAAAAAAATTAAGTAATGTAAAACAAAATTAATATTACGTAAGTAACAACAAAAAACGGAATTGTTTATTCAGAATCTGAACTGTTTTCAGAATGAGAACTCATTGATGTCACATCGGTATCATCAGTATTTTCATTCACGCTTTCAGTCTCCCACAAAATGTCATCTTCCGTCCCATTTAAATCATTGGAAATGCAGCATTTCTTGAAACCTTTAACTATCGATTCAGGTTCGATCGTTCAGCCGCGTTTCAATGTCTGTAGGAAAATGTCCTTGTTTATATTACATTCCATTACTTAAACCCCGAATTTAGCGCGAGTCGATTTTTTAACGGAAAATAAATGGTCGAAAAATATCGCGTTATATTCGGGCTAATACGGTATATGTTTCTGACGACAATTAGGTGTATACTACATTAATTGCTCGGTAATTATGCAATTTCTTATTCAGCTTATAGAGATAATAAGTGGTGCAATTGCCTAGTGAAAAATCTATAAACTTCACTAGGTATAATCATCAAATAGGTGGACACTAGCGATGGGCAATACCATTGATCGAAAATACAGAAATTCTAATAATTCGAAGATTCAAATGGATGAAAAATTGAAATAAGTTGAAAATTCAAATAATTCGAAGATTTAAATAACTCGATAATTAAATTCCTCGTGAACTATTAAACATTTCGAATATTCATACATACCTAGTAGACGGATTGTTAGATTTATCTATAAAAATACAAAGTCTCCAGTTTACTGGTATCGCAATTGATACATTTATGTAAAAGAAAAAGCATATACTCTTTCCCTCTCCTTGGAAAAGTTTTGAGAATACTGCAATGTTGGGTTCGACGCAGTATTACAACAAAAGGCAGGTAAAAAAGAAGATAATAAATGCACTCGATTCCTCTTCTTGTTCATATAGAATAATGGGAATAACCGAAAACAATGTAATGCATTTACGACGGTCAATAAATAGCACAATAATCACAAAGGAATGTATGATATATTCTACTATAAATGAAAGTATGGTATAAAATGATCACGCCGCACCATTGGTTTGAATAATCAACGACTTATGCGTTAAAATGGCTAGGCTGAACATGTTTTCTGAGTAATGTATGACCGACGGCGACAAATATAAACGACTGTTTGTACACTGCATTGAAATGAATGACTAATAACGACTGGCTCCAGGCCAAATACCAATAGTTGCATTGCCCAATGTAAATGTACATTCATCAGACGACAGTACTTTGATCTTTCTTATTAATTGCTTATCCAAAAATTGGACCCCATTCAGTGAAATAATTCAATAAAATTCAGTAAAAGATCCACCACAGTAATAAATATTTGGAAGACGCTCAAAGGGCTACAGAATTCAAGTTTTAAACGAAAATCTATATTTTTGCAGTTTACCACGTATCTCACCTCATTTGCTTTCTTTATTCTTAATTCCTGAAGATTTTTACAGTTTTACTAAATAATAGTAATATTTAATGATCGCCAAGTCATTTTTTCTCTTATAACGCATTCAATTAAAAAAATGTATATCTTAGAATCTAATCCGAGTACCACGTGACCAATTTTTACATGAAATGAAATAGTTTACAATAAAAACATTTAAATACTTCATTTGAAAAATACAATTAAAGAATAATCGACCGTGTAGGCCTAAAAGCCTCAAATATTTTAATTTCCCTTGAAATTCTACATACCCCCCTAAATAGAAAGTTTAAGAACGAATTTTGGATGAAAAGCTCAATAAGTAAATAAATAAACAAGCAACTAATTTTCCGCGATAGCTAGAGATCTTGAACTTCTTTAGTGGTTTGCCCCTCGTATATATTTCTTTTTAACTCCCGCGCGATTTTGTTTCACAAAAAAAGAATAATATCTTTGAGATCGAAAAGAAAAAAAAGGTGAAAATATTGTCACTCTGTATTGTTTTTGATTTTAAACTTAATAATCGTCTATTTCTCGCCACTAAACAGTATATATATATATTGTAACGTGGTGGAATATTAAATATATGAAGAAAATTCGAATGAAGTATGGTAAGCGGCCTGACGTAGCTCAGTGGTTTAGAGCAGGGGTCTCCAAACTACGGCCTGCGGGCCACATTCGGCCCGCGGACAGATTTTGGACTATTTCACTTTTTACCACCGGCAACAATGATAATATGGTTTTGGCCCTCGGAACTTACTGGAGTAATCAGTATGGCCCTAAGGCTGGAAAGTTTGGAGACCCCTGGTTTAGAGCAATCGACCAGTAATCAGGTCTCGGGTTCGAATCCCGGTCTAGGCGCCCCGCATTTTTTCGGGATTGTACCTCATATATTCCATTGTTTCCGGGTTATTGCTCTATATATATTTATTTGAATTTTTAATATACAGGGTGGCCGATTTATCTGAAGACATTGAAATATTTCGAAATCTACGGATCGGATCAAAAAAGTTCTCAATAAAATTTGTTCGCCTGCAAGGGGAATATCCAATGATACCAAAGTCGACCTCTCACCCCTAACCCCTATTTTTTATTGCAGATTCGCATTCCTCATAAAAAAATAAGTAACTTTTATCTGAAATACTTTTTTTCGATTCGTGATGGCGCTGTAATCGCAAGGGATTGATTTTTGCGAATATCTCGAGAAATTACACATCGGATCGAAAAAAGAAAAAACGTTTAATTTTTTAAAAACCTATTCAGCGATACGAAACTCGATCCACCCTCGCCCCCATCCCTACCCCCTGGGGTGGGGGTGGGAATTTCTCGAGATATTCGCAAAAATCAGGTTTCTTGCAATTATAGCTCCATCTATCATGAATCGAAAAAAAATGTTTCAGATAAAAGTTACTTATTTTTTTATGGGGAATCCGAATCTGCAATAAAAAATAGGGGTTCCCATTTACGATTTCAAAGTTACCCACACCCCCACCCCAGGGGGTAGGGATGGGGGGAGGGTGGATCGAGTTTCGTATCGCTGAATAGCTTTTTGAAAAATTAAACATGTGTTTTTGATTTTTTCGATCCGATATGTAATTTCTCGAGATCTTCGCAGAAATCAGGTCCCTTGCGATTACAGCGCCATCCATCACGAATCGAAAAAAAATGTTTCAGATAAAAGTTACTTATTTTTTTATTGGGAATCCGAATCTGCAATAAAAAATAGGGGTTTCCATTTACGATTTCAAAGTTGCCCCCACCTCCACCCCAGGGGCTAGGGGTGAGGTGTCGACTTTGATATCATTGGATGACCTCCTTCCAGGCGAACAAATTTTATTCAGAACTTTTTTTGATCCCATGCGTAGTTTTCGAAATATTTCAATGTCTTCAGATAAATCGGCCACCCTGTATATATATATTATGTGTGTGTATGGTCATTATATATATATATGCCTTATTATCCCCGATTTATTTTTGGTATTATTACTTAGGTTTTATTTATGTTACATTATTATTGAAGTTTTAGTTGGCCGTATTTATTAAAGTTTATTTTCTTTCTTTTGCGTCGTTATTCACATTTTATTACTCGCCACTATTGTTTTGCTTTTGTTAAAAATTCTGGAATACATTGGCATTATTATTTTATAATTTATGTGCAGTTGTTATCTTTATTTGTTGACCCAACCCCTCATTGAATTGTATAAATCGGTCACAATATACATAAATATATTTATATGTCAGTGCAAAGTATACTTAAAGGTCTTTTTTCCAACGTAAAGTATATTTTGGGGACAGCTGGCTGTTTCGATGACTGGCTTCGTAATTTTTTAAGGGTATTGTAGGGTTTGAGGACAATCCCCGAAATATACTATAATTTATCAAACGTAGACTTTGAGTATTCTTGAATATTGAATTTGACTTACCATATTCAAACCACAACCGAGGACTTTGTCTTCGAATTGACATTTTGCAATTTATATATTTTGAGGACTCATTATTCTGTACAATACAACAATTTTCTTATAATTCGTATACGTTAAGGACTCGATCTTTTTAAGACTCTTCATTGCATTTGATAAATACCATTTTCGATTTACTGGTTTTCACCAATGCTTCTTATTATAAGAACCAATGTTTTCTTGATACATTTCGTTTTTTTCTGTTTTCGATATTATACATATAATATCGATATTATATATATAATATGATATAAATAGTTTTCGACTTATACAACATTTTTAGTTTTAAGCATTACCGCGAAAAAGTTTACGATACCCTACGAAAACAAAGAATCATTGTGTATGCAATAAACTGCGTAAAAAAAATGTTGGGCCGTAGTCTGAAAGTTAGTAGATATCAAAAAAATCCCGCCAGCAGACGAACCCCATTCATTTTTGATTTTGCGCAAGAGGGGACCTTGTTTTCCATTTAAATAACATGTAGAATAAAACTTTTTGATTTCTTCATTCCAGGAATCGATTCGGATGATCGCAAAAAAATGTCTCAAATATGATTCTGTAGGAAATCGCATAGCCCACAAAAAAGAATCTGAGAGGCGAGTTCATCAATCCAATATTTTTGGCGCTGCAGGTGTTAAAAGTTGATTTTTCTTAAAAGTTTATAATAAACCGCCTTTCACGGCTTAACTATTCTCTCTACAAAGAAAACTCCATTAAAATTTTTTTTGATAATTTGATTTCCAATAAAAAGGTCATTAGTATAAAATGCTGAAATCGAATAGTTCACAATTGACAGTTATAAAAAACTCTTGGGAAGTCATGCATTGTAGAATTTCAATATCATTCAATATGAACAAAATACATTTTATTTCACTGGTACGATCATGGATAAACGCTTCGCGTGCGTGAAATCTCCATTTCCACACCTCGCAAAATAAAATATCGTATAATACTCGACGGAAAAACTTTTTCGTACTCGTATTATAATGTACTATTAATTTCAAAATCCTAATTTTTTTTAGTTCCTGCAAATTTACATATCACATAATATTTATATATGATTATATTTATATTGAGAAAAAGTTTACGATGCCCTACAGAAACAAAGAATCATTTTGTGTGCAAAGTATACTTAGAGGTCTTTTTTCCCATCGTTAAGCATATTCTGGGGGCATCTTGCTGTTTCGAGGACTGTCTTTGTAATTTTTTGCGTATTGTAGGGTTTGAGCACAGTCCTCGAAATATTCTATAATTTATCAAACGTGGACTTTGAGGACTTACCATATTCATATCTAAACAAACAGGACATTGTCCTTGAAGTGACATTTTGCAATTTGTACATTTTGAAGAGTTGTTATTCTATACGATAAATACGACAATACGATGAATACCATTTTCGATTTACTTCATCTTCACCAATTCTTCTTATTATAAAAACCAGTGTTTCTTGATACATTAAATTTTTTTCTGTTCTTCCAACAGCCAATTATCGATAATATAGTTTTCGACGTATTCGATGATTTTTTTCTCGATTGCGCTCAAATCACGACATCGCACGCGCGTAACGCGGGCCGAAAGTGGCAGTTTTCGAGTTATGACTAGTACGCATGTGCACTTGACTAACAGCTGCTATTTTTCTATCCTCTAGCAGAAAAGGCTACTTTTTACCCCGAAAAGGTTTTTAAAAGGTTACTTTAGAGCAAAAAAGTAAGGTGCTCGGGTGACGTCATTAGACGGAGATCGAGAGACTCGGAGTCATCGTGTTAACAATAACAATAATACGCTTTTCAACCTATGCAAAAGTGTGTAAAGCTGTCGCAAAAAGTGCAGGTAATATAAATTGAACGTAATTTGCAACGAAATAAATGGCTCTTATTCCTGTTTGATTTTGTAGATAGACAACATTTTCTAGTTCTTTTCTCGTCTTGATTTCGACGATAACTCATAATCCCTACCATTTTTAAAGACAGCAAATCTCATTATCTTTTTATCAATATTTTCATACTTTTCTTTAAAAATAATGAACTTTTACGATTATATTTTATTTGCAATTTATTACTTTTCATACACCGATCGAATGCTTTTATATTCAGACCAGCCGTCACTTCTTTAATCTGGAAACGATACGTTCAATCGACAACGAAAATTCATCCATGTCAGAAGGGATTTTGGAAACTAACATCCCATTGCAACCAACTGTTTAAGAGCAAGAACAAAGGATATCAGCATATCACTCTTTATAAGCAAGAAGAAAATAAATCACTACGTGAAAAAAATGTTCAAGAATCCGAAAAAAGGTATCATCAAAGGCAGCAAAAAATATCAATGAAACCTACGCGCTCAGTTTGAGAAACATTGGAATATCTGCAGTTTCTTTCGCTATTTCCGATATAGAATATGAGTTGGATAAACTTGAACAGGGAGGAGGATTGTCGACTAACACTAATGACATGACGGGAACGAACGGTGTTGAGAGATACTTGCATGATTAGAAGTTATTAACAGAAATACCGTTGTCAGAGTTACAAATTTTGTCTCAATATGACATACTTTTTGCAAATGTTTCTATCGAAAACTTACCTTTGAAAGGTCAATTAGTAGAACATTACATTGATCTCTTCAATAATAATGTTAGTCTACCAATAACACAAACAAAGAAAACATATCTGTAGTCTGTACAGGAAAAGTCGACTCTGTAAAGAATAACGAAGGAAAAATGTCGTGTGAAAAGTTAGTACCGAAAGTCATCAGTACAGAAATCATTAGTTTATCGCTGTACAGTAGATGCTCAACAAATAATGCTCGTTCCGACGGTGATTATCATGAATCGTTTGTAGACGAAAACTCGAATCGTATCGAAAAAGATTTTACCACCGAACATTTGACAACCAAATTGAATTTTGATTTACGAGGTGATAATTTGAGTGAACCTCTACTACAATCAACAATATGCGAATAAAATGGTAACGATAAACACGATGTAGATTCAGGCGATAACAATGACCAAAATTACGAACCCCACAATAAGGGAACATCCGATTCTGAAAATAGCTGGACAGATGAAGATAAGCGTCCATTTGAGAAAAATCGCAGGGCTGACTTTTCAAAGTCGCTTCATGTAACGCTTGGCGGTCACTATCAAAATTCAGCTCCAGATGATAAGGATCTTCACATTGATAATTCTGTGGAATTATACAAAAACATATTTTTGTATGTTTTGCAAAAAATTCCAAGCGAAGCGCGGCACTTAGAATTGATTCACTTGGATGAATTCGAGGTTAAAAAATGTATACTTTTACCACCAAAAAATAGCGACAAGAGATTATTTCAACGATATGAAAAAAACGGTGATCTTATATTTAGCTTGAAAAGAAGATACAATAATGGTACACTGATAGTTTATAGACGTCCGAATGCGCAGATGCTTAAGAAAGCTGAAGATTTTTTAAGCTGTGGCAAGGGTCAATACTCGAGATCTGTTATCTGCCATCATTGGCTGAAATGTACTAAGCACGATGGAAAACGTGAAAGAATAATACTTGTAAAAGGCAAAAAAGTCGACGCAAAATTGCATGAGAGAGCTAGTCAGGACGTTAGGAAATACATATTTCCTTATATGCACGAAGACGACGTAGTTCGTGCCATACGATACGACGAACAAATAATATTGTATGCTAATAAGCAATGTCAGAAGTATCGAACGCATCAACACTTGTACCAGATGATACGCGTCAAATGGCGTCTCCTTGACCGGTTCTTGAATTCTATAAAAAATATCGATAATCGGATACAGAATTTTGCGGGCATTTATCAGCCGCGTTTGCACGATAATGCAATAGACGCTGTACAGTGCATAGTAAATTTTATTCCCGAAAAAAGAGTATTCCAGGATCCATCGGTTGCTTCAAATCTCGGTACTCTACTGAAGCATGTCGGCGAATTGTTGCGTTCCTAATACATTAAAAAAGAGCAACAGAACGAACAGAAAAAAGTTGAAGATTTTTTAAAGCTGCTGGTCGAGGATTTTCGCCCTAGCATTAACAGAGCGGTGGCCGAAACACAAACCCAAAATAATCGCCGAAAAGAAGTGATCCTCCCAACTACCGAAGATATTAAAAAATTGCATACGTTTATCAAAGCCGAACGTTGTAAATATTTTGCGCAATCGATTCAAAAGTTTGAATACCAAACTTGGAAAAAGCTTGCGCAAACGACGTTGTTGTTGTTACAAATTTTCAACCGACGTCGACCGGACGAAATTGAACAGATGTATTTTGACGACTTCCACAGCTATCGTGGCATCGATAATATGGCCGATAAAGAGGCACATTACGGTTAATGTGAAGAAGGAAAAAGGCTGGCATGAAAGTACTTGCGCTTCGAAATTCGTGGCAAGTTTGGTCGAGGCGTTCCTGTCTTAATCTACAACGACGTATTGGATTGCTTAAATCTGATAATTAAGCACAGAACCGATGCAAGAGTGCCAATACAGAATTGTTACCTATGTGGACTACCATCTGATGACAAGGATCGCTATAGATATCTACGAGGATGTTCTTTAATGAGAGAGTATTCGATAAAGTGTGGGGCAGAAATACCGAACGCTCTGCGAGAAACACAGCTCCGAAAGCATATACCAACTAAATGCATGAATTAAAATCTTACTGATGGCCAAGTGACTGAGATCGCAAATTTCATGGGTTACCATGAAACCATTTATAAAAATATATACATTCAGCCAGTATTAGAAACCGATATTGTAAAAATTTCGAAAATTTTAAAATACAGCCCAAGGTTTTGATGAGTCTGATGACTCAGAACAATTTGACAGCGAACAAGAGACCTCAATATGGGATTCTAATAATGCATCGAGTTTTATGGGAAATAAATCGTTTCAAAAGACCGTTTTTGCAAATTCAGCACCGAAACGATGGTCTCATGCAGAGCGTACGTTCGTTTTTGTCAGCGTTTGAATCTTCTCTAGCTGCTCATAAATTTCCGCCAGGCCAAGAAATACAGGATATGATTCATGCGAATGACTATTTGAGAAGGCGTACCGTACTACAAATAAGATCGTGATTACGCACGCAAAAAAGCTATAATGTTTGAAACTTCTGTTTTGTTTAGTATATGTTCAACGACTATTTGTTTTAACTTAGAGAAACTATTCTTTTTCGTTTGATATTAAGGACAAAAAAAAATTACGTTTTGTTTTACATTACCGTTAAAAAATGTAAAATGGTAAATCCTTATGTTTCTTTTATTTTAACTTTTATTTTTTATTTTTAACTAAAGAATACATTTTTTTCGTTACTTACTGTCATAAAAAAACAAAAAAGATCGTTGAATATTGAGTACAAAATAAAATTTAACGTTTTGCTTCACATTAGAATTTAAAAAATGTGTTATGTGTAATGTTTAATGTTTATGTTTCTTTAAACGATATTAATATTCTGTAATTATGTAAAAAATTATTGTTTGATATTACATGCAAAATAAAATTGTACGCTTTGGTCCATAGTAGGATTGGTTCACATAAAATTGTTAAAGTATAAATCCTATTTCATTACCTTCATATTGAATAATAACAATATGCAAAATTCATTTATTAAAAAATGGTGTCCAACAGATTCTCAAAAATCTCATGTCTGATTGTTTTGCTGCGGTGTTTTGTTTTTCCTGAATCTCTCTATATGCATGTAATCACCCACATATTTCTCGCTCATTCTCCATCCTCGACCCCCGCCCCTTCCACCTATTCATTATATATGCCGTCATAGTCGTCGTAGGACAACAATGTGTGTAAGTCCTTAAAGTCAACGTTACATAACAGTCCTCATTGTATACTTTTCGTAGGATTTTTGAAAAAAAAAAACTATCTAAAAATGTATAGCTTGTATTGATTTCATTTACAATATAATTGAATTTTTAAGCGTTGTGAACAATTTTCCGGATGAATCCTCAAAATCAACGTTGCGCACATATATATGAATCTTAAATTATTGTTTCAGCTATATATTTATTACTATAGACAAGTGTACATACATATATTAATATATAATTGTAATATATATATGAGAATACAATTCAAACAATTATTGTTTGACGGTCTTTTTTTCAAATCAAATTTTTTAGCTATACAGTAAAATCACTGTATCTTGTAATCGAGAAATCTAATATAAAATTTAGTACCTCTAACGGTGTGAATTAATTTTTGAAAAAATAACTGAACGAAAAAGCACCTTTCTAGAGATTGGTTTTAGTCGGCCTACCTTTTTTATAATAAGTCACTATGGGTGTGCTTCTCTGCTAAGAGCACATTCTGGAGTAGAGGTCAATAGGCATTACAGTCGATTGGTGCACAAACGTTTAATTAAGTCGTTGAAACAATTTAGCACTTGTTCGACTTGTGCCTAATGATATACCTCAACACGTAACAAACGTGATCGCGTCATGTTTGATTCATTACATTTTTTCAATTCTGTTGTTTCATTTCAAACCAACTGAACAAAAAATTGTGAATAATTTGTTTCCCTCGCTACCGTAAATAGTATACATTTATTACTGACAAGATAATCTGTGAAAATTAAAATGTATAAACGTGATGAAGAGGCGTAGCTACAAAGGTAGGTTCTTTATATAGGTGCGTGTGCTCTTCTCCGTTCCTCAATCTTTCTTTTTTTTTTCCTTTTTTTTGTCGGTATTAAGCTACTATGTTTTGAGCAGCCTGGTGTAATTTGTGGAAAAATTGTGTTCCATATCGTTTTCGAGTGAACGCCAAAGCGTAGATTTTTTTCAGAATAAATGTCTGCTCTTAGTTCGTGTTTACTCTACTCATTATAGAAAAATGAGAGGTCAAGAGGTGAGCACACTCGTTTGTTATGCAAAACAAATGTTTAATTCTTAAAATCGCTAACCAAGTTACAAAGATCGGTAGAAAGTCAATTCCTTGATATGTGTTGCTTGTGGTTTGATTTTTGTAGTTGCAACGATTTTAGGTAAAAATATATTCGACATACATAATTGGTGTATTATAAGTCATAGCTTGAGGTTCGTTGATTTCATTGCAACTATAAGGTTTCCAACGAATCCTCGAATCAAACTGGACGGGCTTCAAAAGACCTAATTTATAAGAAACAAAAAAAGGTCTCAATCGAAATTAACCTCGTTAATGATTTTAACGAGGTTGATTATCAGTATTAGTGCTTGTCTTTGGCTTTTACATTTGAGATGTAATGCTTTTTATATAACAACCATTAATGTTAAAAATTGAAGTTATTACCGAGTTATGTAGATCTAGGTTTTTTTTCCTGCTCGATTAGCTTTCGTTTTAACTTTTCCACTGGAATGTATAGGATACACCCACAGAATACGTCAACACGTACCCCAATGTTAGCGGTATTTAAACTTTTCATATATTCTTTGCGTTTGTGTTGTACAAGGTAACAAAAAAACACGGTAAACATTTTTTAAAGTAAACTTATAAAAAGGCTGGGAATATCGCGTGACTATTGCCAGATATAAAGGGTGTCCCAAAATTCACGCAAGATTTGAATTTTGCGCTATTTGTGCGGTAAAATGTTGACGACGAAAAAAAAAGACAGCGTGACAGCTGACAGCTCAGGGTTATTAAAAATGGAGCTCTACACGGAAGAACAACGCGTTTTCATTGTTGAGCAATATTTTTTTAATAATGAAGGTTTGGCAGCTACAGTTCGCAATTTTCGTACAAAATATGGTCGGAATAGTGATTTAAATTTATCAACTGTGAAGAGATTAATTAAAAAATGCACGGAGACTGGATCAATTAGTGATCTTAGCCACTCTGGCCGTCCTTCAACAAGTCGTTCAACATCAAACATCGAATCAGTTCGTAAGAGTACTGCTGAGAGTCCTGGAACATAAATTCGGCACCGTAGTCAAGAATTGGACATTTCGAGAAGCTCTCTACAGTGTATTTTCACGAAAGATTTGCATCTTCATGCTTATAAATTTCAATTGACTCAAGAACTGAAGCCTACTAACCACACATAGCTAAGAGAGTTCGTTGAATAGATTATGGAACGACAACAAGTAGATGCTGATTTTTCGAACAAAATCATTTTTAGCGATGAGGCTCATTTTCATCTTGATGGCCTCGTTAATCGTCCAAATTGTCGCATTTGGGGTTCAGAAAATCCACGAGTGATCGTTGAGAAACAAATGCATCCACAACGTGTCACTGTTTGGTGCGGATTTTGGGCTGGAGGCATCATCGGACCATTCTTCTTCGAAAATGCGGCTTATCAGGCAATAACAGTTAATGGTGCTCCCTATCGCGACATGATAATCCAGTTTTTTGTGCCTAAATTGCAAGGTATGGATGTGGATGACGTGTAGTTTCAACAAGACGGTGCCACATCCATACAACCCGAGAAATAATTGAATTACTGCATGAGTCATTTCCTGGTCGTGTAATTTCCCGTTTTGGTAATCAGAATTCGCCTTTTTTCTTTGGGGTTTTTTGAAGTCTAAGGTTTATGCCAACAAAGCCACGACCACCCACGTCTTGAAGATGGAAATTGAGCGCTGTATCAACGACATTCAGCCACATTTATGTAAAACGGTCATGGAAATTTTCGACAAAGGAATGCATATGTGCCAGCAAAGCCGTGGAGGCCATTTACCCGATATGCTATTCCATACATAACCCTATACTGTATACTTTACGAATCAATAAAAAATTCACAATTTTTAATTAAAAACCTGTATTTTCTATCAAAATTACTTGCGTGAATTTTGGGACACCCTTTATATGCATATTGCTTCCTCATAGAGGACGCTATGTTTTGGTGAAACATATTCTTTTTCCAATATTTTCATGTTAACGTGTTTACAATGTTCCAAAACGTCCAGAAAATACGTTTTCTATATATATAAAATAAATTCGTGACAACTCGGTCGCTTCGCTTGCGCTATATGTTATGTTGCAAAACGTTCGCTGGGGTCTGTGGGGTCCAGGGGCGAAGCACTGGCGAGGGGTGGGGGTGGCAAAGTCCCCCTAAAGGAAAAAAAAATTTGGTTGAGTAATAACAAGCCGTGACCGGTATCCTTAAAAATTGGAAATTTAAAACGCATGGAACGAATTCAATCCGTGAAGTCAATATTCAAGATGCTATATCCCATGTGAAATTCCAAAACAATAGCTCAAGAATGATGAAAGTTAGAGCTATCATAGATTTCGTTTTTCTCGTTGGATATTCCGTGCGAACGAATATTATTATTATTAGCACGATGGCTACGAGTATATCTCGATCTCCGTCTGGTGGCGCCACCCGAGTAACTCATGCTGCTTCCCTAGGGCAAAAAAGTAGCCTTTTTGCACTAGGGTAGAAAAGTAGCAGCTGTCCGGCAAGTACGCATGCGCTCTAGCATAGTTTGAAAAGTGCCACTTTCGGCCCGCGTTGGTCGCGTGCAATTTTTGCCATTTCAGCGCAGTCGGGAAAAAAATATATAAAAGCAATGAGATTTTAAAGCACTTAAAATTTTGTAATTACTATATCATTCAACTTCTGTGAAATGTGATAGCAGAGCCGATTCCTCATTATTTTCCACCCGTCCAACATACTTTCCTCTCTGAGGATGCTAAAATTGATAACCATACTTCCCGAAAGCTTTGTAAAAGGTAAAAAATATCGAGGAAGCAATATGCAAGGTTCTACTTTGTATCCTTGTTTTATGTTTATAAAGAGTAAATACGAGCAAATACTTTGTCGATCCAGACACTTTTCTTCGCACCCTGTCAAATATTTCATATAATTAGTCAGTTTTCACTACTCCGTAAAAGTGCTGTGCATTTTCCAATTTTTTTTCCTAAACTTTTCGGAGTTGCATTTTTTAAAAAACTGTATATATTTGGAAAGGGAAACATCGCACAAGAAAAATATAAGGCAAAAAATTGGTATTTTTGTTGAACGTTTGAGTGCAACAGTATTTACATTTTTACTTGTATTTTCAACATTTTAACTAAAACAAAGGTTCTTGGAGCCAAACAATTAAATCATTTTATTCGCCCAATGCGACACTCAGATCAATTTGAAAATGTACAGTATTTACAGGGATATGTGTAGAAACAACGAAAAACGACTGTATAGGCGTCGTTTAAGCAGTTTAAATAAAGTGTTCTTTTCCGAAACCTCATGACGTATGGCATATATCGTCATTTATTTTTTTGACGGGTTAAATATTCGATGGCCACTCTGCCCATTTTTATGCATATTCTACACACAACGTTGAGAAATTTGATCTAGAAACTACGTCTAGAAAAATGTAAAGTTGCAAAGTAGAGCCTCGCACGTTGCTTCGTCTTTCTTTTGGCCCATCATCCACATAGCTTTCTCTGTGAAGACAAATTTTGATACCCTCAGAGGAAAAGCTTCGTGGACAACGAACCAAAAGAATGAGGAAGCAAGGTTCAATTTTGCAACCTTTTTCTTAACTTTTCGAGTCGCAGTCTATTTTCTACAAAATGTAAATTACAGGTTTAAAAAATTAGATAATCAATTTTAAAAAATCGAAGTCCGATAAAATAAAGATCCAATATATTTAACGAAAAATACAATACATACAAAGTTTCTACTACTTTACTTGCTTGCGTGAGCATTTTTATTTCGATTGCTCAAGTGTCAACCTCAATCTACAGACCTTTCGTTTTTGCCAACAAAAGCAATATCGAAGTAAAAAATGGAATGTAACATTCCCCTAAATCCCCTGAAAAATTCCTTATAATATAAATGTAGAATAAAAAGAGTCCCCTACAATGTGAACCATGTGATAGATTCTGACGAAACTGTTACCGACCGAAAACTATGCAACGCCGGGGCCACACAATATTGCCACACTGGGCCGTATTGGTATCAATCAAGCCAAGATGCGAACGAGTAACCGAGGGAACGCGGTCGCTAACGGTACGTTAGAGAGTAACGAGACGCCGTGTGTTAGAGACGCGAGAATTGGCAGCTATTATGGCTCAACTGAATATTCATCTGTTTGAAATAAAGTTACACCTCTCTATTTGTAAAGCATTGAAATGCGAGTTGTCTGAATTTCATTTAACCCAACCAAATCAGGTGACCCAGCACACGAGGTGGCAGGTCCACACATTGAATTCGTCGGTATCTCGAATGTTAACCTCGATCCAGACATTAGTACGGGGCAAAGTTTAACGGCCTTAACAAAACTACGGAATACCGCTGAATCGTACTTTGTTCGAAAACTGAAGTTTATTTTTCGCAAAATTCAAACCACTTTTCCGATTTTGGCCAAATTTAATTTTAAAAAATCTAGAACGTATCTGAAATTATAAAATATTTGGCTCGATATACAAAATTTTACGGAAGCTAGAGTAATCACGGGTTTTTTTCAAACATTTCAAAACGTTATAAAATTTGAATGTGAGCATAAATTTTGAATATCACAGAATCAAAAAGAGCTTACTACTTAACTTGTGTGCCAATTTTCAGCCCGATTGCTTTACCGATTTTTTAGTTATAGACGAATTGATTGTGGAAGCCCTGCATACACACGTACGCACAAAGACGGACAATTTTTTTAAAACTACTTTTCTCGATATTTTGCATAATTTTGAGTATCCTAACATTGATATCTCAACAAAAAAAAAATGCTGACGAAAACAAACCTTTTTTATGAGGAAGCAAAATGAAGCAACCCTTATAATATATAGTTATATAACTGTATAAAATAGAAGAGCAGTTACTATCCATTCATCGTGGTGATTTAGTTGAAATTGGTTTTATCCTTAACATTTTATGAGTTTTACTTCTTTTTTTAATGCAAAAGACCACTCTAGTTCGTGTAAATTTTAAATTATCAGACTTAAACTTTCTACACAAATGTAGTTACAAAGAAGGTTAGTTGTTATTGAGTTATAGCTTGAATTTGTTGTAAGTATTCAAATTTATGAAATTCGTAATTTCTCGAAGATGGTCGATTCGTTAACTTTTACAAACTTCGAACAGATAATCGAGCAGTATATACAGTATTTGAACAAACCTGCAAAGTAGAACCTTGAGTATTGCTTCCCTATTGTATTCTAACTTCCCAAAATCGATCAACATACTTTTACAGAGAGATGGGCTTTGTGAAATGTAGAAAATAATGAGAAATCAAAGTAGAACGTTATACTTTGCAGGCTTGTTTCCTTGTAATTTTCTGTTGCGATTCTTCCGTTCTAAGAGATGCATAGTTTAAAAAAATGTAACCCCATACATTTTTGTGGAAAAAAATCTTTTAAAACTAGCATTATGGAGTCTCAAGTAATAGTACAATCTGGCTAATTATGAGGAATATCTTCGGTTAGTCAAAAAGTGGTTGAATCAACAGAAAATACGTCGTATGCCCTTCCGGCTTGTCACGCGGTATAATAGTCACGTGGTTGAGACAACTGCCACAGCGGATTATTCTGTGAGTTTGAAAAAAATATAATGGTATCTCTTGTGAAAGTATTACGCTAAACGATAGATGGAGAAAAAAGGCGGTGACAAAAACAGCGGAAGAGAAAAAAACTCTTATAAGGAAAAAGTTCAAATAAAATAGACCGGCTGAATTGCATTACGTTATACGGCATTATTATCTCTCTGCAGTCCAAGTTGCACTTTGAGACAGCTGCAGTAACTACGCACTAGTCAAAACCGTGCAAAATTGTTATAATCGCTTTTACAAATTTGATAGACCAAGCGAGTGTAACTAGGTGAAAATAAGTGATTGACCAAACAAGTAATTGGTCGGCCAAAAGATTGATGTGATATGCCTCCAATTCACTGAACTGGTCAACCAATTAGTTAGTTCTCACAGGCAATTACTTTTCCAGGGTGTATTCAACAATTAAGTTAGTTGTGGCAAATACCAAATTTTCTTCGTACTCACGCGTAATAATCGAGTACTGAATAAAGATCTATAAACATTAATTTCTAAAGGTATCACTCGTTTGAATAGTTCTTACTTATTGTAACTACGTTTATAAACGCCAATCTTATGATCCTCGTTCAACAAAAGCAGTAAAAAGGACTTTCGTAGAAGCTAATGACTTTCACAGCCAAACAACAAATCAGCGCGTCATCTTGGCGCTTTTCCTTTCCCAATTCCTCTACGCCACCTGCTTTCCCCCCCCCCCATGTAATTCTTACACAATAGTGCTTTCTCATCGTCTTAATATAGAGAATCTCTCACTGAACTCACTTCAAAGTGCCTCATACAAGCTGCTCCTCCTATTGATTCTCTCTCAGGTAAATGGGTTGTTCCGCCTCTTCAGCGACCCAAATCGCTTTTCAGTCTCCCGAATTACCTCGAAAGGGGCGACTCTGCTGTCAGCCGACCGATCGTCGTTCTCGTCGCTTGGAAAATCCTCGAAGCTCATGTTACTAAACCCAGCGGTAGCAGCCACGCTCTTCTTCCCCTTCGCTACCGTTTTGTAGACTCCCTTCGATTTATGCGTGATTTTAGCCGGCGAAACATTAATATTATCGCTACGATTCTCGTTCATGAGATGATATTTTGGTTTATCGGATTTCGACTTGTGTTTTGGCGAATCGTCGATTACGAGAGTCTCGAGCGTCATCGGTGGAAGGATATCTGGTGAAATGTCGGCAACGGAGACGCTGTTGTTTGCCGTGTGCTGCATCGGTTCTATAGCGTAGATCGCCTGGACGCTGGGCGGAAGCTGCGTAGAGTGAGCGGAATGTGCACTCGTGGATAAAATCGTATTAAGCGCACAATCAACGAAGGAAGGGGACTGCGAAAGAGGCAAAGATGTCGGCCTTCGCTGACTGTTAACCGAGAGCGAAGCAAACTCATCAAAACGTATAGATCCAAAAAGATCAATCGGGGACTCTGCCAAATTTAATCCCGAGTTCGCAGAGATTGGAATTGTAATAGTAGAAGCTTCTTCGCTTCTTCTTATCGATCCCTCGGGTGGACGATAAGGCTGGGGTGGAATATTCATGTAATCTGCTGTTAACAAATTTGGGAGCATTGTCACAGGCTTCATCGTCGATTCGAAGCTAGAGTTCTTTGTAATTTTGTTGAAGGGATTTACAAAACCCGTGGAATTGAAGGGCGAAGACCCGAAGAGGTCTTTCTCATCGAAAAGAGTCTCCACAGCGGCTGGTATCGATACTGCGACTGCTGGAGAGCCGATGTCTATGAAATTTACGTCTTCATAATTCCTTTCTGGATTATTCACCGTTACTCTGGTAATTGTCGGCGCTGGTACAAGATGAAACGATAGATTGTCAATTTTTTCACCGGTATCGACTAGACTTCCAGCAATTATGGGGGCATTTGATTTTTGCGTCATTAGGCTGGTATTTGATGACGAACCGGTAATATTCATTGGACATGCAGTTCTCGGTCTACTGTCACGACTTCCGCTGCTCTTTCTCGAACTCGTTGGCCTGAGAAAAGGTGCTAGCGAAAAAACATCTCCTTCGAGCTTGAACACATCGTTTTTAATCATCTTTGGCTCACCGTTTTCCTCGGAGAAACTGTCTTTGTCATACAGCAGAGGTTTCGAGGCGTACTGGTGGCCGACGAAAGGATCGCCGTGCAATTGCTCCGGTTTTTCTTCCATGTCGAGTTCGTCGTCGAGGAGAAGAGGTTTCTCGCCGTATTGATGACCGACAACTGGATCTGCATCAATAGCGGCCAATTGTTGTTGCTGATTATGATGAAGCTTTCGGGTCTTTCTTATTCTATGATCCTCCTCATAAGTCGCGACGGATTCGCATTCTGCGTGATAGACTGAACTGCCGCAGGTTCGGATGCTTTCTGAGATGGTTTCGTCAATTTTTTCACAATCCTCGTGCTCTGGATTGCATTCATCGTTCATGGCTTTGAGATCGCTGGCAGAACCTATGGAATCGTTGGACTCGTATTCTACGGGGCGATTATTCGGATCTTGGGCCGAATTATCTACTTTTCGTTTGCTTAGGACGCCTTTTACTCGTCGACGTTTTTTCTTCATGCGCTCTTCGTTTTGTTGGGCTATTTCCTTGTCACTGTCGCTCGACAGGTCGTCTAAGGTGAATGATAGCTTTTCGTACTTTGAACGATCCTCCAGAGGCGCTCGGACGAAGGGTGGGGATATTGGCCTAGAGTGTGCCAGCAACGAAGCTTCATCGCCCACTACTGGAGGTTCTGCGTCGGGACTCCACTGGCAAGCCACTGACGAATTGCTTCGGGGCTCGATAGGTTTACCTGGAAAATTAAATATTTGCAAAGTTTTTCGGAAACGTAATTTTAGGTGCAGTTGGAATCACTTGTTGTCTTGGCTAAGCATCGGGAGTAGTTCTGTGCTTTTATTAAGGTCCTTGGAAGTTTTTGTTGGATGGAGAAGTTACAAATAATTGTTTATAATTTTTAAAAAATGCATATTAACGTTTCATAAATTTTCTTGCTATGACGATATTTAAAAAATGAATCTTAAGCTTTAGTCAAATTATAAATGTTTTAAACACGCAGTTGTGACGTTTTCAAAAATTATATAACTCGAAAATAGTAAACAATACCCTGAATATTCTAAAAAATCGTGATCCGACTCAATAGTTACTTACCCAGATGTGTATCTGGTATTTATCAGATACACATCATGTGTGATATCGTAGAGAAATCTGTTTTCGTAAAATAGAACAAAAAAAACATTTATTTCAATGTCAGCATACTCCATATAGTAAAAAATGTCGGGAAAAGTAATTTAGAAAAAAAAGTCCAGAAGTAGGAGCCTCGAACATGTAAATGTTTATATCTCGAGAACAAATAGATCGAACTGAAATTTAATACACAAGTAAAGCGACAAGTGACTCCTCTTTGATGTGATTTTCACCAAAATCTATGAAGATATTCAAAAGATAAGATTCTATGAAATTTAAAGGTTTTTTTAAGATGTTCGTAATCGGTCTTTTAGATTTAGATTATAGGAAATATTCAATTTCTCAGTTTTTCAAAGCGCCAATTTCCGGAAATGTTGAAATAAGAACTAAATATTTGAGCAGACACCTATTAACGGCCAAGAATGTTTGGTAAAGCATTTGATATTTTTATTGAAAATCAATGAAGATGTTTCAACGTTATACCAGATTGAAATTTTTATTTCCTTGCACCCTGCTTCCTCATTATTTTTAATGTCTGATTATTTTTGCCCTCGCAAATTTATAGTTGTAGAGGATAACAGGTGTACAATACAATACAATACATAAGCAAGTATGCAAAGTAGTGTCTTGCAAATTTCTTTCTTCTCATTTTTACCGTTTACAAAGCCAAAACAAAAACCAGTCAACATACTTGCTCAGAGGTTGCTTTGAGCACTAACCCCTTGTAACTTGCAATTTTTTTTTGAATTGTAATTTGCAATAAGTTTTTCTGTATTAATAATAATAATAATTCGAAAATGGTAAGCAGTACGGTAATTTTTAATACGACTCTAATCTGGAGATGGAAAAATAGCATGGAACCGAGTGTACGTGTGATTGGGTGTTCCGCTAATAGAGTAATCCGGGGGTAATATTAGCAGCGTATTGTAACTTAAAGAAGGTAAAAAGGTCAGGTGAGTGTTGGTAAAGGTGTGTAAGAATAGGGGAGCTCGATGAAAGAGTGGAAGGTGAAAAGGGTCAGGAGTTTGGACGAAGTGAAATAAAAGAGATTATGGCGGATAATCTAGGCAAGGGGGAAAGAGACACGGAGGAAGAGGGCGGAGGTTCACAAATTAAGCGTAGTTCGAACGGCGGAACGATGGAAGGCGCCACGCGCGAAGCGGGAGGAGTATATACGCAAGGAAGATGTGGGGGGGGGTGGAGTCGAGCAGTCGAAGGGTGGTAAAAGAGGGAAGAGAGGATAGAAAAGGCAAATGAAGAGAAAAAAGGACTTAAAAGCGTGGGAAGAGGAAAGAAACATGATGCTGCAAAGGATCCAGAAACTCGACGCGGTGGTAAGGTGCCAACATAACAATAGACAGGACAGAACTCTGGATAGAGAGTGTACGCAGGGAGGAAACGATACGTTAGTGATCCTAAGCAATACTTCTGATGAAGTGGAAAGGCAAGTAAATTATCATAAAAAGAATAAAGGAAAAGAGACGAATCCGGGAGGCTAGGAATGCAGCCCGCCAGAACCTACGCCTGAAGCAGCGGTGGCGTAGGAGACTCGAGAGATAAGAAAATATTTTAAAAAGCATGAAATATAAAGTGATTTTCGCGCGGGGACCGGTCGAAGAGATAGCTTAAGAGGTTTCAGGGATAATGAGACTTCGTGGCTAAGGAATCGAGGATTGAGCAAGTAGAGAGGACATCGACAGGACAGATAGTTCGGTTACCGTCGATGAACGTTAAAAAGACAATAATGACGGGAAAAGCGAGACTGAAGAGAACGAGCCTGTGGGTGGAGGACATCTTGACGTACCGGGAAAAGGAAGTACAAGCTTGGCTGAAAGTCGAAGTGGGTAAGTCGAGGAGCGAAAAATTGTTATACTAGTTTATCAGAAGAAGTGCATAGACGGTAGATGATGGGTATGGATCGTGAAGAGAGTGGATTTAGAAATAGAGCCTTTTGGAGTGACCCCCCCCCCCCCGGAAGAAGAGCAGTTAACAGATGAAATGGTGACGTGGAATGTTGCAGGGGTAGAAAATATCAGGGAAGCTTGGGAATTTATGAAAGAATTTGAGTTTCTCTTATGGCAAGAGACGTGGGTAGGGAAATCAAGAATAAAAGGAGTTATGGAAAATGTGCACAAAGAATTCAAATTTCAATGGGAAAGGGTGGATCCAGCAGAGGGTTTTTGGTCGGGATAAGGAAAGCTTTAAATACGTCGATCTAAGTAGAAGTCGGAATTTGGAATGATTCAATAAATTAAAAAGACACGGAAAAAACGGAGACAAAACAGTTGTGGGTCATAGCGCTGGCTTTATAGCAATGGAGGAAACGCTAAAAACGTGGGTCGAAGAAGGCATCAGGGAACGGGTAAGTGCAATTTTTGCAGGAAATTGGAATGCATGACTCGGACACGAGAAAGGGATGGTGGAATGCAAAGGAGGGGGGTGGTAGGAATTGGAACGATGGTAAGAAGATAGCATTTTGAACACAGAAGGAAGGAAACTACTTAGGTTTTATGAAAGCTACGAGATGGTGGTGTTAAATGAAATAGAATAAAAGGCGATGAGAAAAGAAAAAAAACGTACATAGGAACAGGGGGCGGCTCTGTACTGGACTATGGTGATCGCCCTAGAAGAAGGTGAGGAGCTTGGAAGTCATCCCGAGAATCGACTTGGACCATCCTACGGTATCGTTTATGATGGATGTTAAAGGGCTCGGAAGGGAAGTACGACAATCGCAGAGGAGTTCAGGAGCAGACAACAAGAGAGTGAGGCTTGTATGGGAGCAACAAGGCGGAGAGCAATACGAACGAGAATAAAATAAATGGTGGAGAAGCGAATAAGGAGTATCAACAGCAACCGATGGTTGAAAGCGTATGAGAAAGGCGATATGGAAAGCAGCAACGGAAGCGGGCATGTGGAAGAAAGGAACGGCGAAGAGGAGTAGAAAAGGATCTTGTACGACAGAGTGTAAAGAAAAAGGGAAAAAAGTCTGGAAGAATCTGCACACAAGCTTGAGGGCAAAAAGACAGGTGGAGAATTTGAAAATTGAAAAAGCTATGTAAGGAAAGTAAAAAGAGGTGGATGGAGGAACAATGAAGGAGAATCAGAATCAGTTCGAATATGGTAGAATGGTGGGAAGCGGTGGGAGAGATTAGGCCGAGGAGGAGAAAATACGATAATATTGGAAAGGATAAGTGGATAGAATATTTTGCCCAATTGTTAGGAGCAGAAGAGATGGGGCAAAGCATGGAGCAGGACAAAGAAGGCAAATGAAGAAGCACGTGATAAGAGTTTGGACGCAGAAATCAGTAAGAAAGAATTGGAACAGGCTCTGAAAATATACAAGAACTGGATGGCAGCAGAGGAGGATGGGCTCACGGTAAAGTTTTTAAAGACAATGCCGAAAAAGAAAAAGAAGGAATTGAGAATGATCCTAAATGTCATATGGGAATCCAGCAATGATATACCCTATTTATAAGGCAGCGGATGAAGACGAGACGAAAAACTATAGAGGAGTGTCTCTCTTGGATATCGGATACAAGCTGTTAAGCAACATAATGGCGGGGCGTCTGAATAGCTGGATGGAAAGATATACTGCGAGGGAGTCAAGCAGGCTTCCGACCAGAAAAGGGAGGACAAGAGATCACACTAAATTAAAGGCACTGATAAATAACATACTTAAGACAGAAAAAGGAAAACTGTTAGTTGCTTTCGTGGATTTTTGGACCGCCTTTGATAAAGTAGACAGAGACTTGTTGTTAAATAAACTGTCGCGCAAAGGTATCAGAGGGATAATGCGTGCAATGATAAGACGAATCTACAAGGGAACCAGTAACGAGATAATCACGGCAAGCGGAAAGACAGGAAGATTCGAGCCACGAAGCGGTGTACGGCACTTCTGCCCGATTGGCCCACTGCTGTTCAACGTGTTCCTCGATGATTTAGATGAAGAATGGGAGAAAAGAGAAGAGGGGGCAGTAATTGGAACGAAAAAAATCAGGGCTTTCAAATATGTAAACAATGTGACAATGGTAACGGAGACATTCAAAAAGATGCAAAAAATGCTAAAATCACTGGAGCGGTACGTGGACAGGATACAAATAGAAGTGAATGAGGAAAAACTAAGATTATGGTATTCAGGAACGGGTGTAGGCAGATAGAAAATGGAAAGTGGGATTATAAAAGTAAGAAACTGGAGGTAGTAAACGAGTTCAAATATTAAGGCTATTGGTTCTTGACGAAAAATGGGATAAGAAAGCATGTACGAGACGTGGCGTGCAAGACATAGAAGGCGATAATTATGGTGTGCGGGATGATGAAGAATGCGAAAATAAACACACTGAAGGAAAAACTGTATCTAAGGGACTCGTAGGTAAAAGCGCGGGCACTGTACGGAGTAAAGATTGGGAGCAAGAGACGGGAAGAAATAGAAAAGGGTCAGTCAAGATTTGTGAAGGTAGCTATGGGACTCGCGAGAAACGCAGCGGATTATCTTTGGAAATTGAATGCGAGGAGGAGAAGTATGAAGATAGACGACAAGAGCCGGTGAATATTTAGTGGTTATTTTGAACATGAAGGAAGAAAGATGGCCTAAGATTTGTCTAATAGAAGGGATCGAAAACATTGTCAACTTGAACCCATCGAAGTGGGGGGGGGGGGGGGGGCATGTATGGGAATGCAAAGAAGCAAACCGAAAAATAGGGAGAGAGGGGAAGAGCTGAGTAAAGAAATTGAGAGGAGAGCGACAGGGGCCAGGATTAAGAACTCTAAGAATAATATGTATTGGATCTGGGAAAAAGTTCGTGGCATTTTTCCCGATAGATGGCATCAATTGCAAATAAGTCAGGAAATACAGATCGCAGCGACACCGCTAAACGCTCGTTGGAAAGGTGACAAGTCGAGCGTTACTCTGAGTGTATAAACATCGAAATTGGTGCAGTGGTTGGAAAGTTGTTTGCGTTTGAAAATGGAGAAAAGTAATGAAAAATTGCACTATATTTTGCAATATTATTACGACAAAGGGAAGAACGCTGCGCAGGCTTGTGAAAAAATTTGTGCTGTGTACGGTGAAGGTACTTTATCAAAATCTGCTGCGCGGAAATGGTTCGCTCGCTTTCGTTCTGGTAATTTTGATGTGAAAGATGAGTCACGCTCTGGTCGTCCAATCACTGAAAAAGCTGATGAAATTCTTAAAAAAGTCCAGCAAGATAAGCATATCAGCAGTGTCGATATTGGTATGGAGCTAGGCATTGACCACAAAACTGTTTTGAACCATTTACACAAAGGTGGCTACAAAAAGAAGTTCGATGTATGGGTTCCTCATGAGTTGAGCGCGAAAAACATGATAGACCGAATTAACATCTGCGATGCGCTGTTAAAACGCAATGAAATCGAGCCATTTCTAAAACGTGTCATAACCGGTGATAAAAAATGGATCACGTACGACAATCGGAAGCGTCAAAGATCGTGGACAAAGGATGGTGAGCCGTCACAAGTGTTCGCGAAGCTACTTCCATGAGCTACTTCTAGTTGGTCAGACGATTGCTTCTCAACTCTACTGTGGACAACTAGAGAGATTACGCCAAGCAATTGAAAGAAAACGGCCCGAATTGATTAATAGGAAAGGTGTTGTCTTCCATCATGACAACGCCCGACCACACACTTCTTTGATGACCCGTCAAAAATTGCGAGAGCTTGGGAAGTTTTGATGCATCCACCGTATAGTCCAGACATAGCACCCTATGACTATCACTTATTCCGATCTCTGCAGAACTCTCTCAATTGAATTAAGCTGTTTTCAAAGGAAGCCTGTGAAAACCACTTGATTCATTTTTTCAACCAGAAATCACAGAAGTGCTTCACCGATGGCATCATGGTTCTACCCGAAAAATGGCGAAACATTGTCATAAATTCATTTTCACACTATAAGAAAACCAGTTGAATTTTACCAAAAAAACGCCACGAACTTTTTCCCAGACCCAATATATTGAGACACGTTCGTCTCATGCACGCGCGGTGCACACACTGAGTAGAATGGCAAGTCAAGAGCCAACTACCGTTACTCGAACAAGGAAAGTGCAACAATTGAAAGCACCACCTGAAACGAGAAAATAATTCAAAGACGAGACGTTAGACAATCGGCAGTAGCTTAAAAAAATCAAGGCTATCGATAAACTACAGGAGATGGGCGAAAGGACCATCACCAGCTATAGTGATACTCAAGAATACAGGCATGACGTGGAGGAAAGGAGGGGATGCGAGTATAAAACGGCACCAAAATGTGACAGTCGGGGACTTTTGTTCACAGATACCCGCCGATGCCGATGTCGATGCCCTGCTACTGAGAAGGAAGAACAGATGAGCCACCTGTACCAAGCATCTTATTTACTGTAGAAGGGATCCAGCCGTGACGTCAAACACCACGCTTGACGTCTAGAAGCCGAGCCCTCGTTGCATCTAACCGAACAGCGCGTTAACTGAGAACAACAAAGGCGGCTCGCAGCAGTTAACGCGCGGGAATCGGCCCGATTACCATGGTACCAGGCAGAACTCATTAGATTACTTACTCCCGTCTCGCGGAATTTAATCGAATAAATAAGGGTAGAACATAGGGAAATAGGAATATAAAAAAGGGAAATGCTTCATGCCAGCGGGCCACTAAAGAACCCGTCTAACATGGTAGATAGATACGCCCGTGTCACTGTGATTATGTGCAGATGCACCAAGAGTGCATCTCACTGACGCCAAACCGGATCGGCAGTCGGACAAACGAGCGGCAAGCTCCCGGGAAGCTCCGTCCCCTCCACAGGGCCTCGTGATGTAGCTAGGAGCGAAGCAGTCTACTGAATCGAAGATCAGGTAATCTAATAGTGGTAATAGACCTACGGTCGCGAGTCGAATAATATAGGCGAGCGTTATAGCCTACAGAGGACATGAGTAGGCATCTTAGGATACATATCTCGAGGATTAGGTCTGTATCACGGTAACAAATAATTTTGAAGTTACCATTCGAGAGATCGCATTATTATTCTGATTTTAATCGCGGAGAAGATTATACAGGCGTGCGTGAGCCCGGTAATTATATTTGTAAGGCGCGTGGTTGCCTGAAACCAAGGAAAAGGGTTGGGGATTATGTACCTTATTAATTTCTTATTTTGTCATGTATCGCTATATTTTCTCAGACCTTTTTGAATATACCCTACTTTTACCTACTACTGAAGCCTAAATTAATTTCCTCGAGTCCGCACTCAACCCCTTCAGGATATCAAAAATTTAATGATAACGTTGATACCGTTACAATATAAGAGCTTATATGATATATGTACATTATTCTTAGATTTCTTAATACCTATATATATATGTACTTATATGTATTTATTTTGGTTATATCTATTATTATTTCATTATATGGAAATATGGTATGTATGGATATACGGGAGTAAAAGGCGGAAACACCATATGTCGGAATAAACAAAACCTATCTACGACTCTAATCCGAAAAAAAAATGATATAATTTTTGTTGTTCCGTGCATCATAAAGAAGATAATGAAAATGAATACAAGGAAACAATAAAACTTCTTCCATGGACCTCCAAAAATACGCAGAATCTCTCTAGACTACATTAATTTTGACTTTGAATTTTCGCAATCAGATAATTTTCAAGGATTTATTGGTTTATTGTTTACAGCAATGTTATTGTTAAGTTTCTTCACATGTCCAGTTCAGTCGTCATTTCTTTAAGAACACAGTATTAGAATTCGAATTTTTTTCAAGCTTTTGAAGAAATGTTCAAGCTTTGCAGTCCAAAAAATCGTGAATGTACTAACGAGTATTAAAAATAAGATCGCTCCGATGCATTTACACGATACGTTGGTAATGGATTGAGTCCTCTCGTGAACTGATGTAAGCTTGTGATAAAGCGTCGACAGTAGACTAACATATAAATTATACTTACCTATTAGTAAGAGTAGCCATAGTTACGACAAATTGTATATACATGAGACGGGTCGTACATGAAATACATACATTGTGTAATTCATAGTACAAGAACTTTGCAATAATGTTTCTTTTACTGTAGCTTTATCGGATTATTCTAGTTAGAACAATAATCCGCGTGGCCACAAAATTTGTTTTCAAAAGAAAAAGACTTCTTTTCAAATCCACATTTATAAAACAAGTGAAATTTTGACAAGAATAAATTAATAACGAATACGTTACAGTTTTATGTCATCTAATGAATCTAAGGTACTCAATAAAATCTAAAAGTGAGATCTAAAAAGATAGAAAGTGGGAGAGAGAGAGGTCTGATTAGGTCTACCACAGACGGTGCACTCGAACAATAGGTATGTCATGTACTGTACCGCTCAAAAGTACAATAAGCTTACAATAAATAAGAAAAATAGCAAGCTGGACTCTCGCAGGGTAATGAATATAAAAGTGTTTTACAGTTAAGTGGCAAATAGTTCTGTCACCTTGTCTGGAACAGTTCTAATCAGATTTTGGATGTCGGGAACTGTGCGAAAACGCAGTAATACTCATGTCTTGTATACACCGAGAGAAAACGTTTATGTGTTCAACCGAATATTATCTTTTATTCAATCGAATTTAACTTCGAAAAAAAAACTGACAAAGTCTGACGCAAGAAAAAAATTATTTCAAAAAAATGAAAATAAATCAAATTCATTACAATTTTATTGAACCAACGAAACTGAAATAAATTTCTTTCATAATGAATAAAACGTATCTCTGTAAACAGAATGCTTTTAAAACGTACCAGATGCATTGTAGAAATCTAAAAAAAATTATGTTGGTTCATGAAAAATAATTTTAATTTGTCAATTTATTTATTTTCAATAAATCCTTCTATATTTGTGTTAAAACAAAGCTCTAGGCATTGACGATCAAGGAATTGCTGCGTTTTATGCGAGTTATTGCTTGAAAGAACAGTACTCCATATGCTAATTTACATGTTTATTGCTGCAGACTTATATCCATTGGATACAGCGAGACTGGCCGTATCCAAAAAAAATCATCAGCCCTCTACGATGTTCTCGGAATGTTATTACGACAAGCCCGACAAATTTCATGGGCAGATGAGTAACGACCATACCGTCTTACTCGCTACTTTTGATAAACGATACTTAAACCGGAGTCAACACGAACAAATAATTCAATCGAGCCCGAAATCATTCGAACATATGTCACCGTCGACATACAACCAACACACTATGGAGCGAAATGGCGAAACAGGCACGCCGTAGAAATTACGACATTCCGTTTCGAAAGCTTATTAGGATGTTCCAGACAGTGGACATTTAACCATATTGGTATACATTCAATGGAGTAAAGACGAAATTGTAGTTTTTGTCATCTATGTAGAATTAAGTTTCTCAACATCGTCGTCGATAAGAATTCGTGTAGCGTTTTTTTTTTTAAACTAATAAATTCTGCAAAAATATACAGTGTCCGTAATAAGTATATAAACCTATCATCAATTTCAGTTTTTACTTTCAAATTATACTAGATCAAAACACGATTTTGAGAAATTGTGGTATGTGGACACAGAGGGATTGTCGCAATTTTGTGAAGTGTATTATCGATATACGATACCTACGTAATTTTTTACATTTGACACTCATAATTCGAGATTGTATAGAAGGATTGAATAGATTTACTTTTCTCTCTTGGAAGACGAGCATAAAGCTGAGCTATATCCGAAAATCAGATTACTGAACGTCGCTCAAGTATCATGACCGTCATAAGGATATTAAAACCCGTTTCTCGTTTATGATAATGAATTTCGATGTATAACTAATAGTGATATTTTACAATTAAAATGCTAAAGTTTCTTTGAGAAAACATAAAATCAGAAAAAAAATGTTAAGTTTTCCAATTCACCAAATGATTTCAACAAAGTCGTTACAATATTGGTCATAAAAGCTGGGAATGTATAAAAAATACTAAAAATTGGTGTTTATATATTCGTCGAGTAAAGTAGAAAAAGGAGTACTATAAATACTGAGGTTGAACACAATCGATACATTTACTCTTGCATGGGTTCTTTCACGCGACAAAGTTCATTGAAAAATAATATTTTTTCAGACTACTGTTTTGTCAAAATGTTTTTGACTTAACAGCTGTTATCCTTGTATTATTTAAGAAAAGTTAAAAACAGAAAATCTAATAAAAAACATTTGATTTCAGGAGTTTTTTATTCCCATTTTATACACCAATAAGGAATAACATTGGCACTGCTACAAATTGCTCGGAATGGTCAAAATGTATCAGACTATTTAGTTACAAAAAAGACTGTGATATTTTTTGTAAACATTTTGTCTTATTCTAGTGATACAGATACATTCTACAAATACACTCGGAGCGATAAAACGGCTAACAATGTTTTTCTTTTCACTACATCTTTTTTATTTTGTATTCAACGAAATCATGAAAGATGTGCATCAAATCAGATTTCAAATCGACTGTAAAAAATTAGAAATTTGTATTACCGTAATATATTTTTTTCACCACTGAGTTATGGCTCTGGTAGATACTAAATTAGTTTGTTAGCTGTTCAATGTATTTTTTGTACAATTCTGCAATGACTCAACGGTAGGTATCGTTTATCCTTAAATACGCATTAGTGTAATATAAAAAAAAATTAAAAAGCAGATATGCGACACCACGGCATTGCACACTGATGACACTCAAGGGAAGAACATGCAAATCACTGCAGAATACACAGGCCTGGGCACCACTCAATAAAAAAAAACACTAAAATAGTATTTTAATGAAACTTTGAAAAAGTATTTGATCAAGATAACAATTGAATTCCTAAAACAATAGCTTTCCTAAATAATTCAAAATTATACGTAAGAAAACATGTTATTTTTAACGTTTAAAAAAAATTTATCGTATTTTTAATGGTTCTACATTAAGCGGTGCCCATCCCCGTGAATATAATTATTATTGACTGGTCAACATAGAGTTAAAGGTAGTTGAGACTATTCGAATATAACGTTTAGCTTGTATTTATATTTTATATAATGCCTTACAAAACCTGTAAGGTCCTTTTTATACCTATATATGAGTATACTATTCATACATAAGTATTTATATATTTATATAAGGCTTTTCTATACATTTATATTATTACGTGTATGTATATCCACGTGTGCCATTGCGCAAAGAAAGGACTCGTCCTGCTACCTCGTAGCTGAAGTTCCAACATCATTTCTTCATTTTATTTGAGTTAATCTCAAGTGACTGTGTCTCCAGTAGAGGCGACAATGCACTTTCTTTTCGCTGGAACGTTTTGTTGTTTTTTCTATACAATTGTCATCATAAATTGAATATCGCCATTGTACGTGGTTCTATGCGAGTGTAGAGCAAAAATATTTTCTGCAGAAACAATATATTACAAATTATGTATGCAACAGTACATTATCTATAATATTTATATATGCATTGTTTCATTTACCTTCTGGAGTTTGTTATTATCATAATAATAGAAATGTTGTCGGCATTTATCTATAGCGAGCAATATTATATTTGCATTTGGAAAGTCTGTGGAAATTTTTACGCTGACGCAACCACTTTTGCATCTGAAATTATAGGGACATCGAAGTTTCCAGTAAATGAGCAGCTAAGCTTAAGCATTTGAGGAATTCCGAATATATTTTTTAATATTTAGTACCATGAACCGTTTGACTAGTTAATTCGGGTTTGACCAAATATGCAAGGGATGTATAGAAAACATCGAAAATCGTCTGTAAGACGAAAGTGATTAATCGCTGTTTCACTCGACCTAACAATTAAATATTAATACACGTTAACGTAGGACGTTAATATATGAATCTATAGTTCGATGTATATTTGTTGTGGTTGCCGTTAAAACCTGTGATGTTGAAGTAATGTACAATGTACGAAGTAAACGTTTTATCGGTACATAAGCGCAATAAACTTGACATATAATAATTGCGCAAGCGAACTCACAAAACATTTTCTACTAGTAAAGTTCCAAATAAGAAATTCTAATCGAATTCCCAAAAATGTACGTAATATTTTATACACATGATAATGATAACTACCGCACAATTCCAGTGCGAGATCCCATTTTTAAAATGTTGGCCTATGGGACTCTTGGGGACGTGGAGAATGTGATTTGCATAGGTGCATGACGTTGAATGCCAATCTAATGTTTCTTGACTACATAAGTTTGCTAAAATTACAAATGTAACTCCTACTTGAAGGAAAAAAAAATATATGTAAAAACAAATATATTTGATTATGCGGTAGAATGTCGAACATACTAGCAAGGGGTATTACACGAAAAAAACAACTGCAATAAGATGCAGAATATTTAGAGCCGACGGACTAGATTTCTTTGGAGGCTTAATTTTTATTTACCCCTTTTTTATTAGCATATAATTGACGCACTGTGATTTCTTCTTTTTTTTAAATGCAATGTAGCAAAAAATTATGCCTATGTTTCAACTCATTGGCATATCTTTGGTGCGCCGATTAAAAAGAAACTCCGAATGTACTCTTGTATTGCAATGAGACCTATCACAACACAAGCTAATTTGGGCAGAGGTGCTGTATTTAAATTCACCAGCTCTTGCCTAAAATTCCTCAAATGTTCATTTTCGTAACCTCATTTTTAGACGATATGAAATACGTCTCAGACTCAGTTTCACTCGCTGACTTAAAGAGCCATCTAGTCATATTACTCGCGCACCCATATGTGTATCATGCCTTAACGCGATGTGACACACCCTCCCGCTTGCTTAACCCGAGTCCAGTCGATATTAAGCATTTTTTATTTGTCTTTTCAAAGCTGTAAGATGATTCTGGACAAGAGCAATTAGGTTAATATGCGTAACGAATGGGCGAAGAGATACCTAATTCGCGTTGATCTAAAGACTTCTGGCATTCTTGTATGTCACATAACTTTAACACGATGTGTGGGAGATATAACTAATCTTGCTATGCCAAATTTCTCCGCCATTTGTTATTTGTTGGATACAAGACGAGATTAGTATCCTGCGGAATTGTTAGACGGAGGGCGCTCTTCTTCGAGTTTATCCGACCGATCAATCATGGCGGAAAAAACCAAGTTACAGATCGACTATTGTTGTGTCAAGCGACATGTCATGTCCATAGAATGCAGTCATGTACAATTGCATCCGAATATGACAGGACGGCGTATCAACTCTGTTCCATCGCATTATAAGGCTGCTACAGAGTGCTGGAACAGTTAGGTACAGTGCTGGCGCGCCGTTCGGTGGCAATGGGAGCTTTCCATCAAGGCATTTAGGCGATACACAGTGACACAGTGTCGAACGTGGTGCTTTTCAACGACACACCACGGCACGGTCGGACATAGCTGCAGAGCATAGTCGAACCCAGAACTAGCTCATGGCTGCCAATGTTTCGGATAGCGTTGTAGGGCTGTTTCATATTGTACATGCGGTTTCATTAAGCAGTACAAACAAAGTGCCGGGGTAGCCATGCGTTCGATTTCCTTTGAAAAAAATTCAATTAATTCTTTTTTAATGAAAACAAAGTTTCTTTTATGAGGAAGCAAAAAGACTGTAGCTTTTAGGAAACAAATAATTATCGACTTTGAAATTCCCGCGATATGTTGGAAAAATTATGGTTCAAGACATAAAAATCATTCCCATGATGAGAAGCAATTTTTTCTAAAGTTGGGACGTACGTCGGAAAGCATATTTGTCATTTTTTGATCCCCAATATTCGCAGTCAATCATTGCTGAGTGTACAATTCGTTGAATCTGGTATTTCTACTTCCCCATCATTTAAAGAATTCTCAAAATTGTTATCATTATTGTACAATTGAATTATTAATCATAGCCTAGTCATAAGACTCACCGTTACACCACCTCTTCACAAATTATAATTATCTTCACTTAATGAATAGATAGTTTCATTGATTGAGTTGATACACGTTTTTGACGTTCAGTTTGAACGGCGAAATTTTTCACTAGGTTTGTTCGAGAAACGACATGAGCAGAATCTAGTGGTGTAGTTTATAACTAACATGAGTTTCATCAAGCATCCGGACACCGTGTCGCACAGTGTCACTATGGAAAGCATGTGTCCTAGATGGAAAGCCCCCAATGTTATCCAGATGCGGACGTACATGATTATATTCTGCCGATACGCCATGCCGCACCATGCCAACACCGTGAGGTCAAATGTCTCTTTGGGTTAATGTATTTAATTGCATAATTTTTCCTGTACGCCATTTATATTTAAGTTGTGTTTTTCGCATATTTAGCCTCGGAATACATTCAATGAGAACCTTTATTCGGCGAATTTTGTGCATTTCATGATTCAACCACCTGGGTCGCATCCTTAATTTCATTTTAGCTGTGGATCTTGCGCTGGAACTACGTTGCGCAGACATCAGTAGTCTCTAGACGAGCTACTATCTCAAAATGGAAAAACTCGTATTTTCACAGAATGCTCATATTTAATCTGCTGAAAACGTACCGAACTGTGTTAATGACGTCTAAGTGTATGGTTTGTTTTTATTTAAAGATTTTTTTTAGGCATCGAATTGACTGGGTTAGTAGAATTTAAAGGAAGTATGTAGAAGTTGAAGGCGAAAAAGTAAACAAGTGAATTAAATGTCTCATGCATTACCTCCAGCAATTGCAGCCGCCTTTGATCCGAGCTTATTCTTTTTTCCCGCTGAAATAAAATGGTTTCGTTTGAGGATACATTTATTGGGCACTACAGATAAATCTAAACATTTTTGCTAAGATACATTCAGAGTAACTCAATATTTTTTAAAAATTTAAAGCTCTCTACGTTCTCGTATATAAAGTAAAATGAAGGACGGAGCTGGCGAAACTTACCCGGTAAACTGAAAGGCGCTGATTCGAACGGATCTTCCGGTAATTCTGAATACGTCATAACTAGACTCTCGCGGCTTTTAACGCCACTGATGCTGCTATTACTGCCCCTTCTTATCTTGTCAAACTCAGCACCGAATATATGATCTTCAGTTAATTGATTAAACGGTTGAACGTCCTCGAATGGGTTCCAGGTTGCAATATCCACGCTGAGCGGTCTGCCTTCGGCGCTGGAGATACTGGAAAGCTCACCCTGACAAATATTTAACAAATTTTCTTAACCTGAGTAAATTGATTATTCAGATTTTGTGATTTTTTTCATATAACAATCCCTAAGTGCTTTAAATACTGTGAATAGTCTGGATAATCACATTTTGATATGAGTATTCTAAGGCCATTTGCATTACGGGTACTGTACTTGGAAAAATAGAAGATACCTTAGAGAAACCGTAACGAAGAAATCGGTTGAAAAATAAGGTTCAAATTTAACATAATAAAAGGACTTCAGTTTGTTTCTTTGTAAGAAAAGGATGCATATAAGATTCAAAGAAATTAATAAAAAAACGGTTTTTTCGCAAGTCCCCTTTCAGCCTTTAAGTTGAATCATTCTACAGAATCGAAGTAACGTTTAAAGATGCTCGGTATCGGATTTTAAAGGATTCAGTATGACAAGGTTCGAATATTATAGAACTTTTAATGTTTTCATCTACTGAGCTACTCGTTTTTACAAAGATGAGCAAACGGTTAATTTGTTTATGTTGACTTTGATGAGGTTGGATAAAGGGATTTAGATTTGATATAGTTTAAATTTATCGTAAGTACTTAATTTTTAGTACTTGAATAATACGAACAAGTTTAATTGATATTACTAATTTTCCAATTTTTGGTAAATATCTGAATTAAATACTGCTATCCAATTAGAGTAGGTGCATCAGTTCAATTCTTGATAAAGGTTCTCAAATGGCATCACGAAACAATTCAAACCTTGAATAAGAACAGAAAGATATAATTGAACCATTTGTAGACGTAGTTTCATTATAATTTAGATGAGTATTTTGCGGCATTGACGATGGTCAGAAGAAAAGTTATAGAAAATTCCATTTATGTTTCGACTCTGATCAAAGCCCTCTTCAGAAATTTTAATGACACCAAAAAGATTGTAATATCCCTTCCTTGGTGACAGCTATAATTGTAATATATCTTCTTTGATGAAAGCTGTAATATTTTTTTTACAAAAATAATCATAAATAAATGTTTGAGAATACTTGAGCATTCTGCTACTCGTTGCTGGATTGCGCACTGCAGGCTAGCATGCACAACTGCTTCCTGTTGCCACTTAGCGGCAGCACCACTCAGAAGCAGTATAACTCGCACTAGGTAATCGTGCCAAGCAACAGGTCGCTGCGCGCACGCGCTCTACGACTGTTTGACTAGACAACGGCTGCTTTGTATAACGCAGCCATCTTGCGTTTTGCTCTTGCACGGTTTTTATCGATACCGTGTTTCGTGCGTGCTCATAATTGTTAAGTGCATCTAAATCAGACTCACAGATCAACTCGGCCGACCTACAATCTCTACAACTCAGCCATCATATCAGCAGTGATATATCGATGTCGGCACACCAGTACATCAACATTTGGCTCATCTTGTCATGCACCCGGCGTCAGCTTCACCGCGAAGCCCGATCGTGACAGAACTTCTCATCTATTACACACGATTATTATAATCGTGTGTGGTAAAAGGCTCACCGCATTTTATTAATTCCTTTTTTGTGTTTATTTTAATATATTATTTCATTTATTTCTGTAATATTGTCCACTGCACTTTGACAGGTGGAGCAATAAATGCTATTGTAATTAACATCTGTGTACCGATTATTAATACTTCTTCAATATCTTACAGTCCACTTACTCTACCATCTGAATTCTCGAACAATAAATTTACAATAATGTTACATTAGACATCGCAGAGATAACACTCACCAAAGATGAAACAAAATTTATCAATCAAAATAATAAGCTCCAAACTGCGTATCATTTCAATATCAATCAATGAAGTCATTTGTCCAATTTGTGTAGTGTTTTTAATTTTTTTTTTAACAAAGTTATTTTACGCAAACAATATATTTAGATAAAGCCCTCATGAAAAAAGTTCACACTCATAACTGGGTTCTTTGGTTCGAAAATGTAGATATTTGATGCTCAGTAAGGTCTGTAAAAGTTAGGTTATGTATGTCAAAATAAATGTTATGTTTGTTATAACGGTCATTTTTAGTAAAATAATGTCGTTAAAAACCCACTAAGTATAATTACCAATTATTTTACTAAAGAATTCAACCAGAGAATCCAGGTGCGAGGTATAACCGCCATTAAGAGTCATCGAGCACACGTGACTAACTCCGAATCGAGGGTAGCGCCTCTCATGGAAAAAGTAAACATAAATTCATTTCGAAGCTAGCGTCGCTTGCGGCAAGTATGGGTAGCAGCTGGCCCAGCAAAAAAGGATACTTGTTGGTATGACAGGATGTAGACATTACAGTGCCGGAGTATATAATATCAAATCAAAGCTTTTATTACTAATTTGGAAGTAAACGATTCTGCATAAAAAACTGAACGGCAAATAATATTTTTTTTATGAAACAGTTCTATTTTATTCGCAAATGTTCAGTTTATTAAATATTCTATCATGATTTTTTTTCATAAATCTATAATAAATATATTGTATATAGTATTACAATGCAAACGACAAAACTCTTCATAAAAGTATTATAGTTTGTCTGCATCTTATACCTGTCGCGACTGACTGAAAATGAGAAAAAATATGCCAATTATACATCACGACAAGTTTCTTTTCCAACTTCTTGTAGGGTGAACATTCTACTTTTGTTAGCATATTCCATGTAAATATATTTTTTATTTGATATATTTTTGTAACAAGACAACTTGACATCCAACATTATTTTTGTGAAGATTTCTTTGAGGATACAATATCATACGCAAATGTACTTATCTCAACTGTATTACAACACTGTATACGTGTTTTTGGGGGGTTAATTGTACATATTTTTACAAAGTTGTTGTTTATGCACCTTCATTAATATGATAACTGTTTGCACATTTAGTCTCGCCAATTATTTTTTTGTAAACATTTATTTAATTTTGTATGAATTATTCATTATACTTTTTTCATTATTCATTATTTTCATTATTTAAAATAGATCAAATTAGCATTGCTGGCTACAATTTTTTAACTGCACTACCATCAACGCATTCGTTCCATTCGGGATTTATTATGCGTGTTTGTTATGTTTTTTAAAACTTTCGCGGTAAACATATTGATGCATCACTATTGGTTGTAGGAATGCGTTGGAGGTTAGGGATCATCATGACGTGAATGCTTCTCTCTCTCTCTCTCTCCTCGTTCGTCTTTGTACGACTCGGCTGATTGATAACATCGTTGAAGGATAGTTAGGTTACATATAGCTATAGGTGTCTACTACACCGAGATGAGCTAGCAACGTCTCGCGATGCGGCATACGATGTGCTAGAGAGAGAATGAATCGTCACGCGAGGTTGCCACGAATGGAGAGTATAGCGATTTTGGTTCTTACGAATCTTAATCCGAGCTGAGTTTGAGTATCAGAGTATTATTATGAGTCCGCTTCCCCATGCGGGCTACGCTTTTTTGTCATTTTTTTTTTCAAGTTTTGGAACCATATTTGTAGGAATCGCAGAACAATCATAACAAATTAAATATAAATAGAATTATAATACAAAGAGCATTTACATATCGATCATAGTTATTCTAGGCAAGCGACCGTGTAAGTTAAACGTTTTTAAAATAGATATAGCGTCTACGTCCGATCAGTAGGATGGATATTTTTTACGAAATACAACTCAGCGTGCAATATACTTGATCGCCATTCTAAGTGCGGGAATGATAGGTCTAATTCAAATTCCGCATTTGTGAATCATTATTCATATCAGAACTATAACTTAAAAAATTATAACCAGTAGTGCTCATTTTATCTATTTTAAACAATGTAAATAATAAGTAGTGAAAAAATAATGTATTAATGAATAATTGGAAAAAATGCCATATAAGTTTACAAGAAAATACTTGGTGGGACTGATTGCGTATGATATTGTTTACAAATATCTTTACTAAAGTAAAGTCAAATGTAAAAAAATATATCTGCATGAAATATACAAAGTACACTACTATCGTACAAAAAGTTGACAAAAAAAACTTGTCGGGCTGTAGGATTGGACAGAATTGTTTTCATTTTCCGTCGCTACAGATATTAAATATATATACAAAATACATATATGAAGAAATTTTTCCTTTGCATTTTAATAACGTTAAACATGTTTCATTTTTCAAAAAGCTATTCAGCGATACGAAACTCGATCCACTCTCCCCCCACTCACTTAAAACAAACACCCCGATGGGAACAAAAAACTACTACGTCCACGTCGTTGTTCCTGGGTAACGCTAAAAGTAGTTGTTAACTTATTGATAAACGAATACATGCTTTCGATTGCAGCGCCATGTGTGAGAAAATTTCATATCAACAATAAAGTCAAATCAATGGATTTTGTCATGGAAAACCAGGGAAAAAATAGGGTTTTCCAATCACGATTTCGAAGCAACTTTCATTTTCACCACAATGGGGCAGGGATGGGGGGAGGGTGGATCGAGCTTCGTATCGCTGAATAGCTTTTGAAAAATGAAACATGTCTTTTTTCTTTTTTTGATTCGATGTGTAATTTCTCGAGATATTCGCAAAAATCAGGTTTCTTGCGATTACAACGCCATCTATCACGAATCGAAAAAAAATGTTTCAGATAAAAGTTACTTATTTCCCACGTTACGGGGTTCCCATTTACGATTTCAAAGTTGCCCCCACCCCCACCCCAGAGGGTAGGGGTGAGGGATCGACTTTGGTATCATTGGATGACCCCCTTCCAGGCGAACAAATTTTATTGAGAACTTTTTTTGATCCGATGCGTAGTTTTCGAAATATTTCAATGTCTTCAGATAAATCGGCCACCCTGTATATATAATATAAGTTTATGAGGAAAATCGGTGATGTGATATACAAAAATTCAACATTTGAAAACAAAATAATACCGTTTGATAAAAAAAAAACTTCATTTTCGGATCAGCTTTCTGTTAACAATCCGTCGATTGAACTCTTTGCTGATACTAATATACATTTATTTTATACAATAGTTGCGTGAAAAAAATTTGTATCTCGAGGTAAAAGTGGCCCACTTTTATTTACGCCGTCACTGTTGCTTTTACCGACAATCGTGAGTAGCGAACCTGACGTTCAAAGCTGGAACTACGACCTACGTAGCACAGACGGCAACATGGCCGCGACCACGAGTTGACGCCTTCAATCGTGGTTTTCGGATTTTGTCTTCGTTCATCAACGAAATAACTTAAAAAATATTTTAAAGAGTGCAGTGAAGGGGTATGAATGGCGCGCTGGTCCGTTGATCGGTTGTATATGTCAGTGCAATTTATAATAAAATCATTCTGTCAGTTGGTGAAATACGAGGCGTGTCAAAAAATAACGGGAATTTACGTTTCTTGGAAATAATTTTATTTATTCGTCTACAACAATGTTATCCCCTTCAAAATAGACCCTATTAGATAGTATACACTTATGCCAGCGCTTTTTCCGATCTCCGAAACACTTCTGGAACTCGTTCTTTGGGATAGTTTTTAACTCTCTCAGCGATGCATTTTTAATTTGATCTATGCTTGCAAAACGACGGCTATTTAACCCTTTGCACTCCGTAGGCGCCGCTATTGCGCCATCTTCTGTCAGTGCACTAACTCTGTAGGCGCCGCTATTGCGCCATATGCTGTCAGTGTACTAACTCTGTAGGCGCCGCTATTGCGCCATATGCTTTCATTGCAGTTAGAAAAACCAGTATAGTTTGCGTTTAATGACTAGCAAGAGGTACAAAAAAGGACTGTATAGTGTGTTCTAAGCGGAAAGGTAATTCCGGAAGACGGGAAACAACCGAATATTGTGACACATTTCCAAATAAGCCACGGATGCATATGGAAGATTGTTTCCACAAATATCACACTAAGTTGAATTACAAAATATAAATATCAAATTGTATATTTTTTATCACAAACTACATAAATTAAATAAATAAATTTATAACAGATTTTTTTTTTTAGTAAAACATAAGTTCATTTTTCAGATGCTCCAACGCAAAAATGTCACGGAGGTGCCGCACTCTTGAGTAAAAAAAAACTCGGAGTGCAAAGGGTTAAGATTCTTTTTATTTTTGGGAACAGAAAAAAGTCACACGGAGCCATGTCTGGCGAATATCGTGGCTGTGGCATCATTGTAGTGTTGTTTTTGGCCAAAAAATCACGCATAAGCAATGAAGTATGAGCAGTTGCATTATCGTGATGCAAAAGCCATGAATTGTTTCGGCACAAATCCAGGTGTTTTTTCGGATTGCTTTGCGCAAACGGCGTTGAACTTGTAAGTAGTACTCCCTATTGACCGTTTGACCTTGTGACAAGAACTTATGGTGCACTATGCCGTTAAAATCGAAGAACACAGTGAGCATGAACTTCACATTCGAACGCACTTGTCGAGCTTTTTTCGGTCTTGGCGATCCAGAATGTATCCACTGGGACGATGGAGTCTTAGTTTCGACGTTATATCCGTAAACCCATATTTCATCACTTGTTATGACACGTTTCAGTAGTTCTGCATCAATATCACTTCACGAACTCAAGCTCAAAATACGCAAAGCCGTAAATCTTAAATAGAACGACCTCTGGAGTAAAAGTCGGCTCATGAAATTACACGAGGTCAGAGAATCCATATGGGAAAAATACCCATACTTTGCAAACCGAAAAGATCAAAGTGCAATCACCCGCCTCAGGATCGGGCACACAAACATAACCCACGTACACCTTTTCGATTAAATCCCGAGAAAAATATGCGACAAATGCAACGAACCTATCACCGTCGAGCATTTGATATTGAAATGCCCTGAGTACCAAACCGAACGATCTACAACGAATTTACCGGCAACGTTAAAAGTGTGTTTAAAGAACAATAACAATGCAGATAAAGTACTGAACTTCTGTGAAAAAAACCAACCTGTTCCAAACCCTGTATTAATCCTTGTATATGTATTGTCAAGTCGCTAATAAAAATCGATGTTGATGTGACTTTAAATAAAGGGGAAAAAAGTAGTTCTGCATCGTTCTTGACTTCATTTAGCGATTCCTGAGCAACTTCCATTCGCCGCTATTTTTGTTCGAAATTCAACAATTATGGAACAATTTTTGCTGCCGCACGTTTCATACCCAAAACCTCCGAAAAAATGTCATGGCATGAGCCAATTGATATGCCAACATCATCAGCAACTTCTCTGATTGTGACTCGGCGATCATTCATAGTCATTTCTTTTACTTTTTCCACGTTTTCATCGGTCTGTGATGTGCTGGGTCATGCAGAGCGCTTGTCATCTTCAACGGCTTCACGGTCATCTTGGAAACGCTTATACCACTCGTAAACCCTTGTTTTACTCATACCAGACTCACTAAAAGCAATATTCAACATTTCTAATACTTTGCTGCACTTTATTCTATTTTTGTAGCAAAATTTTATACAAATTCTTTGATTCGTTTTCAAAATCGCCGATCCTACCAAAACACATGTGACCTTTTTGGCAGCTGACAATAGACTAAATATCCATTATGGAGATATGGCTGTCCAATATGGCTAACACAGTACATCAACTTTTCAGACAAGATTACCAACACAACAACGAAAAAATCACGCGATTCGGACTAATATAACGCGTGAAATCACAAAATACCCCGTTATTTTTTTAAAACACTTCATATGTGTCATTGTTAACGACGAGTCGGGTCCGATTTTTGATAATTTACTGTGCTAAAAAAAAAACAAATTTGATACAGTGATTGGGACCAGAGCGCCACTCTTACTAGACGAACAAATTTATTTTCTATATTTAATCATGCATTACGATCGTATTTTCGACGAAGTCCTAAATCCACGATTGTTAGTTCCATTATTGACCATTGGGCGCTTCCTATGCCCTTCCTCGATTACTCTTAATCCGCAGCGAAAATGTAACAGTGATTATCAATCAATCAATCAATCAATCAATCAATCAATCAATGTATAACACATCATAGTGTATCTCAACCTTATGTACTGAGAATAAGTTTTCCTGGACGTGATTTCCAATTCTATTGCTCTTATAACCGTGTTAAAATTATGTTAAATTATTGCCGAAGTCAAATCTAATTTTAAAGTCGAAATCCGTATCGTTGTATCAATATATTGTGAGTAATCAAATATCTCAATTTGATTGTGCTAAATTTTTTATGTGGAATTGTAAATAATAATTAGCTTATCAATGTAGGTTCTAAAATTTATGGAATTATTGCCTTTTTTAATGAGAATAATTTGCATGAGAAGGGGTTTGTTTAAGAATGATTCCAAGCCGAATATTCTATAGTTATTAAAATAAAAAAGAAGGGTTCCGATAGACGCGGTGGCGCAGAGCCCGGTCGAGCGGCGTACAGTCAAATAATTTTTACGTTCGTTCACATTCAGAACATACTGCATAACATAACCTCACTTAAATGGAAGTGACTATCAATAACTAACTTGACGAAGTGCCAATAGGTGCAAGTGTGGTAAAAAATGTATACAATCCACGTGTCAGCGACAAAATACTTCAAACATTATGATTGTTATGCTATCCACTTCACCTAACTTTTGGAATGTAAACAATAAAAAATAGGAATATTAAGACTGAAAGATCCGATTCCCACTCCGCCGATCCGCTGGCTCGGTCCGCCAAGAATAGTAATAGAGTCGACTTTCAGCGGCGATGTCGTGACATTCCACGCCACCGCGTCTATGTGAACCCAACATTTGACGATTTGACCTTGAGGTAGGTGATTCACAGTATTTCTATGGCTACACTCCGAATTGCGCTAAAGGTTAGGTACTACGAACACGGTGCTGACCATCCGACCCGTCAGCATCGTGAACGCTCGAAAATTACGTCATATGTGATGTTATGACGCTCGCAGCGCAAACGGTGAGCGCTGAAAGCACGAATCGAACCGCGCGTTAGACCGTTATGCGCGCTATGAGAGCGATTCAGACCGTAGCATATGTTCTTGAATACATGTTTTAGGTATTATTTGGTCTGTTCAAGTAAGTAGCAGAGCAATCTTTGCAATAATAAATAAATTCGGTTGATTTTAACAAACAGGGAATTTTGTCTTTTGCCGAGTGAATAATCGAGTTAATGTTATGTTTGTTGTTCGTTATTAGATTAATTTCAAATTCTCTCAGGAGCCTTAGTAAAGGATAGTATATATGTAATACATATGTATGAAAAATTCAAAATTCTACTTGTGGCAAATTTCGGATGTTCTTTTTCAGTGATGGCAATGGTAGTAGCAGTCCATCTTCTAACATCGATGTACCTTGTAATGAAATCTCTACGGTAACAAATCAAGAGTAGTGTCATTAATGACTTTTACATTTGTATTTTAGAACTGTCACAATTAAAGTTTTAATGCTTTATCTACAAGCATGTATATAATATTTATTAGTTTTTTTTTAAAAGTGAAACTCCTTTGCTGAGGAGGCCACAATTTTCTAGCGTTACGAAAATTAAGACCGCGTGAGGGGAATGATTAGGTAGGTGGTGGGAGGACCGGCAGAGGAGAAGAGTACCTCAGCAGCGACATCACTCCGATGCATGCGCGAGCGGTCGAAAGGGGAGACGGCAGGGGAGGGATAGGTACGTAGCGTAGCATGCTATGTGCTGGTTGTAACGGTCGGAAGTTGGGACGGCAGAGGAGGGGTAGAAATGACGCAGCAGTGATGCTACTGAATTCTCGTAACGCTGCCTATGTTTGTCTATTCCTCAGTTTTCGTAACGGCTAACCAATGACGCTACCATATTTTTACTATTTTATTCGAAGTATCTACAATTTATTTATTCGTGTAGAAAAGAGTTATTGATTTGTGCAATTGACTTCACAAGTATAACGCATTTCCATGTGAATAGTGTGATTTCAAATGTAAAAAAGACTTATGACTTGTGAGATTGAATTTATAAGTGTAATTTATTTTTGAGTGGAGTATTTTTTTTTGTTCTTTCGTTTTATTCAATTAAATAGAGATCGTGATTTAACATCATGACTAAAAATAATAAAAACTCAGAAACAAATAAGTCGTATTATTAGAGACAACATAGAAATAAACTGCCAAAAGAGGCGCCAAACAGTGCCAGTAAATGGATGCGAGATTACAGGGCGTGAAAAAAAGGCATTATTGAATGCAGCTAATGCAAGTGCCTCAACAGAGCATCCTGGCATACCGACTATCGCGTCACCACAAGAATTAGTAGAACCTATGGAAATACCACCAGAAAATCAGTTACCTGATTCTACGAACACAATTTTGCCATACAGTGATTTCACAGCCCACGGAAATGTACAGAAAGAATTCCAGAAAAAATTTGCAGATAATAGTTTTGGCTATGTGTGCAATATTTGTAACTAATTATGATTCAAAGACGTTTTGGAAATCATACTAGAACGTCATCACGAGTTATTACAGAGAGATTTTCCGCAGATCGACATTACGAATTTTAAGACTGTCTTAATGCCCAGCAACAAACATTAATGTGGAATGAAGAGAAGTATTTCAGAATTGCACCGGGTGAAAAAAACGTAACACGCTGAAGAATGATCATTTCCAGGAATTTATCTCGGACATTTCAGGGTTTTTAAGAAAGAATTCATGTTACGCCATTTATGATGGCTACCAGTGAACTGAGGCGTACCGATCGTCGTGGGGTCACTCCTCATCACCTTCTTTATGTTGCTATGAAAATCATGCGACAAAGAATTCGTGATTTGTTCACAATTGCATTTAAACATATTAGTAAATGATGTCAGAATTACTAGACAGCAAATTGAGCCTGAGGAGTACATTTATCAGTCAATAGAAACCAATCTCGCTTTTTTTAAATGTATACCAAATTCAACGTACTTCTTCTTCTGGGCTGACAGAAAAAAGGACTTGTTCTCTATGATCAGGCAATATGGTTAGTGAACTATGTTTCTGACAGTGAGTGCTAATGAAACCGGTTGGGTTAAGTTACTAAAATTATTGTATAAATTGAAAAACAATGGTAACGATCGCTCAGATGAATTACTAGAGCAAATATATTTATAAATGCACATTAGTCAATGAAGACGCAGTAACGTGTGCTCTTTACTTCAATAAAATAGTAAATGTCATTATGAAATTGCTTACTTAAAAAAAAATTAATCCCTTCGGAGAATACCGAATGATTCATTACTTCAAACGAATTGAATTCCAACACCGTGGGAGTCCTCATGCTCACATTTTGCTTTGGATTGAGAATGCTCCAGTTGATGCACTTCATGCCAACAGAGGTGATGCCATTGCATTGATCGATAAATTAATTTCAGTTTCGACTAAAGAGGCATCTGGAAATATAAATCTTCAAACACATAAGCACACTTTTACGTGTTACAAGAGAGCAGATGCAAATAGACCGCAAAAATGTCGATTCGAGGTTCCATTCATGCCAAGCAAAAGGACGATGGTACTGATTCCGCTGAAGGATACTGTTTGAGAATGTTTGAGAATGCTTGAGCATACTATAATGCTTGAGTGTACTGCGTATTAATTTACCTGCTACTATTTTACAGTCCACTTCTCTCCAACAACTGAATTCTCGAACAGATACAGAGGACAATTTACAACAACTTCGTCAACAGTATGGAAAAATAAGGGAGAATTTGGAGAATCAAAACTACTCAGACATGGACGCGTTTTACGAGCATAACAATATAACCTCAGATGAGCATTATACAAATATTCTTCGTGCTGGAATAACACGACCAAGAGTCTTCTTAATGTGTCAGCCTTGTGAAAAGTGGCACAATGCATTTAATCCATTCATTTTTAATGTTTTACAATCGAATACGGACATTCAATTTATTTTGGATGAATATTCTTGTGCTGTATATGTAGTTGAGAATAAAACAAATAGAGATGTCAGTAACTTACAGCGTCAAATACTTCAAGTAATAAATGATAATTCAGAGTTTGATTTGGTTGATGTCATTAGGAAAATGGGAGTGGATATGCTAAATGCCGTGGAAATTACAAGCCAAGAGACAGCGTGGTTCTTACTTCGTGAGCCAGTGTCCAAAAGTTCATATTTGATTGTATTCATTTCAACAATGCGGCCTGTGGAACGTCCACGAGTGCGTAAGACACGAGAAGAAATGGAGAAAATGGGCTTAGAAGACGAATCGACAGACATTTGGAAGGAGAATTGTTTCGAAAAATACCAAAGAAGACCTGAAAATCTCGAGGAGTGTACTCCAGCAAATTTTGCTAGAATTTTGGAGGACTTGACGTGATTTTGATTGGAGACCTGAGACTTTTACCACCAGTACGAGCAACGCCAATTTTCAAACAAATAAAACAATGGATTTCAGAACCAGCTCTATGGCGCGAGCTGAAATTTTTTGACGTGATGAGACAATGAAATCGAATGTTTTCCGAGATATTCACAATAATCGATAATGGTTTGCGGTTGGCGGCAAATGTATTACAGTTAATCGAGTCACGATTTTTCACCAAAGAAGAAGCTAATAGATTATGCCCTGACTGGATTAGGTTATTCCTAGCAAACAAGTCGGTGAATGAGTACAATTTATCCATTCTTAACTCGGCTGAAAATAAAATCACCTCTGTCGCTAAGGATATCTTTGTTAGCTGTAGAAATACAGAACAAGACGAGAGCTGCCGACAAAAAATACATAAAATGTCAGTGATCGACACCGGTGGTCTCTCCTATGAAATTATATTGGTTCTGAATAAATCTTACATGCTGACAACGAATGTAGATGTTGCTGATGGATTAGCAAATAGACAAATGGGGAAATTGGCTCACATTGAATCTGATGCAAAGGAGAAGTGACACGTATCTGGCTGGCAGTCCCGAATGCATCGATAGTCGGTGAAAAGATGAAAAAAAAGTAAGTACTCTTGTACAAGAAAACAATATCAGTCGAACAGCAGTGCCCATTCTCAGACGAACAGCAACAGTTTATATGAATAATAATAAAACGATTGTAGTTAAAAGAAGTCACCTTCCTATCATTTCATATTGTGCTGTCACAATACACAAATCACAAGGAGCGACATTTCATGAAATTGTCTACGTATACGAAAAATCTCACTCACAACGGTTGTTATACGTGGCGCTATCGAGAGTCACGAGTTTTGATGGACTGTATATTGTCACACCTCGAGATGATCCAATTTTTTATCATGGAAGAAGAGCATCAACATTAACTGCAGATTTACAGGCAGAATTCAGAAGACTAAGTCTCAACAAATTACAAACAGTGTGTTTAAGTTTTGTTGTTTCCTCGCTGCTGGTGGTGTGGACTGTAAATTGTAAATGAGGATAAGTCGCAGCTCGAAGCGGTGGTCACAAAAAAAATACAAGGCAGGAAATGAACCATAACGACATACCTTACGATCGAAAAGTACACGGAATTTCTCATTTAAACGAGCCACCATTGAGATATTGTCAAAATCATTTTTTTTCCTAGGTTGGTACATCTGTCAGTTGTTTATATGTCACTTTTAAGAGCAATGTGTCAGATGGTTTGTGCGAAACAGCTTTGTAAACAAGTCATTGTTTGGCGTACTCTGCGAATTTCGCTATGTCGAATTTAGTTGAGCAAAGAGTGTGCCTGAAATTTTGTGTTTCTAACAAAATATCATGTGCGGAAGCGTTGAAAATATTAACGCTAGCCTACGGGGACTCGACAATGTCGAAAACACAAGCATACGAGTGGTACAAAGAGTTTAAAGCGGACCGTACTGTGGTTGATGATTTGCCTCGTTCCGGTCGTCCATCCACCTCTGTGATTGACGAAAACATCGAAAAAGTTAAGAAAATTGTGCTCGAAGATCGTCGTGTGGGCATCAGGGAGATATCAGCCGATGTTGGTGTCTCGTTCGGATCGGTGGAGAGCGTTATGTTATGTGCCGCGGCTTGTGCCGAGAGTGCTGAATTTTGTGCAGAATTAGCATCGCATTGCAGTCGCTAAAGAAATGCTTACTTTGGACCAAAATGTTATTGAAGGCATTATTACCGGTGACGAGACATGGGTCTATGAATATGACATCAAAACGAACCAACAATCATCGGAATGGCGCTTCTCAGTCGAGCCAAAACCCAAGAAACCATAACAAAGACGATCCAAAATCAAGGTTTTGTTGACCGTTTTCTTTGATTGCCGTGGTGTGGTCCACTCCGAATTCCTTTCGCCAAGCCTAACAGTAAATAAGGAGTATTATGTGAGCGTACTGAAGCGTTTGAGGGAGAATGTTCATCGCAAGAGGCCGAAATTGTGGACAAACAACTCGTGGTTTCTTCACCACATCTCACCTTGTACGCGACTATTTGACCAGAAACGTTAATACCGTTAATATTCTCATGACTTAATTTACCACTTCGCAGAAAGCGTTTTGAGACGCTTGAGGCGATAAAGGAGAATTTGCAGAAGGAGCAGAGGGCGATTCCAAAATCGGACGATTAAAAGTGTTTTAAAAATTGGAAGAAGCATTGGAATATTTGTATTGCTTACGATGGAGATTACTTTGAAGGGAATAAAATAAATATCGATGAATAATTTAACCGTTTTCATTTTATTGACAAATTCTAATTAGACTAAATATTGCACTGACAAGGAAAGATAGTTTGGTGTCCCCCTCCGATTTTGATGAAACTCACGTATGTTGTAGAGCATCGAAAACTAAAACACACGTATTTTTTTTATCGGCGGAAAAACATTTCTAAGGGGTGAAATCGCCCTTCAAAATTAGCATGTCGAGGGGTGATTATGCAGTTTCACCCAGAAGGCATCAATCGATTTTTAAAAAACAAAACCCAAAATACTCCTCCCTGAAGACAATCAAAATTCCACGTGAAGTTGAAAAAAAAAATTCATTTGCAGGGGTGAACAACCCCCTGATTTTTCAATTTTCCACCCTACACAAAAAACTAACCCACCAAATTGAACAGAACATATACCATTTGGAAGCGCAAGTTAAAATAAGGATGACGTATTTTTGCACATTCGCAGGAAAATTAATTTACGGGGGTAAACTACCTCTTATCCATTAGTACGTATATTTGTGCGTACATTCTTGTTTCTCGTTATTTACATGTTAAAGAGCTGCTTGCGTTCACTCTTTGTGCTGATTTTGTGCTTATCAATAATTTATCGTCATATGTTATCGACCTTTCGATTAGATTGTATTTCGATTCGGCGCAAATTTCGGAATAAGTCGATGATGCAACAATCGTTCCATCTATAGAACATTGTCAATTATTCCAACGAAATGAATATGATCTTATTTTTTTGAGTAATCTAATCATACGCCAATATGATAAAAATACTTTCGACGCAGTAAGAGGTGTTTTCTACGTAGGCGGCTATCTGGGACTGCGTATTATCTGCTCAAATATAAAAACCGCGATACATATAGCGATCTTCAGTTGCTCATTTGAACGGAGTGCCAGTGCGTCAGTTATAATTTCTGATAAAAAAAATCAATAGACCATGAAAGTGAATCCAATCAACGTCATTAAACTTCTTTTGGCTACATTTGAAGCCATGAATATTCTCGAAACTCCGATTAACAATGCAGAAATCGAGGTAAAGCAGAATTTCGAAAAAGTTCTGGTCGACTGCATGGACGATTATAACGGAGTTGAAATTATCGAGGAACAATCGCTAGATTTTCAAGAGCCATTCAAGCAATATGATGTTAACCCTGTCGAGGACACTCTTTGGTAACATGATGAAGGTCCAGTCGATTCTGATACTTGTTCTAAAGACGAAGAAGACATAAGCTACGATTACAAACGCAAAGCTATCGAATACTGGAGATCCGTTAAGAAAAAAAATTACAGTGTCCATACCGTCAGTCAGAAATTCAAAAAAGTCAAATCTGTACGACAATTAAAACGCTGGGCAAATCAAATGAACTAAGGTGGGACCTACAAGGAGAAATTAGCTCAAATCTCTGAATATACTTTGAAAAACATACAAGCCGCAGTAGATGCTGGTTTCATTATTCATGATATCGACCTTCAAAAGTGGGCTCTATAAGCTCAAAAAGAGATAGGTCACGAAGACATTCGTTTTAAAGCTTCTCGTGATTGGCTTCGGAAGTTCAAGAAATCACATCGTATTGTGTCCAGGAAAATTAATAAATTTGTAACACGAAAGACTATAGAAAACGGACCAGTTTTAAGGATGAATGCAGAAAACTTCGTGAATGAAATTAAACCATATATTCAAAAATATGGACCGGAAAACATATATAATTCAGATCAGAGCGGTTTTCAACTGGAAATTCACTCTGGCAGGACTCTGACGGCTGAAGGAACTAAACAAGTGCAATGTGTAGTACAATCCGTATCATCTACAACTCACAGCTACACTATCCAGCCAACCATAAATGCAGATGGAAAGTTACTGTCACCCCTTTTTATCGTTCTAAAAGAGGGAAAGGGTGAGTTCGGCCCAATCGTGGAAAAAAATTTATTCAGGCCAGAAAACGTATTTTTAACAGCAACGAAATTCAGAAAAATTACTGCAGGTATGGACAAAAATGATTGCCAGAAAATATTGAACTTATGATGAATTATACTATATCGATAACCAATATCATCCTATGTATAGAGCACTTCAAAGTTTGGTTGGAAAAATTATTCTTCCCCAACACCGGCCGTGACAGCGTATTGTTGATAGACTCGTGGAGTGGACACTGCCCAGAAGTTGTTCAAAATGCAACACCTCGGGACAAAAAAACAATCACAAAGATAATACCTAAAGGCACCACAGGGAAAATCCAACCACTCGACGTTTTTGGTTTCCGAATATCGAAAAAATTTGTACGACATTTTTCCGACAGTGTATTATTACTTAATTCTGATATTAATTTACACTTGAGAAACAACATAATCAAACTGCAATCGCTCGCACACAATCAACTTTCATCACCCAGATATATAAATCTTTTCAAATATGCATGGTTTAAAAGTAATTATATAACCGATAAGCCAAACGAGTTCGACAATCCAGTGAGTTTTGGTTTCGGTCAATCGTCTCAAGCACACTGTGAAGTACTAGGTTGTAATAATGTGGCTATCATCAGATGCTCATGGTGCAAGAAGTCTTTATGCTTGCAACATTTTTTTGAAGAGTATCATTTCTGCACGACTTACGAACCATGATTGCTGCAAATTATGACAGTAATGTGCACGTTGATGAATTGTAAAAGGAATGATAAATTATATTATATACTGTGGTGTATGTAGATGCGCAAGGCGGTAAGAATAAATGTGAGAGAATGGAGAGTGGGGAGAGCGATAACACGGGACGTGAGAAGGACGACAGTCGAATAAATGCGCTTGCCGCAACCGGATATTTGTTATTTTCCGCCTATGTCCTTAGCTGATTGCCGCTGTTTCGAAATACAGCCATACATATATGCCATACAACCACTCAACCCCAGCAACATTCCCCAGTATTCTGTATTTGAACAAGCTATTTTTTTCAGTAAATAACGCGAAACTCGTGAATGGACTATTCTAATTGTAAGTAACAGCCAGTCACCCCCTTAATAATAAACAAATCATCATCTGAAGTGCCCCCCGTTGACTTCGGCTAACAGGAATATTTTGAATCAATTCGGACATCTAAATAACGAGAAACAAGAATGTACGCACAAATATACGTACTAATGGATAAGGGGTAGTTTACCCCCGTAAACTCATTTTCCTGTGAATGTGCAAAAATACGTTAACTTTATTTTAACTTGCCTTTCCAAATGGTATATGTTCTGTTCAATTTGGTTGGTTAGTTTTTTGTGTAGGGTGGAAAATTGAAAAATCAGGGGGTTGTTCACCCCGGAAAATGAATTTTTTTCTTCAACTTCACGTGGAATTTTGATTGTCTTCAATGAGGAGTATTTTGGTTTTTGTTTCATTAAAATCGATTAACGCCTTGTTGTGCCGCGGAATATTCCACTCCGTATTTAGTATATTCGGGAATATTCCATAGCAAAGAAACATTGGAATTCGTTCAAGACAAGAAACGAAGTCCAATGCCCGATCGTATGAACGACCCCAAGAACGCTGACGCAGCATGAGCGACTCGCTTGGCGTTCGGGCGAAAGGCTAACGCTAAAATTGCGAATTAAGGGATTTTCGTGAAGACAGTTAGCAACTGCTTTACGAAAAGACAGTATTAAATTAGATTGAAAAGAGAACGGTTGGTTCCTCGTTTAATACTCGAAACAACGCATTATTGTACTTCTTACTTTGATATATAAATAGGCAACGGAAAGTTACCGTTGCTTATAATAAATACTTCCTTTTATATAAATTCGCGTTTCCATCTTTTACTCGAGATCCATCTCCTTATCGGCAAACGATCCCAAAAAATAATAACTTTTAATATTATACCGACTACCGAATAATCCAATTACTCGGTACCGGCATAACAGCCTTCTGGGTGAAACTGCATAATCACCCCTCGACCTGCTAATTTTGAAGGGCGATTTCACCCCTTAGAAATGTTTTTCCGCCGATAAAAAAAATACGTGTGTTTTAGTTTTCGATGCTCTACAACAGGGGTCTCCAAACTACGGCCCGCGGGCCACATTTGGCCCGCGGACAGATTTTGGACTATTTCACTTTTTACCACCGGCAACAATGATAATATGGTTTTGGCCCTCGGAACTTACTGGAGTAATCAGTATGGCCCTAAGGCTGGAAAGTTTGGAGACCCCTGCTCTACAACATACGTGAGTTTCATCAAAATCGGAGGGGGACACCAAACTGACCTTCTTGTAAGTACCAGCCGGTCACCCCCTTAATAATAAATAAAGCATCATGCGAAGTGCCCCCCGTTGACTTCGGCTAACAGGAATGTTTTGAATCAATTCGGACATTTAAATAACGAGAAACAAGAATGTACGCACAAATATACGTACTAATGGATAAGGGGTAGTTAACTCCCGTAAACTCATTTTCCTGTGAATGTGCAAAAATGCGTCAACTTTATTTTAACTTGCCTTTCCAAATGGTACATGTTCAGTTCAATTTGGTTAGTTAGTTTTTTGTGTAGGGTGGAAAATTGAAAAATCAGGGGGTTGTTCACCCCTGCAAATGAATTTTTTTCTTCAACTTAGCGTGGAATTTTGATTGTCTTCAATGAGGAGTATTTTGGTTTTTTCTTTCATTAAAATCGGTTGACGCCTTCTGGGTAAAACTGCAAAATCACCCCTCGACATGCTAATTTTGAAAGGCGATTTCACCCCTTAGAAATGTTTTTCCGCCGATAAAAAAAAATACGTATGTTTTAGTTTTCGATGCTGTACAACATACGTAAGTTTCATCAAAATCGGAGGGGGACACCAAACTATCTTTCCTTGTGAGTGTCAGAAAATGATTTATCAGGCAGATTGTATTAATCTGCACTCATGTAGTGAGATTTTTACGCGAAATTGGATAGGCACCCACTGCCTTTTACTATCTATTCAAATGCACTAGATTGGTTATCCTCACTTAAGTACCGATAAGATTCGTTGCGGTTGAGTTGACCTCAGAGAAAACTTCGTTAAGATAGAGTTATTCCACGAGGTGATTTCTTGACGTTGAGTAACAGATAGACTAGCAAAGTAAGATGGCTGATCGTTCAAAGGCACCGTTGAGTCTTTAGGCAGATCGACGCAACCGCTTGGTGATGGCGTGATCATCGTCCACAGCACAACGAATGTGTACTCGTGAGGTGCTATCACTCGACTTCTCGTGCGGCTGCTACGCACATCCGCGCACCGGCGGTTGAGCGGTGCCGTGAAGACAGCTGACGCTCGAGAGCGCATTCCGCAACACAGTGGGACAACAATACTCGACTTCAAAAAAGGCCTAACAAAAAAGGAATTTCGGTATTTTCACTCAATCGTCAAAGTTTGCCATTATACGCACCATATTTACAAGATGAAGTGGCAAGAAACGTTATTGGTGCTGAGTGAAACTTGGTTGAAATAATGTGAAAATGTGAATATACCGAATTTCGATTGTGTTGTCACATTTAAAAGAAAAAAAGTCCAATCCACATTTAGCTATATTAGCGAGATGTCATCTTGCTAATGGACAATTCGTGTTAATTGTTGCTGTGTATATATTACCTAACAAGAAACTTGATGATATTATCGAATTCCTTCATCACGTGTTGTTATCATACACACCAGGTGGTGTAGCATTACTGAGAGGACTGGTGGACTCTACCAATGCTAATGAGCGGTGACTTCAATGTCCAGTTCTCCAAATCTGAAAGTCAATCTCTCATTGACTTTTTGATTAGAGAATTCAATTATAAAATCAACAATAATGTAAATACTCCAACTACTAGGTCGGGTACAACAATTGATGCTGTATTCTCTAGGAATCTAGAAAATATTGAATCCCAAACGCTTGTGTCGTATTTTAGTTATCATAAGCCAATTGTCACTGTGATAGACATTGATAATTCTACGGATACAGATTCATAAAAAATAAGGAACTAATTACCAAAATTGATTCATGACTTTGTCAAATTGAATAACGGATATCTTGTAAAATATATTTGAAAACATTAATTTTGAATTGGCTTTTCATTTCAGATCATACCCGCATCCTTACTATTACCAATTATTATTTCTTCTTGAATAAAAAAATACTAATACCTTATCTCTATTTACAACTAATTAGCAAGAAGTTTCACTTCTGTCGTGCTTGGACTCCACGCACCCTTTTTTGGATGACTCGAGCAAAAGGTAATAAACCAGATTAAGTCGGCCTACAATACTAATCTGTAATAATATTATTCTTTTCTATAATTAATAACAAATCCAGGAATGGTATTTTATTCTCTTTTTCTTTCTCAATAGTAAACTGAAGTTTAGGATGGTAAGCGTAGAACCTTGTTAAAGTGTGTTGAATTTGATCAAATGGCAAATATATAATTATGTCATTAGCGTATTGTTTGTATAAAATTGGAGTGTAGTGAAATTTTGACAGACAACATTCTTGTTGTTTGTCAAAATTTCACAAATCTATCATAACTACGTTAGACAATATGGAGACAATGAAGAGCCTATAGCGAATCCAGAATATTTGTTTGTAAATCTTATTATCAAAGGTGAAGTAAGTGGAAATTATAATAATTTCAATTGCTTTTTTAGTTTATCAAGAACAGCGTCCATTCCAAACAAATTCTTTTTTTTACAGGCTGTTCAAAACTAATTGTATAGGGACATTTGTGTAAAGAGAGGAAACTAAACATCTAATGAAACTAAAATATATGACATAGGCAATGAATAGGTAATATTAGAAAGCAATGATTTTAGAGAAAAACTGTCATGAATATTAGAAATCGCCCGCTTAATACGCTTCGTCAACATTTTATAAATGAAATCAGCCACTTTATGTGTGGGAGAATTGATAGAGGAAACTATTTGCCTCATTAGGGTATTCTGATTGTGCTTTTTGGTAACGTGTACATTCTAGCTAAATTTGTATTATCTGGTTTTAAGTAACGATAGTTTCATCTATGAATTTTGCTCGATTCAACGGTCTAGAAGCTAAAACAAGGTTTATTGACAATCAAAATAATTGGTAATTATACTTAGTGTGCTTTCAATGACATGATTTTACTAAAAATTACCATAACGTTGCCATGGCGAAAACCCATGAATTACGATTGAACTGCTTGACCACACTCCTTACTCATCAGATTTAGCCCCAAGCGACTTGTTTTGTTCCCTAAGCTAAAATTTGCGCTCGGAGGACAGAGACGATCGATAATTGCCGTGAATCGACCTGTTGCTACTAGTGTTGTGCTGCGCTCGGCTGTCGTGCGAAGAGCCGAGGCAGCGCTTCGTAGGCATGCTACTCAAGAGAGAGACCACGATTTCTCGCTTGACTTCAACGTCTCACAACGACACTTTCATACGGCTCAGCCATCTTGAAAATTTTGATACTCTCGTGAAAACCGCATAGACAGCATCTACCTCTGCTCTCACCTCGGACATTTTCACTGCTTTTTTTCAGATCTACTCAACCAAGAAGTGCTCAACAGGACTCAAAATACTCGTAAGCGGGCATCGTCATAATTTAACTAAATTCAATGTCGGTGAGGTGAGGAAATCTCAATTTGTGCATCCGCAAAAGTCTCACCTTGTGGCTTTGCAGTACGGGTTGCACCACGTTTCACCTCACATATTTCGACACACAATTAATATAATTGTATGTGCAGCTCATTAAATTCACTTTAAATTTATTCGTGTCATTTATATATATACTACTGTGTTCAAAAAGTAAGGTGAATTTTTAATTTAAACTTCCCGCGTTAACCGAATCGGACGAATGAATTTTTTTTTCAAGTTAGTAGGACTGTTAGTGACATCTGTGACAAATTACATGTCAATATCATCATTAGTTTTTAGTATACGCTTGGTTTTGTGAACAAAGAAAAGTGAATTTGGCGATTTTTACGATGTCGCATTTTGTTGGGCAAAGAAATGCTATTAAATTTTGCTTGCGGAATGAAATTTCCGCTGCTAAAACGTATTAAATGTTACAAAAGGCCTTCGGTGACGAGACTATGTCACGGAAAAATGTTTACAAGTGGTACAAAGACTTCAAAGAAGGCAGAGAACGTGTTGATGATTTAGAACGCTCTGGACGACCATCGACGTCAATTGATGAGCAACACATCAAGAAAATCAAGGAATTGGTGCTCGAAAATCGTCGATTAACAATTCGAGACCTTCCCGACATGCTTGCAATATCAATTGGATCAGTGCAAGCAATTTTGAAGGATCATTTGTGCCTCAGAAGACTCCAATCGCGTTTGGTGCCAAAATTTCTCAATTTTTTCGAAAAAGAGCGTCGCGTTCAAACATGTGAATCAATGATTTCTGACTATCAGGACGTCTACAAACAAATTATTACGGGCGATGAGACTTGGATTTATGCCTATGATCCGGAAACAACCGATAAATCGAGCGAATATCGTGCCAAAGGTGAACCAAGACCGAAAAATCCATGCCAAAGTCGCTCAAAAATCAAGGTCATGTTGACAGATTATCGTGGTGTGGTGCATTACGAATTCCTTCCCACTGGCCAAACTGTCAACAAGGAATATTATTTATGTGTTATGCGTCGTTTGCGTGAAGCTATTCGCAAGAAAAAGCCAGAATTATGGAAAGACAACACTTGGATTTTGCACCACGATAATGCACCGTCGCACACAGCACTGGTTCTTCGTGAGTTTTTCGCCAAAAACTCAACTCATGTCGCTCCACAACCACCGTATTCACCTAATTTAGCACCGTGTGACTTCTGGCTGTTCCCAAAGCTCAAGAGACCACTCCGGGGAAATCGTTTTGAGTCGATTGAAGAGATCAAACGTGAATCGCTACGCGCATTGAAGGCTATACCTGAGGACGACTTTTTAGCATGCTTCAAAGATTGGAAAAAAACGTTGGCATAAGTGTATTGTAGCTAGGGGAGATTATTTTGAGGGGGACGAAATCGGTTTGGAAGAATAAATAAAAAATTTTCATTTTAAAACAAAATTCACCTTACTTTTTGAACACAGTAGTATATATATTGTAGTAAAGCGAGTCGAGGTAGAATAAAAGACTACTTTCTCTACCTACATCTTTGGTCTGGTTATTTCACACCTGTCGTGAGTGAAAACTCATCCCATTCCGATATATTACAGATTAAAGATCACCAGGCAATCCTCAACACCTCGTACATATTGCAGCTTATTATCTTAACCCTTTATAAGTCACAAGAATATCCCCACTCCTCGGCTCTACCATAAGATAACCTAACCCCCACTCTGCTCTTCATAGTCCCATTTCGGGACGGTTTTGGGCGATGTAACTCATTATTATTATTTATTAATTATTATTACTTTACAAAAATAATAATAAATTATTAAATAAAATAAATAAACTCAAGGAAGCAAATAAAAGATTTTCCATTGAACCATAAGAAGCATAAATTAATAAACTAAAAGTCGTGCTCTTAAGTACTTACAATACGTACGTGTGAGGTACTGCCACCTATAACAGGCCTGATATCAGCCGATATCTCGGGTGGCGTCGCGTCGCCAGAGCTCGCTTTGAATGAAGCATCGTAAGGCGCCAAGAACTGTGAGGTTTCGTTCGCGAATACTCTGCAATAAATATTTATAAAGCTGCGTTCGGCATTCGAAAAACAAGAATGCTAATAGGCACATGAAATAGAAGGAATTCAATGAAACTTACTTGTTGAAAGCGCTTGTATCGCTGACATTTCTTCTATGCCGCGAGGACGTGGATGTTGGACTATCTAGCGGTGAGGTATTGGCGCTCATGTTTTGGCTTAGACTTTCTGGTTTGGTTACGGTCTTAGGAAGAACTGACAAAGGTAGAGTAGGCGTCAATTTAGTGGGTACCGTTGGCGTACTCATCTTTGAAGGTAGTTGAACAGGCGGCGCAAATTTCAAAATTGGTCCGCTGTTTGTCGGTGTTACCAATTTCTGTAACACCTTGCTAGAACTCGGCTTTGGCGCAACCGGAGGTGGGACTTTCATTGGCGGTGGCATTGCTCGATCATCATCTTTGAACGGATCTGGATAACCTGTGCAGGCAGGTTTGATCGACTGCATTTAATGTAGCAAAGACTTAAGGGATACTTTTTTGTTAAATCTTCAATTTATCAGCTCCCGCTCCTTCCTATTCTTCGCAGCAAAAAAATCATCATTTGGCTATTTATGGAATATTTTCATAATGCGTTTGTAATGCTTTTTTAAATCGATTATTTAAGAAATCTGTAGCCTAGGGTTATAAAACCACATATGTGCTGCCCAGATCGCCGTACGTACGAGAGAGATACCACATTTCTTTCGTTTGTGTCTTTGGGATAGCACATAGTCTTAAAGTGAAACGAAACATGTACCACGTGACATATGAGAGCGAGAAAGATAGCTGCTAATTTTTACGAGTATGCTATTCAAAGACTATTGATATTGATCAGAAGACTATTGTCTAAAACTCGTTTTTTCCTTGAAATGTTTACGGTATATAAAATCCATGGGTTACAGTTATTGTTACCGACTGAGTAGGTTTCGCCTCGCCTTAAGACGTCTTAAGATGATGTGCCGGTCGAAAACAAAAACTGTAATGCAAATTTCCCCACGATTAATCTTTAGGATAAAAGGGAACGGTGAACAGTGTCATAATTCTACAATTCACCGTTATCTTTTCTTATTTAAAAATTCAATTGCGGCGGAAGAATTAGCGATGACAAAAATGCTGCTATCTCTCTCGCACGTATAGTGAACAAAGAGAGACAGATGACATATAGCACATCACCTTAAGATGATGGGAAAAAAGTATGGGTGCAAGCGAGATAGAACTAATCTGGGGATCCTGAATAACTCCGCCATGGTTGATCTGTCGGATAAGAGACGAGAACGTCGCCCTGTAGAATTGTTAGACCGAGGGTATCGTTATTGACCTTTATCCGACAAATTAACCGTGATAGAGAATTTTGGATAATAGTATCAATTACCGCCTCAATATTCAGGTGGACTAACTTTTCTGGAAAGAAAAGTTGGATGTATTATTTTTTACTAACGATATACCGAAAACAAGAAAAGTATCTATGTTAATTATTCTGCTGCTTGGGAGTGAGAACTATACACTGCTCAGAAATGTATGCATGCCAATTGTGTCAACCACCAAATCCTCCGAGCAGTTGACAGAGATTATGAAATATCATTTGCAACCGAAACCGAGTATTATAACGGAGCAAAAAGAGCGCGAAGATCTCAAATCGTTGTTGACAAATCTCAAGAGGCTATCTACTGTGACCGAAACTCTTAATTAAAGGAGGGGTTCGGGTCGACAAAGAAAATAATGGGAATAATGTAACAATACGATAACAGTAATTCAATTTCTGATAATAATCCCAAATAAATAGCAAATAGTATCACTAAATAATAACGCAGAAGTAATAAAAAGGGAAATGCAAAGTCAAAATATAAGGCCAAATAATGACGCAATTCACTAAAAGACAATATACGGTGGGATATTATCGTAAATGTACGATACAGGGGACGGGCGAAAATACAATGCTGAATACGAACTTGAAATATAATGACAGGGGGAGGGGTGAATATAATACTTACATCGAGCTGATAGTATAACGCAAAGATAAAGGGGGACAGTAAGTGAAATAATCACTACAAACTCAAAATATGGTGCACAATAATAAAATATGAATGGTTTAAAAGTTTTCATGGCGCCGGCCACGTAACGGCGTAGCTCCGTTTACTTGAAATAATAGACAATACGCGTTAAACGGAGGGACTAGCTAGGGGGGTGGGGGTATCTCTAAGGTGTGAATTACCGACCTAAAGGGCTTCTTATTAATTACCTCGGTGTGAGGGGATTTCTCTACCAAAGATCAGAAGGAAAAACACAAGGGGGGGATAATTGGTAATTCGACAAATTAGGTACGGAAAAGAGGATTCGAAGGGAACACTCAATGATGTAACTAAAACTACAGTATCACCACTCACCACGCGCGCCAACAATCGTGACTCGATATCTTATAGGGCACTGCCGACAAACGCGTGGCGGCGAATCCTCAAAAACCAATAACCTATAACTAATACAGGCCGAAGGGGAGAAAAACGGGTATCAATAGGTAAGAAAAACTTACTATACGCTATACACCATAAACCACTCGCGCTAGCAATCGTGACTCGATAATGGTGATGCCGGCAAACGCGTGGCAGCGATGTCTCAAAACTAATAATCTCTAATTACCACAGGTTAAGAGGAAGAGAAACGGATGTCAACGGGTAGGGAAAACTCAAGCAAACACTTACTGAATAAAGCCAATCCCTCAAAAGTCACTCGATAGCTTTACAATATAAATCTGCACTCACTCGATATGCGGTACAATTGTTTTCCGGAAGACTCACACACACGTGGTCTCGTGGGGGAAGGCTCTGCTCGAAGTTCTGGAGATTCTGGTCGTCTTCTTTCTCGTAGTTGTTCGTCGGTGATTGGCTGAGGTCGGTGAGAGAGAGATGCGCGCGTCGGCCTTGATCGACGATCAGAATGGTGGCCTGCTTCGGCAATGTGGCGGTAGGTGACGGAAATCGTCCGGCCCGATCGTCACTCGTAGTGTGTAGCTCGGATCTTAGCAGGCAGCGTTCAGCGGATATTGGCGGTTTCTTTATAGTGCGGCGTCGGCGACTTAGGCTGTATCACAGGGCAGCTTTCCCCTCGCCCACGTTCCTCTCGCCTTTAGCAGCTTGAGCACAACACTTCTCACTTCCTGGGGTCCTTGTTGGGTCGTCGTGTTCATTGAAGGATGTTGCAGTTTGTCCTCGAGTCTCGCGCATTAACGGGAAGGTAGAGGAGGGGGGTTCTTAATGCTAAAAATAATAATATAATGCTTAAAAATAATGTATCGCTTATGCCTGTGTTAAGTGGCGGGCTCGAGCCAAGGCCCCGGCGGGATTGCTAACCATTTTTTCGTCGCACTACATACTGTAATTTTGGTATAAATCTTGAACATCGCCTTAGAGACCAATTTGTCTGGGGCCTCCGCAACGGATCGATTCAGAATCGCTTGCTCGGAGAGTGAGAGTTATCATACCCGAAAGTCGTTGAGTTGGTTCCCACGTTAGAATCTGCATCTGGTACGTAGCGGAAATGGGAGCAATGCAGAAAAATTATCCGGTGTCAATTAACTTCGTGGGATCAAAGAGACATTTGCAAAAAAGACGGTCATTTGACAGGAGTTTGTAAAGTAAAGAAGGCGGTCAAAGTAAATTGACTTTAGCGAGTAAACAGAGGTAATCAAGGAATAGACAAAATTATATTGGTGGGAATAATAATGAATTGAAATGTTTTGACTATCTCTTTCATTCACGAGTCAAAGACAGCGGAAATAACGAGCATCCGAAAAAGGGAATTTTTTATATCGCGCTGGTCAAAGTCGAACTGCGAGTTCAGGATTGAAAATAGAGTTTAATGTCAACTGAGTTGGATGTGACGGTGATATCTGAAAAATTTCCGCAAAAACGAATGTTGATAGATCTGGAAAAATCAAGTCGTCGTTTCAGATCGCCTGTGGGTCAAACAATTCTACCGCTGGGGGTGATGAACGCGGAAGTTACATACGGAAATTTAACCGAGAAATTGGACTAATTTGTTTTATCGGGTGTTCGAGAACCAGTTAGATCGAGATTAAGTGGACTGTACTATATTGAAAAAATAATTAAACACGGTACACAGTTGTAGAATAAGGTTGGCGTTTATTGTCCACGTGTCATGTGCGATGGTTAAAATTACACAAAAAGAATACATAAAAGATATCAAAATATATATTGAAATGAGCGCAAGAAAGGAGAGAATATTATTTACTGAGGTTACCCTACACGATAATATTAGTCGGTGTGATGCGTTGAGCTGAGCTGTCGTCCACCGGATTCGCTGTGATGCAGAAGCCAAGCGCACGGTGGTTGAACCTTGAATGCTGATGCACTAGTGAGCTGATGCTTGGAGAGCAGTGATTTTTCGTCGAGATGGAGATGGTAGTAGCAGTAGGGTTTCGAAACTTAGTGCTTGCTTTTTAACGAGGTTGGGTAATTACAAGTCAGCGTTATTGTTGAAGAAATCGGAACCGCCACAAAAAAAATCTATTCTTCTTCAATTCTAAAAAAAAAAAATATCTTAATTTTCCATTACAGCAGTGGCGCGAGAGAGCTATGTATTTTATAACTCAAAAATGCATTGATAGTGTACTCGTATTTTGCAATCGACTGCCACCGATTACTGCTTGCCACATATTATGAATCACGTGTCAATGAATGCGATCCTATTTCAGGACCATGATATAAAATACGAAAACGATTATGTGACCGGTAAGCATCGATGTTGCAAGTACCGAAGGTAAATAAATTATTTTTCCACATACAGATGTAGCCCAAAATAGTGTAGCACCATGTTTGTCATACATTATGTTGTTTTTTTCTAAAGGAAAGATATGAGGAAGAGATAGAGCAAAGCACCGATCCCCACATTTGAACTCAGCAGTTATGTTTGTCAGCATCATTTTAACGATTGGGACATGAAAACACAGGCAGTCTAATTTTTAAGTGAATGAGATTCTGCACAGTAAATTCGGTCTAACATTCCGACCTAAACCTCATAAGTCGACAGCTATCGCAAGAATCCTCGAAGGAGCAGTAACCCAGGCAACGTAGCGAAAATTTAAAAAAATAAATATGAAAGTTTTGAAATTTGCGAAAATGTTTATTCTGGCTTATTATTAAACGTGTTGAAAGTCCTGAACAATTGAAGATACAGACTCATCGCCATCTTTGCAAAAGGATGCCCTTTAAGGGGTCACATCTACTCAGAATTTTTGAAAAATTCGATTTTTCGTTTTTGACGGATTCTTATACTATAACATTTCAAGAATATTCTCTCAAAATTTCAAGTCGATCCGTTCAAAATTGAGCAAGCTACGGCCGTTTTTACAATTAGGTTCCGCAAGCCGCACGACGCAGGTATAACGGGGCAGGGGCGCGCTTCGAACAGCGGTGGTCCTTTGTATACAAAGAGGACCGTTATTTTACAACATGCAGCTGCTCTATTGAGACTGTTTATACGTATATATAGAGAACCCAAATTTAGGGTGGTGGAGGTTATAACCACGAGAGGTATGGTTATTCGGTATATTCGAAATCGAAGACCGTCACAGTTCGGCTCACTTCGAAGAGCTCACTTCGTTCAGTTATACGTGTTTCTCTAATATTCAAAGTTTTTTGAGAAATGGATCGTGCAAAAGGCTCGAGAGAATTACGAAAATCGGCGAGTGTTCGGAAGTCGCGGCCGAGAAAACGTAAAAACGTTTTCAATCCAAAAACAGTCGAACAAGAGAGTGAGAGTTTCAGCGCGTCGGCGAAAAAAATGAAGCGCCAAGGAGATGTCTTTGTCCCCGTGGACTATTCGATTGAATAACGAATTATAAATTTTATAACAGTTTTCTCGACGATTGCGACTTTCGTGAAGTGTAAAGACTGCGCTGGTGCAGTGAAATTTCAAACGAGCGAAACGCGTGGACTAGGTTTCAAGATTTTGATCGTGTGGACAAGTGCGACGATCGCGTTATTCCATTCTGCTCGTACGCTGGCCGCACGTATGAAATAAACAGAAGGTTTATATTCGTAATAAGGCTTCTTGGCCTCGGATTAGCCGGTGCTCGAAAATTCTGCGGACTAATGGATATGCCGAAATTTTTGTACCAGTCCACCTATGATATCATTGTGAAAAACATCCACGATTCTGTTATCACCGTTTCCGATATGATTTTTAAAAAAAGCTGTTGCCGAAGAAAAGGAAAAAATCAGTAAAAAAAAAAGCGATGGTATAAGATCGACTGAATTGACGGTTTTCGGTGATGGAACGTGGAAAAAACACGGCTTTAGTTCGCTATTTGGAGTTTCTTCAATCATCGGTTACCATACTGGAAAAGTTCTGGATATCGACGTGAAAAGCAAATTTTGTAAGGAGTGCGAGGATTGGCGTGACAGAACCGATACTGCCGAGTACATGGAGTGGTATGAAGAACACGAATCTAAGTGCTTAGCAAACCACGCAGGATCTTCCGGAGAAATGGAGGTGAAAAGTATCGTCCAAATGTTCGAGCGTTCAGAAGAAAAGTACGGCGTAAAGTACGTTAATTGTATCGGCGACGGTGATAGCAAAACATTTACCGGTATTCTGAACGCCTCTCCTTACGATAGAATTACTGTAACGAAAAAGGAATGCATTGGCCATGTCCAAAAGCGAATGGGACGTAGATTGCGAGAGTGTGTAAAGAAAAAAATAAAGGACTTGGCGGCAGAAACAAGCTAACCGGGGAAATGATTGATAAATTAACGGTATACTATGGTTTAGCTATTCGTCGTAACGCAGATTCGGTGGAAAATATGAAAAAAGCGATATGGGCAATCGTTGATCATTATAGTTCGACCGATGATGATCCGCATCACGAAAACTGTCGGCCCGGAAATGAGTCTTGGTGCTCTTGGCAGCGCGCTTCCGCGAACGATGAAATCGCCTCTTATCAACACGATTATAAAGCTCTACCAGTCCATGTTTTAGACGCAATAAAACCAATTTACACAGAACTCTCCAAAGAAACCTTACTGGAAAGATGCAAAGGTGGTTTTACACAGAACAATAACAAAAGTTGCAATCAATTCATATGGAAAATAACTCCGAAGATTTTGCCAATGCTGCAAGCAATGGGAGTAAGCTGCGGCCGAAATTGTCACGAGTACGTGACGGAAGAAGATGAAAAGCGCGTGAACACGGCCGAGCGCCGCGCTCAATCTAACACTCGCGAAACAAGATTATCGCGAAGACAACATCAAATTGGAGTTTTAGAGGCTGCTACGTCTGCAGAAGGATTGTTCTATGGGCCGGGCATCGATGACTCAATTTAGAGATAAAAATTACACTTTACCTATGTATACCAGGTGTATGCATAAGTTTTTTCCGGTTTAACTAAGAGATGGCGCCAGCGAAAAGTACGCAGCGTATTAATTTGACACATACGTCATTTTGTTCGTCTGACATTAACCTACAAACACACACAAGTTGAGTCCGCCAAAAACTAACGTCTTTGTTTTATCGTTCAGTGATCATGTCGAGTTTTGTGCCTGAAAAAGAACATTTGCGGCACGCATTGCTTTTCTTATTTAATCAAAAGAAAGAGGCTGCTGAAAGTCAACGTTTGCTGGTAGAAACATATGGTGAACACGCTCCATCGATTAGAACATGTGAGACATGGTTTCGACAATTTAAAAGTGGTGATTTCAATGTGAAAGACAGTGAGCGCTCTGGTAGACCACAAAAATGCGAAGACGAGCAATTGCAGGAGTTATTGGATGATGACCCAACTCAAACTCAACGACAATTAGCAGAAGCATTACATGGGTCACAAGAAACAATCAACAGACGTTTACGAGTAATGGGGAAGATCAATAAACTCGGTAAATGGGTCCCACACGTTTTGAATGAACGTCAAATAGAAAATCGCAAAGTCACTTGTGAAGTGCTGCTTCAACGCCACGAAAGGAAATCATTTTTGCATCGAATTGTGACGGGTGACGAAAAATGGATTTATTTTGAAAACCCGAAGCGGAAATAATCGTGGCTTTCACCTGGCTAAGCCGGTCCTTCAACATCAAGGCCAAATCGCTTCGGCAAGAAGACCATGCTCTGTGTCTGGTGGGACCAGAGCGGTATTGTGTATTATGAACTCTTGAAGCCCGGCGAAACCGTTAATACACAACGCTATCGCCAACAAATTATTAATTTAAACCACGCATTAATCGAAAGACGACCGGAATGGGCCAGAAGACATGGCAAAGTGATTTTGTTACACGACAATGCGCCGTCTCACACAGCAAAAGCAGTGAAAGACACCTTGAAATCGCTTGGATGGGATATCCTTCCGCACCCGCCGTATTCGCCAGACCTGGCGCCATCTGACTATCACCTCTTCGCATCAATGGGGCACGCGCTCCCAGAGCAGCACTTCAGCAATTTCGAGGAAGTTGGAAAATGGCTTGACGAATGGTTTGCCGCAAAAGACAAGCAGTTTTTCTGGCATGGTATTCATAAGTTACCTGAAAGATGGGCGAAATGTGTAGAAGCCGATGGCCAATATTTTGAATAAAATAAAAATTAATTTCCCTTGAAAATTACGTGTTTTTTTTTTTACCAAAAAACCGGAAAAAACTTATGCATACACCTGGTATACCCAACAAACGCGTTTTTCTCGAAACGACTTTTTAAGAATCGGTGACCACGATATCTCAAAAACGAGTGAACCGCTTTGTCTGAAATTTTGCACACATTTTTGTTATATCTAAAGGCAGTCTTTAATCGAAGGATTTTTTTTTCGATGCGTACTTTTTTTAATATCGAGGAAAAATGGAGTGATTTTTTTACCGAAATTTGGAGCATCACTATCGATCGGCGACCATTTTTTCAAAAATTAATATTTTATCAAATCCTTCGATTAAAGACTAGATAATACTATACAAAAACTAAATTTATTTGGTTTTTTTATTTCAGATGATTGGTTGGGCAGTTACAGTGGTCACCGCGGAAGGCCTTTTTTGAACAGCGGTCCGGACGGATACACTATATCATTTACATTTAGGAATTTTTTCCAATAAAAAAATTATGAAACATATTCAAAGATATTCCCCAAAAGAAAAAAAAAAATAAAAAATCACAAAAACACGCCTTTTTTCGGCCGCTGAGTAGATGTGACCCCTTAATGGTTTTCGGCGTAAAACTCATTATTTATCAACTTTATAAAAAAATAGTGGTTACAAAACTTGAAGAGTATTTAATTCTCTATAAAAAAAAGGTGGAATTAATTTTTTTTTGTAAAACTGATTGTCCTCGAATAAATGGACGACGAAATATGAATTGAATGACGTCTAATGGCCCATATAGAATGTGCAAACTGCAATTAGAAATTTATATTTATTGTGTACAATTTAATTATTATTAAGTTTTGTTTATTTTCCACATATTTTTATATACTCACTGTATTGTTACGTTTGCGTGCGCAGCTTTTTTTGCAATGTGACTGATACTGAGACTTACCTCATCGACCACATCAGGACAATCCGATGAATAGATGCTTTCTGCATAGGAAAATCGTCTTGAGCTTGTTATTGATGATGCCCATTCTTCATCTGCATTATTGTCCTCGTCCCCATCTTCATTCTCATCATCGACTATGTCCGATCCATTGAAGCAGTTTCCATGACAATTATTGCAAGCCGTTGTGCAAACAATCCCCGCTTTTCTACATCCACATAAACCTGCACAGCCAGTTGTACATTTGCAAAAAATCAGATTCAACAAAGCCTCGGGTGCAATGCAGTCCATCGTTGTAATTGAACTAAAGTACCCTTGAACTACTTTCAAAACCCATAATTCAGGGGAAAAGTCATTCCCCTGCCATTTTTGCTCTTGATTGTACACTCGAAGAGAATGCTGCTTAGATACTCCTTCTGTTGGTGGTAATGAGACAATGTCTGGTTTTCTTTTGCCACGGATTTCGTGAAACAATGAAATCGATGTTTATTTAAAGAATTGTCTGTAGAACGTGCACCGTAGATTACAAGGAAAAAACATTCGCCAGCTTCTATAATTGCGTCATACAAAGAATTACGGTTGTTGAAACTTTCAGCGATATCATGTAACTCTTCACTTCTTTAGAACAGCTTAATGCACGCGACTTTTCCTTTATTGAAAATAGCTAAAGTGGTGTCACAGCCAGTAACGGCATGGAAGAAGAGAATGCTGTTTGCAAGTCCTGATGATTGCAACTGCTGTGATGAATACACTCTTCTCGCAATTTTTCCCTTTCCCGGTTTGACAAAAAAGATATTGTTTTTCGATGGAGCTAATGCAACTAGTAAAACTAAAACATCAAAATCTTAATCAGCAATAGCCACGTTATTTTGTAATGAACATACTTGGACAGCAGTGTTAACGATTAAGGAATCTGCATGATCTGTGCTTTGTCGAAATCCTATTCCCTGATCCTTTATCTTGGTTGATAGCATGCCAATTAACTTGTTTTTGTTTTTATCGTTTGATAAAAACTGATCCTGCCGAATGGTGACACTTATACTTTTTTCAAAATTGATGTCCACAGACTTTTTAGCAAAAGATCGGCGATTTCACCCGGTTTTCTTTGCACTATTGTTGGTATTGGAACCATCGAATACTATGTGCAATTTTTATTTATGTAGCTTGCGGAATGGTTGAATAAATTGAATTTTGTTTTGAAATCACTCGATGTAAGAGGAATCCACCGTCCACAATGTTAACACAGTTTTCTAGGATAATACCGCCGTTTGATGACTGAAAGATATACATTGAGAAGTTTTTGGTCTTTCGCATGCCAGCTTAGTTAAAAAGCGACAACCAAAATCAAATTCAACAAAGTCTCGGGTGCAATGGAGTTCATCGTTGTAATTGAACTAAAGTATCCTTGAGCTAGTTCCCAACCCCATACATTCACAAAATGTCATGCGGTAAAAGTTCCTTAATGGTTATGTTCTTCAAACCAGTTCCTCCAACATTTTCGAACGTTTGCAGTGGAATAACGCTATGTTCTCGAATTCCCTTCCTAGATGGAAACTTTGGTAATTTTTTTTATCTCTTGTCCAGTAATAAGTGATGTAGGTGTTACTCACTTGATGCCCCCATGCTATGAAAGGTATTTAAACTGTCAATTATCAAAACGTTGAAGTCGGCACAGGCAGAAACAAATTCACAAAATGATCCTGGAAGTATCCTTAGTATAGGATGATAGATCGCTGACGTTTCAAATAATTGAGCATCGTGATATCAAGAACAGAAGCCTAAATTTGAGAGGAGAGTTACCAAATTTTTGCCTTCATATTTCCTGTATAAAAATACGGCAAAACTAATTTGCAAATATGACAAAAATGAACGTGATCTCAATGCTGAAATAATAGCGTGACCTATGACTGCGGTTTCAACTATTTGCAGTCGTTCCTCACGCTCGTAATTTTTTTTTCATTTTGTACCAGGAATTTGTCAACTTTCTATGATTTTCTGTGATGATAAATCTGTCCCCATATTTTTGTTTTAATATAGTCTGTACAGTTAATTCGTTGGGAACATATTCTGTACATTGGGATATTGACTCGGATAGTAATATTTGACAATCCTCGTGATTATCAAGGCACGTATAGATCTTTTCCATAGCCGCTGTCACCTCTCCGACCTCGGGACGGTCTCTTTTTCCCGGTTGGCGTGCGATACAAAAAAAATGAGACAAGTAAAGTTGGTGGTATATCCATAACACGATGCTTAAATTCATTTCTCCATTTGTCGCTTCTTTTCTCTTTTCCCTGCCGGTTCGAGTATTTTTTTCCTTCAAAGTTATACGGTGAACGTTATAAGCTTTTCTACGCTTAGCAATAGGCTGCCTTTTCTCTTTTTCATAGAATGCCTCCGCAATATTTTCTGTACAATAAAAAGATTTTCTTTTAAAATCAAATGCAGGCAAAGATGATCGCAAACTTTTAGTGTGCTGCGTGATGCTAGATGATGTTGTAGCATCGGTAATATCTTTTTTGGTGAGTGCAGCTCTTATGTTATTCGGTGGCGTATAATTCTTTTGACAAACAACATGAACTGTCACAGTTCTTACATCTTTTAACACTAAATGTTTATTATCCTTTCACATTAGCCCTTTTCAAAGTAATAATTCCTTTTTCTTTTACTTATACGATATCGCCACTAGAATTTTTTTCATCGGAAATGAAACATTTCTCAATTCTAGCCGTAGCAACAAAAATGCGTCCTACCGAATTCTAGAACAGCTGCACATCAGGACTCTATACAGTTGTCCCCTCTTAACGACCGTGGTAGATATAGGACCCCCAGAAACCGTCCATGGTAGGTATATTATCATCAAGAAGTTTGCATGAGCTACTTGGTATATAGTATACTTTACCAAAACATACGACAATACTCTCAACAGGCTATAGCGGTATTATACCTGACTCAAAACTATCGATATTTACGTGGCACATGCTGTTTTGATGCTTTCTCTGTAAGTGTACGTGCTCTGAAAGGTTATTTGGAGCAACTCATCGATCTACTTCACGTACGTCGTCCATTTACTCGAGAAATATTAATTTTACGATAAAAATGAAATTAACCTTTTTTTGTAAAGAATTAAATGATCTTCAATTTTTATAGCAACTATTTATAGCAACTATTTTTCGAATAAAGTTGATAATTAATAAGTTATTCCATAAAAACCATTCAAGGGCACCCGTTTACCAAGATTACGGCGACTCCCGTCCTTGAATTGTTCAGGACTTCTAACATGTTCAATAGTAAGCCAGAATAAGCATTTTAATCAAATTTCAAAACTTTCATGTTTATTATTTTTATTCGCTAAAATTTGGTCTTCGTTGCCTGGGCTACATTGGTTCTACAAACTCGATACTATCATTGACAATAGATCCAGCAATCCACTCGATACCTTCCACGATCATTAAGAACGATCACGACTACGACTCATCGTAGTGAACACACCACAACCACATGACATCGCTGATGAGGTGTGTATATCGCTAGATACGCGGCGCGAAAGATTCATCGCTTTACCCGCCGCGGGCATTTCATTATCACCGTCCAGAGGACTTAGACTGTTTAGTGTTAAACAAAAGAAGCGACAAGTATTTGTGTATGTACATGTGTATAAGTTGTGCTATGCGAGAATTAATGGAACAGTTTATTTAATGGAAATAAATTAAAATCTTTGTCGGATTAAAATATAGATGAATGTGAAATTTGGCACTAGAATGATAAAATTAGAAGACTGAAATGATACTTATGTAAATGTAATGAAATAAGAATAATTGTGATAATTCACCAGCAAAAAAATAGTTCAATTTTTTTTTAAATTGAAAAATAAGAGTTGCTAAGTAAAACCTTCCACATGGCTTCCTTATTTTTTTTGGTCCATTTTGGCAGTATACAAAGCCCCCACTATAAGACAGTTGCTCAATTTTGACTTCGTCATAAAGGAAGGTTTATGTGATGTTCTATTTTGCAACTTTTTAAAAAAATGAGGTGATATTCCTTATACATTTCCTACATCCCTGCATTGAGAGTTTTAAGTAATTACAGAGGACATCAAAAAAAGCGGCAGAATCAACTGTGGCATTCGGCGTCAAAGATTAACTTGATACGAATTCTTATTACGATTCGATAAAACTCAAATCCTAGCTAAATTTCGACCGATCTAATCTCATAATCCACGGGATTGTGCACGGCATTCATCACTGTGCAGAGAGTGGAGAAATTGAGTCTGTAAAGCAACGAGGATATTATGTTAACGTTACACATTAAACGGGATCGTATACTTCGATCGTATACACTACTGACCATAATAACTCAATTGTTTACGCTCGCAGTCGGCTAAGGTCGGCGAAAGGAAGTGATATCTCGCCCGGTTTTGTCCTGTGTTCAAACAGTCTCGCCGCAGTACAAGCTACGAGGCGCGATCAATAAATAGTCGGTTTGGTCAAGAAAATCGCGTTTTTTTCGACAAAAATCTTTTTATTTCTCAACATAATCTCCTTTTAGCTCGATACACTTATTCCAACGATTTTCCAATTTTTTGATGCCCTCCGAATAATACGATTTCGGAAGGTCCTCAAAATAGGTCTCTGTTTCCGTGATGAGGTCATCTCTGGAACCAAATCTCTTTCCGCCAAGCCATTTTGTCAGGTTTGGAAACAGAAAGTAGTCGGAGGGGGCCAAATCTGGAGAATACGGTGGATGCGAAAGCAATTCGTATTTAAATTGATGAATTGTAGCCATGGCAACTGGGAACGTGTGAATGCGTGCATTGTCTTGATGGAAGAGCTCTTTTTTCCTCGCCAAATGTGGACGTTTTTTCTTCAATTCGTCGTTGAATCGGGTCAGTACGGCTGCATAGTATTCGCCATTAATCGTTTTTTTCGGTGAAAGGTAATCGATGTAGATTATGCCGCGTACATCCTAAAAAACTGTGGCCATCACCTTACCGGCCGATGGCACCGTATTCGACTTCTTCGGAGCACGTTCGGTCGGTGAAGCCCAATGTTTCGATTGTTCCTTTGTCTCTCGTGTATAATGATGGATCCATGTTTCGCCTACGGTTACCTAACGACGCAAAAACTCAACAGGACTTATATCAGGAGTACAAATTGAAAATGCGGGATTTTTTTCTATTTTTGAACGTTTATTCTGAAAAAATGGTAACAAATGAATTATTCAAAGTATTGTCCATCGCTAGCCACAACTTTTTCCCATCTTTCTGGCAATTTACGGATACCGTCGCGAAAAAATTCGGCCGGCTTGGCTGCTATCCAGTCATCGACCCATTTTTGGGCTTCTTCGTAAGAATGGAAGCGCTGGTCAGCTAGGCCATGTGTCATCGATCGGAAAAGGTGGTAATCGGAAGGAGCAATATCTGGGCTATACGGCGGGTGGGGTAAGACTTCCCATTTCAGCGTTTGTAGGTATGTTTTGACCGGCGCTGCAACATGTGGCCGAGCGTTGTCATGTTGCAAAATTACTTTGTCGTGTCTTTGCTCGTATTGTGGCCGTTTTTCTTTGAGTGCGCGGCTCAAACGCATCAATTGAGTTCGGTATAGTGCTCCTGTGATGGTTTCGTTCGATTTCAATAGCTCATAATACACCACACCCAGCTGGTCCCACCAAATACAGAGCATGAGCTTGGCGCCGTGAATATTTGGTTTGGCCGTCGATGATGATGCATGGCCGGGGTAACCATATGATTTTTTGCGCTTCGGGTTATCGTAATGGATCCACTTTTCATCACCAGTGACAATGCGATGCAAAAAACCCTTCCGTTTTTGCCGTTCGAGCAGCAGTTCGCATGCAAAAAAACGGCGCTCGACGTCTCTCGGCTTCAGCTCAAACGGCACCCAATGTCCTTGCTTTTGGATCATTCCGAGGGCTTTTATACGATGGGAAATGGCTTGTTGTGTCACTCCCAATGAATCTGCGAGCTCTTGTTGAGTTTGACACGAGTCTTCATTGAGTATTGCCTCCAATTCAGCATTCTCAAACTTTTTCACTTGGCCCGGCCGCTCTTTGTCCTCAACGTCAAAATCACCACTTCTAAACCGCACAAACCATCTCTCGCACGTTGAAACCGATGGAACATGACTCGGATAAGCCTCGGAGACCAATCGATGTGCTTCAGCAGCACTTTTCTTCAAATTAAAGAAGTAAATTAAAACTTCCCGCAAATGCTGTTTTGTTGGCACGAAACTCGACATATTGAGAGCTCAAAAAAACTATGAATTTGACACTGCGACAAATTGACACATACTGAAAATTAAAGCTATAAGACGTAGCTTTGACATGAACATAGTCACAGTACTGCCTGATGCGTATAGCGTTAGTAACGCCATCTGTTATCAAACCCGCATTTTCAATTTGTACCCCTGATAGATCGCTAAACACGCCTTTAAATCAGCTACACGTTCTCTTTTATGGTCGACAGTGAGCAAACGCGGCACCCATCTTGCGGATAACTTTTTCATATCCAACTGATCACTCAGGATTGAAATCACTGAGCCATATGATATGCCTGTGGCCTCAGCAATCTCACGCGCTTTTAGTCTCCGATCATTTAACACCATATCGTGGACTTTTTCAATTGTTTCTGGTATGACGACCTCATTTAGACGACCTGGACGTTCATCGTCAACAATGCTCGTACGACCGCGTTTAAATTCAGATGTCCAATATTTAATGGTTGATAACGAAGGTGCAAGGTCCATATAAACTTCGTCTAGCTCCGCTTTGAATTCATTGTTCGTTTGTTTTTTCAAAAACAAAAATCGAATCACTGCACGATATTAAATTTTTTCCATTTTTGTAAAAACACAAAAATTGTTTGTCTTTCGATGGCTGTCAAACGCTAACTAAACATTGCAGCGGGCTGAAACTTTGACAACAGTCATGTGAAGGATGGCACTACTAAACGTCGCTATTGATTTCTTTCCTCGACCAACAGATGGCGCAAGGCCGACTATTTATTGATTGACCCTCGTAACTTCCCGCAACTGTCCCAACATGTTGATTGTTGGCTGCGTTTGCTGCGCCGCCTACTGGAACCTTCGGAAAATATCTTTGTATTGTATATCTTTGTATTGTCGAGCATTGCAGGCACACATGAAAAATTCCCAAAAATTGTTAGATGCCATGTGGTAACGAAACATCTGAACCAGTGACATTTAAAAATAATCAATCAACTTCCACAGTGTTGGAAAATCAGCTGGCGCACGGCGATCGATATCCGCTGTGTGTCGACCTGTTGCTGCTGTGTAGTACGCTGCGCTCGGCTATGCCGGAGATAGCCGAGGCAGGGCCTCGCAGAGCCGAGGCTGTGCGTCGCAGGCATGCCACATTAAGCGAGAGGTTATCTCTCTCGCTTGACTTCGCCTTCGCTCACCGGTTATCTCACTCATTTGACTTCAGCGCTCAACGACGCTTTTGTAAAGTGCAGCCATATTGAAAAATCTGACACTTCTGTGAAAACCCGCTGGGACAGCGCACAAATCCTCTGGACATCTCAGACTTGTCACCGCTTTTCATCGGATCTACTCAGCTTTTCGTGCGCACCAGGACTCAAAACTCAGGTAAGAGTACACCGTTACAATTTATCGTAATTCAATGACGGTGAGGAGTGAAATACACATCGGTGCATCCTTTTAAGGGCTTATACGCAGTTATGAGGCAAAAAAAAGACGGTTTTTCAAGAATTTATCCTGAAGAGACTTTTGAATTTATTAATTTGAAAATTTTTGTGGTTATAAAAGCATTCTTCAAGAACGTAAACAAATTTTTTATTTATAAAAATGTTGATTATAGAGGGCGCTGCAGGCGATTTCCAGAACCTCCTCTAAAAAAAGACGATTTACGGTGTATATCGTAACTCAAGATTGGATTATCTGAAATCAAAAAACCAAACAAATTTCGTTAATATATTAGATTATCTAGTAATTAATCGTTCGGCTAATCAAAATATTGAATTTTCACAAAATGGCGGCTTCTCAAAAAAATGTTTTTGATTTTTTATGTAAAATTTGGCCTTAAATTGTTTATAAAATGGAAAATAAGTATCGGATTGACAAAAGGAACGATTAATTACTAGAAAATGTATCTGAGAAGATTGTGTTAAAATTTTAGACCGATCGAACAAGCCGTTTTTGAGATATCGTGATCACCGACTTGAAAAATGCTGTTTTGAGAAAAACGCGTTTAAAGTTTCAAAACCGATACACAGATAGAAAAAAATTTTTTTTTTTTAACTTACATGGTGTCGTCTATTCCAGGGCCATGTAATAAACCCTCCATTCCTTCAGCAGCCTCCAGCAATTCAATTTGGTGCTGTCTTCGAGCCATCCTTCCCTCTCGTGTCGCTTCGTGCGCTCTGCGCTCGGATAGCGTAACACGCTCTTCGTCCTCCTTTTGTACATATGCATGCGCATTGGGCCCCAAAGACAGTCCCATTGCATTCATATGGTACAAAAGTGAAATTGAACCTTCATTAAACATACCGGCGGCGATATTTGCGGCCATTTCAACAATTTTTGAGCCACTCGGAATGATTTTCGGCGTAATTTTCCAGATGATTTGGTTGTAACTCTCGTTATTATTTTGTGTAAAGCCGCCTACACATCGTTCCAATAATGTCTCGCTGCTGAGGTCTTCGTAAATTGGACGCACAGCTTCAGCAACATCCGTGGGTAATGGCTGGTAATCGTGCTCAAATTCGGTCAGTTTGTCTGCTGCTGCTGCTCGCTGCCAAGAACACCATGGCTTTCGTCCGTCTCAGCTTTACTCGGATTAAAAACGTTTTTCCGTTTTCGATTTCTTGATTTGTGCGCGTTTGTAACAGAACGCCGTTCTCTACTTACTTTCATATTAAATTATTATACTATAATTCACAATTATCTTAGAAATCCGAACAAAATATTGCAGAAAATACGGAAACGAACGCACTTCTTCACTGCTTGCCTCGGCTGTATATACTGAATAAACGTCTAGAAACCGTTGAATTTTGCTCTCAGGTACAAGGAAAACACTACTACACTCTCACACAATGTATAAGAATACAATACACAGGTATATAAAAGGAGCAACGGTCCAGGTAAACGGCTACCCCTTGAGCCTCTGTCCCACCTACTTTCAAACGCGCCGAGGCGTCTCTACATATAGAAGTATAACTCCGAAAGTATTGCTCGGATCGACTTGAAATTTTGTGCGTATAACCCCATAAAGGTCTCACACTGTGGCGTGCTCTGCAGGGCGGGCTGCACCCCATTTTCACATCACTTGTTGCACACTCGATTAATATAATTGCGTGTGTTCTTATAAATTCACTGTACTTTCCCAGCAAGCTTGGTTGGGGGAAAGTACAGTGAACTGATATGCACACACGCAATTATATTAATTGGGTAAGCAACAAGTGGTGTGGAAAACGTGGTGCAGCCCGTGCTGCAGAGCACGTTGACGGGTGAGACCTTTATAAGGATGCACCGACTTATTTTTTACTCCTCACTGTCAGTGAATTACACAGAATTATGACGGTGGTGAGCACAGAATGTTGAGCGAGTCCAGTGAATTCAGTGAAAAGGTCCGAGATGTGTAGTAGATGCGAGCGCAGTTCCCGTGGATTTTTCAGAAAGTGTCTAAATTTCCAACGTGGCTGCGGGATACGAAATCGACGTTGAGCGCTGGAGTCAAATGAGTGAGATAGCCGGTGAGCGAAGCCGAAGTCAAGCGAGAGAGACATCCTCTCACTTAACGCGGCATGCATGCAAGCTACTGCCTCGGCTCTGCGAGGCCCGCCACGGCTATCTCCGGTGTAGACGAACGCAGCGTGCTACACCGCAGCAACAGGTCAACGCACGGCGATTATCGATCGCCGTGCGCCAGCTGATTATCCAACAAACTTATTGATGAGAAAATTCTTGACTACTCTGATGAAACTCTAGTCCTGAAAGTCCTAATTTTTTTGAGAAAATATATTGTATAAGTATTGTCATACTTATATTAGAAAGGAGTCATAATCGTACCATAAGAAGTATTATATTTCAATATAAAATTATCGAGACAAATGATACAGGCGATTAGAAAACAAAAACGACAACTAAAAAATATTGATGAACTGAAATCAATGTTGAATGAATTGAGGAAAAGAAATCTGATTGTTTATGCCTAGAATGAAATATTACAAACTATCGGTATGCCAAATACACACTTCTTGAAACACATTGTTGGAAAAGAAATGGACAAACTCTGCAAAAAGGGGAAAAAGTTGATAAAAACTCTAGACAGAAATCTCCCCAGAAATAAAAACGCGTGGAGTATCTTGGTGAAAAGTACTCTGGTTATGTAGATTTTGGGAAAAATATCGTTCGCAAGACCATTGCTATGCATGAATAGTGCTTGGAAGATCCTAATAGGGTATTGCATCACTAATGGTGCGAATACAGACTAAAAATGTAATTTGATTTTACAAAGTACATCTTTATTGCACAATTCGGGTGTTAAGGTTGCTGCTCTAAAATTTGATGGCACACGAACTAATCTATCTGTTGCGAAACAAATTAAGTCCAATGTATCTCCAGACTCTATGCAGACTCACTTCATACATCCGGATACCAATGAGAAGATATTCGTAACGCCTGATCCATGTCATATGGTGTTATGCTGGTAACGCGTAATAGGAAATTACGGTCGACTGTATAATATTTAAAAGTTATTATTTTTGGGATGGTTTGCCGATAAGGAGATAGATCTCGAGTAAATGACAAACACGTGAATTTACGGTAAAAGTAATAGTTGTATGTTTATTATACAGGGTGGCCGATTTATCTGAAGACATTGAAATATTTCGAAAACTACGCATCGGATCAAAAAAAGTTCTGAATAAAATTTGTTCGCCTGGAAGGGGGTCATCTAATGATATCAAAGTCGACCCCTCACCCCAACCCCCTGGGGTGGGGGTGGGGGCAACTTTGAAATCGTATATGGGAACCCCTATTTTTTATTGCAGATTCGGATTCCCCATAAAAAAATAAGTAACTTTTATCTGAAACATTTTTTTCTATTCGTGATAGATGGCGCTGTAATCGCAAGGGACCTGATTTTTGCGAATATCTCGAGAAATTACACATCGGATCGAAAAAAGAAAAAAACACATGTTTAATTTTTCAAAGAGCTCTTCAGCGATACGAAACTCGATCCACCCTCCCCCCCATCCCTACCCCCTGGGGTGGGGGTGGGGGCAACTTTGAAATCGTAAATGGGAACCCTTATTTTTTATTGCAGATTCGGATTCCCCATAAAAAAATAAGTAACTTTTATCTGAAACATTTTTTTTCGATTCGTGATAGATGGCGCTGTAATCGCAAGAAATCTGATTTTTGCGAATATCTCGAGAAATTAAACATCGGATCGAAAAAAGAAAAAAGACATGTTTCATTTTTCAAAAAGCTATTCAGCGATACGAAACTCGATCCACCCTCCCCCATTTTGTGATGAAAATGGAAGTTGCTTCAAAATCGTGATTGGAAAACTATTTTTTCCGAGTTTCCCATGACAAAATCCATTGATTTGACTTTATTGTTGATATGACATTTTCTCACACATGGCGCTGCAATCGAAAGCATGTATTCGTTTATCAATAAGTTAACAACTACTTTTGGCGTTACCCAGGAACAACGACGTGGACGTAGTAGTTTTTGTTCCCATCGGGGTGCTTGTTTTAGGTGAGTCCCCTTGCCTCTCACCATCGGGGTGCTTGTTTTACGTGAGTCCCCTTGCCTTTCACCATCGGGGTACTTGTTTTACGTGAGTCCCCTTGCCTCTCACTGTTCAATAAATTGTGACCTTGAACTTTTAGACACTTATTTATTCTTTCCTCGAATGATTGTACACAGGAGAGGAGCATATCTGCGGGAATTTCAGCGCAAGCGTTTCTTATGTGCTGTATCATGTTTTCACGAGTTGTTGGTGCTTGTTGAAAAACCTTATTTTTTAGATGACCCCACAGAAAAAAATCCGGCGATATCAAATCAGGCGACCGAGCAGGCCAATTAATCGGACCACCTCTGCCGATCCATCGGCCATTGAAATTACGGTTCAACACTTCCCGTGCTGTTATTGAGTAATGCGCTGGGCAACCGTCATGCTGAAACCACATAATTTGGCGAATGGGCAATGCAACATCCTCAAGTAGAGGTTGTAGTTCATGTTCCAGGAAATTTGGATATTTGATTCCATTTAAAGTACCATCAATGAAATAAGGACCAATGAGTTTGTTACCTACAGTTCCACACCATACGTTAACCGACCAGGGACGTTGATATTCAACTTTTCGTAACCAGTGGGGATTTCGCACACTCCAGTAATGCATGTTATGCCGATTAACGGCACCATGGTTTGTGAATGTGGACTCATCTGAAAATACTACATTAGCGAAGAAATTGGAATTCATTTGTATTTGCTGAACTGCCCATTCACAAAATTCTACTCGCAGACGAAAATCATCGCCATGAAGTTCCTGATGCAGTGAAATGTGGTATGGGTGATACTTGTGACGATGCAATATTCTGAGAATACTATCTCTAGAAATTCCGGAATCCCGATGTAATTGCCGAGTGCTTACATGAGGGTTTTGTTGAACAGCTGCTAGCACATCAATTTCATTAGCTTCTCCTGTGACAGTGGTTCTTCGTTTTCTTTTTTTAGGTTGTACACTACCGTCAGACATGAAGGATTGAACAACTTTGTAAAAAAAAGAACGTGAGCGAACATTATCTGGAAAACGCTCAGCATACAAGGCAACAGCATCGTCAATATTCCGCCTACATTCACCGAAAATAAGAATTATTTCAGTTTTTTTCTTCTATGGTTGCAGCATTCATTTCGCACTCGTACTTCAGTTTCAGGAATGAAGGGTAAAGATAGTCAAGTGAATTGACAATGTTGGAGGTGTTTTCAGTTAAAATCGTTGATATTGACCTTGACGCGCCACTGTGACCGTATGGTGAACTACGGGCTTATAAAAGCCAGTGCAGCGTTGTCAAAGATGACCATTTACGATTTCAGGGTGGGGGTGAGGGCCTCTCTTGTGTACAATCATTCGAGGAAAGAAAAAAATCAATGTCTAGAAGTTCAAGGTCACAATTTCGAACATTTAATCTAATTTATTGAACAGTGAGAGGCAAGGGGACTCACCTAAAACAAGCACCCCGATGGGAACAAAAACTACCACGTCCACGTCGTTGTTGCTGGGTAACGCTAAAAGTAGTTGTTAATTTATTGATAAACGAATACATGCTAACGATTGCAGCGCCATGTGTGAGGAAATTTCATATCAACAATAAAGTTAAATCAATGGATTTTGTCATGGAAAACCAGGAAAAAAATAGGGTTTTCCAATCACGATTTTGAAGCAGCGTCCATTTTCACCACCATGGGGTAGGGATGGGGGGGAGTGTGGATCGAGTTTCGTATCGCTGAATAGCTTTTTGAAAAATGAAAAATCTCTTTTTTCTTTTTTCGATCCGATGTGTAATTTCTCGAGATATTCGCAAAAATCAGGTTTCTTGCAATTACAGCGCCATCTATCACGAATCAAAAAAAAAATGTTTCAGATAAAAGTTACTTATTTTTTATGGGGAATCCGAATCTGCAATAAAAAATAGGGGTTCCCATTTACGATTTCAAAGTTGCCCCCACCCCCACCCCAGGGGGTAGGGGTGAGGGGTCGACTTTGATATTATTGGATGACCCCCTTCCAGGCGAACAAATTTTATTCAGAACTTTTTTTGATCCGATGCGTAGTTTTCGAAATATTTCAATGTCTTCAGATAAATCTGCCACCCTGTATAACGGCAACTTTCCATTATCTATTCTATTATGTGAAAAAGGATAGCAATATAATTCATTAGTTCAAGTTACTGACGAGGAACCAACCAGTTCCTTCTAAATCTACCTTTGGACTGATTTTCGTAAAGCAGTTGCTAACTTGCGTAAAATTCCTTCGTTAGTAATTTTTGCGTTAGCCTACCGTCGATCGCCAGGCGAGTCGCTTCATGCTGTGTCGGCGTTCTCGGTGTCGATCGTACGACAGGGCATTGGACTTCGTGTCCTGTCTTGAACGAATTCCAATGTTTCATTAGTAACTTTTACGTCAGCCTATCGTCGATCGCCTCATGCTGTGTCAGGACTTCGTTTTCGTTTTAAACGAATGTAATGGAATTCCGCGGCACAACAGGTCAAACTCGGTAGAAATACTTTTGGTGATTTAAAAGTCTTTGTCGATGGCAATGGACAAAAGGTGGATAGGAATTCCTAAGAGAACTAAATCTGATACAACCCAATGAGGGTTTACATACAGCCAACAAACTCCGTCCTGCGCATATCTATAATTGAAAAAAAAAACTGAAGCTCCGCGTAGGTGCATTGCACAGTACTTGATAAACCTCCTGTATACAATTTTTTGACCCCCGGACCTCATACCGCGAGTGTTTATTAAAACACCGAGAGTAAGATGCACGGCGTTTCAGTCCTCCGCGTATTATCATAAAGACAATATTATATTGTATGTTACGATAACTTAAATATGTATGTGTATAGAGACATTATATCGAGTAATTTTAAGTGACATTATAGAAGGACAGAGACAAATTTAGGATAGAATTTTAACCACAAACAACGCAATACCAACGAACATTTTGTAAGTATAAGTGAGCGAACGAACGTGTAACTGTACTGAAAGAATTTCAAACATTATTGATTTTCATTTTATAAATTGTGACTTTCTTGATTTTATTACTTCAACCTTTCCAGCCTCCAGAGAACCGAGCCCGTATAGGGGCGAACAGCACAGCTCTCCCCACTATAAAAATAAAAATAAACCCTGCGCTTTACGCAGGGATTTGTTGTGTTCACTATCAAGCCTTCAGATCGGGACGTCACACTGCAATAGAACATTTCATGCGAATTATTAGTGATTTATTTGATATTTTCAATTTTTTAAACTTGAAATAAATTCATTTCAGAAAAGCATTGTATTCTAAAAATTATTCGCAAATATCGCGAAGATTAGATAACTGTAAAAGTTACATATTGAATCTCCAACTCTTAGATGGTCAGAGAGTTGTAGACTCTATAAGAAGCACTGGATTCATTGGTTTGTTAGTATGTATTCACAGCTTAAAGGGTTTACACCATGAACTTTGTGAAAGAACAAAAGTATTAAAATATATCCCAACGTACAAGCTGAACCAGGATCATATTGAATTATTATTCGGTTGTATAATGTCAAAGGGTGAACATAATAATAATCCTACGGTTCGTCAGTTTAAATCAGCTCTGAAAAAGTTGTTATTTCACTCAGAAATACGCAATGCTGGTACAGATAACTGTATGGCATTAGAAAACATCGCGATTCTCCATGTCACTTCCAGTTATAAATCAGAAGACCTTATTAATAAGTCTTCACGCTTGAATAAACTGGCTACTGACCTGGATATTCTTCTGAACACTACACAAGATCATTCATATCTTCTAGATATGACGTGACTTTCCCACTTTTCAGCAAGGGTAATTGCGTATATCACAGGTTTTGTTGTTAAATATTTACAAACAAAGATACGCTGTGAAGAACGTCTTGATGCATTAACAGACAGCTCAGATCATATGGAATCAAGCCTTATTAAAATAAAAAATTATGGCGGTCTCTAGTTCCCACCCATAGACGTAATTTAACTTTGTAAAGAAAGCGAGAAAATTATACGCTTTATGTTAAAAGAAAGTGGAGGTCAGTTTTTAAATAAAAAATATACGGGAAGATATTTTGTTACCGCTGAAATTTCAAGGTTCAATGAATCAGATTTATGTTTTCAAGAGCTGCGTCATTACACTCTTGATCAAATCATGCTCAAAAATCATACTGCTTACCTGATGAAGGCAGTTGTCAACAAAGACATAAAAATATAGGCTATTTTATATAGGCAAACATGCCATGGATCACTATAATAGGGATCGACATGAACTTTACAAGTTAATCCTATTCAAAGGCGAATAACATGTTTCATTTTTCAATTCTACTCGTAGATACTGTATTTTGTCAATCACATTCACTTCTTTCATATTGTGGCATAAGTTTAATTACAGTGGCCACGTGAACCTAATTCAATTTGAATATCTGCCAAATCGGCCCTACCAATATGCCTCCCCCCGCCGCTATGAACTCGGACACTCCCCGTGTCTGAACCCTGCATCCATATACTACCTACATCCATAAGGTCAAATCGACATTAATGCGATCCTTAACAAGTTCAATTCGGGTTTTTCTAGTAAACTCGACAAAAGGGACATTTTGGTTTTATGTCAAAGCAAACGTCACACCGGTCTTTTGCAAGCCACGACTGATACCGTGTGCGGTGGGCTAAAAGGTGGAGAGAGAATTGAAGCTGGACAACGCATATAGTGCCGGTAATGAAAAACAATGGGGAAATTTATTTACCTGGGGATTTTAAGGTTACAGTTCACGTACATTTCGATCGATCGATATCCTATACCACGGGTCCAGAATCTGTAAGCTGCTCTTAATGGAGTAGTATTCACGAACATTCACCTTTCGTAAGCCTTTTAACAGGTTCAATTGGATAAAGAATCAAAACCGTTGTTCAATGTTTCCATTCACAAAGGGTTACTTGTTTACAATCGTTTAATCTTAATCTCGACATTACGTTGGCCCCCAGTCTCTTTCAGCGAGAGATCGAACAAATTTTGAATCGACGAGAAGGAGTTATTTGTTTTTTGCGATATTTTATTTCAGGGTCGACTCAAGTGATACACAATGGGAGAATTTGTGCCGTTTAAAGTTAAGAAAGAAAAAATGCAAATAGGGAAAATATGGTGTGGAATTTTTTAGTTACGTTCTAGATAGACAAGGGGCATGTGAGTCTTGAGACGAAATAAAGTCGGTAGTCGGTGCGCTAGCACCATCTAATTTGAGACACCTAAGAGCGTTCCTCAGTATGATGAATTATTAAGCAAAGTTCATTAGAAATTATTTTAAAGTTGTTAACCCACTATAAAATTTATTGCAAGTAGTATGTATACCCGTTTGCGCTATCCCCCCCTCTCCCCCACCATGTGGATATCCCCATCACTCTACTTTTTCACCCGCCGTACTCCGCACTCGGCTGAAGCAGAGTTGGTAACGCAGAGTTGATAAAGTAGAATGCTGCAAGCACTCGGTGAATAGAGGATGCGTGGATAAGAGGGCTGGAGCAAACATGTACACGTGCTTTAAGAAACATGTATACTTACCCGCGACAAACGCTGATGATTGCGAAAACGAAGTGATGAAAAGCGATAAAGGAAATTAAATCGCTTTACAGCAAGAATTTTTTTTACGGATTGTAGAAGAAGAAAGTATTTTTACGCTGAACTACTGACAGATCACACAATTCCTATTTTGAAATTTTCCTAATAAAATAAAACTTTTATCACCATACATTTTTTATTTAATTCGGATTTTTGAAGTCATATTAAATAAGAACGACCGGTCATTTACTCGTTGCGAAGAAAAATTCACTTGATTTCAATTTCTAGTTCGATTTTTTTATTATGTTTAAAAAGAAACTCCTCCACACTACAGTTTTCATACACTTATTCAAAATCGTGAAACACTCGTTGGCCGGTCGCACTCTCCGTCTGAAATGAAAAAACAAAAGAAAAAAGATTAAATGGTTTCGTAAGTACTTAAAGTTCAACTGAAAAACAGCGCACAGATCACGCGCTACTATCATACCTGGTGTTCCCCACCCAATACACAATGCTGGCATTACTGGACACTCATTAGAAGCATTAGCTGATAATGTGGAGTGATGGATCTTCTTGCACCAGTGACTACATCGCGTGTCAACGTGAACCGCGTTTTCGGCTTTACATATCCTCGGAGTAAAGCCGTGTGCTTATATACAGGAAACTTCATGCCCTCTGAAAAAAAAAATCTTTTTTTTATCAGATTTTTTCATCGTACATACATTTTTACATTAAATGCTTTTAAATCCGATATTTACTTATCGAGTTTGGCTTTAGCGCTTCTAATAAGTGGTGGTACATCCTCTATGGCTCTTGAATTTTGAATGAAACGGATGTCCGAGTCCCATCGTCTTCTTTTCAAAAACATAATTACAACCTTCTGCTGATAATATAGATTTAATATTGCGTCAGTAGTATTTCTTGCTTCCCTCTGGTCCTCATGTATACTTTATATCGTCTTCTGACTTCTAAACTATATGCAAATATTTACAGTGCTATATTTAATATGACTAGCTACACTCACGGGAGAACTACTGCGTTTGCACCCCATCCGTCGATGAACGATCTGCAATATGATCGTTGTATAGAGCATTCATCTCGGACAAAATAATTGTTTATGAAGTCTGCATTCATCGTTGCAACCACGGCCTTGATGTGCTCGAACGCTTCTTCGAAGGAATGTTCGAAACCAGTGAAATCGTGTGCACCTGTACGGGTGATGTCGCTGCTACCTAGCTTCTCGCGGACATATAATACCGAGGTATCTATCACTGTTGAATCATCTCACTGTCACGCTCCAGTGCCTGCATGTGAATATCAATGCGACTGCTTGGTTCAATGAGCATATCAAATATTGGTCGTTGCAAAATGATGCTTGGGGAGTGTCGTCAGAAGCGTTTCGATACTGGTTCTCCTAATACTTGTTAGTTCCCGTATTCTTCACCACCACCAATTTTATCAAAGCAGACCGCTCTGTACTGGTAAGACGAAGTCAGAAGAATGTAATGCGCAGTATGCTCTATGCGCGTATTATTCGTTTTCTCAACTTCGACGTCATAAGCCTCTAAGTACCACTGTACACGTGAAACATCGCTTTTAAACGCTTTCTACTCCTCGGCACTGGCAATAAGTGTTATCCCCGTACACGTATTCGACAATATTTTCACCACAGAAATAAGCTGCCCGGAGCTCAATTCGAGACCGGCGACGATTATTTTTCCGAATGATTTACTTAAACCGTACATTATAGATTTCGCTATATAAGGCGACACAGCACAACGACTAATACCGTAGTTTGCCATTTTTAAATGCTTTTCACTCATTTGTAACTTTTCGAATGAGTCGTGTCCATATTTAGAGCAGATTTTACACTGTTTACCACCACTCCAATCAAACTGCAGCGTTGTAATTTGCAATGTGATCTCGAAAATCAGTATCATAGTCGTATTGATTATAGCTTATTCATCTGTCTGTCTGTTTGTCTCCCTCTCTCTCGACCCCCTGCCCCATATTATTACTTTCTGTATATACATAGCTACTTGCTTATATGATACGTCGTTAGACTAACGTTTCTATCATGGTCAGGATGGAGATTTACAGATCACATTATGGGATTTTCCAACGCATCGGTGCTTCGTAACTTTCGGGGCATGCGTGTGAGTACCAGCAACGTGATTTCGCTGATGAATAATATAGGCTTGGTTAACAACCAAATAATTATTGATTCGGTGATGCATGGGATTCGTTGACGTGGATGGATGGAGAAGTCAACTATGCAGATGATGTACGACAAACGTCGTAAGTATTATGCCGCATTAATTTGTTTTATTTACTTCATTTACATTACTCGATGATTTCAATAATAAGGAGATATAAAGAAGAGTGGGGTCATACGATTACGATTTCAATAATGAAAACAGAACCGATTCAGACGACCATCCCATAGGATATATTATACAGAACCGTTTTGCGATTATAAGCGTACAAAAGATATTTTTATGACAGGACCTGCAGAAGAAGAAACCGATAGACCCATCGTAGATCGACCACGACGACGACAACGACGGCGGCAGTAACAGTAAAATAATATAACTGAAAAAATAGAGTACCCGTCGAACCCGAGCGTATTTCGCTTTGCGCGATTTACTGAGCCGAGACCCCCGACGATCGAACTGGTTTACGAAATGTGCCGGCGGTACCATAGAGCGGTCGAACGGTTTAAGAATTATAAGAAAATTTCAGTTTGTAATTTATGCACAACACTATTTATGTACTACAGTATTTGTCGTAAAGAATTTAACAATATTATTTTTATTTGTCCTTACAGGCAGGCAGATCGGCAGTGGAGATTCTGTACCACCTGGAAGTGATATTTTACCCCCTGGTCAGCGATTCGGAATTCACAGCAAGAAGAGTTTGTACGCTTCAGAATACACGGGCGCGAAAAAGATTTTTATCTTCGACATCCACCGAAGGGAGAGAATCACCTGACCTGGTTCGAAAAAGGGTGTAGGAAACGTTCTTACTCATTTCACGGAATCCTGCGAGGGGCATGACTACGTGGGCATGACCCTAAACGTACCGTCTTTCTCACAAGGATTCGTATGCCGATCATATAAGTATGTCCCGAGAGCACGACATTTTTGTAGAAGGTATATTATTCGACTTGAAACAATCGACACCTGATAATTGTCGGTTTCGCGCCTGCACATTTTCGATGACCGATACCATTACGTTTACGTGCCGCAAAAAGCAATTAAGGTGCCAGTAATGGTGATTCACAGACCTGTCGATTAAAAGCACATAATTATATTAATATACTGGCACTGTGCTATCTGAAGCAGAACAGCGACGTGCAGTTTTGCGTAAAGCATATGTAACGCTTGAATGGTGTGTGCATCGAACTTTTTACAGAGAAACGTGAGTCTGAACAGCGCAGAAAAGAATCATCTTCGATGGCACGTGACAATTATTCGTCGAATAGCTGCCAAAAGGGGAAATTGGAGCGGTAAGAGACGGTTGAGCATCGTATCGCATTTCTCATGCTGCTTCTTACGCCTGCCTTAGAATACATGAGCCATGGAATATGCTAGAATGATGGTGCTTATGGGGTTATACGCAGTTATGAGGCAAAAAAAGACGGTTTTTCAAGGATTTATCCTGAAGAGACTTTTGAATTTATTAATTTAAAAATTTTTGTGGTTATAAAAGCATTCTTCAAGAACGTAAACAAATTTTTTATTTATAAAAATGTTGATTATAGAGAGCGCTGCAGGCGATTTCCGGAACCTCCTTTAAAAAAAGACGATTTACGGTGTACATCGTAACTCAAGATTGGATTATCTGAAATCAAAAAACCAAACAAATTTCGTTAATATATTAGATTATCTAGTAATTAATCGGTCGGCTAATCAAAATATTGAATTTTCACAAAATGGCGGCTTCTCAAATAAATGGTTTTGATTTTTTATGTAAAATTTGGCCTTAAATTGTTTATAAAATGGAAAATAAGTATCGGATTGACAAAAGGAACGATTAATTACTAGAAAATGTATCTAAGAAGATTGTGTTAAAATTTTAGACCGATCGAACAAGCCGTTTTTGAGATATCGTGTACACCGACTTGAAAAATGCTGTTTTGAGAAAAACGCGTTGAAAGTTTCAAAACCGGTTCACACATAAAAAAAAATTTTTTTTAACGGTCCAGGTAAACAGCTGCCGCTTGAGCTTTTGCCCCACCTACTTTCAAACGCGCCGAGGCGTCTCTACATAAAGGGTGGTTAAATTTTAAGGGTCGATGTTGAATGTGAACCACACCTAAACGTCAAGTTTTTTTCTGCATTTCATTTGACATTTCTCAATTTCAGACTAACTCAATTTGAACCATGGAAAGATACACAATCGAGCAACGCGTTAAAGTTATTCAGGCTTATTATGAAAATGGGCGTTCAAATCAAAATGCATATCGTGCACTTCGTGATTTTTTCGGTCAATTTAATCGTCCAAATGTGCGTACAATCGGAAAAATCGTGCAAAAATTTGAGCAAACCGGGTGTGTAGGAGATATTAAAACACCAGTGCATGCTCGTACAGCTCGTACTGCAGAAAATATTGCCGCTGTTCGCGATAGTGTGGCTGAAGAGCCGTCCACCTTAAATCGTCGTCGTGCCCAACAATTGCACCTTTCACGCTCGTCGTTGATGAACATTATGCATAAAGACTTGCATTTACACGCTTATAAGGTGCAATTGACTCAAGAACTAAAGCCTCTTGACCATTCCAAACGTCGTCAATGGTCCGAATGGTGGCAAGAAATGGCAACAGTGGATGATCAATTTTCGAAGAAAATCATCTTCAGTGATGAGGCACATTTTCACCTCAGTGGATTCGTCAATAAGCAGAATTGCCGCATTTGGGCGAATCATAATCCAAGAGTGATTGTCGAAAAACCAATGCACCCACAAAGAGTGACTGTTTGGTGCGGTTTATGGGCTGGCGGCATCATCGGGCCGTATTTTTTCCAAAATGAGGCCGGTCAGGCAGTTACTGTGAATGGTGTTCGCTATCGTGAGATGATAACGAACTTTTTATGGCCCGAATTGGAAGATATGGATGTGGGCGATATGTGGTTTCAACAGGACGGTGCCACTTGCCACACAGCTAACGAAACAATGGCTCTTTTGCGCGACAAATTCAATGGCCGTGTTATCTCACGTGGTGGCGATGTCAATTGGCCGCCAAGATCATGTGATTTGACACCGTTGGACTTCTTTCTTTGGGGTTATTTGAAAGAAAAGGTGTACGTCGATAAGCCAGCAACAATTCAAGAGCTAAAGGATGAGATAATTCGGCACATTAACGGCATAGAACCTCAATTATGCCTAAGCGTCATCGAAAATTTGGACCATCGGATGGAGGTGTGCCGCCGAGGTCGCGGCGGCCATTTGGCCGATATTTTGTTGCATACATAATTGAACCATACCATATTATCATAATAAAAAGATTTGACAATAATTTCCTAAATAATTTGTGTTTTATTCAAAATCAACATCGGCCCTTAAAATTTAACGACCCTTTATATAGGTATAACTCCGAAAGTATTGCTCGGATCGACTTGAAATTTTGTGTGTATACTTTTGAATATATGTACATTAAAAAATGCAATAAAAAAATCGATTTTTTGAAAATCATAACTGCGTATAACCCCTTATCTCACACGATTACATACACCGTCTCACAGGGGTCACTATTATCGAGCCGCTGCTTTCCGAACAGACCACCGGTACACCATTACCTTGCTTCGACTCAGAGTTAAATGACATTCTAAACTCTCAATCGCACAAGAGCGAGAGAGATCAATGAACAGAGTACTAGCAGGTTCTGCAACGCTTATCTACACTTGGTCGAGCACGATAATACAGTGCCGAATATTCCAACAAAACGAAACATGAAAAATCTCGACAGCCCTGAAGATAAAATCAATGAAGTTGTCTTAATGAACGAAGTGGAATGTCGGCTTAATGACACGCTTATTATCGATAGCGTACAAAAAAAATTAGAAAGCACAAGAAACCTGTCGGTCGATATCACTTTATCAAACTTCTGCGAACTATACACATGCCTCGTGAACTTATTGGAAATCTCGAGTTATTACACGAACCTGCACCCACATCAACGCTGACATCGCAGATGCATCTCATTTAACCATGAAATAACGATAGCAGCAGCAGGAGTTGCAACGACGAGGTCGTACACACAAGTACAAATGGAGAGTTAATGCTCACGCCCCACAACGATACCATCGAGGAAAAAGAAGAAAATGATGAACGATCGAAAAACAGTGCGCAAGTAAAGAACTATCGGCATCCCGGCGACGAACCAGTCCCTCTCACAGGCAGTAAAAAAAAGGAATCTGTTTAGCTGGTCATCGTTGAAAATATAACATTTTTTGAATATGTATCATGCGCCCTCTCATCTTGCCTCCTCTTCTCGAGCAGAAAATTTGGCTAAGGTAGATTATAGAGTCGCGAAAAAAAGGTTTCATCATGGCTCGAGACACAGGATTCGTATAACAAACATCGTCTCGCACAACGATGATTTCCCTGCCGTACGTATAAGGTGAGTAATATACACGATGTGTGGGCGGCTGATATGGACATGCTCGCTCAATAGCAATGTACTGATATGTTCGCTCGATGCAATGTACAATGATGGATATGCGTATCGACTTCTTGTTATTGATGTGTTGAGCAAATACGCATGGGTCGAGGATTTGACAAAGTGACGAGGCGTGACAAAATGAGCGCAAACATAGCACGCGCCGTTACTCACATCAACTGATCGAGGCAAAGAATTCTCGTTGCCCCATTTCAGCAAATTTCAAAGAAAAAAAATCGCTTTTTGTGCTACTCGTAATACCAATATCAAAACTTTGGTTTCCGAGCACTTCAATCACTCAGGAAAGGAGCGCTACTTTATTATGTGGTGCTACTTTACAGACACGCAAAATAAACATTACATCGATGTTTTACAAAAAATGTGATATGTTTATATCATACTAGATACAGCAGCACGCGTATTCCATCGAGAGAAGTAAGCCTAGAAACCGTCTCTATAGCCCGAAAAAATCTAGCTCAACGTTACGAGCGAAACACGAAAAAAAATTCTAAAGCCTAAATACAGTGCCGGTGACTTGGTGCGCGTCAATGCTGTTAAAGCAGCATTCACGAAAGGATATAAGCGCGGCTGGAGCAACGAGTTATTCAAGGTTTAGCGAATATTTGCGCATCGCGAACCATTCCTTTATATAATATTTTACGCGGTCTGAATAACGAGGATATCGACGGTATTTTCAACGAACTAGAATTATTGCGTCAGTACGAGTGCTTTCATCGCCTGAGAAGAAGAACGAGAAGAGGAAGAGCATCCGGAATCACCGAGACTACTAAATATAAGTACCATGGATAACCCTTTCTTTGTCGTACTTCCGAGCAACAGCAGCATGTAGTATTTTCCAGATAATACGACGACGAAATTTATTACAAAACTACCGCGGTAAATATGTTTGCATGGAGAATGGTCTGTTTCTCTTGTGGAAATTGCTTACCCGATGACTCTTACATGTTTCTACTGTAGAAAACCTCGTATCTTTTGAGGATGGTGACTAGCATTTAAAAGGGCAAAATCGTCTAACACAAGGGCGCGTAGACAGAGGCCGAGTGACATCTTGTGTATATCCCTCTGTAGACGCTCTATTGGAGGATGTAAATAAGTTGCCTCACGTGATCGGGCATCTGGAATTTAAATCGTCACAGTGGCTAGGTCGAGTTGGCGGGTGTATGCAACGACCAACGATATCACGCATTTCGCGTATCGCCGCTATCGCAAGACTACTCGGATTCGAGGCAGAGACGTGCTAGTTTATACAAATACATGGACTTGTAACCTGCATTTCTGACCGTTGATATGCCAAGCAGTATGTTTATAAACACTGACATCTTCAAGACCGATATTACAGACAACGTACAAACACCCTTCTTACAAGTCGTCTCCATTGATGCTGACAACTTTCAGTTTGGATCAATAAAATTTAATTATTTTCAACGCCTCTTGATATGTACTTCTCTTGCGCAACAATTTACACACGAGATCGATATAAGAGATGAGTATTGGTAATCCCATATCATTTGAATCCCTTGTTCAAATGGCATGGGATTACGTTGAGGGTGACGTTACAATTCAAATGACTCCTCAATTGACTACTTTGCTATGGATAATATTGATGGCATGCAGCACGGTTGGAGTCGTTGTGGTAACGGTGGCATTAACCACGCTTACACCGGATCGCCCAATCAACGAGGACACCGAGGGAGGGGGGGGGGGGGGTAAATCAGTTGAAAAAGAGGCATTGCGCACTAGTGCAAACGTAGCCGGCGATATCCTCGATAGAAATATGGCTCTGAAAGACGCTATTCTCGAGGGAGTACGAGAATCTAGCAGTAATTTCAAATGCAAGGCTGCTGATAAAATGTATACTCTCAAACAGGGGTCCGGTTATAAAAGCAGCAAAATTTCTCGGACTGCTTATTCGCTGACCGAACATAAGCCGCGACGTATTTCCGGGAAATAGAAAAGTGTGATAAAGAGAAGGGTAAGAGAAGAAGAAGAAGAAGACTAGTCAACAAACTGTTGCAAATATTTTTGAATAGCTGAAATAAGATGGCCTTTCTATACGCACACTCGTGCAAGTGCCAAATATCGGAGCTTGAATTATTTTCACTCCCTCTAACGCAAACAACTATCAAAGGCTCCAATTGGGTGTAAATATGATAAACTGATTTTTTCGTCAACGGATGATTCACCGGTTGAATTCGTTATTCCGAAGCAAGGCAATGAATATATCAGGATTGCCCATATGATGCTTAGCATGAGAATGAAATTAACACCTCCATCTACGTAAATTGCTACGGGTGCAACGCCAAAAGAAAACGCTGGTCCCGTAAACAATTTTCTGCATCCTATGTTTAATCGGGTGGATGTATACTTAAATAAAAAATTCGTTTTACCTTCAAACAACACCTACGCTTATCGAGCGTACATAGAATGGTTTTTGAATCATGGCGCATCCTCCAAACAGTCACACCTCACGAGCGTGTTGAGGTACGGCGATAGCCCTGGAAAAAGGATGATATCACATTGGAAAATACAGGGCATGTAGAGAGAAAAAAAAAGTAAAGTATCGGGAAAACTGTCAACTTATTGGGTCACCTTTATTAGGATATATTCAATCAGGAGTGGTTACTATGGGGGCTATTTGAAAAGTTTCCGGCCTTTTACAGAAAAACACATATTTCGAAGCAAAACAAAATTTATTTATCGACGTAGTCTCCCTGAAACTCGATACATTTGGTCCAACGTTTCACCCACCCTTTAAACTGTGAGAAAAAAATTGATTGTCTAAACCTTAAAAATACTGGTTTACAGCGTTTTCCATCTCAGCATTTGACTTATATTTTTTTCCTCCGAGAATTTTTTTCAAATTAGGAAACGGGAAAACGTTCCCGGGAGCTAGATCTGGCGAATAGGGTGGGTGCGGAAGCAATTCAAACTTCAATTCGTTCAATTTTGACATTGCGACCATGCACGTGTGAACCCGAGCGTTATCCTGGTGAAACAGGATTTTTTTCTTGGCCAAATACGGACGTTTTTTTTAAATTATGGCCTTCAATGTATTCAGCAATGCAGCGTAGTACTGTCCGCTGATTATTTCACACTTTGCAAGGTAATCGGTAAGAATTATTCCACGGCTATCTCAAAAAACTGTCGCCATCACTTTTCCTGCAGAGGGAACGATCTACGCCTTCTCCCGAGTTTGTTCCCCCACCGCAATCCACTGCATTGACTGTTGTTTGGTCTCAGGCGTATGGTGGTGTGCCCAGGTTTCACCGACGGTTATCATTCGCCACAAAAATCCGGCTGGATTTTTTTTATACAGGCTAAGACACTCGCTCGACATGTCCTTCCGTTTGCGCTTTTGGTCGATCGTCAACAAGCGTGGCATCCAGCGCGCGTATAATTTTCTCATATCCAAATCTTGATGTAAAATCTTGTGCACCCGTTCAGATGATATCCCACGAGTCTCAGCATTATCCTTAACAGTCAATCGACGATCTTTCATCTCAGTTTCATGCACTAAATCGACCATTTCGTTAGTTGTAGCGATTTTCGGGCGCCCGGAACGTTCCTGGTCTAAAATGCTCGTACGACCACGTTTGTACTCGGCCACCCAATATTTGACCGTTGTAAATGAAGGGGAGGCTTCACCGTATACAGAGTCTAACTCATTTTTTATTTCCAGAGCCTTTTTCCCTTTTAAATGAAGGAATTTTATCACTGCGCGATACTCAATTTTCTCCATTGTGGACAGATAATGCCAGCTGACAACTTTCGAAGGGTGCCATAGACAAAGTAATGATCAGAATGACTTGAACTTTTTACGGTTTACATATATCGGACGGCGAAAGAAATTATTTTCTACAGTTACTTTATGTCGATCAGGCCGGAAACTTTTCAAATGACCCTCGTATTAAACGGTGTCGAAATGCGTCTACAACTAGTGCGTATCTGGAGATTCGTTTTGTCTTGTGGGAGATACAAGAAACCGTAAATGCGACTTAAAGATTCTCGAGGCTTCGCTTCTCGTTCGTAGATCAAAAATAGCTCCTGCCATGTTGTTCTCACATGCTAGAACTTTCGAAAAATCTATAACAAAATGCCATGTTAAAAGAGTCAAGGTAAAGGACGTGTCAATAACTCCGGTATTCATGGTGAGACGATCGAGAATATTACATTATCGACAATTACCGATGCGCATAATTGTCGGTTTTCTCAATAACAAAGCGTTCAAAGGTAAATTCAGCAATATATTCAATTCCCAAAAATACGAGATAAATTATCTCTTGTATATATGTGGTTGGTGATCAAATACCTCCTAAACCTCTAGAATCGGATGTTACGAAAAATTATCTTACGTCCATCTTTCGGCGAACAGTAACTATTGGGATAACCATTGGAATTTGATAAAGCACGGTTGTGCGGGAATCGAAGTACGGTTTGAGGAGGCGCTTGCTTCAACGGTAAATTGTATTGCCTACGCGGAGCATCATATCGTCCTTGAAATCGATGCCCCTAGTCAGGTAATGATGGATTTTAGTGGATAAGCAAGAAAATGTGCTTATGTCGCGATAACATTCTGACGTGTCAAGCCGCGGAGAAGTATCTTTATCGAGCGAATTCGTCGAACTTGAACCTCTACCCAGATCAGGCGTGAACATGGATATCGTCGTTAATATTGTTGTGTCGCAGAATATTCCTCTTCACGTATTCTTAGGAATATTCCTTAGCTGACACAGCTAGATATGGAATTCTAAAAGATAGCTGTCATACAAGACAGGATGCGAGATAGACGCCGACGCAGCATGAGGCGACTCGCTAGGCGATCTACGATAGGCTAAAGCTAAAGCTGCCAACTAAGGGATTTTAGCAAACGCAGTTGCTAACTGCTTCACTAAAATCAGAATTAAATTAGACTCAACAGAGAACGGTTGGTTCCTCGTCAAATGCTCGAAACTACGAATTATTGTACATTCCTTTATTGACTTTTAGATAGACAACGGAAAGTTACCGTTGCCTATAATAAATACTTCCATTAATATAAATTCGCGTTTTCATCGATAACTCGAGATCCATCTCCTTATCGGCAAACGATCCCAAAAAATAATAACTTTTTAATCTTATACCGAATATCGAATAATTCAATTACCCGGTACCGGCATAACAATATACAGACAATGCGGAGTAAAGACTCGGAAATTATTCTGAAGGAAATTGCCGTGGTAATGGTGGATAGACCGTACTCTGCGTACTGGATTGTCGCTCCATAGTGTCAGTTTGGCGAATTACCGGAGAATTGGAGAAGTCAGAATAATTTTCTCTTGAATTTTTTTCATGGTCTTGAATGGTACGAGGGCGATATGGGCTGCAAACAAATATACGCTAACTTACGTGAAGTCTCGCGAAAATCAAGGATTTTTTTATACACGTAGACATGATTATACTTCTTCTTGATATTACGAGTCGCGAAATTTCCAGCCTGGAAGATGAAGAAAGCGCGCTATAGTACACATCTATAACAAAATCTTTCAGAAAATGCTTCACACACGCTATGATAAGCAATACATCGTCTATCGTTACTCGTGGAGTATGCGATAAATGGTCTGGAGCATGCTGACCACGCCAGATATCTGCCACCCCTCAAAGAAGTGTGCGGTAGTGACCCGCTAATCGCTATACGGATGTCCCCCATAGACGGTAGCCGTAGAAATGTGAGGATGTGTAGGACTGTAGCGGTCCTCCGACGCTCATGAGTGACAGAGTGTATATGCGCGCGCGTGTGATGATCATGATGACCAAAGAGTACATTTAAAATTAATGGTGCAAGGCTCGTGTACTCGAGCAGTTTACTCTGGTTACGTACCGGGCAGTGATGGAAGACGGCAAGGTAGGGGTTTTCCCTCACTGTCCCCACTACGCTGCCCTCGCAAAGCACGCAAGGAGAAGACAGACACGTAGCTTGTCCCGCTGGCACTTTTCACTACTTCCTCGCTACGCCCTACCTATTTCACAATAGCACACGGCGCCATCTCATATTAAATGAATGTCATTAAATATTATATTATAAATATATATAAATATTATATTATATTATATTATTAACTAAACCCCATGATTTGATGACAATAGAAGCTTTTATCTTAGATTATGGCTGCGCTGAAGACTAACTCAGCTACAACTTCAAATGTGCGAGTGCCTTGTCCTTGCGCTAACCAATCATACGTCAGCATTAGTTTTCTTATACATTACGGAATGGAATAGTGAATTTATGATTGGCTGCGAGAGTAACGCGATACGCAAATTAAACCCCTAAAATTGCATCGACATGTCTGTCGAACAGACTGATTTTCAGTCGCCTCTGAGCGCTTTAGATTGATAGCAGGAGACCGTGGGACTTATGAGAAACAGGTGGCCATCTCGCGGCTGACTCGTAGTACTATGAGCTATATAGGTAGGCCGAGGGAAGCTCGAAGTGGGTGGGTATGGTGAATCTCGATCGCTTTATACGGGTAGACGTATGTGTATGTTGAGTGATGTTTGGCGTGAATATCGGTGAATCTGGAGGTGAATAACTATTAGTGTTGTGAGTCTGTATTGAGGCGTATATCGATCGCGTTACGGGTAGACGGGTGTGTATGTCGAGTGACGTTTGAAGTGTATATATGTGATTCCAGAACGGGTGTAAAAGAAAACCGCTGGAGAATTTCATGACGTAGCCTTCGCGTACAACACATTGTCGTCACAAAAATACGAAGTCTACACTTTTTGATTCGTCTGATTTCTACTAGGCGCATACAGAACAATTTTTGAACTGAGATAGCATCATTAACACAGGTACACGTCGATTACGGGTGAAAGTACCGTTACAGTTCTGGAACTTTCACCGCAAAAGAATCTATAAAATGACAAGCTATACTGCCACAAAGCCGTTATGCGCTGATGTGGGAGGATGGACATGATGAACGATGTTAACGTCAGCACGGATAAGCGATATTAGTAGTGCAACATCTGACATCAAAGCAGTTGGGTAACGCAGTGGTAGCGTTTCAGCCTTACAATCCAAAAGCTTGGGGTTCGAATCTTGAGCTAATCAACTTGTGAAAGGGTGAAATCGCCCTTCAAAGTAAGGGGTGATTATGCAGTTTCACCCCTGCAGATGAATTTTTTTCGTCAACTTCACGTGGAATTTTTATTGTCTCCAATGAGGAGTATTTTGGTTTTTGTTTCATTAAAATCGGTTGACGCCTTCTGGGTGAAACTGCATAATTACCCCTCGACAGGCCTAACTTTGAAGGGCGATTTCACCCCTTAGAAATGTTTTTCCGCCGATATAAAAATACGTGTCTTTTAGTTTTCGATGCTCTACAACATGCGTGAGTTTCATCAAAATCGGAGGGGGACACCAAACTATCCTTCGATATTTAAATTCTCTATTTTATAGATCGATTAAGAATACACAGGAATAATTGTACGCCTAAAAATTATATTTATCGTTTATTTTGTATTTTGAACAGCGCGCCAACGTATTCAGGGACGTCATGCACCACCTGAATGGTCGGTGCACGCGCGGTAAGCGGACCGTGAGACTTGTGGGAGGTTATATTGGGTCTGGGAAAAATTTCATGGCGTTTTCCCGATAGATGGCATCAATTGCAAATAAGTCAGGAAACACAGATCGTAGGGACACCACTAAACGCTCGTTGGAAAGGTGACTCTTCGAGCGTTACTTTGAGTGTATAAAAATCGAAATTGATGCAGTGGTTGGAAAGTTGTTTGCGTTTGAAAATGGAGAAAAGTAATGAAAAATTGCGCCATATTTTGCAATATTATTACGACAAAGGGAAAAACGATGCGCAGGCTTGTGAAAAAAATTGTGCTGTGTACGGTGAAGGTACTTTATCAAAATCTGCTGCGCGGAAATGGTTCGCTCGCTTTCGTTCTGGTAATTTTGAGGTGAAAGATGAGTCACGCTCTGGTCGTCCAATCACTGAAAAAGCTGATGAAATTCTTAAACAAGTCTAGCAAGATAAGCATATCAGCAGTGTCGATATTGGTATGGAGCTAGGCATTAACCACAAAACTGTTTTGAACAATTTACACAAAGCTGGCTACAAAAAGAAGCTCGATGTATGGGTTCCTCATGAGTTGAGTGCGAAAAACATGATAGACCGAATTAACATTTCTGAAATGTGTCATAACCAGTGATGAAAAATGGATTACGTACGACAATCGGAAGTGTCAAAGATCGTGGACAAGGGATGGTGAGCCGTCACAAGCGTTCGCGAAGCCAGGATTGACGGCAAAAAAGGTGATACTGTGTGTGTGGTGGGACTGGAAGGGAATCGTCCACCATGAGCTACTTCCAGTTGGTCAGAAGATTAATTCTCAACTCTACTGTGGACACCTAGAGAGATTACGCCAAGCAATTTGAAGAAAACGGCCCGAATTGATTAATAGGAAAAGTGTTGTCTTCTATCATGACAACGCCCGACCACACACTTCTTTGATGACCTGTCAAAAATGACACCGTATAGTCCAGACATAGCATCCTCTGACTATCACTTATTCCGATCTCTGCAGATCTCTCTCAATGGAATTAAGCTGCTTTCAAAAGAAGCCTGTGTTGTGCCCCGGAATATTCCACTTCGTATTTCGTATATTCGGGAATATTCCATAGCAAAGAAACATTGGAATTCGTTCAAGACAGGAAACGAAGTCCAATGCCCGATCGTACGAACGACACCAAGAATGCCGACGCAGCATGAGGCGACTCGCTTGGCGTTCGACGATAGGCTAACGCTAAAATTGCGAATTAAGGGATTTTCGTGAACACAGTTAGCAACTGCTTTACGAAAATCAGTTATAAATTAGAATCAAGATAGAACGGGTTGGTTCCTCGTCAAATGCTCAAAACAACATATTATTGTACATTCTTACATTGACTTTTAAATAGATAACTCGAGATTCATCTCCTTATCGGCAAACGATCCCAAAAATAATAACTTTTTAATATTATACCGAATACCGAATAATCCAATTACGCGGTACCGGCATAACACCTGTGAAGACCACTTGATTCAGTTTTTCAACCAGAAACCACAGAAGTTCTTCACCGATGGCATCATAGCTCTAGCCGAAAAATGGCGAAACATTGTCAATAATAATGGAGCATATTTGGTGGAAATAAATTTATTTTCACACTATAAAAAAACCAGTTGAATTTGTTATACCGGTACCGAGTAATTGGATTATTCGGTAGTCGGTATAATATTAAAAGTTATTATTTTTTTTGGGATCGTTTGCCGATAAGGAGATGGATCTCGAGTAAAAGATGGAAACGCGAATTTATATAAAAGGAAGTATTTATTATAAGCAACGGTAACTTTCCGTTGCCTATTTATATATCAAAGTAAGAAGTACAATAATGCGTTGTTTCGAGTATTAAACGAGGAACCAACCGTTCTCTTTTCAATCTAATTTAATACTGCCTTTCCGTAAAGCAGTTGCTAACTGTCTTTCACGAAAATCCCTTAGTTTGCGTTTTTAGTGTTAGCCTATCGTCGAACGCCAAGCGAGTCGCCTCATGCTGCGTCGGCGTTCCTGGTGTCGATCGTACGATCGGGCATTGGACTTCGTTTCCTGTCTTGAACGAATTCCAATGTTGTGTTGCTATGGAATATTCCCGAATATACTAAATACGGAGTGGAATATTCCGCGGCACAACAAATTGTACCAAAAAAAAATTCCCTCAGTCTGAAATCACTGATACCGGATAAAGACGCAGGACGATAGGATGTGGAAATAACAAATTTCGAGTAATTATGACTATGTAATCTTAGAATAAACAAATGTAAGAACAAAAACATTGTTAATAGTGTGCCGACGAAATCGTTAGGACCTGTAATGTCGAAACGCGATTTGACGCCAGTGACAAGTGTCCGGAAAGTGCCATTGTCTAAAGAAATTGTAGAGCAACCTAGTGTAACGAATATTATATAATATGAGCAGTGTCAGTAGTGCCTCAATTACGGCGTTCCACCAGAGTTCCTAGCCCCAGGATAATTTTGAATTTGTAATTTAATAAACGAGGTATCCTCGTATAAAAAACGGCGTTTGTGGTTTTAAATACTAGTCGTGTATTTTATATCATTTGTTGTAGCTTACATAACTTAAAAAAATAAATGATAACATTTGAGTATTATGTAGACGCCTTTGCTTCACCCCACTCCTTCCCCCACCATGCGGTTATCCGCACCACTCTAGTTTTCCATCGCCGCGCTACCCTCTCTGCTTAAACAGTGTCGGGAACATGGAGATGGTAACGGGAGGGGGGTACTCAGGCGAACAAGGAAGTGTAGAGATAAGAGCAAGATGGAGCAAAGCCGACCACATATTTGAAATACATTTTTTTTAACTTACCCTTATGCTGCTGGTGACTTTTACGGCAGCTATTCAATCCAGGGTGACGACTACTATAATTCCTTCTGCACACTCACACACTCACTAGCACGCACGCACGCACGGACGCACGCACGCACGCACGCACGCACGCACGCACGCACGCACGCACGCACGCACGCACGCACGCACGCACGCACGCACGCACGCACGCACGCCTCATCGCGGATACACATCGCTTTTTAATGTTTGTGCGTTGGATGCTAAAGACAGATTGAATGCTCACGATGCTACTAGAGGGTAATATGGGCTTAAAGATAACAACCTCCTCTGAATGATAACCAGGTGTCCAGCGCTTTGAATTCATCGATGGCGGTTTTTAGCATGTGTACCGCTTTGCGTTGTGTTCCTGGTGAAACGCTTGCTCTCCTGTAAAACTTGCTCTTGAACTTATGCATTCACCCTCTCGCATAAACCATACATTTCAGGTATCACTCAATAAAAAACTCGCTTTTAATCATAAAATACCCCATTTTATTTATTTTAAATTTACTTGTAATTGATTTGTATTTTCACTCGTAATATTACTTTAAATTCATTTTTTCGCTGGGAGCGTTTTCATTACAGCGTTCTTCTGAAAAAAAAAAAAAATGAAACTAGTATTTAAGGGGGGAAAAGGGTCTGAGATACAAAAAAAGAGCGTATTTTTGTGATTTTTTTTTTCAGAGTACCTTATTTATTAATATTTTTTTAATTTGTTACATTATTAAGCATTATTCTAAGAGTATTCTGCTAAATTTTCTTAAAAATATTGAAAAATATCAGGGGTACAAATTGAAAATGCGGGTTTGATAACAGATGGCGTTACTAACGCTATACGCATCAGGCAGTACTGTGACTATGTTCATGTCAAAGCTACGTCTTATAGCTTTAATTTTCAGTATGTGTCAATTTGTCGCAGTGTCAAATTCATAGTTTTTTTGAGCTCTCAATATGTCGAGTTTCGTGCCAACAAAACAGCATTTGCGGGAAGTTTTAATTTACTTCTTTAATTTGAAGAAAAGTGCTGCTGAAGCACATCGATTGGTCTCCGAGGCTTATCCGAGTCATGTTCCATCGGTTTCAACGTGCGAGAGATGGTTTGTGCGGTTTAGAAGTGGTGATTTTGACGTTGAGGACAAAGAGCGGCCGGGCCAAGTGAAAAAGTTTGAGAATGCTGAATTGGAGGCAATACTCAATGAAGACTCGTGTCAAACTCAACAAGAGCTCGCAGATTCATTGGGAGTGACACAACAAGCCATTTCCCATCGTATAAAAGCCCTCGGAATGATCCAAAAGCAAGGACATTGGGTGCCGTATGAGCTGAAGCCGAGAGACGTCGAGCGCCGTTTTTTTGCATGCGAACTGCTGCTCGAACGGCAAAAACGGAAGGGTTTTTTGCATCGCATTGTCACTGGTGATGAAAAGTGGATCCATTACGATAACCCGAAGCGCAAAAAATCATATGGTTACCCCGGCCATGCATCATCATCGACGGCCAAACCAAATATTCACGGCGCCAAGCTCATGCTCTGTATTTGGTGGGACCAGCTGGGTGTGGTGTATTATGAGCTATTGAAATCGAACGAAACCATCACAGGAGCACTATACCGAACTCAATTGATGCGTTTGAGCCGCGCACTCAAAGAAAAACGGCCACAATACGAGCAAAGACACGACAAAGTAATTTTGCAACATGACAACGCTCGGCCACATGTTGCAGCGCCGGTCAAAACATACCTACAAACGCTGAAATGGGAAGTCTTACCCCACCCGCCGTATAGCCCAGATATTGCTCCTTCCGATTACCACCTTTTCCGATCGATCCTTCCATTCTTACGAAGAAGCCCAAAAATGGGTCGATGACTGGATAGCAGCCAAGCCGGCCGAATTTTTTCGCGACGGTATCCGTAAATTGCCAGAAAGATGGGAAAAAGTTGTGGCTAGCGATGGACAATACTTTGAATAATTCATTTGTTACCATTTTTTCAGAATAAACGTTCAAAAATAGAAAAAAATCCCGCATTTTCAATTTGTACTCCTGATAAGTCAGTGGTAAGAACCGAGTCACCTCAAAAAAAAATTTCTATGTGGTAGTCAGGATAACTCATGATTGCTTCATCTGAAATTAAAAAACCAAAAAGATTTCTTTAGTACATAAGTTTATCTTCGATTTGAACGAAGGAATTAACAAAATATTCATTTTTGAATTTTTAGTAAAGGTGCAATCAAAAAACTCTGATTTTTGACCAAAATTGCTCTTTTTGTTCAATTAAAAAATAAGTTGTGATTGAAAAAAAAATCCTTCGTTCAGAACCGAGTATTTAGTATGTAAAAGAAGTGTGCAAAGTTTAGGCGAAATCGGTCCAAAGATTTTCGAGAAATTTTGACTACCGATATAAAACAAAAGTTTTGAGAAAAACGCGATTAAAGTTTGATACATGAATAAAATAGAGAACATTTTTTTTTTTTAACTTACATAGAATCGTCGATTCTATGTAATCGTTCGATACAGCAACTCGCCTGCAGCTGCTGCATTATCCCAAGCATCCTTTTGCTCCATCCTACGACGAATTCTCTCCTCTTGAATAGCAGCCTGGGTTTTGCGATTTGCTTTCGATATGCGGTTCTCGTCTTCCCTCCGTGTATACTCATTGGCTATTTGGCCAGGCTTCACATCTGAGCTATTAAAAAATAGCAACACAGCATAACACACACGACCTAAGCCTAATAAACGCATTACAAAAATAAATCGGCGATTTATTTCATACGATTGTCCTATTTTCTTGCCTGAGTCAATGCACGTTGGATCACACTTTTCACAGTTCACTTCAATTTTAAAACCAAGTCCTCGTTTTCGGCATGTACTAAAATTCACTTTGCCATTACAAATCTTATTATCAATAATTTTAGAACACGTCACCAAATTAGAAATCGCAGTAAACCCTAACATGAAGTATATTATTTTATACTGAACAGCACTCTCTGGTACATTGATTTCGTCATCAATTTTCAGTTTTTTTGTGGACGAGCAAGTGAAAGACTTTTCTACACTTTCGGATTGCTTAGGATTAAAATGCTGTTTTCTTTTTTTTTTGGTGTATCACTCCGAATTCCTTTCTTTTGGTCATCTCTTGCAACATTATAAAGTATTATTAAATTTATTAAATAAAATAAACTTGTAGTTCAAATGTATATCTGTACAGCAAGACGAACGATGCCAAACTAACTCGGTTTAGTCTTCACAAAGATCCTTCAGGTCATATCAGGTATATTAAAAAAAAATAGAACAAAGGAGTCTATTCATGCATATAGAAATTAGAAAGAGAGAAACAGAAAAGAGCAGCTGCTATAAACCAGTTGCCGCGCCGAAGGTTATGGGAGACTTATGACGGTCAAGGGAGACCGAGCGCCCGGATACTCAATTGTCTATAACTCGAAAAGTTTTGCTCCTAATGACTTCAAATTTTCTGACAATATTTCTTATAAGTTGTAGTATCAGAAAAAAAACCAATTTTCCGACCCTTTCCCCACCTAAATTGATCGCACGGGTCAATAAAAGCAACGTGCACAGAACAATCGGTACTGTCGTACCGATATGCCTCGACTCATTATACAAAGTGGGCAGTGTTGATGACATGCTACCACCGAAGTCAACTGCGGATAAGGATAGCACGTGACACTTTTCTTTCCTGAAGCTAGATCTAGCTGTACAGTGTATGTATCCTCCTCTCGTTCTCCATAACACGAATAACGGACCCGCCGTGTCGATTTATATGCAGAGGCTGCTTGTTCTGCAAAAAATTATTTTTCATAATAAATTACGATTTTTAAATCATGTTTTATTTTTTATTTACCAAGCGCCGCTGCTTCGCTGCTAATCGACATCGGCACTTATTCCATGATCTGCTGTATTAATGAAACAAAGACGAGAGCTCCTCTTCTTTCTGTCGCAGACTTTTGCTGATGCTTCGGGTGCAGGACTGTGACAACTGCTTTTTTTTTCTCTCTATGACTGTTCTCAGCGTATACTTTATAATATCTCGAGCGAAATGTACACTAAATACAAATATTTACAACTGTGTCTTTATCACAAATAGCTGCACCCACGGAAAATTATTGCGTTCGCAACGTAACATCCGATTGCATGATCAGCGAGAACCACGGTACAGCACAATTATTGTGGACAAATAATTTTCATAAGATCTGTATCCTTCGGCGCCAGCAAGGTCGTGATGTGCTCGAGTGCTTCTTGAAAGAATTCCTTGGAACTGATGATCTCATAGACTGTTGCACGAGGCGTTTCATTGGCACCTGCTTTTCACGGACATACGATACCACCTCATTCATACACCGCTGAATCGTTTCACTTTCGCTCTCTAGCGCCTGCATATGAATATCAATTCTTCTACTTATTTCGACGAGCATATCAAATGTCCGCCGCTGCAGAACGATGTTTGGAGAGTATTTTCGGAAACGTAACCGGTTCGATTCTCCACATTCCTCTTGATTATCGTATTCCTCATTAGGACTACCGCTTATTTTCCCAAAGGAGACATCACTATGCTGGTAAATGAGGTTAGAAGTGTGTAATGCTCTGTGTGCTCCATGCGGGTATTACACATTTTCTCGGCATCAGCTTCATGAGCTTTCTAATATCGTTGTACGAGAGAAGAATCACTTTTAAACACTCGCCACTCGTCCGCACTGAGTGTAATTCCGGTAAAAGTATTCGACAATATTTTCACCACTGGAGTAAGACACGCAGAGTTCAACTCGAGACGGCGATGATTATTTTACCGAATGATTTATTTAAGCCGTACATAACGGGGTTCGCTATATAGGGCGATATCGTGTGAGACGCAGCACCATTAGTGGCCATTTTTATTGTTTTCTCGTAGACTGTAACCTTTCAAACGAATCGTCGGCGGTGTTGATACTCTGTTTTATACAGATTATCCCCACCGTTTAATTACATCGCCGCTATTTTTGAGACTGTATATCATACGACTAAAAATGACTCACCAATATCCTTTGATATTTGTCGCATTCTCCTTAACAGCCTAGAAACAGCAGTAGCAAATATATCTCAAATCACATGCATACTCTCTCTCGCACACGTATGTGCATATTCACACCTTGACATTCAGATAAGATGTGGCATGAAAACTAAATAATATTCGTCGACGAAATTTGATGATTCTCCTCATGGCCGAGTACCTTGAGATTAGATGAAGACAATGAAACTCGATCATTTAGTACATGACAGGGTCTTACATTTACGTCACCATCGCTAAATATTTCGATGGATCTTGCTTTTGTAAAGTGATCGTGTGCGGCCGTCTTCTTGGTTAGTGGCATTCATTACATCGCTGCAGTACTTGTAAGGAGAGAAAGAGCTTATTAAACGAATATATATAAAAGCGTACCGTTTGAAAAATCTCTAGTTAATTGTCTGATTTTATATTAAGTTTATATTGAAGCGTAGTCCATAGTTGAGTTCACGATGGGGGCGAAGAAATTTACAGATCACGCTATGGAAACTTCCCAACCAAGCGGTTATTCGTAAGATTCGCGGTATGCTGTGCGAGTGTCATCAGCGGGATTTCATTGATGCGCATAATATTGAAAAGTTTGATAATCAAATAATTATTGATTCGGTGGTGCATGTTATTCGTCGACGTGGGTGGCTGAATGAGCCTGCAATGCAGCCCATACTCAGTGAACGATGTAAGTAATATACTGTGTTATTTACTTTTATTTTATTTCCTTTATATCACAAGATTTTTATGTAGTTCGACGATATGAAGAAGGAGAAATCAGATCCGACACCTATGATTTTAATGAGGAGATCAGAGTCGATTCAGATGATCCCAGCAGATATAACGATGGTGACAGCGCTGCAGGGAATCGTTGGAAAAATTTTACCCAACCGTTCTGCGGATATAAGCCAATAAGCAGTCTTTTTATGGTCGGTCCTACGAAAAAACCATATGGAGCCGTTGCAGGTCCGTCGCGACAATATAGTTCAAGCGATGATACGAATAGCAATACAGACGACGAGGAAGAAGAGGTGGCGGAGTACGACGTGGAGAAGGAAGAGGAGGAAGGCCCGGCAGATTCAGGTAAAACTTTTATTATAATGATACAATTACGCTGGCAAAAATAAAAAAATTACGGGGATAATAACTGTAAAAATGAAAAAATAGGGTACGAGTCCGGCCCAAACGTTTTTCGCTTTGCACGATTCACTGTGCCGACAATTGCGTTGGTTTTTCGAAATGCGTCGGCGGTTCCCGGGTGCAGTCGATGGATTCGAGGAGTAGAAGCAAATATAAGTTCGTAATTCTTACGTTACACAATTCATTGGGTCTGGGAAAAAGTTCGTGGCGTTTTTTTTTATAGTAAAATTCAACTGGTTTTCTTATAGTGTGAAAATGAATTTAATTAACCAACTATGCTCCAGTATTATCGACAATGTTTCGCCATTTTTCGGGTAGAGCCATGATGCCATCGGTGAAGAACTTCTGTGGTTTCTGGTTGAAAAACTGAATGAAGTGTTTTTCACAGGCTTCTTTTGAAAGCAGCTTAATTCCATTGAGAGAGTTCTGCAGAGATCGCAATTAGTGATAGACAGAGGGTGTTATGTCTGGATTATACGGTGGATGCATCGAAACTTCCCAACCAAGCTCTCGCAATTTATGACGGGTCATCAAAGAAGTGTGTGGTCAGGCGTTGTCATGATGGAATACAACACCTTTCCTATTAATCAATTCGGGTCGTTTTCTTTCAATCGCTTGGCGTAATCCCTCTAGTTGTCCACAGTAGAGTTGAGAATCAATCGTCTGACTAACTGGAAGTAGCTCATGGTGGACGATTCTCTTCCAGTCCCACCACACACACAGCATCACCTTTCTCGCTGTCAATCCTGGCTTCGCGCACGCTTGTAACGGCTCACCATCCCCTGTCCACGATCTTTGACGCTTCCGATTGTCGTACGTGATCCCTTTTTCATCACCGGTTACGACACGTTTCAGAAATGGCTCGATTTCATTACGTTTCAGCAGCGCATTGCAGATGTTAATTCGGTCTATCATGTTTCCCGCGCTTAACTCTTGAGGAACCCATACATCGAACTTCTTTTTGTAGCCAGCTTTGTGTAAATGGTTCGAAACAGTTTTGTGGTCAATGCCTAGCTCCATAACAATATCGACACTGCTGATATATTTATCTTGCTGGACTTTGTCAAGAATATCATCAGCTTTTTCAGTGATTGGACGACCAGAGTGTAACTCATCTTTCACATCAAAATTGCCAGAACGAAAGCGAGCGAACCACTTCCCCGCAGCAGATTTTGATAAAGTACCTTCACCGTACACAGCACAAATTTTTTCACAATCCTGCGCAGCGATCTTCCCTTTGTCGTAATAATATTGCAAAATATAGCACAATTTTTCATTACCTTTCTCCATTTTCAAACGCAAACAACTTTCCAACCACTGCACTAATTTCGATGTTTATACACTCAAAGTAACGCTCGAAGTGTCACCTTTTCAACGAGCGTTTAGTGGTGTCGCTGCGATCTGTGTTTCCTGACTCATTTGCAATTGATGCCATCTATCGGGAAAAACGCCACGAACTTTTTCCCAGACCCAATATATACATGTAGTATATAGCGGGCAACAAACAAAAAATTTAAGTAAATAAAATAAAATTACATAGAAAATTCTAAATGGTTGAATTATGCTTGCAGGCGGACAGACTGACGGCGGAAGGATTGCCATACGGGCAGGTGATATTTTGTTTCCTGGTGAATGCTTCGATATCGACAATGAGCAAAGACGATATTTTCCACGCTTTAGGATGCAGGGGCGGGAGACAGTTTTTTATTTTCGTCAACCACCGGACGGTATTGATCATCTGACTTAGTTCGAGGGCGGTGTACGAGATGTTCTCACTCGTCTTACAGAATCGTGCGAGGGACATGATTATGTGGGTATGACTCTGAGCGTGCCGTCTTTCGCGCAAGGACTTGTATGGTTATCATTTTGACCAGCGTGACACCGTTCCCGACGATATATGGCGACTAATTAATAGTGTAACTCAAAGCCCACGCGAATTTCGAATAGACAATGGTACCTGTAGAATGACGACGTGCATGCGCGTGGGGGCACCATGCTAGCGCACGAGTCTATAGCAGAAAAGTCAATTTTACGCAGAAGTAATAGCGATAATTTGTGTCTACACGATTTCTTGTCACAGCCCGAGCGCGGTCAAATTCGTACGGGTGAGCTACACAGACGATGGTGTCAAATTCGGAACGGACTTCCAGCAGCGCAATATACAGTAGCAATAGAGCTCACGCGTAACGCGAGGGTAACGACGCCGTCTAGAAGATGCGGGGTGCGCGAAATTCGGCTTTTTCAGGAGTACTTGGTTCACGAGCGTATAGTGATCGTTGTTTAGGAATTTTTCACCTTCGGAAAACGCGTTGCGGCTCTGTACGATGGGCGAAAATCGATACTCTTGGCAATAGGTAAAATTAAACATACGCTCTTTATTCCCTATTACGAGCATTCTCATCACTACCAGCCGATATTAAATCTCGCTGGTACGCTAGATAGTCGGGGGTTCCGCACACAGTGTAATTCCAAGTATAAACGAGTACTCGAGTATCGCTGTAGCTATTAATGTGCTCGGTGTAAATCCACTTATTGCAACAGTAATAGAGACTCTCAGCCTGAGTATTGCGCGGACTGTAATCGTTCGTTCTTCGGCGTATATTGCTTAGCTCATCACAAGGGTGAGAGAAACGCGGGTATTACGTGTCGTAAATGTAGACGGTACAGTGTATGTAAAGCATTGAAAATTTGTAGGCTGCGCGCGCATGATTAAAACCAGGGATATGAAGATACATGTATGTGGTACATCGTTTTGTATTACATCAGGCAAACTCGACCGACTACTCATGCGTGTCTTATAGCACCTCTATATAAATCAAAGGCGCCAAAGGAAAAGAAAAAAAGACAAGCCGACGACGAGACTTTTGTTTTATGATTTTGAGATGCAGCAAGATGATCAATTGCACAATGATAAATCGACACGAATTCACGAGTCGAATTTGTGTTTCACAATGCGTATGCACGACATGTCTTGATATCACAAATATAGAGATCGATTGTGCTAACTGTGGTAAACGCGAATTCGGGTTTATCGTTGCTCCTGTTGGGGATGTCGTGAAATTGGCATTATGGCAAAAAATAAAAATGACCATCTGTATTGCTCATAATGCAAGAGGCTTCGACGCGCAGTTTATTCTATGGTATCTAATCGAAGGGCAAAAAACACAGCTGCCCTCTCTGATTATGAATGCTACCAAAATTCTCTCGATGAAGATTGGCAATGTAATTTTTCTGGATAGTCTAAACTATTTACCCATGGCTCGTAGCGCTTTACGTAAGGGCTTCGGTTTTGCGGATGAGGTGACAAAAGGTACATTTCCGGCTTTTATTCAACACACCAGAATATCGGAATTACACAGGTCCTCTACCGGCTCTGCATTTTTACTCACCGGATACAATGTTTTCAACGGATCGCGAGCAATTTTAAAAATGGTATGAGGAAGAATCGAATCGACTCGATTATAAACTTGATTTTGCGACAGAATTTATGCAATATTGTCGTACAGATTTTACGATTTTGAGACGTGAGTCTCCAGCTTTTCGAGAGTTACTTATACTTTGCGGAAGCGTGTGCTCCTTTACAGAAGCTTGCGTGATAGCGTCAGCATATATGAGAGTATTTCGAAAGAATTTTCTACAGAAGGATCGCATTGCGGGGTTACCACCAGTGGGGTACACCGTTGGGGCGATAAGCAGTCGTGCAAGGCTGTTGTATGGCTCCAGCGCGAGCGCAACTGCGTTATCGCTCATACTGGACGCACGAGAGAGTATCGGCCTCCGATTGACCTACCAGTGGTCGACGGATACTACGTGGAGGCGGAGGTCCATCACGCTCTTTAATTTCACGACTGCCTTTGGCATGGATGTCCGCGAGGTTATAGCGTGAATAGAGAGGTATGAATGAAATTCGAATACAATGGATCAGATATACGAGTGTACCGTTCTTACTTCCGAGAGAATCAGATCGCTCTTAGCGAGATTTGGAATGCGATTTTGACAGATTACTCAAGAATAACGAGGAAATGGCGCTATACGTGAAAAACTACTCCATGGTCAAGGAGGCGCTTCTCGAAACACGTGTGCATTCTTTGGAGGTCGGACGAAAAATTTTGTGAGTCTGCACGACCTCGCGAATGGGGAGCAGATACGCTATGTCGACGTGTGCTCGCTGTATCCATGAGCGTGTAAGAATGGTAAATATCCCGTTGGACATTCGAAATTGTACGTAGGTGAGGAGTGTTGAGAACTCGTAGAACTTGAGTTCTTAGAGTACTTGAGTATCGTCGAGGGTTTCGCTAAGTGCGCCGTGGTAGCACCGCGTGATTTGTATCTGCCCGTACTGTCTGTTCGCATGCATAGGAAACTACTGTTCCCCCTGTGTGAACATGCTGTACAGACATGCACACATCCGCGGGCTGCACACACGATGACGGGACTGAGCGAGCGTTTGACGGCACATGAGTCATGGACGAGCTGAGAAAAGATGTCTCGCTCGGATATAAGGTGACGCGTATCGATGAAATTTGACAACACAGTGTTACGCAGTATGACTCGACAACGCGGTCATTTTGCCGAATAAATCGACACACTCCTAAAAATAAAATAGGAGGCGATCGGATCGCCAGCAGAGTGTAAAAATGACGAGGAAACAATAGAGCGTTTCATTGCGTTGTACCAGGAGTGTTGGAAAATCAGCTGACTATTGAGCGAATATCGATCGCCGTGCGTCGGCCTATTGCTGCTGGGTGATGTGTTGCGCTCGGCTGTAACGAAGATAGCCGAGGCAGCGCCTCGCAGGCATGCTGCTCAAGCGAGAGGCTGTCTCTCTCTCGTTTGACTTCAGCATCGCACAACGACGCTTTTGTACAACGCAGCCATATTGAGAAATTTAGACTTCTGTGAAAATCCACTGGCCCGACACATACTTCTGCTCGCACCTTGGACTTTTCATAGCCTCACCGGATCTACTCATCGAATACGTGCTCAATTGGAGTCAAAATAAACGGTAAGAGTACACCTTCATAATATATCTAAATTCAGTGTTGGTGAGAAGTAGAAATCTCATTTGTGCATCCTCAAAAGGTCTCAACTCGTGGGGTGCGCTGCAGCGCGAGCTGCACCACGTTTTACTTCACAACTTTAAGCACACAATTAATATAATTGTATGTGCTTCTCACTCAATTTACTTAAACTTTATCTGTGCAACTTTTTTAGCTATTTTTTTTTTGTAGTGTGTTAGTTGAAGGTAAAAATAAAAACCACTTTCTCTTTCAACATCTTTGGTTTGGTTATTTTACACCTATCGTGAGTGGAAACTCATTCTTCCTCAATATATTTCAGATTCAATCCAACAACAGTACAAGGAATTCTCAACAAGGAGTCTGAGCGTATATATCTCGAGCGAAGTGCTCTGCAGTCAAATCTCGGTTTACGATCGCTCGCCAAATTGGCGCTTAATTCGTTCTGTGGAAACTTTAGTCAACGAGAGAATCTCACGAAAAACTGTTATCGTTTTCACGCGCTAGGAGCTAATGAATTTACTAACGCGCATACCCGTCACGAGAAGGACGTGACGGGTATGCTACCGGTTAATCCCAAGATCTCGTATGAGAACTATGTAAGCAACCACGATGCTATCCAACCATCGTCGACATCGAACGCCGTGAATGCAGCATACTATGCAGTTATCTTTAGGGGCTCGGGAAGCGAATATTGTACTGCGATACAGACTCCTGTATTTACGTGAGTCGCCCAGGAAGCAACAAGTATGAGCCACCAATCGGTCAATTTCTCGGAGATCTTACGCATGAATTGAGCGAATACGGGCCAGGTAGTTATATTCGTAAGGACCAAAATTTTACGCATACCTTGTTAGTAAGCCCGACGTTACGACTATCGAAAAATGTACAGTAAAGGGTATCACGCTAAACTTTGCGAATAGCCGTCACGTAAATTATGACGCAATATCCTCCTTCGTGACAGGAGCTAGGAGCGTACGTATTATTTTTAAATTCGACGCTATTTGACGCACGGAATTTCATCAGGTAGTAACGCGTAGAGAAATGAAATCATGCGAACCTGTTAAGACGAACCGAAAGCGGCAGGGAAAAAACTCTACTGTACTGTATGGCTATTGTGAAATACGCTAATTAGTATAACGAAAAAAGTATATAGTTTTATGTCTTATGGGCGAATTCGCGGTATTTAAAAATAAACTTTTTGTCAAATTTCAAGTATCGTATTAACTATGTACAGTACGTAAAAAAAATATAAATATTGATTCATTATGTACAAAACCGTTGTCTGCTGGTTCTTTTTGTGCTGCTATTCGTAGCAGTAGCTGTTATCTCTCTACCGTTCCCCTTTGTTCAGACTTCCTCATCGTTGATTCCTTTTGTCCCGTCCTTCTTATCGAGTGTTTCCTTTTGTTCCGATTTACTTGTCCTATCCCCGTGGATATAACACTACTGTTTAAAATTACATGATTCGTAAATTTTGCATATACCAGGCATACAAGTATAAAATGCGGATTTTTTTTCTTAAGAAAAAAAATAAATAAAAAAATTTAAAAAAATAAATAAAAAGTTAAATTCGGAAGAATGATAAAAAGTGTTTTATTCATAGTATGATCCATCGCTTGTTATTCCCATTTTTCCCATCGTTCGGGCAATTTGTGAATACCACGCCAGTAAAAATCTTCCTCTTTTGCTACAAACCATACATCCAGCCATTTTTTCACATCTTCGTACGAACCAAAGCGCTGCTCAGCAAATACATGACCAATCGATGCAAACAAGTGGTAATCGGAAGGAGCCAAGTCTGGTGAGTAAGCCGCATGGGGTAGAACTTTCGAGCTGAGTGCTTCCAACGTGTCGCGAACCGGTTTTACCGTATGTGATGGATCATTTTCATCAAGAAAAATGACTTTGTGTTGCCTCTTTCGGTATTCTGGCCTTTTTTCAAGCAGCGAACGGTTCAAATCGGTCAATTGTTGTTAGTAACATTTAGTATTAACCGTTTCATCAGGTTTTAACAGCTCGTAATAGACCACGCCCCTCTGGTCCCACCAAACACAGATCATCGTCTTTCTGCCAAAGCGATTCGATCTTGCGGTCGATGTGAATAGTGCACCTGGGTTTACCCATGATTTTTTACGCTTATGATTCTCAAAATAAATCCACTTTTCATCCCCTGTAACTATACGATGCAAAAATGACTTCCTTTTGTACGGAGCGAGCAAAATGTCACTTGTGTTTTTGCGCTTTTCCATTTGTCTCGCGTTCAACTCATGTGGTACCGATCTACTGGTCTTCTGAATTTTTCTCATCTCTCGTAACCGATTGGAAACAGCTTATTGACTAGCGCCCAATTGCTGGGCGAAGTAATCGGTATGATTCAGCAGCAGTTTTCGTCGAATGAAAACAAAAAATGTATGCTGTCCGCGAATGCTCTTTGTTCGGTATAAATTTCGACATATTGAACACACCAACATAACACTATGTACACACTTTTCCAATTTATCACTCGTGCGCGTCTAACACTTGTTGATGACACAACAAAATGACGCGATGTCAAATCTTTATAGCACAAGCTGCATTATGAGCCAACATCCACCGATATCTATTCCCATCGACTGTTTCGCCTTCTCTGAAGAAAAATGGCCGAATGATGGTTTTGGGCTAAACGCCGGTCGAAACACTTTTTGGTCATACAATTCTCCGTTCTCCAAATGCGGCAATTTTGCTTGTTAACGGCGCCAGAGAGTGTGAAATAGGCCTCGTCGGTCATCAAAATTTGCTTCCAAAAATCAGGTTAAGTGTCAACAATTCGAGCGACTGTTTGGCCGTATTCCAAGCGACATGGACGGTCTGTCGGCAATATTCTTTGAGTTAATTGCACTTTATACGAAAACAAATGCAAATCATGCTTTAAAATGCGACGCAAAGTGGTTCCACTGACGCCAAAATGCTGAGCGCGGTCGCGATACGACACATGTGGGTTCTCTGTTACCGCTTCAACAAGTTCATTGGAACGTCTTGTGCGTTGATGAACGGCACGTGGACGATCTCCCACTGTCCCGTGCTCAACAAAATTCGACACCAAACGACGATTAATGTTGTTAGACGGTGCTTGTTGGCCACGATATGTTCGACGATATGCATGTTGAGTTAACACAACTGAACGACTATTTTCAATGTACATCGTCACTATTTCGGCGCGTTGTTTCGGTGTGAAGCGATTTATGGTTAAAATTGTACTGAATTGACGTTTCAAAAACATGTCTACTCAAGTCAATTGGTTGATAAATGTCAAAGTTATTCAATATTTACATACCGACATAAAATATGGCGCGCCATGTACACCTGGTAGAGCTATATGCATAGTGAAATAAAAATATTGCTGTATTTGCGAGAAATTAGAAACTATCGTTATTTAATTTACATACGGAGTAAACATCAGCTTATACCGCCGGCACGCGCCTCATCAACTAGTACAGGCACGCTGCACCTATCAGCTTGTCAATGCCGCGAAAATAGCTGATGCCGAGGGGTTGCCGCCGCCACCGTCACGGTATAAACTTATTTAAGAGTCAGCTGATTGGCTTTGAAAGACACTCATCGAAATGGATACACGTTGGAAACATCCATGGACAGCCGTGATATGCGGTCCTACGGGCTGTGGTAAAACATATTTTGTCAAAAAATTCTTTAAATACATGCGCGAAATGACGGATGTCCCGTTCGAGCGTATACTTTTTTATTACTCAGAGTGGCAGTCCGGATATTCAGAGTACGGTGATAAAATCGAATTTTGCGGGGGTTTACCGCAAGCAGCAGACTACTCGAATGATGCGAGGCCTAAACTTGTAGTCATTGACGATCTAATGCGCAAGGCATCGAACAATACCGTGATCGATCTTTTGACCAAGGGTAGCCATCATAAAAATCTTAGTGTCATCATCCATCAGGGTCACGGGCAGCGCAATATCTCCTTAAACGCTAATTATATCGTTGTCTTAAAAAATCAGCGAGATCGCGCGCAAATTAACATCTAGAAAGCCAGGTATGTTCCGAGAATCCGCGATTTTTGCAAAAAGGATACTGTATTTCGATGCATCAGCTGCACTGCACGGCTGTCCATTATTCGACCTGAAACAATCGACGTCTGATAATTGTCGATTTCGCTCCTGTATATATCCCGATGACCAATACCATTATGTTTACGTGCCTCAGAAAGCAATAAAGATTCACGATGAAGCGCGATGTATCGGTAATGCGCTTCTAATGGCGTTGCACAAACCACCCGACAAAAAGCAAATAATTATATTGCAGGCACTGTGTTATCTGAAACAAGAGGAACGACGTGCAATTTTGCGCAAAGTTCGCAAAATTGCGCAAGAAAAACGGGTCAATTATTTATCGATATTTATTTTATTCCCTTCAAAGTAATCTCCATCGTAAGCAATACACATATTCCAACGCTTCTTCCAATCTTTAAAACACTTTTCATAGGCCGATTTTGGAATCGCCTTCAGTTCTTTCTACGAATTCTCCTTTATCGTCTCAATCGTCTCAAAACGCTTTCCGAGAAGTGGTAACTTGAGTGGTGAGAACAGGAAAAAGTCACACGGGGCCATGTCAGGTGAATACGGAGCTTGCGGAACAGTATTAACGTTGTTTTTGGTCAAATAGTCATGTACAAGATGAGAAGTGTGAGCCAGTGCATTGTCGTGGTGAAGAAACCACGAGTTGTTGCTTGTACTCGTCTCATGCCCAAAACATCGTGCACAATGCTCTGTACCGAACCGAACGAGACACTAAGATCGGCTGCTATCTCCCTGATACTCAGTCGACGATCGTCGAGCAAAATTTTCTCAAGTTTTTCGACGTTTTCGTCAGTCACAGAGGTGGATGGACGATCGCAACAATGCAAATCATCAACCACAGTATGGCCCGCTTTAAACTATTTGTACCACTCGTATGCTTGTGTTTTCGACATTGTCGAGTCCCCGTAGGCTACCGTTAACATTTTCAACGCTTCCGCGCATGATATTTTGTTAGAAACACAACATTTCAGGCACACTCTTTGCTCAACTAAATCCGACATACCGAAATTCGCAGAGTACACCAAACAATGACTTGTTTACAAAGCTATTACGCACAAACTATCTGACACATTACGCTTAAAAATGACATCTAAACAACCGACAGATGTACCAACCTAGAAACAAAATGATATTGATAATATCTGAAGGGTGGCTCATTTTAATGACAAATTTCGGGTACTGTTTGATCGCAAAGTATGCGAGTCTGCTCTAAACGTTTTACAGGGAAACGTGAGTCTGAACAACGTGCAAAAAAATCATCTTCAGAGGCACGCGACAATTCTTCGACCGCTTAGCCGCCAAAAACGGAAATTGGAGTGGTAAGAGGAAGATCATCGTAGAGTGCTGTATTGGATTTCTGAAGTTGCTTCTCGTGCCTGTCTTGGCCTACACGAGCCATGGAATATGCCAGAAAGATGGTACTTATACCTCATGATAACATACATCGTCTCGCTGGACTCGCCACTACTGTTGCTACTACTACTACTACTACTAGTGCAGACCCGTTGCCCTCCGTATAGACTACCGGTACGCCATTATCGCGCCTCGACTCTGAGCTGAGTGAAATTCTAAACTCTCACTCGTATAAGAGCGAGAGAGAGAAATGGATAGCGTACCAGCAGGTTTTAAAGCGTTATCTTCATATGGTCGAGTACGATAATGCAGTACCGAATATTCCGTCAAAACGAAAAATAGCAGTACTCGATAGCCGCGAGAATAAAATCGATGACGTTTTAATGAACGAAGTAAAATCTCGGCTCAATGGCACACTTATTATCGAGAGCGTACCAAAATTTTTTTAATCTAAAGCAATATCAATGCTTCGCAATCTGGTTTGCAGTGCAGTTGGTAAAAAAATGACATGGGATCGTAACGGTGTTGTTTCCATAGACGGCAGAATAATTAAAAATTCCAATATCATTCATCTCGTTTATGAAGCTATGCGCGCTAGAAAACACGAGGAACACGTCGGCCGATCTCACCTTGCCAAACTCCTACGAACGATACAGATGCGGCAATCCCGAGTTACTACACGAGGCTACACCTACATCATCCTCGACACCGTAGCGGGGTCTCATTTTACCACGCGATAGTGATAGTAGCAGCAGCAGCAAAGGTAGCAACAACAAGGCTGAGTCCGCACACTCAAACAGAGATTTAATGCTCACGGCGGACAACGACATCGTCGAGGGGGAGGAGGAGGAGGAAGAAGAGGACGAACAATTGCAAAACATCGCACAAGTAGAGAGCCAACGACACCCCAGTGAATAGCGATCCCCGACACAGTTAGAAAAGAAAAAGAAAGAGAATCCATTTAACTAGTCATCGGTAAAATTATGAAAATTCTTCAAAAAATCTATTATGACACCGCTCATACTGTATCCTATTCTCGAGCAAAAAATTTGGCTCAGGTGGATTGGAGAGTAGGGCGAAAAAAGGTTTTACCATAGCTCGGGACACATGATTCATATAACATGCATCGTCTCGTGCGACGACGATTTCTCCGTCGTGCGTACAATGTGAGTAATATAGACGATGTATGGGATGCTAATTTAGCTGATCTTCGCTCGATAGCTACCTACAACGATGGGTACGCATATCTGCTTGTTGTTATCGACGTGTTGAACAAATACGCGTGGGTCGAGGCTTTGCGTGACAAAACGAGCGCAAACGTGGCCCGCGGTCTCACGCGCATACTCAATTGCAAACTGACCGAGGCAAAGAATTTATCGGCACTCCATTTCAGCAATTTCTCAAGAAAAAGAATATCGATTTTCACGCTGCTCGTAACCCCGATATAAAAACCTCGATTGCCGAACGCTTTAATTGCACAATAAAGGAGCGAATGTGGCGTTACTTTACATACACGCAAAAAAAGCGTTACATTGATGTTTTACAAAATTTTTGATATGCTTATAATCACACTTGACACAGCGAAACGCATATTCCTCCGACCGAGGTGACCCTCGAAAATGCCTCTATAGCCCGAAAAAATTTAGCTCCGCGTTACGAGTGTAACGCGAAAAAAACTAAAAAGCCTAAATACAGTGTCGGTGACTTCGTCCGTATCAGTACCGCTAAAGCAGCATTCGTGAAAGAATATGAGCGCGGTTGGATTAACGAGTTATTCAAGATTCAACGAATATCAGTGAATCGAGAACCATTCCGTGTATGTTTTGCACGATCTGAATAACGAGACTATCAACGGTATTTGCTACGAGGCAGAATTATCGCGAGTACGAGTGTCTCCGTCACCTGAGAAGACGAAAGAGAAGAAGAGGATGGAGAGGAAGAACGCTCGGAATCACCGTCTCTGATAAATATGAGTTCCAAGGATAGCTCTTTCTTTGTCGTACTACCGAGCAATAGTGGTATGCAGTACCAGGTCTATAAATATGAAACCGGAATTTTTGTATAGAAAATACACGTTTATTGTATGAAAATGATAAAAAATATTTTATTCGAAATATTGCCCATCGCTAGCTATACATTTTTCACACCTGTCTGACAATTTGTGGATGCCACGCCAAAAAAACTGTTGCTCTTTTGAGGCAGACCAGTCATCGAGCCATTTTCGTACATTTTCGTGAGAAGTAAAGCGCTGCTCAGCAAGTGCGTGTCCCCTCGATGCAAATAAGTAGTAATCGGACGGAACCAAGTCTGGCGAGTAAGCCGCATGCGAAAGTATTTCCCAACTAAACGCCTCAATCGTTTCCTTGACCAGTTTTGCTGTGTGTGATGGTGCATTATCATGAAGCAAAATCACTTTGTGTTGCTTTTTTTGATATTCTGGTCGTTTTTCACGCAAAGCTTGATTCAAATCGATCATTTGTTGTCGGTAGCGTTCAGTATTAACGGTTTCGCCAGGTTTTAGCAGCTCATAATAGATCACACTCTTCTGATCCCACCAAACACAGAGCATTGTCTTCCGTCCATAGCGATTTGGCCTTGCAGTCGATGTCGATGGTTCGTCTGGAGTTACCCATGATCTTTTACGCTTAGGATTCTCAAAATATATCCACTTTTCATCGCCAATCACAATTCGATGGAGAAATGACTTTCTTTTGTACCTGGCGAGCAGCATTCCGCAAGTAGTTTTTCGGTTTTCCTGCTGTCTTTCATTCAGTTTATGTCAAATCCATTTTCCCATGTTCTGGATCTTTTCCATGGCTTTCAAACGTATGGAGACGGCTTCTTGTAAAGGGTGATTTTTTAAGAGCTTGAGAACTTTTTTTAAAAAAAAAACGCATAAAATTTGCAAAATCTCATCGGTTCTTTATTTGAAACGTTAGATTGGTCCATGACATTTACTTTTTGAAGATAATTTCATTTAAATGTTGACCGCGGCTGCGTCTTAGGTGGTCCATTCGGAAAGTCCAATTTTGGGCAACTTTTTCGAGCATTTGGGCCGGAATAGCCCGAATTTCTTCGGAAATGTTGTCTTCCAAAACTGGAATAGTTGCTGGCTTATTTCTGTAGACTTTAGACTTGACGTAGCCCCACAAAAAATAGTCTAATGGCGTCAAATCGCATGATCTTGGTGGCCAACTTACCGGGCCATTTCTTGAGATGAATTGTTCTCCGAAGTTTTCGCTCAAAATGGCCATAGAATCGCGAGCTGTGTGGCATGTAGCGCCATCTTGTTGAAACCACATGTCAACTAAGTTCAGTTCTTCCATTTTTGGCAACAAAAAGTTTGTTAGCATCGAACGATAGCGATCGCCATTCACCGTAACGTTGCGTCCAACAGCATCTTTGAAAAAATACGGTCCAATGATTCCACCAGCGTACAAACCACACCAAACAGTGCATTTTTCGGGATGCATGGGCAGTTCTTGAACGGCTTCTGGTTGCTCTTCACTCCAAATGCGGCAATTTTGCTTATTTACGTAGCCATTCAACCAGAAATGAGCCTCATCGCTGAACAAAATTTGTCGATAAAAAAGCGGATTTTCTGCCAACTTTTCTAGGGCCCATTCACTGAAAATTCGACGTTGTGGCAGATCGTTCGGCTTCAGTTGTTGCAGGAGCTGTATTTTATACGGTTTTACACCAAGATCTTTGCGTAAAATCTTCCATGTCGTCGAATAACACAAACCCAATTGCTGCGAACGGCGACGAATCGACATTTCACGGTCTTCAGCAACACTCTCAGAAACAGACGCAATATTCTCTTCTGTACGCACTGTACGCATTCGTGTGGTTGGTTTAATGTCCAATAAAGTAAACTGAGTGCGAAACTTGGTCACAATCGCATTAATTGTTTGCTCACTTGGTCGATTATGTAGACCATAAATCGGACGTAAATCGCGAAACACTTTTCGAACCGAACACTGATTTTTGTAATAAAATTCAATTATTTGCAAGCGTTGCTCGTTAGTAAGTCTATTCATTATGAAATGTCAAAGCATACTGAGCATCTTTCTCTTTGACACCTTGTCTGAAATCCCGCGTGATCTGTCAAATACTAATGCATGAAAATCCTAACCTCAAAAAAATCACCCTTTATCATATTTTATTGATCCGCGAGTTGTTGTTGCGTTTGAGCGTCATCCTCATCCGACAATGCTTGCAATTCGCAGTCTTCAAACTTTTTCGGTGGTCTTCCACGTTCTTCGTTTCTCACGTCAAAATCGCCACTTTTACATTTTTTATCCACTCAAAGCACTGTGATTTACCAAGAGCATGCTCACCGTAAGCTTCGACAAACATTCGATGCGACACTGCAGCAGTTTTCTTCAATTGGTAACAGAAAATCAATGCTGTCCGCAAATCGTAGTTTCCAGGCACAAAATTCGACATGTTCAACGCTATTACAAACTATGCTGTTGTATGAAACTTGTATTGTTGTAAGTTGAAAATCTTTGTCAGAGATGTCAACAAGGAAATGGCGCCAATGACGCGGTTTGACGGTAACTACATTGACAGCTAGGGCCATCTATGGGCAAATTCCGGTTTCATATTTATAGACCTGGTATATTCCGGATAATACGATGACGAAATTTATTACAAAACTACCGAGTCAGATACGTTTGCACGGAAAATGTTCTGTTTCTCTTGTGGAAATCGCTCATCCGATGACTCTTTTACATGTTCCTACTGTAAGAAATATCGTATCTTTTGAGGATGGTGATAATGATTCATCGGGTTTAAATCTTTTAATATGAAGACGCGTAGATAGAGACCAAGTTCCATCTAGTGTATGTCGATCTATAGACGCTATTTTGGAGTGCATAAATTAGTTACTTCACGTGGCCGGTCATCTGGGCTTTAAATCGCTTCCGAGCGGTCATGTCGAAGTGGCGCACGTATGCGACGATCTACGGTACCACGACTTTCACGTATCACCCGCTATTGCAGGGTTACTCGGCTTTGCGGAAAAGGCCTGTAGGTCTGTAATAATAGACGGCATAGCGAATACACGGGGTTGAGGCCTGCATCTCTCACCGCTGCTATACCAGGCAGCATGTTTTTATATAGTGATTTCTGCGAGAGCTATATTACAGGCGATGTACGAACACCCCTCTTACGAGTTTTTCCCATTGATGCTGATGACTTGCAGTACGATTCGATAAAAATTACATCATTTTCATTACATCAATTTACACACTATCAATTACATCAATTTACACACTATCGAGATCGATATAAGGGACGAGTTTGGAAATATACTATTGGAACAGGGAACGTTGACTGTGACATTACATTTCAAAAGGTCCCACGATTGATTACGCCACTATGGATGATATTGATGGTGTGCAGCACGGATGGGGTCATCGCGGGTACGGCAGTATCAGCCATGTTTATATCGGAATGTCTAATCAACGAGGACACGGTATCAGTAGCTTTCTTGGAGTCTGTTTCGTCGAGTATTGCCACTTTTTAAGAAGGGTGCTAAAGCAGTTGGAAAAGAGGCATTGCATGCTGGTGTAAGCGTAGCTGGTGATATCCTCGATAGAAATATATCTGTAAAAGATGCTATTCGCGAGAGAGCGCGAGAATCCGCTATTGAAGGCTCAAATTGGGTGTATTATAAGCCAATTTCTTCGCTAACACATGATTCACCCATTGAATTTGTTATTCCTGGGCAGGGTGATGAGTATATCAGTCTCGCGCATACCATGCTTAGTCTGCGAGTGAAAATAATATCTTCTACGGAAATTGCTACGGGTACAGCACCAAAATTAAGCACCGGCCCTGTAAACAATATCTTGCATTCTAGGTTTAATCAGGTGGATATATACCTGAACCAAAAACTAGTTTTGGATTACGGTCCAGCTGCCAAAAATTCACATCTCACCAGCGTTCTTTGGTACTATGATACCCCCGAAAAAATAGGTGATTTAACATCGGGAAATGCGGGTCTTGTAAGAAGAAAACAATTTTTAAATGTCGAAAAAACTGTAGACTTGCTCGGCCATCTTCTGCATTGCGATATATTCAATTAGGAGCGGTTCCTATTAAATGGTGTCGAGATGCGATTACGACTGGTGTGATCTAGAGATTAATTTGTCTTGTGGGCGATACAAAGAATGGTCAATGCGGCTTGAAGATTCTCGAAGCATCGCTTCTCGTTCGTAGAACAAAAATTGCTCCTGGTGCGCTATTCTCGCATACTAGAATTCTGGCAAAATCTACGGAAAAATATCCTCTTACGAGAGTCGAGGTAAAGGCCGCTTCAATATACTTCGGTGTTCATGGAGAGACGATCGATAATATCGTACTAAGTCAATTGCCGAAGCGTATAATTATCGGTTTTGTCGATAACAAAGCGTTTAACGGCGACTTCAGTATGAATCCATTCAACTTCTAAAATTACAAGAGAAATTACCTCTCGTTGTATGTATTGGGTCATTCGGAAAGTAATTTCGTTTTTTCCCAACAGAGGACTTAATTGTATTTTTTCACAACCAACTTCACACTTAAGCCGCATAATCATATGTATTTTGACAGCTGATATAGCAAGGCTTGCTTGTGAAAAAATTCAATTGATTCTGCACAGTAGTTTTTGATTGATACCCTTTTAAATATGGAAAGTCGAAAACAGCATTTTCGGCATATTTTATTTTTTTACTGTAGAAAAGGTAAAAATTCTGTTCAAGCAAGAAAAAATAATCCGATGTGTATGGGGAAGATGTATTAACACGTTAAGCGCCACGCCGAATTTCTGTGCCTTTCCGTTAGCCGTCAGGCGGGCTCTGCAGGGCCGCTCGCGGTAACGTAACCCGCGTTGAGGATCGGGGCTTGTTTTCGTATGTTTACCTTTCCACTTGCAGAACATTGCATTCGAGAGCCTGACATTTTGCAATCGCAATAAATACTATGTATATACTTTGTTTATATTCTTATAGTCTCTTCACCTTGGTAGAAGATAAACAAACCGAAAAGCGATGCCTAATGACGCCCGAACGATGTACACAGAAACCTCACCTTTGCTCATCTTGTTTTAATAAATTACATTAATGTTTTTAAGTATTATATTCTTTTCCTTGAAGCATTGACCAAACAAAAACCGATATCGCATAATTTAAATGTTCAGTCTCACAAGTACGCAAGGACCGACACACGCGCCGCAATAGAAGAACGAAAAGTCTGCCGCGGTCCGTAGGGACCGGCGAGGCCTGAACGGAAAGTCTAGCACCGGTCCCTAGGGACCGGCGTGGCGCTTAACGTGTTAAGTGAGCACCAGTGCCAAAACTGGTTTGCAAAATTTCGATCCGGCAATTTTGATCTCGAAGATGCACCACGTTTTGGAAGGTCAGTTGAAGCTGATGAAGACAAAATAAAGGCATGCATTGATGCAAACCGGCGAATAAGAACTCGTGAGATCGCTGAGAGATTAAATTTATCGAATTCCACCGTTTATGATCATTTGAAACTGCTAGGTTTAACCTCAAAGCTCGTCATATGGGTTTCTCATCTTCTTACGGAAAAAAATTTGTGCCGTCGCATTGACGTTTGTAATTTGCTTCTCAAACACCAAGAAAATGATCCAGTTTTGAAGCGTATCATCACTGGGGACGAGAAATGGGTTGTCTACAACAATGTTAAGCGCAAAAGATCCTGGAGTAGAAAAGATGAACCGGCTCAAAGCACTTCGAAAGCCAATATTCATCAAAAAAAGGTTATGCTATCTGTTTGGTGGAATTTAAAAGGAATCGTTTATTTTGAGCTTCTACCGAGCAACAGAACGATCAATTCTGAAGTGTACTGTCATCAGTTGGACAAATTGAATGATTCACTTAAAGAAAAAAAGCCAGAGTTGGTCAATAGGAAAGGTATAGTGTTCCAACAAGATAATGCGAGACCATATACAAGTTTGACCACTCGGAAAAAAATTTCAGAGCTTGGATGGGATATACTGCCACACCCACCATACTCTCCAGACCTGGCACCTCCAGATTATCATCTGTTCCGGTCTTTACAAAATTTTTTAGACGGTAAAAGGTTTCATTCAAATGAGGAGGTCAAAAGTCACTTGAATCAGTTTTTTGCCAGCAAAGAACAAACATTTTATGAGCGTGGAATCATGCTACTGTCAGAAAGATGGCATAAGGTATTGGATCAGAATGGACAATATTGAATTGAATAAAATATTAATTCACTATAAAAAAATCGTCTTTCATTTTTATAAGAAAAAACGAAATTACTTTCCGAACAATCCAATAGATGATGCCCAAATACCTTCTAAACCGTTACAACCGAATTTCATGAAAAATCATCTGTATGTGGATGCTTTTCAAACGTTGTTTTCGGGAACTCGAATACATTTCTTGAACGATGGTAAGTCGATCGATCGCGATGGATACAGTCTGTTTGCTTTTGATTTGACACCCGACCTTTCGGCGAAAGGCAATTTACATTGGAATTTAATAAAGCATGGTAGTGTGAGAAGAGAGGTACGATTTGAGGATGCACTTGCTTCAACGGTAAATTATGTTGTCTACGCAGAATATGTTAATGTCCTTGAATCGATGCCTCTCGCCAGGTAATGTTTAATTTTACCGGATAAGCGAAAAAATGTGCTGATGTCGGAATAAAGTTGCCAAGCACTTTGCCGAATTACCACAGAATTCAGGAAGCCAGTATCTATACACCCGGTCACGAGAATCTTTGCGATATCACGAGTCGTGAAATTTCCAACCTGGAGGATGAGGAGGACGCACCATCGTATACATTTATGCCGAGATATTTCCGAAAATGCCCCAGACCTGCTATGATAAGTGATACAGTGTCTTCGCACTGTGTAATGCGCCAGGCTTTCCAAATAAAAAATTGGCTTTGCGAGCACGCGTTTAAAGGAGAATCGTACATGGAGGTTTGGTCGATAGACGAAGAGGAAGAGAATAAGAAAGAGGAGAAACCTTCACCGCTTTCAACCGTTGGAGTATACCCTGCTGACAGAATTCCTCGTGTATAGTCGTTATCGACCGGACTCGTAGTTAACATGGATAACCACGACGGACCTGGAGAGTACTGGATCGCCATGTACGTTGACCATCATGGAAACGGAATGTACTTCGATAGCTATGGGCTATCACCGATTATACCGCAACATCTCGCACGACTACGAAGAAACTGCAAGTTCTATCGGTACGGCCTCAAGCAACTACAATTCACCACGTCGCGATTTAATAATCTCTTTAGCAATAATGTAATGAAAGCGATAGAATAGTACGCGAATATACAATGCTTTTACCTCTCGACGATCGAACAATGATAAAAATAAATTTAACGGTGGAGGAATCTCCGAGCGAAGATTACCGTGTTTGCAGGGATGTTGCATGCGACGGTAAATGTACGTTAAGTGATTTAAATAAAATAATGATTAATTAAAAACAAATACCTGATCTTACTGTGTATTTTATTTTTATAGTGTGATAATTCGAGAATTATAATTGGTCTCTCTCTCTCTCTCTCTCTCGGTGTCCAAGCATATTCTACGTCTCTTACTGCAGAGCAAGCATTTCACGAAGATCACAGCACAAAGCGATGCGCACGTGAAAAACCGCTGTCGCTGCATTCAATCAAAGAGATGGACGCCTAGTTATGATTCAGAGGAGGTTCTTATCTTTAAGCCCATGTTACCCTCTAGCAACTTCCAGAGCATTCAGTCTGTCTTTAGCAGCGCACGTCGAAAGTACAAAACATATATCCGCGTTATCAGGACATCGAGCTAGCTTTCGTGTGTCGGGCGATTTGTGGCGCGAGTGACAGTGGTGTGTACCTGCGCACGGAGCTAATGTGCGCGGCATTCTTCGAACTGGAGGATAATCTGAACAGGATGTATATTAAGGAGTGCATTGAGAGGAGGCGTTTTCCACTTGTGGACTTGTGCGCGGGGGTGGCCTGTGTCGTTGTGCGTCATCAAACAGCTGTGCGCGGGGAAACTATCGACGTGGATGATGACGGGTGTTCCGAGGTGCTGCTAGTCGACTTCGAGGGATCGATATACGTCGACTGGCCGCAGCTATTTCATCCCGAGCCGCCGATTAGTACGCTACCTATGATACTCGTGAAGTGCGTGGTATTCGGCCTCGATCATGCTGTGACGTGGACGGAGATCAAGATGTTACCGAGGAAACGCGCGATAGCGATACCCTAACCGGTATACGGATGCCTACCCCGGACGGTGCCCACGCTCTATGGGTGTGGCTAGTGCATATTCCACACACACTTAGCTGTGGAGGCTGATGTGTGAGTGAGTGAGGGAGAGAGTGAACGGTCATGCGTATGCGTGTGTGTGCGCGCGCGCGCGCGAGGAAGGAATTATTGTGGTCGTCACCCTGGAGAGCCGTCGTAGAGTTTGCCAGCAGCAGCATAAGGGTGACTTAAAAATTTTATCCCAAGTATGTGGCCGAGTTTGCTCCGTCTTGTTCTTATCTGTACTCTTCCTTGTTCACTAAAGTTCCCAAACTACCCCACTTTACCATCTCCACGTTAACGACAATGGTTAAGCAGAGAGAGAGAGAGAGAGAGTAGCGCGGCGGTGGGGGTAGCTGCATGGTGGGGGAAGGAGTGGCGATAGGAGTAGGATGGAGCAAAGGCGTCCACATACTACTCATTTGTAAGTGTTTTGTTTCAGATTAACTCCTTGAACGACGATATTGCGTCGCCCGTGAGGTTAAATAAATTGGCATTAAACTATGTAATCACGTTATAGTTTTGAAGTTATATTTATCTTTAATAGATTTAACATTACCATAAACCAAAAAAATGGTTCAGCTGCCACGAAGTTTTATTACAAAATTATGGGATGACGATAAAAGTTATAGTTTATAAAATGGCCAGATTGCCCAATGACAATTATACTCAACATTAATAAATTAATTTTCTATGTAATCAAAGTTACGTTTTCCGTTCAACAAATGTATGGGTGTGCGATGAAAGTTCAACCTTCCGTTACACAATTATTTCTGTGTCTAATAAAAGTTGTGCTTTCATTAGAGATTTACCCATTCCTAAAATTCTTTTTCTATAGTACAGACTAAAGATGCTCAAACTCAGCACCGTTTTGTATACGTCTGATAAGATACGTCAGAGATTAATCTCTGTCACTATGATTTCTCGTGGATTCTTTCGAATTCGTTCACACTTCGCATGCATTTAATTTAATGTCTTATCTAAAAGTCTGTGCAAATTACACAAGATTTAAGAGTACGAAAAATGAAAGTATATTAGAGAAGCATAAAACGAATATGTTATCAGGAGTACAAATTGAAAATGCGGGATTTTTTTCTATTTTTGAACGTTTATTCTGAAAAAATGGTAACAAATGAATTATTCAAAGTATTGTCCATCGCTAGCCACAACTTTTTCCCATCTTTCTGGCAATTTACGGATACCGTCGCGAAAAAATTCGGCCGGCTTGGCTGCTATCCAGTCATCGACCCATTTTTGGGCTTCTTCGTAAGAATGGAAGCGCTGGTCAGCTAGGCCATGTGTCATCGATCGGAAAAGGTGGTAATCGGAAGGAGCAATATCTGGGCTATACGGCGGGTGGGGTAAGACTTCCCATTTCAGCGTTTGTAGGTATGTTTTGACCGGCGCTGCAACATGTGGCCGAGCGTTGTCATGTTGCAAAATTACTTTGTCGTGTCTTTGCTCGTATTGTGGCCGTTTTTCTTTGAGTGCGCGGCTCAAACGCATCAATTGAGTTCGGTATAGTGCTCCTGTGATGGTTTCGTTCGATTTCAATAGCTCATAATACACCACACCCAGCTGGTCCCACCAAATACAGAGCATGAGCTTGGCGCCGTGAATATTTGGTTTGGCCGTCGATGATGATGCATGGCCGGGGTAACCATATGATTTTTTGCGCTTCGGGTTATCGTAATGGATCCACTTTTCATCACCAGTGACAATGCGATGCAAAAAACCCTTCCGTTTTTGCCGTTCGAGCAGCAGTTCGCATGCAAAAAAACGGCGCTCGACGTCTCTCGGCTTCAGCTCATACGGCACCCAATGTCCTTGCTTTTGGATCATTCCGAGGGCTTTTATACGATGGGAAATGGCTTGTTGTGTCACTCCCAATGAATCTGCGAGCTCTTGTTGAGTTTGACACGAGTCTTCATTGAGTATTGCCTCCAATTCAACATTCTCAAACTTTTTCACTTGGCCCGGCCGCTCTTTGTCCTCAACATCAAAATCACCACTTCTAAACCGCACAAACCATCTCTCGCACGTTGAAACCGATGGAACATGACTCGGATAAGCCTCGGAGACCAATCGATGTGCTTCAGCAGCACTTTTCTTCAAATTAAAGAAGTAAATTAAAACTTCCCGCAAATGCTGTTTTGTTGGCACGAAACTCGACATATTGAGAGCTCAAAAAAACTATGAATTTGACACTGCGACAAATTGACACATACTGAAAATTAAAGCTATAAGACGTAGCTTTGACATGAACATAGTCACAGTACTGCCTGATGCGTATAGCGTTAGTAACGCCATCTGTTATCAAACCCGCATTTTCAATTTGTACCCCTGATATAAAAATTTCAAAATGGTTTACCGTTTAGTTTTTGAGATATCATGAATTGCATCGAAACGTATTAGTGCGTGAGTGACATACGTATCTGTCAAATGAACACCTTTGCACAGCGTGCCTCACCGCATCTGCAGCGCGGAGGTACTACCTAAGGTGACGCGTCCTCACTCTCCCCCTCGCCTATCCTGAGAACAGTCGGTATCAATAACTATTTCCTTATTTTGCCTAGGGTGTAGGATGTTTCTAGACAAAAGGTAATTATGTTAATATGCGTAAGGAATTCACGAAGAGATACCTAATTTGCTTTTATTCAGAAATCCCGAGCACCAATGAAAAAAGTAGTAAACCGTTTTTGATACTGAATGCGGTATGTCACATAACCTTGAGGGGAGAATCCTATCATTCGGGTTAAAAAATTGTTTTTTTTCTTCTTATTCTTAAAGGGTCGTATTTACAGAAAATACGGTACAGAAAGAATTGGTAGGTACCGTTTCCGCCAAATATTCGCTAGAGCATGTAAAATGCCTCGTGAGAACTTCAGGTGGCGCAGAGCTCGTTCTACACCATTTTATCGATAAAAGGTGCCGAGCGGGCACAGCGAGGTACTCGCTGAATGTACAGGTCCCCGACGACGAGTTTAAGACATCCTGGTGACGTTGTTCCGTAGTTTTATATAGCGGGTGATGAAAATAGCATTCCTGTCTTTTTATAGCTATTCCACCGATACTCTCCTGGTGTCCAGCTTCCAGACGCCGATTTCTCAACGTCCTAATTGAACTATCCGTAGCTTTATGCATCGAGTGACGAAAAAACATTGATCGGAAACTTTTAAAGCTACCCCATCAATGTTTTCGAGGCCCAAGTCCTTAACGTCTTAACTAACATGTTTTATAATAATCAATGAATGAAAAAAGTATAAACGTACATATTATTTGGATGACAATTTATTTTTATTGTATTGCGGATTGCCTTGCCTGATGAATTTCTTATCGAGTAATATATTGAGGAAGAATGAGCTTTCAGTCACGACAGGTGTGAAATAACCAGACGAAAGATGTGGACAGAAAAAGTAGTCTTTATTTTCACCTTTTCTCGCGCAACTACAAAAAAATAATAAAATTAATGAGAAATGAATTTCAAGCAAATTGAATGAGCCACACGTACAATTATATTCATTGTGTGCCAAGAAATTTAAGTGAAAAACGTGAAGCAGCTCGCGCTGCAAAGCCCGCCACGAGGCGAGATTTTGAGGATGCACAAATTGGGATTTCTCCACCTCTCCGAGATTAAATTTGGATGAATTATCAAGGTGCACGCTTACCGAGTATTTTGAGTCCTGTTGAGCACGTTTAAGTTGAGTAGGTCCGAAGAAAAGCGGTGAAAATTGTCCGAGCTGAGAAGATGCTGTTGTAGCTGTCTTGGCGGTTTTCGCGAGAGCAGACAAAAATCTCAAGATGGCTGAGCTCTATGAAAGCGTCGTTGGGAGACGCCACAGTCAACCGAAAGACAGATGATAGACTCGCGCTTGAGTAGCGTGTCTACGAAGTGCTGCCTTGGCTGTACATACGGCAGCCGAGCGCAGCGCAACACCAGTAGCAACGAGCTGACGCACGGTAATCATCGTCGTGGCCGTGCGTCAGCTGATTAATCAGCAAATTGTTATATTTCGCTTATCAATGGCAAAGGCGCTTTGCACGATTCTAATATACATTTTGTTTTCTCTATCCTACTAACTATACACGTCGTCACAAATATTCTCTTATACCATTATAAATACTAGGTAGGACTATGTGTCTTCAATATGTTTGTTGGTTTTTCTTTACGTAGGATTATAGATAACGAAAGATCTCCATTAAAATCGATAGAACTCCCTTCCTTCATTTGCATGTAAAAAATACATAAAAAGAAATGTATCTGGAAGCTTCCTTTTTTATTAGTAATTAAAAGTTAGTAGTACACTTCTCATAGCAAATATTAATTTGCGTGCGTGATTAGGGGAGAAATTGGCGGTTTTTCGAAGGGTTACGAAGCTCTCCATGTACGTACCCCTCATCGGTCGTAAATTCGGCTCTCTTGCTGAACGCCATAAGTACCGGAGTCGCCTGAGCTTGGAATTCGGTGATGGTCTCAGGATTTTCAGCTCAGCCGATCACATAAAGTGTGACATCGACGCATAGAGGCATGGCCAGAGAATACACGCATGCAAATGAATATTTGCAATGAGAAATGTACTATTAACTTTTAATTACTGATAAAAAGGGAAGCTCCAAGATACGTTTGTTTTTTATGTATTATTATGTAAGGAGGGAGTTCTTCCGTTTTCGGTAAAAAAAAACGTGTTTCTATACAGTCAGTTTTAATTGACACCTTTCGTTATCCATATTCCAGCGCAAAGAAAAACCAAAAAACATAACAGAGACACATATTGGAAGTATTTATTACAATATCAAAAGATATTTGTAGCTTCGCGTATATTTTGTATAGTAGGACCGTGCAGACTAAATGTATAGAATCGTACAAGTGCTCTGTCATTGATAAGCGATAAATAGCATAAGATAATATAAGATAAGTCTCGCTCTGGTCGTCCAATCGTTGAAAAAGCTGATGAAATTCTTAAAAAAGTCCAGCAAGATAAGCATATCAGCAGTGTCGCTATTGGTATGGAGCTAGGCATTGACCACAAAACTGTTTTGAACCATTTACATAAAGTTGGCTACAAAAAAAGCTCGATGTATAGGTTCCTCATGAGTTGAGCGCGAAAAACATGATAGACCGAATTAACATCTGCGATGCGCTGCTGAAACGCAATGAATTCGAGCCATTTCTGAAACGTGTCATAACCAGTGATGAAAAATGGATCATGTACGACAATCGAAAGCGTCAAAGAACGTGGACAAGGGATGGTGAGCCGTCACAAGCGTTCGCGAAGCCAGGATTGACGGCGAAATAGGTGATGCTGTGTGTGTGGTGGGACTGGAAGGGAATCGTCCACCATGAGCTACTTCTAGTTGGTCAGACGATTGATTCTCAACTACTGTGGACAACTAGAGAGATTACGCCAAGCAATTGAAAGATAACGGCCCGAATTGATTAATAGGAAAGGTGTTGTCTTCCATCATGACAACGACCGACCACACACTTCTTTTATGACCCGTCAAAAATTGCGAGAACTTGGTTGGGAAGTTTTGATGCATCCACCGTATAGTCCAGACATAGCACCCTCTGACTATCACTTATGCCGATCTCTCTCAATGGAATTAAGCTGCTTTCAAGGAAAGCCTGTGAAAAGCACTTGATTCATTTTTTCAACCAGAAACCACAGAAGTTCTTCACCGATGGTATCATGGCTCTACCCGAAAAATTGCGAAAAATTGTCGATAATAATGGAGCATATTTGGTTTTAATAAATTCATTTTCAGGCTATAAGAAAACCAGTTGAATTTCACTAAAAAAACGCCACAAACTTTTTCCCATACCCAATATTATCCAAAAAACTGTAAAATAATTTATTATTACACTTGATGGAATTGTACATGATGCGCCATCTTTTATGTCGCAATGTAAACATTGAATAACTTTGACATTTATCAACCGATTGACTTGAGTAGACATGTTTTTAAAACGTCAATTTAGTACAATTTTAACCATGAATCCTCCACGTCGCTTGGAATACGGCCAAACAGTCGCTCGAATGGTTGACACTGAATCTGATTTTTGGAAGCGAATTTTGATAACCAACGAGGCCCATTTCACACTGTCTGGCGCCGTTAACAAGCAAAATTGCCGCATTTGGGGAACGGAGAATCCACACGAGATCCATGAAAAACCATTGCATGACCAAAAAGTGACTGTTTGCGCCAAAACCATAATTGGGCCATTTTTCTTAAGAGAAGGCGAAACAGTCCATGGGAATCGATATCGGTGGATGTTGGCTCTATATGTCTGCCCACAAATGTGTGAAAAAGGTCTGGACGGTTACTGGTTTCAACAAGACGGTGCGCCCTGCCACACTGCAAATCCAACAATGCAGTTTCTGCAACGAAAATTCCCTGGACGTGAGATGTAAAAAAATGGCGACATTGACTGGCCACCCAGATCTCCAGATTTGACCCTCCGGACTTCTTTTTGTAGGGTTATTTGAAAAGCAAAGTGTACGCCAACAAGCCTCAGACCATTGACGAGCTCAAGGCAAACATTCGTGCCGAAATAATCGCTATACCGCCCGAGATGCTCGAAAAAGTGATGGAAAACGCAGCAAAAAGGGCACATTTTGCTTTGGCTAATAAGGGCGGCCACTTGATTGATGTTGTATTCAAAAACTAGTCCAAATAAATTGTAAAGGACCAATCAACGAGGGACACGTTAATTACAATAATAAAAAATAAGAAATTAACGGGATAAATGGGCTACAGGACGACTATCAAATATATTTATACCCTTTTATACAAGTAGAACTTGGAAGAAGAGCGGGGAAGCCAGTATAAAATGGCACGAAATGTGACAATCGGGGAGTATTTGTTCACAGAATCTCGCCAAGGTCCAGGACCAGGTAGCCAACTAAAGGAGGAGCATATCACCAGCACCACTCCAAGGACCAGACCTGATACCTCTGAGGCAGCTAAGAGGAACATCTCCAAAGACATCAAAGTCCAGCCACTGAGCCACCAGAACATACAAGCAGCATAGCATCCGAGTCAACATTACCTCACGGTGGAAGGATACCAATGTGGTATGAATGAAAGATATTATATCCAGGGGACTAAAAACACCCTTAAAAATAGCTAGGGACGCCTCTATCATCATCTCGATGCGCCGACGCACCAAAGATGTCCTCGATATACAGATATAGGGTATGGTAAATCCGAAGGCGAAAAATAGTATGATATCACGCTTACATAGGTAAATTATCGATGACGAGGCCGGTATGAAAACACGCTCTCTTACCTGCCGTAGAAATTAGACTGTCATACCACTAGAGAAACTATTTTATTAATTTAAAAATTTCCATTTTTCGCGGACACGATCATATAGGCGTGCGTGAGCCCGGGTCAGGCCTTTTGTAAGGTGTAACGTCACCCAGAATCATTAAAAAGGAGTCAATTTTAGAATTATCAATGATATTGTATATTTTTATCGGTATTATTTATTACTTCTTGTTGAATAAACCCTACTTTTACCCAATACTGAAGCTTGTACTAATTTCCTCCCTTTTCGAGTCCGAACTAAAACCCATTCAGGGTAATGTTAACGTTAAATACCGTTACAATGGCAAACATGAATTAAGTACAAAGAAACAACGATTTACTACACAAATAATGAAATAATATGTATAATATGATATAATATGGTTAAAGTATATTATTTTAATGTATAGATAAATTTCCACCAATCGTAATTAATAAGCAGCATATACATGACAAGTTGTGCTTCTAATGTTTTCAGTTTATTTTCCAATTTTTTGTAACTACAGGAGACCGCTTATGCAAATGTACTTGTCTTAAGTTTTTTTTTGCATATGTTACGTATGGTATTCATTCTTTTCTTGCGGCATCCTCGATTTAATTATTGCACTCGCACTACTCTGTAACGCGCAATGATTACAGCACTCATTCCGATCATCGTATATCGTATACGCATTCCAAAACGTTGCAGAAAACGCATGCAACCGGGTTAACTGCTCACCCGAAAGAGAGGTCAACGTCCGCATTGGAGGAATGCTGACCCAGCATTTCCTAGTCGAGGTAGTGAGGATAAGCGCCTCGAAACCCACTACGCAACCCTGACTATCGGACCAGAAGGTATTGAAATGTACAAAGATTTACACCCGACTTCCTTAAGGGGGGATCCTGCTTTAGAAGACCCAAAATAGCTTTTTTTCGAGAATTTTTTTGGAAGGGAAAAAAACAATTTAGGCTAGCGAACTTTGGAGTATATTTTCTTATGTATTTAAAGTGTAAGTGACTGGCGCCTGTTCTTTCTTCCGATCAGTTGCGCGTCAGCGGTATCAGCAAACATTTTATATTGCTGGCCAAATAGGCGGCAATTTCAATGATTTTTTGGTCGGAATGCAGGTGCTTCGGATTCATGCGCCAGACTATTGAATTGTACGATTCGTTTGAATTTTGCGTGTGACCGCCTAAGCATCTGGTTAGAAGGTCTTCATTTGATAGTTGTTCATATATCGGGCGAATGTGCTTCTTAATTTTTTCGTCATTCAATCGAGCAGGATGCTTAAAAGATCGTAGTTGATTCGTGCATTCAGCTTTGCGCCGTTCACACCAGCTATCAACACCTGTTCGACAATTCTTGTGTCGAGGGGATTCGTCTGTGGAACAATAATGATCCAGCATTGCTATTATAGCTTTTTTCATTTCTTGGACAGATTCAATATTTGTTCTAATTGCCAAACGACAACAAAATGTTAGCTTTTTTATGACACCTTCCGTCAGACGCTTCTTGCCACTGAGCTTTTCTTTCTTCCTTATATTTCAGAGTCACGTACCCATTCGTTTTTGTACGTGTTCCACGCACACACTTTTTGTAACAGGGCAATCGTTACCGTACGGATTTGCTTCCAAAATACTTGCGAAAGTTTTGGAATCGCCGTCGCTGATGTAATTTGTATATTTTACGCCGCATTTCTCTTCGGATCTCAAAAACATTTCCGTGATAGAATCCGGCTCCACCTTCCCTGCTGAACCTTCGTGATTTGAGGCGCATGATTCTTTGTGCTTTTCATACCACTCTTCAAATTCGTCATCGTCTAATTCTTTCTTTGATACGGCACATTGGTGGCAGTATGAACTTTTTACGATAAGGTTGATTACTTTGCCAAAGTAGTATGCTGTAAGAGTTGTTACACCAGTGAAGTACCAGGTGTACAAGTATGAAATGCGGATTTCATATAACAGATGGCGCACGAATGAAGTTTGTGTTATAAAGATTTGACACTGTGCCATTTTGTTGTGTCATCAACAAGTGTCAGACGCCACGAGTGATAAGTTGGAAAAGTGTGTACATAGTGTTGTGTTGTTGTGTTCAATATGTCGAAATTTATACCGAACAAAGAGCATTCGCGGACAGCATTAATTTTTTGTTTTCATTCGAAGAAAACTGCTGCTGAATCATACCGATTACTTCGAGAAGCTTATAGTAAATATGCTCCATCGCAAGATACGTGTGAACGATGGTTTCGGCGTTTTAAAAGTGGTGACTTCGATGTTGCCGACAAGAAACGTGGAAAGCCGCCAAAAAAATACGAAGATGTGGAATTGCAAGCATTGTTAGACGAAGATGATTCGTAAACACAAAAACAACTCGCCGAGCAATTGGGCGTTAGTCAACAAGCTGTTTCCAATCGGCTACGAAAGATGGGAAAGATTCAGAAGACCGGTACATGGGTACCACACGAGTTGAACGACAGGCAAATGGAAAAGCGCAAAAACATATGTGACATTTTGCTCGCTCGGTACAAAAGGAAGTCGTTTTTGCACCGTATAGGTACAGAGGATGAAAAGTGGATTTTTTTTTGAGAATCCAAAGCGTAAAAAATCATGGGTAGACCCAGGCGCACCGTCCACATCGACCGCAAGACCGAATCGCTTTGGCAGAAAAACGATGCTCTGTGTCTGGTGGGACCAGAGGGGCGTGGTCCATCATGAGCTGTTACAACCTGGGGAAACGGTTAATACTAAACGTCACCAGCAACAATTGACCGGTTTGAATCGTTCGCTGCTTGAAAAAAGGCCAGAATACCGAAAGAGGCAACACGAAGTCATTATTCTTCATGACAATGCTCCATCACTTACGGCGAAATCGGTTCGCGACACGTTGAAAGCACTCAGCTGGGAAGTTCTACCCCATGCAGCTTACTCACCAGACTTGGCTCCTTCCGATTACCACTTGTTTGCATCGATGGGTCACACACTTGCCGAGCAGCGCTTTAGTTCGTACGAATATGTGAAAAAATGGCTCGATGAATGGTTCGCAGCAAAAGGGAAAGATTTTTACTGGCGTATTCACAAATTGCCCGAAAGATGGGAAAAAATGTACAAGCGATGGAGCATACTTTGAATAAAGCCCTTTTTATCATTCTTCCGAATTTAATATGTTTTTTTTTTAGAAAAAAAATCCGCATTTTATACTTGTACACCTGGTAAAGCCACGTTTTTTCCAGGATCCATCGCCGGACATTTTCAAATGAGTTGCCATTCTTCCTTTTTCAACATTCTTTTCCCGCTCTTCTTTGGCAGCTTTGTCACTGACCTTTTCAAATATCAATTTCGATGGCGAGTGAAGGTGCTGCACTGTTTAATCATACGTTGATTTCGCCAAACCTTGACACAGGTCCATGAGGCCACAAAATACATATATGCCTTCTCGTGAAATACCAAGTAGCCTCATAACGAATACAATCCGTCTGTTTATTTCGTAACCGGTGTTTATCAACGGTCCTGAACTAATTTCTCTTCGACCGATCTACACATTACAATATCAGCAATCGTACGAAAAATTGTCAAGAATTCAATAATGCGATAACAATGAAGCGGATACACAATTATATCATCGCAGCTGGCAGTTGACAATTTTTTCGCACTAGCACTCATATCCAATTCGTCTTCATTGTTTTTAGTTGTACTGACCGTTGATGCTAAAAGCAGCAAAGTAGAAACACGTAGACAGACAGTAATGGTACGCACTTTTATACTTTTATACTTTTGTACTGTTATACGACTGTTATATACTTGTATACTTCTACAAACGGGGTTATGGCTCAGCATGACACTACTACAAATTCGAAGTATTTTTTTGAAAGACCGTTGAGCCTTTCTCAGGTAAGAAATTCGGCGTAGTAAATAGAGGGACGGCGCGCACGCCCAGGCCTGGCCGAGCGTGCACACATTTGCTCGACGCCCCTCTGCGTTCGGTTTTGTATCGCCGAAAATACTTCGAATTGGCATCTATAACTTTGTGAATATATTGTTCGATAGTTTATCTATTGATTTAGGCAATAAAGAACGATTTTTTGGACCTTCCAAAGCAGGATCCCCCCTTAAGAGGTATTAAATACCAACGAAGGAAAGGCACAAAGTTAGTTCTCGTTGTACCAAGATCAGCATGCGGTGCTCTTCAAGGCTCCGATAAATTAGTTAGCGTTCCGCGCGGCGGACCCTAACAGTCCAAGTGAGAATATCGTGCTTCACGTGAATGCCCATGATATTGAGAACAGAATCCTCACTTGGCGGCTTCGAAAAGTGGTATAGGTCTAAGCGTCGAAATTTAGTAATAATAGTTATTATCCTCCCATGTGTATGTATGTATGTATGTATGTATGTATGTATGTATGTATGTATGTATGTATGTATGTATCCAAACACAACATTCACACTTGAAATCCACTTATCAACCCATTCTGAATTTAATTATTTTTATATAAAACCTGATTGCTTTATTGAATTAAGTTCAATTAATGTTATTCCTTTATCCTTTCTCAAGGCGACCGAGCCTGTACAGGACGGTAGTAGTAGTAATTTCAAAACAAATATAAAATGAATAAAAAATAAGTTTGCGGTTTGGCCGAAGGGGATGCAATGACTCACGTTCTGCTTGATGAAAATTGTAGATCTCAACCGGTTCTGCTCTACGAGGTCTTAATCGAGGCACGAAGGTGCGCTAATGACTACATTGGGTGATTATTAATTAGTGCACACGATATTGAAAAACTGTACTAGTGCAGTACAGTTAGCATCGAAGGCTGGGATTGGTCGAAAACTGAGACAGCGGGAATAAGGTACGTTCACTGCACAGGTACGGTTTTTCAATATCGTGTGCACTAATTAATGACCACCGAATATTGCAATTAGTCTACTAATCATCATCCAGCTTCGATTGAGACTTTGTACAGCACAACCGGTTGAGATTTACAAGTTTTATAACGCACAATTTGAGGGCGCATTTTGTGTGTGTCTACTTTTCGACCAATCCCAGCCTTCGTCTTAAAATGATATGCTTGGTTAAGAACAAAATGATATCGTTTATTATGTGATATTTTTATAAAATAGTGGAAAGTGCAAAAAAAAGGGGAAGTGGTTAATAAGTGACGCTAATCAGCTGTTATTTTATTCGTATTACCCATGTGTAAGTTTGCTTCTCCACGTGTTACATGATTAACCTCTTTTTTTAAGTTCTGGTATAATTGTTTTAGTATCTCGCACATGTGGCATCCTTGTACGTGTTATTTATCTTGTAATATAGAGATTACGTCTTCTCTGGATGTATTTTTTTTTGTATAAACTGTCAGATTCATAACCATACAGTGGAAACATAAAATATATGTAATATGTATATAGAATCATATTATTACTTTTATTTAATTCATTTAGCTGTGCCGTTGAATGCAGAAGAGGGTTATTCTCGTAAAGACAAAAAGAGGTCAGATAACAGCGATTTGGAGAACCGAGCAAGAAAAAAAAATTCCAATGGCAACATTACAAAGCGGAAGAATTTTCCGAGTCATCGCAAATTGTTCCGTTGAGAGTCGGAGCTCAATTTTTGTCATTCAGAGAATTGCAAGAATCGATTGCATGTTTCAAGAGAGAATCGAATTGCCCGTATTACATTCGTGATAATGTTACAATCGAACAGAGTCGTAAAAAAGGAATTTCAAGATACATCACCGCGAATTTATAATATTGCTGGATCAAGTATTGCTGCATCCATGGAGGAAAAAGTTTAAATTGAAATCATCGCGTGCCAGATCATCTTCGTAAGTTGAAATTGAAATTTTTTTTTCAATAACTTGGCGTTAATACGCTACTATGTATTTTGATGTTTAGGACAAGAAATAATTTTAATATTATGAATAAACATTTATATAATATTTTGTTTGGTTTATTGAGGACTTTTCAAAAGCAATGTCCGGCTTCTTTTTCGTTAACTGTTGACCCGGATGGAAAAAAATTGGCAATATCAAATATGAATGATTATCCTACTCATGTGTGCACAAAGGTACTAACAATAATTATTAACATTTTTGTTGTATTTCGTTGAAAAAAACTGTATATGAATATACACATATGGATATTAATATTTTTCTTATATTTTCTACTATAAATTATACAAACATTTGCCGCAAATACGGGACATGTCATTGGTCGAGAAGAAAAAGTGTATGAATTAATGGATCTTGGTGCAAATAAGAAAGCAGTGAAGCACAAAATCGCTCAAGCGTCGCATAAACGAATACTTTTAAAGATTTATCCAACATCATGCTACAAAAAGTCAGTCGAAACAACTTCCAGCAAACAATCGAAATGTTGCAAGAGAAAATTGGTATGTATTGTAACATGGTTACACCCACTAGTTTAGGGATTAATGCAAGAATAATCGATGCAAGGTAACAGAGTTACACTCTCAGGCATCGATTGTTATTCCGAGCGGCTATAAGAGCTCGAATATTATTTCAGAGTATCGAAACACCCGGGCAACAGACTCGGTACGAGCGTACTGTAGTGCATTAAACTTAGTGTCTAAGCACGTGTAGTTCAGATCAGTGCAAGTGCACACTACGTACAATCACCATAAATTCAGCAAAACTCAAGTAACTGTCAACAATTTTACGCATTGTTGGCAGCATTGACACCACTCAGTCTCGCATCAGTCGAGAGAAATTGCCGACTCATCAGTCCGTCGTGTGGTCAGTACCCCGAGCTCTACATCAGGTTAAATCAACAGTATCACCCACACGACTCAACACGTCAAATCAGCAGCCTGCTAGACAACTCACCCACCAGTGCATCAACAAGTACAGACTAGGAATAATCATTAAATTGTCGCTACTCACCAGGTATTCCTCATCAAGTTGTTATACACAATCAATAAAGACTGATTGTATACTTTTTAACCGTGTGCATTTAATTATAATACACATGTCACCAGGTCTATACTGTCCTATCGTTATCGCCAGCTCAATTCACTCAGTGCTCAAGTATTTTTCATTCTGTTCTCCGGTCACTGGATCGAGATAATCACTCAATATATTATTATTAAAATAATTGCTCAAAGTATTATCATTCATATATATTAGTTACTTTGACTCAGTCTGATCCTTCGACTACTATATACAATCATTAATTTATTTTTTGTTTTGTTGTTTTTCACATCAGATAAATTCATTAGCTCGATTCCTACATTTTTTATTTCTTTGGGCCGGCTATACTCATTAATTTCAAACAAACCACTAGAACGAAAAATTTGTCGATGAATTCTTCCAACGTACTGTAGAGCTTATCGTTGCTTTTTATTTTCACGTTCCGAGATTCAACTCTGTTATTTGTCGTATTCAAAAATCGGCTTTGAAGAAAATTCATCGACAACGTCCATTCGTTGCGAATATAATGCCAATTTTCATTGAAATAATTCAATATTGTCGACGGCAATTTTTTACACGTCATAGTACCTCATGTACTTTGATTCTGTGGATGTGTTGAGAATCCGTCTGGTTGGTTTGACAGATCTGCGAATATATTGAGAGAACATGAAACCTCACTCGATACAGGGTGATAAATAAACCAGACACATTGTTGTTATCTTGAGAAAGCGGTTTGTTCCACCTTCCGTCAGCTCTCATACAAATACAGTTTTTTAGGTATTATTTGGAAAATGTTAAATAAGTTAAATTTAGAAATAACACAAAATTGATATAAAAATAAATACACCAAAACTGAGAATTTAAATTGTAAATAAAATTACTGAATTGAATTGAATGTCTGGACTGAGAACCAGCACACAATTATATTAATTGTGTGCTGTAGGTACTGAGAGCGGTGCGCGTGCTGGAGCCAGTGCTGCAGAGCACGCCACGCCAAGAGATAAATGAGTGCGTGAGATGTGTAAATTATTCACTGCAAGCTCTCAGTAGATTTATTGAAGAGAAGTTGCAGTGAATAGATGAGAGCACTTGCAATTGAATTTGCATGAGTGCTGTGATAGAATATGAGAACAGCTACGCAGTCAGCACTGCGTAGCACAATACAACATGGATTGAGGATGCACAAATGAGCAGAGTATAGTCACTGTATTTTCCCAGCAGATTTTCTGGGGGAAACTACAGTGAGTATAAAGCACATGCATAATTATATTAATTAAGCCGGCAACATACAGTGAGGAGAACGTGGTGCAGCACGTGCTGCAGCGCACGCCGCAGAGTGAGACAAAAATGTGAATGTACCGCTATTTTCTACTACTCACCGACATTGAATTGCACTGAATTGTGACGGTGTACTCTTACCGTGTATTTGAGTCCTGTTGAGCTTGAAAGTTGAGCGAATCCGGTGAATTGCGACAGAGAAAAAGGTCCGAGAGTCCTGTTGAGCGTGTGCTGTTCAGCGGATGCGTTGCCAAAGGTGTGTAAATTTTCAATATGGCTGCGGAATATGAAAGCGTCGTTGGGCGCTGAAGTCAGTTGAGCGAGATAGCCGGTGAGCGAAGCCGAAATCAAGCGAGAGAGACATCCTCTCGCTCAACGCGGCGTGCCAACGAGGCACAGCCTCGGCTCCGCAAAGCCCTGCCTCGGCTATCTTCGGCCCAACCGAACGCAGTGTGCTAGAGCACCGCAACAGGTAGGCGCACGACGAATATCGATCACCGTGCGCCAGTTGATTATACAACAGGATGCAGGAATATTTCCTCAGCTGTAACTCATTATCCTTGAGTAATCGCTGATTTATCGCATGTACTTTCTCGGTTGAATGTTCTTAGGGAATGGAAAATACAAATCAGTACAGTGGCTGATGGGAATTCCTGCTTGATAACTCGCTTCTCGAGTAAATCTTTATCCGCCATGATAGACCTAATTTTCGTCCATGACGGATGAACTTTTTAAAAAGTTTATAAAAGCCACGTCATGATCTCCATATCCTCACTAATGAGAATGCATACAGGAACAATTTCGGTGCTTCCTTTGGAATCTTCCACGATTATAAGATAAATCGACGCTCGGATGTCGAGCGGCTTAAACGTTGCATCAATGCCTACAAATTCCGTATACAAGTTCACGATCGCTTCATTGAATTCGTGGAGAAAAAAAGGCCTTTCATTCCACATTTTTCCTCGTATACATGGCATTCAACTCCTATAAAACAATATAAAATTATAAATTCAAATTAATGTGCATTTGTATTGTGAGTACAAATGCAAAAACCGCCCTTTTCCTATAGACAACGTCAGCAGTAAATGCAGGTCAAAAATGGCGGATCAGAAACGTCATATGGTAAGCTTAGGCATCTGTCAACACTTCTCATCATTAGATTTGTGAATTTTTATCGGCGTCATATACTTTTTTGTGCGCGAATATGTCGAAATATAAGTTAAATAAGCGTCATTTGTGAGAAGTTTTTCTTTTTGCCTTCAATTAAAAAAAATCTGCGGCTGAGGCGCGTCGAATAATTGTAGAAACTTATGGTGAGTCTGCTATTAGTGCAAGAACGTGTCGCGAATGGTTTCAATACTACGAAATGGGTGATTTCGGCGTGGAAGACAAGGAGCGTCTCGGATCGGTGAACAAGTTTGAAGCCTCAGAATTGGAGGCATTGCTGGATGAAGATTCATTGGGCGTGACTCAACAAACCATTTTACATCATTTGAAAACCTTGGGAATGGTCCAAAATTTTTTTTCAATAACTTGGCGTTAATACGCTACTATGTATTTTGATGTTTAGGACAAGAAATAATTTTAATATTATGAATAAACATTTATATAATATTTTGTTTGGTTTATTGAGGACTTTTCAAAAGCAATGTCCAGCTTCTTTTTCGTTAACTGTTGACCCGGATGGAAAAAAATTGGCAATATCAAATATGAATGATTATCCTACTCATGTGTGCACAAAGGTACTAACAATAATTATTAACATTTTTGTTGTATTTCGTTGAAAAAAACTGTATATGAATATACACATATGGATATTAATATTTTTCTTATATTTTCTACTATAAATTATACAAACATTTGCCGCAAATACGGGACATGTCATTGGTCGAGAAGAAAAAGTGTATGAATTAATGGATCTTGGTGCAAATAAGAAAGCAGTGAAGCACAAAATCGCTCAAGCGTCGCATAAACGAATACTTTTAAAGATTTATCCAACATCATGCTACAAAAAGTCAGTCGAAACAACTTCCAGCAAACAATCGAAATGTTGCAAGAGAAAATTGGTATGTATTGTAACATGGTTACACCCACTAGTTTAGGGATTAATGCAAGAATAATCGATGCAAGGTAACAGAGTTACACTCTCAGGCATCGATTGTTATTCCGAGCGGCTATAAGAGCTCGAATATTATTTCAGAGTATCGAAACACCCGGGCAACAGACTCGGTACGAGCGTACCGAAAATCTGCGGGCACTAGGCCATCGAACTCGTGTGAAAAACGGGCTACGTCACACCGCCGGAATTCCCTCGCTGACATAAACAGCAGGTCAGCGACCAGCTGGCCTTGCTGGGTGGCGAGGGGAAGGCGGTGAGCGCGGCAGCGGCAAATCGCAAAAGTCGAGAAATGCGTTGAATTTCAAAATTACGATGCAGAGGGGAATGAGGCGAGGGGAGGCCTCTAAAAGGCCGCTGCGGGGAGAGAGGCACGCTCTTGGTGAAAAAGCATAGACAGTGGAGAATATAAATTGATCGCGAACAATTCTAGCAAAAAGAAAAGAAAAGTTCAAGAGTTATTTCCAAAATTACACACCGTAGAAGCTGTGGTTACACCAGAAAATAAAATAAGTGTGTGGTACCCCTAGGCCAGCGATAAAGAAAAAGGACAAGCGAGAAACATTTATCTACTTAGCAATAACCCGTTGTAGAATCGGTAAATTGTCAGATACTCAAAACTAAGCTAGTTTATAAGGTGAATAGAGTAGGTGCACACGATTAAGCGAGTAGGTTAAGAGAATAGGATTAAGGGGATAGGTTAAGCATAGAGAATAAGTGCATCGAATTAGGCAAATAGTACGAAGGAAATAAGTAAAATAGTGTGGATTTTAAACCGGCAGTATAATCAGGAATTGCCCGATTCCCCGAGTGCAAGCGAGAAAGAGCGAAAAGTGAAACAAGAGTGAAAGAGAAAAGCATTGTAAACAGAGTTTATACATTCTGTCAAAGGAGTGAGTCTGACGCCAGTGGCTGTGTGTGTACGTGTTTGAAGCTAACGAGTCAATACTAAGGCACTGTCACGTAACCGAAACGCGAGCCGAGAATACTGAGAATTTGTGCACAAATAAGAAGAAATGACGTAAAAATAATCGCTGGAATTCCCGAATTTCGATGCACGACAGAACATCGAATGAGTGTGAAATTGAAGACAGGGGAAGAACGTGAGACAGGCGGGCGGAATAGACAATATAATGAATTGGTTTTAGTTAGGTCAAGAAAGAGACTGGCAATAGATTAAAATATGGATAGATTTAGGAGAACTGAATTAAAAGAATAAGTGTATGTGCAAGCAGATCTAGAGGAAATTAGGTGCATAGGATTAATTGATACGTCTAGGCTAGTAGTGTATAAGGAAATAGAATTAAATAGTGTAAATTTTAAATCGTCGATATAAACGGGAATCGCCCGTTTGGATGAGAGGAAGAGAGAGAAGGAGAGAAAGTGAAATGAGAATAAAAGAGAAACAATTGTAAACAGAGTTAATACACTCTGTACTAGGAGCGAGTTCGATGCGAATGACTAGTGGTGTGAGTATGTCTGTGCACCGAGCCTACGGTCATACTGCTGTACAAGAGGAATAATAAACTCTTGAAGACACCGAGAATAGGTGTACACAGAATAAAATAATAATCGGAGCGATAATCGCCAAAATTACGGGTTTCAAAATAATCATTGTACAGTGTACCGGTGACCAGAAATTAAAAAGTGACATTTTTTAATGAAATTGTTTCACTGCGAATAAATTTCTCTCTCAACCACCACGAAGTCTCTATTAATTAGTTCTGTGATCGAGCCCGAATTCCCACGAAAAATAAAAATATATGATTACGATAAAAATTACCGTTTCGGTATAAATGTGATTAGTTATATAATTTATAAAAATATTATATATGTCTTTATTTTACAATTTTTTCGTCTTTATAATTTGACGTTAAAATGCCACCATATTTCTTGATTTCTATTTCCATTTCTATTTACAAATTTAATAAATTTATATGTACAAATCTATGCAAGATCTCCATGAACAAATTTTTATGTATTGGGTGGGAGTACAAATGGAAAACCGCCGTTTTTTTTTTTTCCAAAATTTGAGCGTTTATTGTAGAAAAATGGTTACATAATTATTCTTTAAAGTATTGTCCATCGCTAGTCACAATTTTTTCCCATCTTTCTAGCAGCATACGGATGCCGCGTTGAAGAAACTGATTGTCTTACGAGTCGATCCACGATTTGACCCAATTTTTTGCTTCTTCGTAAGGACGGAAGTGCTGCTCAGCCAGGCCATGCGTCATCGATCGGAATAGGTAGTAGTCGGAAGGGGCAATGTCTGGAGAATACGGTGAGTGGGGTAGGACTTTCCACTTAAGCGTTTCCAAGTAGGTTTTCACAACCTGAGCAACATGTGGCCGAGCGTTGTGCAGCAAAATCACTTTGTCGTTTCTTTGCTGGTATTGTGGTCGTTTTTCCTTCAATGCTCAGCTCAAACGCATTAGTTGTGTTCGGTAGCAAGCTCCTGTGATGGTTTCACCCGAATGCAGCAGCTCATAATATACTACGCCGAGCTGGTCCCACCAAATACATAGCATGAGCTTCGAGCCATGGATATTTGGCTTGGCCGACGATGTTGATGTATGGCCGCGGTGCCTCCACGATTTTTTTCGCTTTATATTATCGTAATGGATCCACTTTTCATTGCCAGTCACAATACGATGCAAAAAACCCTTCCGTTTTTGCCATTGGAGCAGCTATTCGCACGTGAAAAAACGCAATTTGACGTCTCTCGGCTTCAACTCGTATAGCACCCAATTTCCTTGTTTTTGGACCATTCCCAAGGTTTTCAAACGATGTAAAATGGTTTGTTGAGTCACGCCCAATGAATCTTCATCCAGCAATGCCTCCAATTCTGAGGCTTCAAACTTGTTCACCGATCCGAGACGCTCCTTGTCTTCCACGCCGAAATCACCCATTTCGTAGTATTGAAACCATTCGCGACACGTTCTTGCACTAATAGCAGACTCACCATAAGTTTCTACAATTATTCGACGCGCCTCAGCCGCAGATTTTTTTTAATTGAAGGCAAAAAGAAAAACTTCTCACAAATGACGCTTATTTAACTTATATTTCGACATATTCGCGCACAAAAAAGTATATGACGCCGATAAAAATTCACAAATCTAATGATGAGAAGTGTTGACAGATGCCTAAGCTTACCATATGACGTTTCTGATCCGCCATTTTTGACCTGCATTTACTGCTGACGTTGTCTATAGGAAAAGGGCGGTTTTTGCATTTGTACTCACAATACAAATGCACATTAATTTGAATTTATAATTTTATATTGTTTTATAGGAGTTGAATGCCATGTATACGAGGAAAAATGTGGAATGAAAGGCCTTTTTTTCTCCACGAATTCAATGAAGCGATCGTGAACTTGTATACGGAATTTGTAGGCATTGATGCAACGTTTAAGCCGCTCGACATCCGAGCGTCGATTTATCTTATAATCGTGGAAGATTCCAAAGGAAGCACCGAAATTGTTCCTGTATGCATTCTCATTAGTGAGGATATGGAGATCATGACGTGGCTTTTATAAACTTTTTAAAAAGTTCATCCGTCATGGACGAAAATTAGGTCTATCATGGCGGATAAAGATTTACTCGAGAAGCGAGTTATCAAGCAGGAATTCCCATCAGCCACTGTACTGATTTGTATTTTCCATTCCCTAAGAACATTCAACCGAGAAAGTACATGCGATAAATCAGCGATTACTCAAGGATAATGAGTTACAGCTGAGGAAATATTCCTGCATCCTGTTGTATAATCAACTGGCGCACGGTGATCGATATTCGTCGTGCGCCTACCTGTTGCGGTGCTCTAGCACACTGCGTTCGGTTGGGCCGAAGATAGCCGAGGCAGGGCTTTGCGGAGCCGAGGCTGTGCCTCGTTGGCACGCCGCGTTGAGCGAGAGGATGTCTCTCTCGCTTGATTTCGGCTTCGCTCACCGGCTATCTCGCTCAACTGACTTCAGCGCCCAACGACGCTTTCATATTCCGCAGCCATATTGAAAATTTACACACCTTTGGCAACGCATCCGCTGAACAGCACACGCTCAACAGGACTCTCGGACCTTTTTCTCTGTCGCAATTCACCGGATTCGCTCAACTTTCAAGCTCAACAGGACTCAAATACACGGTAAGAGTACACCGTCACAATTCAGTGCAATTCAATGTCGGTGAGTAGTAGAAAATAGCGGTACATTCACATTTTTGTCTCACTCTGCGGCGTGCGCTGCAGCACGTGCTGCACCACGTTCTCCTCACTGTATGTTGCCGGCTTAATTAATATAATTATGCATGTGCTTTATACTCACTGTAGTTTCCCCCAGAAAATCTGCTGGGAAAATACAGTGACTATACTCTGCTCATTTGTGCATCCTCAATCCATGTTGTATTGTGCTACGCAGTGCTGACTGCGTAGCTGTTCTCACATTCTATCACAGCACTCATGCAAATTCAATTGCAAGTGCTCTCATCTATTCACTGCAACTTCTCTTCAATAAATCTACTGAGAGCTTGCAGTGAATAATTTACACATCTCACGCACTCATTTATCTCTTGGCGTGGCGTGCTCTGCAGCACTGGCTCCAGCACGCGCACCGCTCTCAGTACCTACAGCACACAATTAATATAATTGTGTGCTGGTTCTCAGTCCAGACATTCAATTCAATTCAGTAATTTTATTTACAATTTAAATTCTCAGTTTTGGTGTATTTATTTTTTTATCAATTTTGTGTTATTTCTAAATTTAACTTATTTAACATTTTCCAAATAATACCTAAAAAACTGTATTTGTATGAGAGCTGACGGAAGGTGGAATAAACCGCTTTCTCAAGATAACAACAATGTGTCTGGTTTATTTATCACCCTGTATCGAGTGAGGTTTCATGTTCTCTCAATATATTCGCAGATCTGTCAAACCAACCAGACGGATTCTCAACACATCCACAGAATCAAAGTACATGAGGTACTATGACGTGTAAAAAATTGCCGTCGACAATATTGAATTATTTCAATGAAAATTGGCATTATATTCGCAACGAATGGACGTTGTCGATGAATTTTCTTCAAAGCCGATTTTTGAATACGACAAATAACAGAGTTGAATCTCGGAACGTGAAAATAAAAAGCAACGATAAGCTCTACAGTACGTTGGAAGAATTCATCGACAAATTTTTCGTTCTAGTGGTTTGTTTGAAATTAATGAGTATAGCCGGCCCAAAGAAATAAAAAATGTAGGAATCGAGCTAATGAATTTATCTGATGTGAAAAACAACAAAACAAAAAATAAATTAATGATTGTATATAGTAGTCGAAGGATCAGACTGAGTCAAAGTAACTAATATATATGAATGATAATACTTTGAGCAATTATTTTAATAATAATATATTGAGTGATTATCTCGATCCAGTGACCGGAGAACAGAATGAAAAATACTTGAGCACTGAGTGAATTGAGCTGGCGATAACGATAGGACAGTATAGACCTGGTGACATGTGTATTATAATTAAATGCACACGGTTAAAAAGTATACAATCAGTCTTTATTGATTGTGTATAACAACTTGATGAGGAATACCTGGTGAGTAGCGACAATTTAATGATTATTACTAGTCTGTACTTGTTGATGCACTGGTGGGTGAGTTGTCTAGCAGGCTGCTGATTTGACGTGTTGAGTCGTGTGGGTGATCCTGTTGATTTAACCTGATGTAGAGCTCGGGGTACTGACCACACGACGGACTGATGAGTCGGCAATTTCTCTCGACTGATGCGAGACTGAGTGGTGTCTATGCTGCCAACAATGCGTAAAATTGTTGACAGTTACTTGAGTTTTGCTGAATTTATGGTGATTGTACGTAGTGTGCACTTGCACTGATCTGAACTACACGTGCTTAGACACTAAGTTTAATGCACTACAGTACTGAGTTGGTCAGAATAAGTGAGACTTTGTGAAATAACAATGTAAGGTGACGCGTGTTTACTTGAGCGAAAACTCGTAGATGATTAATGGCTACTTCCGTCGACCACGAGGCTGAGAGCGTCTCCAGGCCGGACGTGCGTCAGCGATGAAATGCGAGGCCTGTAAGTGGCCATGCCACTGGGACCACACTACGTGGCGTTAGCCGCTGGGGTGAGCTCAGATCGAGGAAGCAAGCTAATCGAAGACGCGCCTGACTGTGCTGCGTCTATTCGGCGGTCGAGTATGCCAGTGAGCTGTGCCATATGATGCGAGGCGTCATAGTCTCGTGAGTGTAGAGTGTGTATGAATGAATTGTGTGCGTGAGTGATGCGAAAACTGAACATGGTTTGACTCTATTCTGAACGTGACCATAAAGCTACCAAAAAAGCTCGTAATTTGATACGAAAAAGATAGCCTAGAATGGCTATATTGCAATCTTTTGACGAGATATGCATTTGATTATGTACAGCAGGAATTGGCAAGCTGCAGGCGTGGAAAACTCGTCATGACAGAAGCGAGCCACGAATAATTTACATTCTAATTTCGTGGTTCAAGCGTTTGTTCATCTGTCTTGCGATTGTCCTTCGTGTGCGTCGATGGTGTTGCCGTGCCAGTCACTAATTATTATTATTATTTTTTATAATCTATTTGTAAAGGGTGTCCCAGCAAGAGCGCCGGATTTTTATTCGCCGCCATCTTGTTAATACGTTTAACAAATTTTTCAGGTTGAAACCTAATCAAAATTGGAACTAGAAATTGGGGGAAGCATATGAAGAAAAAAGGCCCAGAAAAATAGTACATACGATTACACAAATTTCATCGGTTTTAAAACCCGATCCAAATTTAGTCCATTTATTTGACGAGAGCTTCAACGACAATGTATTTCCTGATGAACACAAACAATTACGAGACGAATTGTTGGAGATATAGAAGTTCCTGCGGTAATTTCAATAATTTTTTTTAGATCCCGAACGTAGTCTCCATTTCGATGATTTACTCAACGAACGTTCGGATGACGATTTACTTCGAGATCAATCCGAAAGAACACTAACACTTGTCTAAAAATCGAGAGAAAAAAAAATACAAAATGAATCGACAAGCGACGAAACGAAGAAGAGAATGAATCGAAAACCGGTTGAATTTTCTACAATCAAAGTTCCTTGTGCGGTGAAGCGAAAGAGGCGTCCTAGAGGATCGGGAAAAACCATGATAGGGTTATCGAAAAAACATAAGACCACTGTACTAAATCAACAGGTTCCGTTTGTTAAACTATGATCAGAACAAAATGCTCTTCTCGTACTCCAATGGCTGGTCAAAAAAAATTACTTTGTTAGCTGTTAATGATGATCGCAAAATTTAAGAAAAATTTATCAAAACGAGGCCCGATAAAATACCCGATTTTTTAATGGATGATGATGTCAATATTTTTTCTTGAAAAATATGTTTCAGAAAATGCATGGAAAATCGTCGATCAAGCTATAGATTGTAAAAAAAAATCCGGGGTATCTATGCGCTCAGGGTACGACTGATTTAAATGACACACTCGACGAAAATACGACAGAAAACCGGAATAAATTTTCTATACGGTGCGATTATTGTATGCTGTGGTATCATTTGCCGTGTGCTCGATTAAGTGTACCACCGAAAGTCAAATTTTGGCGATGTAAAAGTTGTTGATATTTTTTGTTCCTATTTTTATCAATTTAACAAAGTTTATGCATTTTGTTGTCATTTTACATGTATTTAAATAAAGATAAGTTCATGATTAAAAACTTGTTTTACTTTTTTAAACGATACCATTAGGTGAAAGAAGAAATTTAAAGTTGCTGTTTACATAGCAATTAGGCAATTAAACGTCTATTATTCGTTTATAATATTATACGTTCATTCGTATGGATTTGTCAGTAGATGATTCGAGAATACATCCAGATGAATAATGTATTGTACATGTTATGCCGGTACAGCGTAATTGGATTACTCGGTAATCGGTATAATATTAAAAAGTTATTATTTTTGGGATCGTTTGCCGATTAGGAGATAGATCTCGAGTAATTAGTGTAAACGTGAAGTTATGTAAAATGGTAGTATTTATTATAGACAACGGTAACTTTCCGTTGTCCCATTCGAAAGTCAATAAAAGAATGTACAATAATTCGTTGTTTCGAGCCCGTTACGAGGAATCAACGTCTCTCGATTGAATCTACTAATAGAATCTGATATTTCGGGCGAGTCCGACCCGCGATCGACCATTCAGGTTGATGTTAAACTTTTGACTGATTTGGCAAAGGAGTTATTCACTCCTTTGGCGAAATCGAATGTCATAATGAATTTCGCAATGAATATTGCTTGCAAATAGCTGCCAGCGGCCGCTGCTCGCAGCAGTAGCTTGCGTTTGTACACTTTTTCTACTTCGAGTGAGTGGCCTCACGTGAAGAAGAAACAATGGCGAAATAATATGCTTGATTAATTCGCGGCACATCATCCCTCGCCTCATAAAAGGAAACATTTTTTCTATATAAAAAAAAAATGTTCTTTGGTTGGATTCCCGTACCTTTTACAATTTGATATGTTATATAACAATATAATTTTTCATTTTTCATTTCATTTGTTATCAAAGTTTCGACAATTTTTGTTATTTTTCCCTTCATTGTCGTTCTGGGTGAACGTATCGCACTCGGTTGAGGGGGCGAGTTTCCCAGACCCTGGCCCGCTCGGATCGCGGCCGCTCCTGTGGCTGTTGTCTTCCGAGTGGCTCGAGGTACCTCGGCTGCTGCCGGGGTAGTTGCCTCGGTTTCCAAAATCTTTCCTGCTCGATCTCCGAGCTTTTGCAGCTCCTCCGGATCTCGCAGTACGCTTGATAGTGAAACTTCCTCCTCGGTCTGTGTTCGAGGTGCCTGAGCCTCTATATCCCTCAATTTTAAATCGTACGGGGGAAGGTAATCTTTCCGGATGACTTGAGATGGTTGCCCTGTTGCCCACGCTGAAATCTGGGGCGGTTACTATACATACGCCTACCAAATGCTAGTTTTCACCGTTATTTGTGTCGATTTTCGCGTATATTAGGACTTCGCAGGGTGCGTCGTTTGTAACCAAAATTGTAGGGTGCGTCAGCGGGCAAATGTAAGATTTGCTCAGGACCTCGCAATTTTTAAAGTCATCGGTTGTCATCCTCAGTTATTTACGATTCTCGGAGTCAATGACTACGTGACTCCCAGTCGTATCCACGTAGTAGTACCCGCCGTTGCTTGCTCGCATGGGTATAGGGTATACTTTTTGTATACTGTACTGTTGCTGCCTGATCAACAGTAAGTCGAGTACGAGTACAATTGCGTCACCTTCGCTGTAGGCCTTTAAAGGGTTATACGCAGTTATGATTTTCAAAAAATCGATTTTTTTTATTGCATTTTTGTAATGTACATATATTCAAAAGTATACACACAAAATTTCAAGTCGATCCGAGCAATACTTTCGGAGTTATACCTATATATGTAGAGACGCCTCGGCGCGTTTGAAAGTAGGTGGGGCAGAGGATCAAGCGGGGCAGTTGTTTACCTGGACCGTTGCTCCTTTTATATCCTTTTGTATACCTGTGTATTGTATTCTTATACATTGTGTGAGAGTGTAGTAGTGTTTTCCTTGTACCTGAGAGCAAAATTCAACGGTTTCTAGACGCTTATTCAGTATATACAGCCGAGGCAAGCAGTGAAGTCGTGCCTCCGTTTCCGTATTTTCTGCAATATTTCGTTCGGATTTCTAAGATAATTGTGAATTATAGTATAATAATTCAATATGAAAGTAAGTAGAGAACGGCGTTCTCTTACAAGCGCGTACAAATCAAGAAATCGAAAACGGAAAAACGTTTTTAATCCGAATAAAGCTGAGACGGACGAAAGCAGCTTCAGCGCATCTGCGAAAAAATTCAAAATGCAGGAGAAAATTATTGTGCCTCGTGACACTTCGATAGAATATAGAATTTTTAACTTTATCACAGTGTTTGCAGCAATTTCCGAGTATGTAAAGTGCAAAACTTGTAATAAAGACATAAAGTTTGAAACTAGTAGCGAAAGAGAACTTGGTTTTAAAATTATTTTGCTTTGTGATGACTGTGCTCCACGTACTGTAAATTCGAGTCCGTTTGCCAATCATTCCTACGCAATAAACAGACGTTTTTTGTTTGTAATGAGAGTGCTTGGATTAGGATTAAAAGGTGCTAAAAAGTTTTGTGGTTTGATGGACATGCCAGCTTTTATAACTCAAAATACTTATGACTTGCTTATAAATAAAATGCACGGATGCATACAAACAGTCACCGAAAAACTTTTTCAGCAAGCTTGCGCTCAAGAGAAACAGCTCACGTCTGATAATCAAGGCGAAGCCCATGCTACAGAATTAACTGTATCTGGTGATGGGACGTGGAAAAAACGAGGATATGCCTCTTTATATGGCGTATCATCATTGATTGGTTATTACACTGGAAAAATTATTGACATTGTGGTGAAAAGTGCATACTGCAAACAGTGTGAAGTATGGAGAAAAAATATGAACACTGAAGAATATAATGAGTGGTACGAAAGCCATAAAGAAAGTTGCTGTGCAAATCATTCCGGTTCCTCAGGAAAAATGGAGGTCGATTCAGTCATCGAGATGTTCAAGCGTTCGATAGAAAAATACAGAGTTGTGTACAAAAATTACATCGGCGACGGTGATTCCAAAACTTACTCGGGGATTTTAAAAGCTTTACCGTATGGTAATAATGAAGTTATAAAAAAAGAGTGTATTGGACATGTACAGAAGAGAATGGGCAGGCGGCTTCGAGAACTTGTAAAAAAAATTGTTGAAACCGTCAACAAAGCCGGAAAAATTTTTTTTTTTAAAGTTCTCGGTGGCAAAGGAAAACTTACGGGCAAAACAATCGACAAACTTACAGTTTATTACGGTTTAGCAATTCGGAGAAATTGCGAATCTGTTGAAGATATGCGCAATGCCATATGGGCAACGTATTTCCATTACTGTTCCACTGACGAAAATCCACAACACGAGAAGTGCCCGGTTGGGCCGGAGTCATGGTGTTCTTGGCAGCGAGCAACAGCAGCAGACAAACTGACCGAATTTAAGCACGATTACCAGCCATTACCCACGGATGTTGCTGAAGCTGTGCGTCCAATTTACGAAGACCTCAGCAGCGAGACATTATTGGAACGATGCGTAGGCGGCTTTACACAAAATAATAACGAGAGTTACAACCAAATCATCTGGAAAATTACGCCGAAAATCATTCCGAGTGGCTCAAAAATTGTTGAAATGGCCGCCGGTATGTTTAATGAAGGTTCAATTTCACTTTTGTACCATATGAATGCAATGGGACTGTCTTTGGGGCCCAATGCGCATGCATATGTACAAAAGGAGGACGAAGAGCGCGTTACGCTATCCGAGCGCAGAGTGCACGAAGCGACACGAGAGGGAAGGATGGCTCGAAGACAGCACCAAATTGAATTGCTGGAGGCTGCTGAAGAAATGGAGGGTTTATTATATGGCCCTGGAATAGACGACACCATGTAAGTTGAAAAAAAAATTTTTTTTCTATGTGTGAATCGGTTTTGAAACTTTAAACGCGTTTTTCTCAAAACAGCATTTTTCAAGTCGGTGATCACGATATCTCAAAAACGGCTTGTTCGATCGGTCTAAAATTTTAACACAATCTTCTCAGATACATTTTCTAGTAATTAATCGTTCCTTTTGTCAATCCGATACTTATTTTCCATTTTATAAACAATTTAAGGCCAAATTTTACATAAAAAATCAAAAACATTTTTTTGAGAAGCCGCCATTTTGTGAAAATTCAATATTTTGATTAGCCGAACGATTAATTACTAGATAATCTAATATATTAACGAAATTTGTTTGGTTTTTTGATTTCAGATAATCCAATCTTGAGTTACGATGATCACCGTAAATCGTCTTTTTTTAGAGGAGGTTCCGGAAATCGCCTGCAGCGCCCTCTATAATCAACATTTTTATAAATAAAAAATTTGTTTACGTTCTTGAAGGATGCTTTTATAACCACAAAAATTTTCAAATTAATAAATTCAAAAGTCTCTTCAGGATAAATTCTTGAAAAACCGTCTTTTTTTTGCCTCATAACTGCGTATAAGCCCTTAGGTCAGCCAGTCGCATAAGTGCTGAAGCTTGGCTGTGCTCTACTCCGACGGGGAAACTGGTGCCGGGCGGCAGGTGTGTCAGTGCAATGGCGAGGTGACGCGTAAGCGTTCTCGGTGGCACGGACATTGCTCCTACATTGCCGTTCGCTATCTACGTGACAAACGCACTAATTCTCGTACGTTGCTGAGCAATGCCTCGACTGCGATACGTATCGCGTTTAGACTTTCGTCTAAGTGTTCGCCTGTCCACCCAGCGTACGTTGCTGTTTTCCAAAGCGGCGATGGTCGTGTCTCAAAATGATTGTTGTAATTCTAAGCCCGTGACTTGCTTTCTATTAAGCTTTGGGACTAGATTGTTTACGCGTACCTTCTTCCTCATTCTGAGGCTTCGTATGTTATCGCATCGGTAACCAGTGTAATATTATATTTTTCCATAAATACTGATATTGTCTTGAAATATGCATATATTTTGGCATATTTCACTGTCATCTGCGGAAATCGAATTACCAATTAACATGTATATATTAACCGAATAGAGTGTGCACATTGACTTATCTTTTCCAAAATTAAGTATGCTCTTAGAGGCTTCATTTCTTCAATTTACTCTATATACTCTTTTTACACTCTACGCTGAACACTATCCTGGGTCAGCATTAATATTCTATACATTTTTCGAGGTGGTTTTCAAGTATGGTCGCAGTATTCCGTCCTCTCTGGATTGCGTAATTAATGTGCAATTTCGTTTCAATTTTTTCGTTCAATATATTGGGTCTGGGAAAAACTTCGTGGCGTTTTTCCCCATAGATGGCATTAATTGCAAATAAGTCAGGAAACACAGATCGCAGCGACACCACTAAACGCTCGTTGGAAAGGTGACACTTCGAGCGTTACTTGGAGTGTATAAACATCGAAATTGGTGCAGTGGTTGGAAAGTTGTTTGCGTTTGAAAATGGAGAAAAGTAATAAAAAATTGCGCTATATTTTGCAATATTATTACGACAAAGGGAAAAACGCTGCGCAGGCTTGTGAAAAAATTTGTGCTGTGTTCGGTGAAGGTACTTTATCAAAATCTGCTGCGCGGAAATGGTTCGCTCGCATTCGTTCTGGTAATTTTTATGTGAAAGATGAGTCACGCTCTGGTCGTCCAATCACTGAAAAAGCTGATAAAACTCTTGAAAAAGACCAGCAAGATAAGCATATCAGCAGTGTCGATATTGGTGTGGAGCTAGGCATTGACCACAAAACTGTTTTGAACCATTTACACAAAGCTGGCTACAAAAAGAAGGTCGATGTATGGGTTCCTCATGAGTTGAGCGCGAAAAACATGATAGACCAAATTAACATCTGCGATGCGCTGCTGAAACGCAATGAAATCGAGGCATTTCTGAAACGTGTCATAACCGGTGATGAAAAATGGATCACGTACGACAATCGGAAGCGTCAAAGATCGTGGACAAGGGATGGTGAGCCGTCACAAGCGTTCGCGAAGCCAGGATTGACTGCGCAAAAGGTGATGCTGTGTGTGTGGTAGGACTGGAAAGGAATCGTCCACCATGAGGTACTTCTAGTTGGTCAGACGATTGATCCTCAACTCTACTGTGGACAACTAGAGAGATTACGCCAAGCAATTGAAAGAAAACGGCCCGAATTGATTAATAGGAAAGGTGTTGTCTTCCATCATGACAACGCCCGACCACACACTTCTTTAACGACCCGTCAAAAATTGCGAGAGCTTGGTTGGGAAGTTTTGATGCATCCACCGTATAGTCCAGACATAGCACCCTCTGACTATCACTTATTCCGATCTCTGCAGAACTCTCTCAATAGAATTAAACTGCTTTCAAAAACAGCCTGTGAAAACCACTTGATTCAGTTTTTCAACCAGAAACCACAGAAGTTCTTCACCGATGGCATCATGGCTCTACCCGAAAAATGATGAAACATTGTCGATAAGAATGGAGCCTATTTGGTTTAAATAAATTCATTTTCACACTATAAGAAAACCGGTTGAATTTTACTAAAAAAGCGCCACGAATTTTTTCCCAGACCCAATATTTCTTCCATATGTATATTTATCATGTATTTCCATCTCTGAATGAACCCCTTTATTCTGTTGATAAAATTAGGTCTCCTAAGACCTCTTCTACTTTATTGGAGCTCCCTACCCTGCGTCCCGAAGGGCTTCTTCCCACATTTATTATCTAGCTAATATTTAGTTTTACCTAGCTATAAGTATTCGAATTCCTGAACTCCTGAGCTATTAGTGTTCGATAAAGAGCTTCAGGCGGGTCGCGTGCACCACCTGAGTTTTCCGTCCCTTCCGGACTATGTCCGTCTACTTCGGGGTCAGCTTGGCCGACCTTCCTCTGCGCACCGTCTCGTCACGTAGGAGTACGTGTTCGCCGACACGATACTCCTGTACCTGCGCGCGGTCGTACTAGTACTTCGACTTTCTTTTCGCGCCTTCCAGATTGTCGCGAGCTACTGTCGATGCGGCGCGTAATCGCTCGCGTAGCTCGTGGACGTAGTCGTCGTAAGCATAGGTGCTGCAGGGCTCCTGATTTACGGCGGTCGGCAGCTCAGCCTCGCGTCTATACACCAGCACGTGAGGAGACAGTCCGGTCCCCGAATGTGGAGTGGTGTTGTATGTAAACATCGCATACGGCAGCCATTCGTCCCAATTTCCTTGATCCTCATTTATGACATTTTTTAGGTATTCGGCGAGGGTGTGATGCGATCGTTCCAAGGCGCCGTTCGATTCCGGATAGTAGGCTGTTGTTTGTACCTTTTTAATTCTCAGTAATCGACACATCTCCTTGAAGGTCGAGCTGAGAAAGTTGGTGCCCTGATCCGACAATACGAGGGTCGATCAATAAATAGTCGGCTTAGCAAAGAAAATCGCGTTTTTTGGACAAAAATCTTTTTATTTCTCAACATAATCTCCTTTTAGTTCGATACACTTATTCCAACGACTTTTCAATTTTTTGATGCCCTCCGAATATACGATTTCGAAAGGTCCTCAAAATAGGTCTCTGTTTCGGCGATGAGGTCATCTCTGGAACCAAATCTCTTTCCGCCAAGCCATTTTTTCAGGTTTGGAAACAGAAAGTAGTTGGAGGGCGCCAAATCTGGAGAATACGGTGGATACGAAAGCAATTCGTATTTAAATTCATGAATTTTGGCCATGGCAACTGGGCACGTGTGAACGCGTGCATTGTCTTGATGGAAGAGAACTTTTTTCCTCGCCAAATGTGGACGTTTTTTCTTCAATTCGTCGTTGAATCGGGTCAGTACGGCTGCATAGTATTCGCCATTAATCGTTTTTTTCGGCGGAAGGTAATCGATGTAGATTATGCCGCGTGCATCCCAAAAAACTGTGGTCATGACCTTACCGGCCGATGGGACCGTCTTCGCCTTCTTCGGAGCACGTTCGGTCGGTGAAGTCCATTGTTTCGATTGTTCCTTTGTCTCTAGTGCATAGTGGTGGATCCATGTTTCGTCCACGGTTACGTAACGACGCAAAAACTCAACAGGATCACGCTTATAGATCGCCAAACACGCCTTTGAATCAGCTACACGTTCTCAGCTTGAGCATCTCGCCATGCAGGATGTCTGCTTGATGCTGCTTGATAAAGTCCATGCCAAGTAGTCCATTGACCTTCAACGGCACATTGTTCGAAACGATGTAGAACCAATGCTCTACATTTAAAGCCGGTGTCTCGAGCACAATTTTACCTATCCCGAGGGGGGTGAATTTTTCGCCCACCACCCCCTGCAGTTCTACGGTGCAGTCTTTCACTATGGTCTCCGGTTTGAGACAGCCTTTTTTGATTATGTTGCACTACGCCCCGGTGTCCGCCTTGAGCGTGAGTACTCCGGTCGCGGCCAACAGTGCAGCGATATCGAAGTCGCTGGCGGTGGCGCTCGACGCCGGCAGCATTACCTACAGCAGCTGCTGCGTTGTTTTCTTCTACCTGCACGCAGGTATCTGCTGGACCGAGAGTGTGTTTAATTTCATCGTTCCCAGTGGGCGGGCATCTGTATTGGCTCGACCTGTTCCTGCAGTTACCCTGGTCCTTTCATCCTTGCCCCCTGAGTCCCTTCGACGTCGGGGCTGCTGTGATGCCTGAGCTGGCTCGCTCTTGTTCTGCGACAATCTCCTCCTGTAGTCTTTCCACAAGTAGCCCTTCTTTTGGCAATAATCGCATATGATGTCGACGTGGTGTATCAATTTATTCTCGCTGGACATTGGTGAACTCACTCTTCCCGATCTCCGGGTGCAGTCCCATGCCATGTGCCCTGACCTCCCGCAGATAAAACAATTTTCTGTGGCTTGGCTTCACTTGGCTGCACTATATTTTTGACCTGCCTATGCAGTCCGTTCTCGAAGTTGGCCTGGGCACTCTTCCGCGTTATCTTTTCAATGATGCGCATTTCCAACACCGTGGCGGCTTCCTCGCAGAGCTTTTCTATAATGTCGATGGTAATACGCTCGGTTCTGGCGGCGTATACCACGATATTCTCGCCCTGGCCCTGCCGGAGGGAGTTGAGCTTTACTTGTAACGCAGGCAGCGACTTCCGCTTCCCGTGCAGGGCCTCCAGTTCGGCCTTGAGCAGCACTACTGAGAGGATGGTTTCGTGTTTCATCTCTCGGGCCGCCCTACCTTCGAGCTTTGTGCTAAGTACCAATTCTAAGAGGATCTCGTGATCCCTGGGCGCAGCCCGCTTGAAAATGGTCTCGCAGGATCGTAGGAAGGCATCCAGCTCGTCAGCGTTGCTTCCGTCGAAGTGCTAAATGTTTTTTAGAGCTAGCCCAAGATCAAGCGTCCGACCCAGCGTCAGCGTCAGATGTCAGCGAGGATTCGTCCCGACGGTGAGAGCTCTGTAAGCGCCCTGCGCATCCTAAACGCAATGTCCCCAACAGCTGCAGCTAATCCGGCTGTTGAATATACCCCTTCGCCAGGCAGCATAGTATCTAACGAGTTGCCCCTACGTTTTGGTCTCGCGCCTCTAGATTCCGGCATGTGGCTAAATTCGCGGTGGACTCTACTTTAAAATATTTCGAAAAATCTCAAGAGAGATATATATATCTGGTGGAATATTTTTCCTAAATTTCGGATCTGGCTGAATTTGACTGAACACGGCTATACGTATATGTATGGTATGTAACCGCCACTTACAAATAGAAGATCTTGCAGACGATCCTCTCTATGGCGGTACCTCGGGTGCTGTTGACCTATTGTTGTGTAGCTCCCCTTTGAAGATGGGCCAGACGTCCTTCCTGGCGCCGTTGCCCCTTTCCTTCGGCGGTTCCTGGGCTCGTCCTTAGTGCATCGCCAATGGTTGCGCGACGGCTTCGTCACAATTAGCTCCCGCGAGTACTTGGTTGCACATTTTGCGCTTTTTCCGCGACTTGACGTGACACTGTCAATCGGGACTTTAAACGTTTGACCGATATGTCATACCGTACCGACGTACACTTCGCGCCTTCGCGTCAGCTTAGTCGGGTTTTTATGAGCTACATCGGTGTCCTTGCACAAGCCGTAGTTGTCACTTCAGTCACTCTTTTACGTTGTCCAAAATACTTTTTGTCCAAATAAATCACGTATAACTTATCACTTCAGCAGATCCCACCACTGCCACCAAATATTATGCCGGTACTGCGTAATTGGATTACTCAGTAATCGGTATAATATTAAAAAGTTATTATTTTTGGAGTCGTTTGCGGATTAGGAGATAGATCTCGAGTAATTAGTGTAAACATGAATTTATGTAAAATGGTAGTATTTATTATAGATAACGGCCACTTTCCATTGTCTATTCGAAAGTAAATAAAAGAATGTACAATAACTCGTCGTTTCGAGCCCGTTAGGAGGAACCAACCTCTCTCGATTGAATCTACTAATAGAATCTGATATTTCGGGCGAGTCCGACCCGCGATCAATCATTCAGGTTGATGTTAAACTTTTGACTGATTTCGGCAAAGCAGTTATTCACTCCTTTGGCGAAATCGAATGTCGTAATGAATATCGCAATGAATATCGCAATGAATATCGCTTGCAAATTCCTGCAAGCCGTAGCTCGAGCGGTCGTTGCTCGCAGCTCGTAGCTTGCGTTTGCACATTATTTCTACTTCGAGTGAGTGGCCTCACGCGAAGAAGGAACAATGGCGAAACAATATGCTCGATTAATTCGCGGCACAACATACGCTTATTCATACGGATGAAAGCAACTTCCCGAGTAGTTCGCGTTATGTGCTGTTTTGCGACGTTTGTGTGCCTCGAAAGGTAGCTTATTCGTGTAAGTGTATGCGTTGAGGATTCCTTGGTGTTGTTGAATCTGAAATATATTGGAATGGGATGAGTTTTCACTCATGACAGGTGTGAAATAACCAGACCGAAGATTTTGGTAGAGAAAGTAGCCTTTATTCCACCTTCGACTTGATTTGACTACAAAAAAAACATATTAAATAAATAAACGAATAAATTTGAAGTGAATTTAATGAGCTGCACATACAATTATGTTAATTGCGTGCCGATATGTGTAAGATGAAACGTGAAGTAATCCGTGCTGCTAAGCACGCCACGAGATGAGTCTTCTCACCATTATTGAATTTATGTAAATTGTGACGGTGCACTCTTACCGTGTATTTTGAGTCCGGTTGAGCACTTCTGAGTTGAGTAGATCCTGAGAAATCGGTGAAAATTGTCCGAGGTGAGAGCAGAGGTTGGAGCTGTCCAAGCGGTTTTCACGAGAAGTGTCAAAATCTTCAAAATGGCTGAGTAGTATGAACGCGTCGTTGTGAGACGTTGAAGTCAAGCGAGAGAGCCGACCTCTCGCTTGAATAGCATGCCTGAGAAACGCTGCCTCGGCTATCTTCGCGACATCCAAGCGCAGCACATCACCTAGTAGCAACAGGTCGACGCACGGCGATCGATAATCACCGTGCGTCAGCTGATTTGCGAACAGTATGTTATGTGAAAATTATTTACAATTGATATTGATAAGTATTGATGAGTTTTCAATTTATTGAAATGGTTAATTTAATTCGTGTGTTGAGGTCACAAGCGATTGTATTCATTTCAATATTTACATTAGTTTTGAATTAAAGAATGTCTAGATGCTGAGATATGTAGAAGTCTACGGTGGTTACTGAATCGGTTTTGATTATTTTCGGGAACTGCAAGTTATAAAATAAAGATAATCATTAAAATTGCCGATACAACATTGGTTTATTCATTCTAACTGAGTACGCTGAACAACGGTCGACGAATGAGAAGTAGATAACTCGAAAAATTCGCGGTTCACCGAACTAGAATCCGTTTCGTTGAATGATTTGCGTTTTACCGCACAAACTGACCAACAGTCTACGGAATAATTATGCATTATTCGTCCGGTTATGGTGTTCTATCATACGACCTATATCCGTATGAATAATTGTGCATTATTCGTACAGGTATGGTATTTAATCATACGACTTCCGTACGAAAAATTATGCGTTATTCGTCCGGATACGTTCTTGGCCTACGTTAAATTACTTATCCGTACGAATAAATGTACATTATTCGTCCGGATATAGTGTTGCATCATACGACTTATATCCGTACGAATAATTATGCATTATTCATCGGGATAACTGCTGAACGAAATTCGTTGCCATTTCCTATCAATATCTCTACTGACAATATATAACCTCAATTTTAAGACATATCCGGACGAAAAATCTACGCGTATTCGTTCGGCTCCCGGACGACCAACCAGAGCCATTAGTATATGTTGGCAAGACTGACTAATTCTTGTCTATGTATGTATATGGATTTCCGATATGTTGGTACATTGGTATAAAGAATTCCCGATGCAGCTGACTCAATAAAAACTGAATTATTACAAGATGTGAAAAATATGTAAGGTACGAGGGTCGATCAATAAATAGTCGGCTTAGTGAAAAAAATCGCGTTTTTTTTGACAAAAATATTTTTATTTCTCAACATAATCTCCTTTTAGCTCGATACACTTATTCCAACGATTTTCCAATTTTTTGATGCCCTCCGAATAATACGATTTCGGAAGGTCCTCAAAATAGATCTCTGTTTCGGCGATGAGGTCATCTCTAGAACGAAATCTCTTTCCGCCAAGCCATTTTTTCAGGTTTGGAAACAGAAAGTAGTCGGAGGGGGCCAAATCTGGAGAATACGGTGGATGCGAAAGTAATTCATATTTAAATTCATGAATTTTGGCCATCAGCTACTCTTTTATGGTCAACAGTCAGCAAACGCGGCACCCATCTTGCGGATAACTTTTTCATACTCAACTGATCACTCAGGATTGAAATCACTGAGCTATATGATATGCCTGTGGCCTCAGGTGTGGATCTCACGCACTTTTAGTCTCCGATCATTTAACACCATATCGTGGACTTTTTCAATTGTTTCTGGTATGACGACCTCATTTGGACGACCTGGACGTTCATCGTCAACAATGCTCGTACCACCGCGTTTAAATTCAGCTGTCCAATATTTAATGGTTGATAACGAAGGTTCAACGTCCATATAAACTTCGTCTAGCTCCGCTTTGATTTCATTGTTCGTTTTCTTTTCAAAAACAAAAATCGAATCACTGCACGATACTCATTTTTTTCCATTTATGTAAAAACACAAAAGTTGTTTGTCTTTCGACGCTGTCAAAAACAAACTAAACATCGCAGCGAGCTGAAACTTTGACAACAGTCATGTGAAGGATGGCACTACTAAACGCCGCTATTGATGTCTTTCCTCGACCAACAGATGACGCAAGGCCGACTATTTATTGATCGATCCTCGTATGAAATGTGCAGACGCAGAAAAAAGGCCGGCGCTGTTACAAATATGGAAAAACACATAGCGAATAAATATTTTGCAAAAACTAACAATACAAAAAAAGAATCAAGCGAACAAGGAAATTCGAACCCACATAAAGCCCTGCTTTATCTCAATACTGTTTCAGAGAAAAGCGATTGGGTCGTAGAGTCCGGTGCATCATCACAAATGTCGTTCCGAAAAGAGGGCTTCACGTCAAAAAGATAGATGAAAACTAATGCCAATATAGCACGCAAGAACAAACTTTCTGTGAGTGCAGTTGGTGATGTATTGATACCTGTCGCAGACTGCGGCGAGGACAGAACGAGAGGATGTGTTTATTCGTCCCTGGCGTTGCTGCGTACCTCTTGTCAGTAAGCAAAATAGTGAAAAATGGTAATACTGTAGTATTTTGCGAAGAAGGTTGCATTATTCGAGTACGTGACCAGAAAATAATAGCGACAGCGAGTGAAACAAATGGACGTTGACAAACCAGCTGCGTATTATACGGAACAAGCAACGGCAGAATTGCTATGGCATCGAAAATGCCTCATCTAAATCGAAACAGCCTAGACTTGTTGAGACGTCATTTGCAGATGGCACCGATTATAAGGATAATAATAAAGGTAGCTGCGAAGCCTGCGTAAAGGGTAAGCTTTCTAGAAATCCGTATATGGCTCTGTCAGCGGCATGCCAAGAGGCATTATGGCATACAAGGGGACCTCCAGGTACGGGGAACACCGATTCGGACCAAATTTTTTTTACAGGCAGGTCGCACCTAGGGGTGCAATAGGTGCAAGTAATAGGATGCGCTTCTCAGCCGTTTTCGAGATATAAAATATAAAAAATTTCCGAGCGTTCATATACTCTCTGCGTTAAATTATATCCAACAAGGACGCATAGCGTAGTCGGCAACGTCTCCGCTTCGTAAGCGCTGGATCGCCGGATCGAATTCCAGCGCGGACTTAAAAAAAATAATATTATTATTGTTATTAAATCATTTCTACGGCAACTACTATGCGATTATATTAATATTTCCGTAAAGGAATGAATAAATATTTTTTATTGTGGATCATTTTGGTGTTATAAGGAAAAACGAGCAGCTTTATTTATTTATTTATTTTTTGGTTGAAAGGTAGGGAAAGAATTGTGACAAATGAATACACGAGTTTAAAAGAATAACTAATCTTTTTATTAACTTTTCATTGGTTATCACAACTACAAGAACTAGGGTGGCACTGGTCATAAAAACATGGAAAACAATCATTATTTCGGCATCGGGCGCACGTAATAAATGCCGAGTTTCCGCATCCGCAAGGATTTTTCAAGACGTCAATCGCCAAGCAAACCTCGTTAAGGGGCTATACCAGTGTGGCACTTTAAAAAAATCGATTTTTTTTTGTTGCCTTTTTCGATAGTTTATACTTTGAAGAATATCGTGTAAACATTTCCAGGCCCTATCTTTAATACTCCTGAATGGCAGCCTTCTAAAGAGCAACCGCTCGTAGGTATAAGATGACCCATCTGCCTGGAGGCGGAGCTCGGAGCTGACTTGTTTTTACTTGATTCTTTGGTCACTATAGAGGGGACTCTATAGGGCCATTTGAAATCAGCGTTGCCATTTAAAAGGTAAAAGAATACCGTGAAGCTAACTGACAAAGTTATTAATAAACTCCAGAAATACTATGGATTGGCAATTACGAGGCATCAAAATAATGTTGATGAGATGTATCAAAAAATTTGGGCTACCTTGCATCATTTGCCTTCGACAGACGAAAATCCGAAGCACGGAAATTGCCCTGCAGGTGCGAATAGCTGGTGCTCATATCGCCGCGCGAAAGCTCAAGGAATGGACGTATGAAAGTTCAAACATGATTATCTGCCACTTGACAAGGGTATTACGAAAGCTTTGGAACCTATTTATACTGACTATACTGGAGTTCAAGGGAATTACTAGAGCGATGCGAAGGAGGGAACACGCAGAATAACAATGAAAGTTATAACGGCTTGCTCTGGCACTCTGCTCCAAAGCACCTTCATAATGGATTGAAAACGATCGAGCTCGTTAGTTTCCTTGCAGGCTCAATATTTAACGATGGTTTTTATGCTATTCTAAAAATGCTACAAGTAATGGCCGTCATCATCGGTTGTATTGCAAAAGAATATGCCATGGAGAGAGATGACAGCCGAATCAACCAGGCGGAGTTACGTCATGAAGCATCCTCAAAAGAGGGGCGAACAGCTCAGAGAAAAGCTTCAGCCGCTGAGCAGGCATTATTCGAGGAAGAGGAGGGTCCATTTTATGGGCCAGGAATAGCTGATTAGCAGTTTTTATAGTAAATATCATTTTATCGTGCAAAAATCGATAGTTAAATCTTTAAACGCATTTTTCTCGAAATGAGATTTTTCAAATTTGCTGACATTGTAACTCAAAGAGCAATTATCCGATTGACTTGAAATTTGAACTAAGTACTCTTGAATACATTTACTCTACAATGACGCAGGATATTTTTTATTGGATGGAAATTGACGTTGAATTTGGCATTGAAAAAAAACGACCATTTTTTGGCAAAAAAAACAGACTTTTTTTCCATAACTACGCCATTTTGTTAGATTTTGATATTTTTCGAAAATCCTGCGTCATTGTACAGGAAATACCTTCCAGCTTAACGACATTTTTTCCTTTCCCGATTTCAGCTACTCAATCAACCGGAATCATGTCAACAGTGGAGAAACTTTTTTTTTGGCGTCTCCGAAGGCAGCGCATAAGTCGCTTGGATCTCAATATTTTTCTATGAAAAAATTATGTAATATAGGTAAAATATAGCCAAATATATTCTTAATTTTCCGAAACATTTAATTCAGTACTTTTCTTCCAAAAAATTCCCAAAAATTCCCAAAATTTTCAGCGTTCACATTGGTATAGTCCCTTAACGTTTAGAGAAGATCTCCTGTCGTAATATAATTTGGCAGCGAACCAAGCGTATTGTAACATGTCGCAAAATATTGGAGAAAACAGTTGATGGTGAACAATAGATTGAATTTTGATAGTCTTCATTTATCAGGAGTACAAATTGAAAATGCGGGATTTTTTTCTATTTTTGAACGTTTATTCTGAAAAAATGGTAACAAATGAATTATTCAAAGTATTGTCCATCGCTAGCCACAACTTTTTCCCATCTTTCTGGCAATTTACGGATACCGTCGTGAAAAAATTCGGCCGGCTTGGCTGCTATCCAGTCATCGACCCATTTTTGGGCTTCTTCGTAAGAATGGATGCGCTGGTCAGCTAGGCCATGTGTCATCGATCGGAAAAGGTGGTAATCGGAAGGAGCAATATCTGGGCTATACGGCGGGTGGGGTAAGACTTCCCATTTCAGCGTTTGTAGGTATGTTTTGACCGGCGCTGCAACATGTGGCCGAGCGTTGTCATGTTGCAAAATTACTTTGTCGTGTCTTTGCTCGTATTGTGGCCGTTTTTCTTTGAGTGCGCGGCTCAAACGCATCAATTGAGTTCGGTATAGTGCTCTTGTGATGGTTTCGTTCGATTTCAATAGCTCATAATACACCACACCCAGCTGGTCCCACCAAATACAGAGCATGAGCTTGGCGCCGTGAATATTTGGTTTGGCCGTCGATGATGATGCATGGCCGGGGTAACCATATGATTTTTTGCGCTTCGGGTTATCGTAATGGATCCACTTTTCATCACCAGTGACAATGCGATGCAAAAAACCCTTCCGTTTTTGCCGTTCGAGCAGCAGTTCGCATGCAAAAAAACGGCGCTCGACGTCTCTCGGCTTCAGCTCATACGGCACCCAATGTCCTTGCTTTTGGATCATTCCGAGGGCTTTTATACGATGGGAAATGGCTTGTTGTGTCACTCCCAATGAATCTGCGAGCTCTTGTTGAGTTTGACACGAGTCTTCATTGAGTATTGCCTCCAATTCAGCATTCTCAAACTTTTTCACTTGGCCCGGCCGCTCTTTGTCCTCAACGTCAAAATCACCACTTCTAAACCGCACAAACCATCTCTCGCACGTTGAAACCGATGGAACATGACTCGGATAAGCCTCGGAGACCAATCGATGTGCTTCAGCAGCACTTTTCTTCAAATTAAAGAAGTAAATTAAAACTTCCCGCAAATGCTGTTTTGTTGGCACGAAACTCGACATATTGAGAGCTCAAAAAAACTATGAATTTGACACTGCGACAAATTGACACATACTGAAAATTAAAGCTATAAGACGTAGCTTTGACATGAACATAGTCACAGTACTGCCTGATGCGTATAGCGTTAGTAACGCCATCTGTTATCAAACCCGCATTTTCAATTTGTACCCCTGATATTTATTTATTATTCATTCCTTTACTGAAATATTAATATAATCGTATAGTAGTTGCCGTAGAAATGATTTAATAATAATAATAATAATAATAATAATAATAATAATATTTAAAAGTCTGCACCGGGATTCGATCCGGCGATCCAGCGCTTACGAAGCGAAGACGTTGCCCACTACGCTACGTGCCTTTGTTGAATATAATTTAACGCAGAGTATATGAACGCTCGGAAATTTTAAATGTTTTATATCTTGAAAACGGCTGAGAAGCGCATCCTATTACTTGCACCTATTGCACCTCTGGGTGCGACCTACCTGTAAAAAAATTTGGTTCGAATCGGTGTTCCACGTACCTGGAGGTCCCCTTGTTAGACAGCTAATGCGAGATCTCAACCCAATCGCAGTAAAGAAATCAATGAAGATATCCTGCGATAACAAGGGTGCAATCTCATTAGCACTAACTTCGGGATTTCAGTAGCGTACGAAACTCATCGGCATAAAACATAATTTTCTGCACGAGCATATCGAAAAAGGAAACATCATCGTCGAACATAACTCTATAGAGAAAATGGTTGCCGATATCTTACCGAAAGGATTATCGAAATCAAAACATCTATTTTGCTCTCGTAAAATGGATCTAACAAGTTAAATAAGAAAGTGAAAAAACATATGAGTTGTTTGTCTATGTATTTTCTTGAAAATTTTTATTCATTAAAAAAATTAAATAAAAAAATTAATAAATAAATATAAAAAAAAAAAGGAAAACAAAGAATTAAAATAAGCAATTACGTGGACGTGTTGGCAATATTGACTAGTCGCTGTCTATGTATGTATATGAATTTCCGTTATGTTGGTACATTGGAATAAAGAGTTCACGATGCCATGCTCCCGCGTTATCTCATGGCGTCCGCAACCTTTGCACAATGAACATATGTCTACTCATTTTGCCCGATATATAATCCACATCCATTAATTTATTTATTAGTTTAAATATATTTGTATTATTATCGTGATTTTTTCTTTGCATTTTTTTTATTCAATAATCTTTTATGTAAAATACCACACTTAAAATTGTCTGGCTAGTGATTTACTTTAGGAATATTTTTGTAACATTGTAATAAAGAAAATGTGAGATTATGAAAAAATTACCATCATGCATTTTCAAGAAATTACAATAACAAAAAAATTACTTACAGATTTATCAATTTGTAAATTTCTAGTTATCAGAAGTGATATAGACTGTGTTAGACTTTTTATTTTCATCATGTAGGATAACAGTGTAAAGGACAATTGAATCCGTCGAGGTATTGCTGAGTTCTGACTCTGTACGGACACAAAAGTAGTCATTTTTATTAAAAATCATTGTTTTTTCTAGGAATTCAAAATTTAGCCCACGCCAAATTGATTTAAACTCCATGGGACATAAGGTTATACCAAGCAAAGAAACCCTATCAAAGAGAACCATATCGGTTTAATAGCTCCTGAGACATTACTCCGAACGGAGAACCGATAAGACACTTTCAGGAAGGCAAAAATAGTGGGCCCTCTTTTAAAAGAGTAAGTGCCTAGAAATGTATAAAAATGACTTCAAAATTTTTTATGTATAGACCATACTCTTACTTCAAAAGAGAATATTGAGAAAGACATATTTTTGAATAACGGAATCTTATAATGGAAATTTTCCTTTAGGGCGAGGCGAAAAACTTACCCCGCGTGACACCCAGTGTGCTCTCTCTCTCTCTCTCTCTCTCTCTGTCGCACTCGTGTGATTCCTATGATACTGTCTCTCTTGCACTGAATCACGTGATACCGATTTCGTCTCCCCTTAAGGTTATGTGACATACCCACCATCAGTATCAAACATTGTAATTCTATTTGTTCAAGGGTATTGAAGGTTTCTGAACAAAAATAAACTAGGTATGAATTCGCCCATCCGTTAAGTAATTGAACCTAATTTGCGTTCGTCCAGAAACATCCGGTGATTTAGAAAGAAACACGATTACAGTTTTTGATACCAACTGGTCCGGAAGGGTGAGTGTCATATCGCCTTAAAGAATTTAAGTAAACAAGAATCGTAGCAACGTCTCGAAGTGTTAAAAAAAAATTATAAAGTCCTCACATCACGATTAAAGCCCCTTCTCGACGTCAAGTACTAGATAGAACTTACCCGACGGCGGAAAAAGTGCTTCGAGATTGTCGTCAGTCTCGGGTGGTGCAGAAGCAGGTTTTGGCTCATGTTGCCTCGCCTCCAAGTAGTAAGCGCCCTTTTCCTGAAAAGCCACCGGTGACTGCAGCGTCAATGGCGAATGACTGATCAGCGGACTCTGCGACTGACCGAACGGCGAGGTTCCGCTCTGCGTGAGAGCAAAGTTCGCCGGTTGACTCGGTGACGGCATATGCGGCTGAACTGATGTAAAGGGCGATTGCATCGACAACTGCAACGACGGTTGCGCCAACGACGGGATCACAGAGCCGCTTTGAGTACTCTGAGAAGTAAGCAACTGTGGCAACGCTGCCTGTATCTGAATATGCGGATTCAGTTGAACATACGATACTGAATTTCCTACGGAATTTTGCTGAGTCAACGGATTGCCCTGGCCTGATATCTGGCCTACGATCTGACCACCCAAGTTTATCGGTCCTGTTCCTACGCCCTGACCTTTTGGTCGTTGTCGCGGAGTCACCGAAGTTCCCTCCACGATAGGCGCCGACGTTGACTTTGCAATTTTAACTGATAACGATCTTTTCACGCTGTCCGTTTCCATCGGAGCGTTCGGTAAAACGTCTATGGTCGGCGTGGGGACTTTCTGCAGATAAAATTATTCGTCATAAATTGGTTTCTAACGTTGGGTAATGGGGTAAAGGGGAAAATAGTTGTTTAGAATTTTCAGTAACATATTCGCCGATTATATGTTGATAGCAGGCGCCTCAATCTTAATGATGTATCCACTGTTTTTAACAATTAATTTTTATTTATAGTTCTACGCAAATCTAGTGTAACTCGTAAACAGAATAAGATACAGACTTCAACTTTATCTTATTACTACGAGGGCCATTTGAAAAGTTTCCGACATAAAGTAACTGTACAAAAAAATTTGTTTCGGCGTCCGATAGATAGCCTTGACATAAGTAAACCGTAAAAATTTCAAGTCTGTCAACAATGCACAGAATTGAGTTTCGCGCAGTTATAAAATTCCTTCATTTGAAAGGGAAAGAGACTCAAGAAATAAAATATGAGTTAGACTTTGTTTACGGTGAAGCCTCCCCTTCATTTACAACGGTCAAACATTGGGTGGCCGAGTACAAACGTGGTCGTAGGAGCATTTTAGACGAGGAACATTCCGAGCGTCCGAAATCCGCTACAACTGACGAAAGGGTCGATTTAGTGCATCAAACTGTAATGAAAGATCGTCGATTAACTGTTAAGGATATTGCTTATTGCTTCAGATTTGTGGAATATCATCTGCACGGGTGCACAAGATTTTACATCAAGATTTGGATATGAGAAAATTATCCACGCTTGTTGACGATCGACCAAAAGCGCATACGGATGGACATGTCGAGCGAGTGTCTTAGCCTGTATCCAAAAACTCCAGCCGAATTTTTGTGGCGAATGATAACCGTCGGTAAAACCTGGGTACACCACCATACGTCGAAGACTAAACAACAGTCAATGCAGTGGATTGCGGTGGGGGAGCCAACTCTGAAGAAGGCATAAGTCGTTCTCTCTGCAGGAAAAGTGATGGCGACAGTTTTTTGGCATAGTCGTGGAATAATTCTAATCGATTACCTAGCAACGGGTGAAACAATCAACGGACAATACTACGCTGCATTGTTGGACAAATTGAAGGCCACAATTAAGAAAAAACGTCCGCATTTGGCCAAGAAAAAAATCCTGTTTCGCCAGGATAACGTTCGGGTTCACACGTCCATGGTCGCAATGTCAAAATTGAACGAATTGAATTTTGAATTGTTTCCGCACCCACCCTATTCCCAAGATCTAGCTCCTAGCAACTTTTTTCTGTTTCTTATTTTGAAAAAATTTCACCGAGAAAAAAATATATGTCAAATTCTCAGGTGGAAAACGTTGTAAACCAATATTTTTCTGGTTTAGACAATCAATTTTTTTCTGACGGTTTAAAAGGATGAGAGATACGTTGAACAAAATGTATCGAGGTGCAGGGAGACTACGTCGAGAAATAAATTTTGTTTTGCTTCGAAATATGTGTTTTTCTTAAAAAGGTCGGAAACTTTTCAAATAGCCCCCGTATTATAAAAATACCCGCATTAGCCAGTATAAGTTTCATAGTTATCGCTGCTGTAGTATCAAATCAGTAGTGCTGCAAAACTATCCATTAAAATGGAGGTAGAGTGTGTCCCTTAAGGGGATATGATAGAGATGTGTTGAGAAAACAGCTGGCACGCGGCCACTATGGTCACTGTACGATACTCGACGCTGCTGGTGCCTTGCTGAGCTCGGCCGCTGTGCATGCAGCCGCGCGGCAGCACCGCACGGACATTCCACTCATGTGAAAGACTACGATCTAGCTCTCGATTGGCAGTATCGTCGCTTAACGACGCTTTCGAACAACTCAGCCATCTTGCGATTTTTCGGGACTTTCGTGAAAATCGCCAAGTGAACAGCAACAGCTTCCTCTCAACTCGGACTTTTTCACTGTGCTTCTCGGATATTCTCAACCTCAAACGTGCTCAATAGGACTCAATTTCAACGGTAAGGTGGCACATTGACAATTTAAACAAATTCAATCAATGTGAGATGGTAAATTATTATTTTGTGCATCCTCATATCACCTCGTGGCGTGCTTTGCTTCACGGACTGTTTCACGCTCTCTCCCCAGTATTTATTCGGCACACAATTAATCGAATTGTATTTGCAGCTCACTCTTTAAACTCAGGGCTCAGTCTACTCTATTTTTATATTATTTTTGTAATTTCCCGAGCGAATATAGATATTTTCTCGAATTACATCAATGTGTCTGGTTATTTCACACCTGGCTTGAGTCAGTACTCATCCTATTTCAATATATTCCAGATTAAACACCAGAATTTTTCAAACATTTAGTCCTTCGAACCGGATACTGGGCTCTTGTGTGGGCATAGAGCAGGTCTGGATCGCTCGGCGCTCTCATCGGTACTACTCGTCGTGGGAACTCGTTGTGGCGCATCGCTTGGACCTCTCTGCGTCGCTATCACCACATCAGTTCAACTCGTCACTCGGCTCACCTGTAACTCGACTTTGGGTAACGTAGCACTCTGCGGAGTAACTCCGTTTTTTCAATTATTACTGTGTCGCATTAGCATCGCACAATGTCGGAACGCAACCTGTCAGACAGCGGGGTGGTTAAATCTGATGAAATGCGGTCGTTGCTAGTCCCTGACGGAACGGTAACGGGTGCTGCTGCGAAAAGGACTCGATCACCGGTTCGCTTGGCAACCGAGTTGGGGCTGAAAGTACTGTCGCAGCGCAACCGTATTGCTCTGCTCGAGACGCTGTCTGAGTAGATCGATGAAGTCCATGGGGACTTCAGGAGGGATCACGAGCATCTGGAAGGAACATGGTCTACAATATTTCTCGAGCACGAATCCTCTGCTGAAAATTTGCAACTGGTCGAAGCGGAACTGGCATTAAATAGAAAGATTGCTGTCAGGATAGCGTTAGAACAGATGACTGAGTCAACCATCCACTGCTGATCATCTATCAACATCTCGCACTCAAACAAAGTTACCAGACATAAAGCTACCATCATTCAAAAGGAACTATGCTGGATGGCCTGCATTTCGGCATTTCTTTAGGTCGCTGGTGATCGCAAACCAACGACTCACGGACATAGAAAGGTTGATGCACCTCCGGGGTCACGTCACCGAGACAGCTACTCAATTGATAACAGGTTTTGCTGTCACTGGGGAATCATTTCAGCTTGCCTGGGACACCCTAGCAGCTAAATTTGAGAATAAGAGACTTCTAATACAGGAGAGATTAGATGAAATATTCCGGACAACACCAGTCAGTGGTGACGCCAGATAGCTGTCTACGTTGATTACTACCGTGTCGGAGGTTAACACACTCCTCACTTATTTACACACAAAGGAACATCTATGGTAGGGTGTGCTGGTACAGCACATTAGTAACTAACTGGACCGGACTATTCGAGAAGCGTGGGAGACATCGGTGGGACGAGTACAGGAATTCCCAACGTTTGGTCGGATGGAAGAATTCATAAAAACCACGGTAAGAGCACTGGAGATGGTGGAAACCACACCAGCGCAGTGAACCACCTCCTCAAAAACAACCTCGGCGAAACCTGCAGCTTCAAAAGGCATCACTCCAGGGGTTGCTGCACATCAGGTCTCTGCAAGTACGAGCGCCACCAGCATTGTACCATCAACGCGCATAGGAAGGTCAGTGGACCCATGTGACTGCTGTCGCTCTCTGGACCACTACAAAGTCATGTATCCAGATTTTAGGCAGCTGATTGTGGCTGCACGTCGAGAGGTAGCAGAGAAATCCAGACTCTGCTATAACTGCTTGGGACGACACAACGCGTCCTGGTGCCGGTCAGCTCACACCTGTAAAGAATGATCAGGGAAGCATCACACGATGCTTCATCAGGCAGCCACATCAGCAGCTTCAGGCTCAACTTAAGAAATTGCCGTACAGTCATCAACGCAATAGGGTGTTGATGCAGTCGTTCGGTCACCGGTTCTACTCACACGAATATGCTCAACATTACTAGCAACTGCTCTCGCACTCATACCAGGTCTATAAATATGAAACCGGAATTTTAGTATAGAAAATACACGTTTATTGTATGAAAATGATAAAAAATATTTTATTCGAAGTATTGCCTATCGCTAGCTATACATTTTTCCCACCTGTCTGACAATTTGTGGATGCCACGCCAAAAAAACTGTTGCTCTTTTGAGGCAAACCAGTCTCATCGAGCCATTTTCGTACATTTTCGTAAGAAGTAAAGCGTTGCTCAGCAAGTGCGTGTCCCATCGATGCAAATAAGTAGTAATCGGACGGAGCCAAGTCTGGTGAACAAGCCGCATGCGAAAGTATTTCTCAACTAAACGCTTCAATCGTTTCCTTGACCAGTTTTGCTGTGTGTAATGGTGCATTATCATGAAGCAAAATATCTTTGTGTTGCCTTTTTTGATATTCTGGTCGTTTTTCACGTAAAGCTTGATTCAAATCGATCATTTGTTGTCGGTAGCATTCGGTATTAACGGTTTCGCCAGGTTTTAGCAGCTCATAATAGATCACACCCTTCTGATCCCACCAAACACAGAGCATTGTCTTCCGTCCATAGCGATTTGGCCTTGCAGTCGATGTCGATGGTTCGCCTGGAGTTACCCATGATCTTTTACGCTTAGGATTCTCAAAATATATCCACTTTTCATCGCCAGTCACAATTCGATGGAAAAATGACTTTCTTTTGTACCTGGCGGGCAGCATTTCGCAAGTGGTTTTTCGGTTTTCCTGTTGTCTTTCATTCAGTTCATGTGGAACCCATTTTCCCATCTTCTGGATCTTTCCCATGGCTTTCAAACGTATGGAGACGGCTTCTTGTGTCACATTTAATTGATCCGCGAGTTGTTGTTGCGTTTGAGCGTCATCCTCATCCAACAATGCTTGCAATTCGCTGTCTTCAAACTTTTTCGGTGATCTTCCACGTTCTTCGTCTCTCACGTCAAAATCGCCACTTTCGAATTTTTTAAACCACTCAAAGCACTGTGATTTACCAAGAGCATGCTCCCCGTAAGCTTCGACAAGCATTCGATGCGATTGTGCAGCAGTTTTCTTCAATTGGTAACAGAAAATCAATGCTGTCCGCAAATCGTAGTTTCCAGGCACAAAATTCGACATGTTCAACGCTATTACAAACTATGCTGTTGTATGAAACTTGTATTGTTGTGAGTTGAAAATCTTTGTCAGAGATGTCAACAAGGAAATGGCGCCAATGACGCGGTTTGACGGTAACTACATTGACAGCTAGGGCCATCTATGGGCAAATTCCGGTTTCATATTTATAGACCTGGTACACTCACCGGCAACAACTCATCAGGCACGGCTTCTCATCGATCCAGGATTGGAATTAACTTTTCTTACGGAAGATCTCGTCCGTAAACTCAACACACCACGCAAGCACTCATCAATTTCGACCACGGGGATTGGTGGAAGACACTCATCGCAGACACGCGGATCGGTTCAACTCATCATATGCTCTGCTGACACCACGGAGAAAGTCACGGTTCAGGCCCATGTATTCAGAGCTGTAACAACTCGTTTATCATCATTCCAGTCGCCAGCACGAACATGGTTTCACATTGTGAAACTAAAGCTGGCAGATCCGGACTTTCTCAAACCTCGGTCAGGTTATTAAGCCCATTGCACAGTTATCAATATTTGTATGGCTCATCATTGGATCAGTCAACTCATGCCAACGAGAAGCACTCACTGATCATTACGCCGTCGTGCAGCACGATGATCTGGCATTGCAAGAGGTGCTCACGAAGTTTTGGATTCAAGAAGAGGCACCGAAGGACAAGGCCAATCAACTCACACCAGAGGAGCAGGCTTGCGAGGAACACTTTGGCAGCAAGCACCTGCGTGATTCTACTGGAAGATACCAGGTGGGCTGAAAAGTTCGTAGACTGACACATAGATGGCGCTACTAGTATTAAATCCATATGATTTTTAGTTAGCCCTAACCTTCAAAAGACACGTGTATAAATTTAACAGCTGTCGCACTATTAGTTTGTGAGATATAGCATTTTGAGTGAAGCAACTTTTGTTAGTTTGAAAAAATGGATAAAAAGGAATTTCGTGTGTTAATACAACATTGCTTTTTGGCGAAGAAAAATACTGTTGAAGCCAAGGCTTGGCTTGATAAACATTATTTGGACTCTGCACCAGGAAAATCAACCGTTGAGAAGTGGTTTGCTAAATTTAAACGAGGCGAAATGAGCACCGAGGACGATGCATGCAGTGGACGCCCCAAAGAGGCTGTTACCGATGAAAACATAAAAAAAGTCCACAAAATAATTTTGGATAACCGTAAAGTGAAGTTATTCGAGATAGCTGAGACCCTAAAGATATCAAAGGGGAACGTGTTGGACATATCGTGAAAGAATATTTGGGTATGCGAAAGCTCTGTTCAAAGTGGGTGCCGCGCGAGCTCACAATCAACCAAAAACAATAACGAATTGATGATTCTGAGCAGTGTTTGGAGCTGTTCTATCGTAATAAACCCGAATTTTTGCGTCGATATGTGACAATGGATGAAACATGGCTCCATCATTTCACACCGGAGTCCAATCGACAGTCAGCCGAGTAGACTGCATGTGATGAACCGACTCCAAAGCGTGGAAAGACGCAACAGTCGGCTAGCAAGGTTATGGCATCAGTATTTTGGGATGCGCATGGTATAATATTCATCGACTATCTTAAGAAGGGAAAAACCATCAACAGCGACTATTACGTAACGTTATTGGAGCGTTTAAAGGACGAAATCGCGGAAAAACGGCCCCATTTGAAGAAGAAGAAAGTGCTGTTTCGTCAAGAGAATGCACCGTGTCACAAATCAATGAAAACGATGGTAAAATTGCATGAATTGGGCTTCGAATTGCTTCCGCATCCACCGTATTCTCCAGATCTGGCCCCCAGCGACTTTTTCTTGTTCTCAGACCTCAAGAGAATTCTCGCTGGAAAGAAGTTTAGCGCCGATGAAGAGGTAATCGCCGAAACTGAAGCCTATTTTGAGGCTAAAGACAAATCGTACTATAAAAATGGTATCGAAAAATTGTATAACCGCTATAATCGTTGTATCGCCCTCGAAGGTAACTATATTGAATAATAAAATCAAATTTTATCAAAAAAAAAATTTATCTATGTTAGCCTACGAACTTTTCAGCCCACCTGTTACATCGTTCGGCTTCCTCTCACTTCATCGCCTGCAAATTTGGGCAGCTCGCGCTCAAAAGCTTATCGGTACATGCAGCACATCATACGGAAAATTTCGAAGGATGCTGAGTACGATCATCTCTATGCTCAGTTTATGGAGGAATATGAGCAGCTAGGCTACCCGGTGAAGGTTTCAACGTCAACATCAGGAAAGACACATTACCTGCCGCGTCGTGGCATTCTCAGACCAGGCAGAGTCACCACCAAACTACGAGTGGTATTAAATGGCTCCAGCTCAATGTCATCTAGACAGTCTCTCAATGACATCATGCACACTGGCCCTAACTTGGTGCTCAATATTTCGGATGTGCTCATTTGGATACGCCACCACAAATACATATTTGCCACGGACTTTACTAAAATGTATCACCGAATTCGCATTCATCACGAAGACTGGAATCTTCAACGGATTTTGTGGGGAGATGGTCAACTCAAGGCAGTGCCATACCATCCAACAACTGTAACGTACGGTACAAAAAAGCTGCTCCTTTCCTAGCGGTCAGGACTCTCATTCAGCTCACCGAGGACGAGCGACATCGGTTTCCACTTGCTCTGCCAGCTATATCTTTGGCAGGTACGTGGATGACATTTTCGGAGGGGCAGATACCACACATCAGCTCATTGAAATTGCTCAACAGCTCAAAGACTTGTGCATGGCGCGCGGTTTTCCACTTGTTAAATGGTACTCGTCGGACCCCAAGGTCCTTGCTAGTATCACAAAATCAACGTCAAGCTCACCTATCTCAATGGACGACTGCGAAACCAAAATTCTCGGTTTGATTTGGCTTCCTCATGAGGACAAGTTGTCAGGACGCCTTGTTCTTTCAGAGGTGGCTGGACTCTTTAATCCACTCGGTTTTGTCTAACCTGTTGTGATCCGAGCCAAGATACTCTTACAAGAGCTCTGGCTTCACAAGCTCAAATGGAATAATCCACTGCCATCCCAAGTCTCATCACGTTGGATCGCCATCAGAGAGGATTTCACTTGTCTGGCCAGAATCTCAGTTCCTCGTTGGTTCAATACGTGGAGCAACTCAACAGTGGAATTGCACGGCTTCTTTGATGCATCTTAATTCGCCATGGCTGCAGTGATTTACATCACTGTCAACTCATCATCCACAGGAAAGGTGGCTTCACTGGTCTGCTCTAAAATCCGGGTAGCACCACTCAAGAAACTCACCATACCACGACTCGAACTGACTGCTGCGCTGTTGCTTGCAAAATTAGCTGCATACATTCAAGCAACTCTTAAGGTTAAAATCTCATCAACTCATCTGTAGACGGACTTTTTGGTAACACTCACGTGGATCAAAGCTCATCCAGCACGGTGGAAGCATTATGTTCGGAATCGAGTAGCTCAAATCCAGAAAATCACTCCCAATGCTTAATGGCGTCATGTGCCAGGTACCAGCAATCTATCTGATTGTGCCTCGCGGAGAATTACGACATCTCAACTGGCTTCTCACCCGCTGTGGTGGTTAGGTCCATCATGACTCTTCGCCAACATCAACTACCACTCATGAAAATTTGAGCAACATGGAAGCTCAACCTGAGGTAGCCCTCTTCGCTGCTACTCTAGGGCTTGAGTATCATTGGGATCTCATTTATCGGTACTTATCTCTCACCAAGCTATGTCGTCTCACCTCATTATGTGTCAGGGTATTGACCAGAATGAGAAGGAGGCACGAATCGGCTGGAACAGATCCATTCACTGCACGAGAGATTGTCATGGTAAACATTTTTTAGATTAAGGCAACTCAAGCTGTTTTTTGCAAACACGAGCTTCAAGTACTGCAGTCGGGCTCTCTACTGCCATCCTCTCAACCCTTCAACCGACTCACAGCTTTCATTGACCAGAAGGGTGTAATCAGAGTGGGAGGTCGTCTCGTTCAATCTGCACTCACATACGAAAGAAGTCACCCCGCCATTTTGCCTCGTCACGCTCGGCTCTCAATGCTCATTATCGATCGAGCTCATCGGCGGACTCTTCACGGAAGCACTCAGCTCACATTAGTTCAAGTACGGCTAACTCATTGGATCATCGGCGGAAGAGCTCCTGTTAAAACTCACGTTTTGCGTTACGTTGTGTGTGCTTGACAGGGAGGGATTCGTGCTCATCAATTGATGGGTCAGCTACCTCTTTCAAGAGTTATACCAACGCGTCCATTTACTCGTACTAGAAGTAGTCAGCGACTACTCAACCGATGGTTTTCTCTCAGTTTTCAGGCGTTTCTCAGCTTGGCGTGGTATTCCTAACACCATGTACTCAGACTGTGGCATCAACTTCGTTGGCGCTCACAAGACACTACGTCAGCTATTCATGGAGAACTCACCTGCTGCTCCATACATGGGTGGTAAGTGGGAAGCAGCAGTGAAATCGGTCAAGTTTCATCTTCGACGTATGGTGGGTGACACTGCACTCACCTTTGAGAAGCTCACAACCTTGCTCTCTCAAATCGAAGCAGTACTCAATTCACGTCCTCTGGAACCACTCAGTGATGATCCTGGTGATATATCAGCGCTGACGCCTGAACATTTCCTCATCGGAAAAGCACTCACAACGTTCCCAGAACCATCCTTAGAGAATCTGGCGATCTCACGACTCTGAAGATGGCAATTACTGCAGCAGAAGGTGCAGCATTTTTGGCGTCAATGGTCAAAGTGGCACCACCCTAACAACAACATTCAAGTCGGCTCTTTGATTCTGCTCACGGACGAACGGTTTCCACCGTGCAACTGGCCACTTGCACGAGTCACAACGTTGCATCCAGGCAATGATGGGCTCACAAGGGTGGTGACATTAAGGACTGCTACTTCGACGCTTACCAAGCCAATCTCAAAATTAGCTATTCTGCCGGTCTCACCCATCGACCAACCTGATGAGGACAATCAGCAACCCCGTTGCTGACAGCGGGCGAAAATGTTGAGAAAACAGCTGGCACGCGGCCGCTATGATCACTGTGCGATAGTTCGACGCTGCTGGTGCCTCGCTACGCTCGACCACCGTGTGTGCAGCCCGGTAACAGCACCTCACGGACACTCAACTCACGCTCTAGCTCTCGAGAATACGATCTAGCTCTCGGTTGGCAGTAGCATCGCTTATCGACGCTTTCGAATAACTCAGCCATCTTGCGATTTTTCGGGACTCTCGTGAAAACCGCCAAGTGAACAGCAACAGTGCTTTTCGGATTTTTTCAACCTCAAACGTGCTCAACATGACTCAAATTCAACGGTAAGGTGGCACATTGACAATTTAAACAAATTCAATCAATGTGAGATGGTAAATTATCATTTTGTGCATCCTAATGTCACCTCGTGGCGTGCTTTGCAGCACAGGCTGTTCCACGTTCTCTCACCAGTATTTATTCGGCACACAATTAATAGAATTGTATTTGCAGCTCACTCTTTAAACTCAGTGCTCAGTCTACTCTATTTTTATACTGTTTTTGTAATTTTCCGAGCGAATATAGAAATTTTCTCTAATAACATCAATGTGTCTGGTTATTTCACACCTGCCTTGAATCAGTACTCATCTTATTTCAAAATGTTCTAGTTTAAATACCAGGATTTCTCAAACAAGATGTTTTAACTCTCTAAAATGTGTATAAATTTCAAATTATTTTATTTGAAGTGTGTCGGTGAGGAGAATTTAGATAAATCCTTCGCTTTTCATGGGTCTTTCTAAAATTTTATACAGATGTTCATAAATTCAAACGTTCAAAAATTGATTACCATGTTCCTCAAATTCGTAAAGGAACCAAAAATATTCATAGCTATAGTTGCATTATTTAGCAATCGTTTTCATTACTCTTTTATTACATTAAAGACAAAATTGGAAAACCGGTAGTATCATTTGCAGATATGGGTTTAACTTAAGCTTACAAACAGCTGTAGCTCTGTAGCTCAAGAAATAATGCGTCAAGATAAAAAAATAGGTTCATTTGTACATATATATCTCGGGTAATAAAAGATAAAATACTCTTAAATTTTTGTTGGTTTCACATTAAATACAACTCAACGTATAGTGCATTTCGTGTGCTCAACAAATGTGAAAAGTTAAAAGTATCTTTACTCTCCCTCGAACTCACGACGATTCGTTAAGCTCACCTGTAAGTTTTGCACGGGGCACTCTTTGCCTTGTATTAAAAAAGCTATAGTTGAAACTTGATATATATCGGGCCGCACATCTGGGTCAGGCTCGAGCACATATCGTATTAAGCTATGCAGAGCTTCGCTATATCTGCAAAGAAAAGCAGTTGCGAAATGTGTCAATTATTTCGTTGAAGAGAGTTCAATTTTCGATTGCTTACCATATCACGTAGCGTTAAAAATACACACCTGGAGTTATCTGGTATGGAGAAATTTCCGGATTGTATAGCAAGCGTACTCTCTCCAAAAGGTAGAGTGAAGAAGCAAAGTTTATACAGTAAACATCCTAGTGCCTATAAAAATAGAAACAAAATGTAGATTTTTTTTCTTCTTTTTCTGATAGGTTGTTGCGTAATTGATTTATACGCTCTGTTTTAATGTAATATCGTTACCCATATATCAGCTTTAGTAGTTACAGGCTTTCCGCAATACATATCGACCATTTCAGGGGCTCTATAGCTAAGTGTCGTATATTTTTTAATCTCTTCTTCGACAACCGCAGCGCCTTGTATGTTTGGATTTAGTACTTTGCCCGTGGCCGATCCAAAGTCGCATAAAACGTAATGTCCTGTGTCGGCGAGTAAAATATTCTCTACCTGGAAATATCAGCAATTTAAGAAAGACTTATCTTGTCTATTTAGAATCTTTTATATAGAGAAAATCTCTTTTACTTAGTTTAATCGTTAATACGTAAATTTCTCGATTCGGACGACAAAAGTACACTTTAATACCCAGGAGTACTTTGAATAAGTGCCTTTTGGTTCTAATAGAAATGATTCACAAAGTCTTAAAAATACAACGATCTGGAAAAATGTACGAATTGAAATAATTGAAAGCGAAATCGGGCAACGAGTGAACGGTCACTAACGCAACGCCCACTATAACTCTAACATACATTTCGTAACAAATCACTCGATAATTGATCACTGAGGCTTAAGAATAAAAAGAAAGAAATCTTAGTCTAGATTTGTTATGGATTTAAACAAAATTGTGAAAAATGAAAGAAGTCTTGGAAAAATCTCTCCAAGTTCTCAGTGTAAACGCATTATGTAAAAGAACTTGTTCCGTGGATGAATATATAATTAAATAAAAATAATTTATCAAATGAAAGCATTACTGGTTGTAATACTCAATACTTTTAAAAATGACAAAGAATCCTCCGGGATAATGCTATTTTGTATTAAATTAATTTTAGGTCAGTAAATTGTTTTTACCTTAAGATCCCTGTGAATAATTGGCGTCTGACAATGGTGCAAACGCGAGACGGCTTCGCATACATCGCAAAATATTAGAAGCACTTCCGATTCACTGAAGCCTGTCTGTAACCTGATAATAGATGAATTTGAAATAGAAATCCAATTACCAAGCAATCAAGAGAGAATTACTGTCAGAGTAAAAAATGTTAGTCCGTGGATTCAACCTTGCATTTAAAACAATACTAGAATGAGGCAAAAAATAGATAATATTTTGAAGAATTTCGCATCACGTAGGATAGAGTGCTACGCACTAATCAAATAAATGTGGCATTATTAGTACTGTTTCTACAATTTTCGGTGGTTTAGTTGAGTATTTTTACTGCTCTTCTGAACACGTGTTCTTCATGTACGAAAACATTCACGGTCAGTATTTTCGCCCATTTTATTTATATGAAGATGCTCTATCAATTGACAGACGAGATGTTTTATAAAACAAGTCGTTTGAAAGTTATAATAAGTGTATGCGCCGTTAGGCAAACAAACAGTTGTAACTCTTAAGCAGCATGCTGTCAAAAATAATGACGGTGAATCAACAAAGCATCTTTCAATAAAAAAAATGAGCGGTCACTTATCATAATCAGACTTTTACTATCGTTTATTCTTTTCGAAAACTAAAGCAAAACAACTTTTCGGAAATTAACAGCTTGGTCCATTTTTTTCAATTTTATAACCATGAATGTTTATCTATATTAAGGATGTAGTCCGGTGTGACGGATTTAAAAAATCGACTTTTTTAAAAACATTTTTCGCAAGAATAACATCTTAAAAATATACTGTAAAAGTTTCAGACCGAAACTTAGAATATTTCAAAAGTTATAGCCAAAAGAAGAGAGCGCGCCGTAGTAATTTATGTGAGATATGTGAGATACGTAGTATATGTAATATATGTGAACATTTTTATCGATGATAAACCTTACGGCGGCGACCCAGAAGTAGAGAAGCAAGAATGCGTATTGCATGTGAAGAAAACGGAAGTATTACTTTATACACCAGGCATAGCTGATTAATTAATGTAAGTATAATTTTTTTTTATATAAAAAATTTGTTGTCAAAACTTTAAACGCGTTTTTCTCGAAACCACGTTTTCGAAATTTTGGGAAAGCACTGTGTTGGAAAATCAGCTGGCGCACGGCGATCGATAATCGTCGTGCGCCTACCTGTTGCGCTGCTTTACTACGCGGTGTTCGGTTGAGTCGAAGATAGCCGAAGCATGGGCTTCGGAAGCCGAGAATGTGCCTCGTGGGCACGCCGCGTCGAGCGAGAGGATGTCTCTCTCGCTTGACTTCGGTTTCGCTCACCGGCTATCTCGCTCAACTGACTCCAGCGCTCAACGAAACTTTCATATTCGCAGCCATCTTGAGAATTCGGCACTTTTGCGACACACATCCACTGGACAGCACGCGCATCCATAGGACTCAAGCATTTTCCTCGGACATTTATATATCGGACTCGCTCAACATCTCACTCATCAGGACTCGTTTGCTCAAGGTAAGAGTACATTGACATAATTTGGTAGAAATTCAATGTCAGTGAGAAGAGAAATACGGTGCATCACCACTTTGGCTCACTCGTGGCATGCGCTGCAGCACATGCGGCATCATGCTCTCCTCACTTGCTTTAGCCGGCATAATTAATACAATTATACCGGTGCGGTCTATACACTGTACTTTCCTCCAGAAATTCTGTTGGGAAAGTACAGTGACTATACGCAGTTCATTTGTACAGCCTCAATATCTGTTTGTATTGTGCTACGCAGTGCTGACCGCGTAGCTGAGTTCACATAGACCAGCACTCCTGCAACATTTACTGAGAGTGCTCTCATTATTAATTCATTGCAACTACTCTGCAATACAGTGCTGAGTGGTTGCAGTGAGTTACGCACACATTTTCGCACTCAATGGCATCGGCGTGTCGTGCTGCGTAGCTGTTACTACGTTGCACGCACCGCTGTCTCAAGTTCATATTCAGCACACAATTAATATAATTGTGTGCTGCTCACATTACGATGCCAAATTCAAATTACTAACTCATTCATGTTTTTGCACTCACCAGTCTGAGCGTGTCGTGCAGCGTAGCTATCACTACGTTGCATGCACCGCTTGCTCATGTCTTCACTCAGCGCACAATTAATATAATTGTGTGCTGCTCATAGTATGTCAATTTACAGCTCAATTTGTTAATCTTTTTTATAATTTGTATTTGTTTGCAAAATTGATGTTTTGGATAATTTTCTAAATTAAAGTCTTTTGGTCTGAATTTTCACATATTTCATTAGACTGGTGCTGTTTTGAAATTGAATTTTGAATACTGCGAAGGAAGGCAGCAATAAACCACTTTCTCAGTATAACATTTATGTGTCTGGTTATTTTCCTCTTGCCTCGAGTGAGTTCTCATCCCGTTCCAATATATTCACAGATCGGTCAAGGTTCATCTGGAAGGAATTCTCAACACACTGCCTAAAAACTATTCGACCGATTTAATAAATTAATTTTTTTTAATAATTTCTTAAATGAAAAATTCGATTTTGATAACATTTTTTTTACAAGTCCGAAATTTTTTTAAATGCATTTTTTATGCATATTGTATGTCAGTACATTAGAATTAAGCCTATAGAACAATAATCTCTTTGAATTTTTTATTTCAGATGACTACGGAAGGCTGTGTGCTTCCCCGAAACAACCCACCTTTTTTCGAGGACTCCACTTTAACATAAAAAATCATGAGCAAAATAATGTCAAATTCAGTAACAAAAATTTTTTTTTTACACTTCAATATACCAATAAAAACATGTAAAAATTTCAAAATTATCGCATTTTATTTTCTTATTTAAAAAAATTCATGAAAAAACATCGAAATTTTGGTTGTCACACCGAACTACATCCTTAAGAACACATACTGCTATGCAAGTTATTCTCCAAAGCAGGCCAAAAAAGTACCAGACACTGCAGAAATGGTTGGAAAATATTAGCCTGCTGATGAAACTGTATAAATGGTTGGAAAATATGAGCCTACTGATTTGACTAGTGTGAAACGGTCCGACCTCCTAAGATTAACCTAAATCAATAAATTTCCAACTGTTATTTGACGCGTAATTTTGAGAACTACAAAAAAGTATTCATTCTTTCGATACTTGATATATTTAAAATTCTTCACGCGATTTGGAGTGACCACGCACTAAATAAGCTTTATAATGATTTTACCAACTTTTATAAATCGTTCAACAGTAATCAGGCATGCACTGCCATAATCATTCTGAAAATTGGAAACTATTATGTGCAATTATACTGCGTTGACGGAAATAACAACTATGTATTTCGTCCTGTTCGACAAGGCGCAGCTACGACCCACAAGGGGGTCCCCACCTGTATAAATTAACCCGTTATTTTGTACTTTCAAGAGTTAGTTATCACGCACTGCGTTTTTCAAAAGTTTCAAAGTGATTTATATAATAATATAACGGAAGAAGATTCGAACACGGAAGTAGGGCCATTATCTATATAAACGAAAAGTATTACTTTGTATTGTCTCTGAAACAATATAGCAATTATTAAAGAAATACTTAAACTACATACATTTTCGATTTGAACGATCGCTAACATAAACAAGGACCTGAAAGAAGAGAGTCCCCAAATTTTGAAAAAAGGAGCATAGCTTATACGATTGTTCAAAAAGACAGAGTTTGGCGTATTTAACGTAAAAAAAACCTTGCTGGTATACGAGAGGATTGGTAACGTTTAATCTCTGCATAAGAGGAAACCTCGTATCGCCTTTAATTACAATGTCGTCGAACTTGATAGAAATGCAGTTCACAGAAAAATTTATGAATTTCCTATGAACAAAGAATTGCCCACATTAGCATAAGTACTACAAGCTGTAAATAACAATGAAAACATGCCAAATTTTGAAGGGACGAACTTTTGGAAAACTGATGAAGGAGCTGAATTGTACTTTCGTTGCTCGACATCGTAATAGCATCTTCAGAGAAGGGGATGACCTAATTTTGTGGTGGTGAAACTATCTCAAAGCCGTGAGTACGATTCGAAAAGAGGCTTTTCTAATAAATCACCTGGACAAAGCTTGGGTAGACGCAGGTGAAGATTCTGCTAAGGTTTGAATGTTTACCGCGGTTGAATACAGGAAGGGCAAACAGTTGATTATCTTGTATATTGGTAATGTCGCCAGCTTCGTATCGGACCGATTTTTATGCTTCGAATCGAAGAAAAACACCAGATTATGACGATGAGATGGATGGCGACCAATTTCTTGAGTGGGTTGAGAAGGTTCTACCGTGGTTTGAAAATAACGCAATAACAACAGTGAACAACGCTCCATATCATCTTATGAAATTTTAGAACGTACTCAACGCTTCATAGGAAAAACCGCCAATAATAGAATGGTTGGAAAGCAAAGGTAATACCGCTGATATGACAATATCAAAGGCTGAGCTTCTGCAAGTTTCCGCTCTTATAAAAGACAATTTTAATAAATACGCTATCGACGAGACGGCGAAGGAGCTCAACAAAGCTATGCTCAGATTGCCTCTTTATCATTGCGATTTTAATTCTAATATAATCGTATGATCGATAGTGAAGGGGCATGTGAAGACGTACCACAACAATACTTGAGCTATTCGGTTGTATCTTCATTTGTTTCAAAATTTTTTTTATAGCATCAACGTATACGATAATCACAGATGCATTTTTTTCGTAATTTTTCAACCGTTATTTACGAAGTTATGGTCCTTTGAAAATTGGAGCGCTCTCGGGCCGCTCGAATACTCCGGAAAACCCCGGATGCACCCGAGCCGCTGCATGACGTCACGCTGTGCAGGAAGAGCGTCACTTCGAACGTATGACCCACGCGAAGCGGTCGTGTACGGGCCAAGTTTTCAAAATTCTTTTACGAAATAAAATGTCGACAGAAAACAAGAGTTATCGTTATTGTTTTATGAGAAAAAATACAACGAGGTAGTGCAAAAATACAACGAAAAGTGCACCAAATAAGAATTTTTGGGTGCAAAACGACAAAAAAAAAAGAAAAAAAATTGGTTCAGCTTGGCTCGATTTCCGGACACGCCATCGAAATGAAACTTTTCTGTTGCTAACATCATTTCGATCTTAAAGAGAACATGGAAAATTACGATTTTCCTAAATGGGAGGTCCTGCTAAGCTGAAAGCTAAACTAGGTCGTGTCGCATTATTTCGATTGTCAACCGAATCGGAAATTATCTTATACAGATCCTCGGCCAGTCGACGAAAAAAGACGCCATCAAGCCGAACTGGACGAAATACTATTAGTCTAAACGGCAGTGACACTAGGACTAGTGTGATCATAGTACTAGTGTGTAATTCTGAATATTTGTTTGAGAATTCCTTGCCTGTAGATTTGTGAGATCTGAAAGATATCGAAAGAGAATGAGTTCTTACTCATGACAGGTGTGAAATAACCAGACGAACGATGTAGACAGAGACCATGGTCTTTATTATCCGCTTTCTTTCACTCAACTGCAAAAAAAAAATAATATAAATGAGAAATGATTTTACAGTAAATTAGTGAGCCGCACATACAATTATATTAATTGCGTGCCGATAAATAAAAGTGAGAGAGAGCGTCAAGCAGCCCACGCTGCAAAGCACGCCACAAGGTGTGACTTTTGAGGATGCACAAATTGAGTTCCACTTCACCTTCATTGAATTTATGTAAATTATCAAGGTGCCGGCTTACCGTTTGATTTGAGTCCTGTTGACCACGGTTTGAGTGTAAGAATGTCCGATGAAAGTAGTGAAAAGTCCGAAGCTGAGAAGAGAAAAATATCAAGATGGCTGAGTTCTTCGAAGGTGCTGCCCCGGCTGCACGCACAGCAGCTGAGCGCAGCGCAGCACCAGCAGCATCGAGCTACGGCACGGCAATCATAGTGGCCGCGCGACAACTGATTTCTCAACATTTCCGCCCGCCATCAGCAACGGGGTTGCTGATTATCTTCATCTGGTTGTTCGATGGGTGAGATGGGCAAAACCGCTAATTTTGAGATTGGCCTGGTGAGCGTCGTGGTAGCAGTCCGTAATGTCACCACCCTTCTGAGCCCATCCTTGCCTAGATGCAACGTCGTGACTCGTGCAAGTGGCCACTTGCACGGTGGAAAACGTTCATCCATGAGCAGAACCATAGAGCCGATTTGAGTGTTGTTGTTAGGGTGATGCCACTTTGAGATTGACTATTGCCGTTGGAGATAATGAGCTGACCATTGACGTCAAAATGGTTGCACCTTTTGCTGCAGCAATTGCCATCTTGACAGTCGTGAGATTGCCAAATCCTCCAAGGATGGCTCTGGGACTGTTGCGAGTGATCCACCAATGAGAAAAAGTTCAGGCTCCGATAGCAGGGTACCGCTTCATCCAGTTCATTGGAACGTCATGGGCGTTGATGAACGGCACAAATTGACGAGTGCTGCACGGCAACATGATAAACAGTGAGTACTTCTGGTTGGCATGTGTTGACTGGTCCAATGATGAGCCATCCAAATATTGATAACCGTGCTATGGGCGTTGATGTTGTGCCCTTGATGATGTTGGGCTTGATAACCTGCCCGTAAATATCTGCACCAATGATGATATCAATTGACCGAGGTTTGAGACAGTTCGGATCCGCCAGCGTTAGTTTCACAATGTCGGATCATGTTCGTGCTGGTGGCTCGAATGATGGTAAATGAGTGGTGATCGTTTTGAGTATGTTGGTCTGTGCCGTGATTTTCTTCTTTGTATGAGTAGAGCATATGGTGAGTTGAACCAATCCACGTGTCTGCGATGAGTGTCTTCCACCAAGCCCCGTGATCGAAATTGACGAGTGCTTGCGTGTGTTTTGAGTTTACGGACGGGGTCTTCCGTAAAAAAAGTCAATTCCGATCCTGGATCGATGAAAAGACGTGCTGGTGAGTTATTGCCGGTGAGTGAATGAGTGCGAGAGTAGTTGCTAGTAATGTTGAGGATATCCGTGTGAGTAGAACCGGTGAGCGAACGACTGCACCAACACCCTAATGTGTTGATGGCTGTGTAGCGATTTATTGAGTTGCTCTGGACGTTGTAGGTGCTGCTACCTGATGCAGCATCGTATGGTGTTTCCCTGCCCACTCTTTGCAACTGTGAGTTGACCGGCGTGACGAAGCGTTGTGCCGTTCCAAACAGTTTAACAGAACCTGGATTTCTCTGCCATTTTGCGTCGGACAGCCACTGTGAGCTGCTGGAAATCTGGACACATCACTATATAATGGTCCAGAGACCGACAGCAATCACAGGGATACACCGACTTGCCGGTGTGAATTGATGGCACAACGCTGGTGCTCGTACTCGCTGAGACGTGGTGGACACAGGTCGTTGAGTTGCGACCACCAATGGAGCCGGTTTCATTGAGGTGATCTTCGTTGCTGTGGCTGATTGCGCTGGAGTCTCCACCATCTCCAGTGCTCTCACCTTGTTTTCCACAAATTCCTCAATTTGCTTGAAAGTCAGGAACTCCTGTGCACGCCCCACCGACGTTTCCCACGCCTCGCGAGTGGTTCGGTCGAGTTGTTTACTCACATGCCTCACTAGCACGCACTCCCATAGATGATCTTGAGAGTTAAATGTAGTCAATACTTTATTTGCCTCTGACACCATGGTTTATTAATGTTGACAGCGATTTCGCATCTCCGATGACAGGTGTCATGCTGAATATCGCATCCAAGCGTTCCTGGACTAGCAGCCTCTTATTTTCATAGCGAGACGTTAATGTCTCATATGCCAAATTAAATGATTCACCGGTGAGGGAAAATCCCGAGATTATCTGTGCCGCAGAGTCGCAGACGCAGCCACGCAAGTACGTTAAGCGATCTACGTCGGTCAGCCTGGTGTTAGAGATGACTAGCGACGAAATCAAATCACGAAAGGCTGGCCATCCAGCGTTTTCGCCCTTGAACGTCGGCAGCTTAATTTCGGGCAACTTCGTCTGTGACCGTGGATGTGTTGGAGTAGACGCAGGCACAAGAATTTGAGACAGCTTCTCCATAGCTTGTCGAACAGCGATTTTCCCATTCAGGGCTAGTTCCGCCTCGACCATCTGCAAATTCTGTGAGAAATACTCGTGCTCGAGGAAGGAGGCCGGCCATGAACTCTCCAAGACCTCGTGCTCCAATCTGAAGTTCCCACGAATCTCGTTGATTTGCTCGCATAGCGTATCCAGCAACGCCAGCGTAGGTGATTGAGCCTCGTCGGAGAGTGTCCAGCAGATGAGGTTGAGCTCTTCAATGCGATTGCGTTGGGATTAAACCTTCAACACCAACTCGATTGCCAAGCGAGCTGGTAATCGGGTTCGTTTCGCAGCGGTGGTGCCATCCGGGACCTACAACATCCGCTTCTCATCAGAGTCAACGGGTGCCACCCCGTTGTCTGACGAGTTGTGTTCTGACATTATTGGCCTGACACAACACTGAAAGAAAAAACAACGAAGCCACCCCGCAGAGTCGTACTTGACCCCAACTGCGCGTCCGATGAGTGCCGAGGATAAGCCGAGGAGGTGAGACTGCGTAGCCTTGCCACGACGCCCCACGTCGAGATCAGCCGATAATGAGCGTCGAAAGCGGTAGACCCCAGTCTTCTCCTGTGCAGGAGTCGAAGATCCGGCTCGAAAGACCAAAATGTTTCAGAATTCCTTGCCTGATGATTTGTGAGATCTGAAGGATATCGAAAAAGAATGAGTTCTCACTCATGACAAGCGTGAAATAACCAGACGAACGATGTAGATAGAGAAAATGGTCTTTATTATCCACTGTCTTTAACTCAAATACAAAAAAAGATATATAAATAAATAAGAAATGATTTTACAGTAAATTAGTGAGCCGCACGTACAATTATATTAATTATGTGCCGATAAATAAATGTGAGAGAGAGCGTCAAGCAGCCCGCGCTGCAAAGCACGCCACGAGGTGAGACATTTCAGGATGCACAAATTGAGTTTTCTCCACTTCACCTTGATTGAATTTATATAAATTATCAAGGTGCCGGCTTACCGTTTAATTTGAGTCCTGTTGAGCACGTTTTAAGTGTGAGAATGGCCGATGAAAGCAGTGAAAAGTCCGACACTGAGAAGAGGCTGGTGTTCCGTTCTTGGCGGTTTTCACGAGAGTAGCGAAAAATATCAATACTTTTCATTTGTTTAAACAATCCCTGTCTTATAAATAAATAGCAGATTTGAATAATAAAGGGAAAGGCATTCGTACGTGCCACGAGAAACGCGAAATAACCGGAAAAAGTGGCTGAAAAATCCGTGACCTTGGAATAATTAATAGAATCTCATTTGTTTAAACAATCATTCCAAGTATTTTTTCAACGGAGAAAACGAATTTATTCTCAATTGGAATGAGAGGCACGAAAATTTTGAAAACAAATCAAGGAAAAAGACCGAAAAATCGAAATCACATAAAAAATGGAATTTAGTTTGTTTAGACAATTAAAACGACGGAAAATGTATGGGTAATTACAATGGCATGCGTATTTCATTAGTACAAATCGAAAAGAATCAAATTAATACTAATTAAACAGAATGGAAACGCAAAATTCGGTTACGATGAGCACAACTTTCAATGCTACTGCCGCCATTTTCTTGACTTTTTGCAAAAGGCAGAAGTGGTTTTTTTACTTAGAAATTCATGATCTTTACAAGAACTTTTGAATTTTTAAAAAGTTCGATGATACTAGAAAATCGGATTCGAGGAATCACTTATCTTCGTGCTGCCACTGATAAGGGTTATCACGGAGACTGGCAGCACTTCCTTTATTATAGCCCTACCCCTCCCCTGTCTCGAGAAACAATCAGAAAACTAAAGTTTTATGATACTATTAGGTCTACAACTTTGCTTCCGTCGTTTTCCTATAGATGGCTTTAGCGGTAAGTAGTGGTCGAAATAAATACAGGGTGCGCCATCTTTTATGTCGGTATGTAAACATTGAATAACTTATAAAAAAAAAACAACGGATTTCCATATATGAGGTATTTTTATTTCATTTGGTCCTTTACAATTTATTTGGACTAGTTTTTGAATACAACATCAATCAAGTGGCCGCCTTTATTGGCCAAAGCAAAATGTGCCCTTTTTGCTGCGTTTTCCATCACTTTTTCGAGTATCTCGGGCGATATAGCGATGATTTCGGCACGAATGTTTGACTTGAACTCGTCAATGGTCTGAGGCTTGTTGGCGTACACTTTGCTTTCCTAATAACCCCACAAAAATAAGTCCGGAGGGGTCAAATCTGGAGATCTGGGTGGCCAGTCAATGTCCCCATTTTTTGACATCACACGTCCAGGGAATTTTCGTTGCAGAAACTGCATTGTTTGATTTGCAGTGTGCCAAGGCGCACCGTCTTCTTGAAACCAGTAACCGTCCAGACCTTCCGCACACATTTGTGGGCAGACATAATGAGCCAACATCCACCGATATCGATTACCATCGACTGTTTCGCCTTCTCTGAAGAAAAATGGCCCAATGATGGTTTTGGCGCAAACGTCGGCCTAAAGAGTCACTTTTTGGTCATGCTAGCGACGTGGACGGTCTGTCTGCAATATTCTTTGAGTCAATTGCACTTTATACGGAAAAAAATGCAAATCATCCTTCAAAATGCGCCGCAAAGTGGTTCCACTGACGCCAAAATGGTGAGCGCGGTGACGAAACGACACATGTGGGTTCTCGGCAACACTCTCTCTTACCGCTTCAACCAGTTCATTGGAACGTCATGGGCGTTGATGAACGGCACGTGGACGATCGCCCACTGTCCCGTGTTCAACAAAATTCGACACCAAACGACGAATAGTGTTGTCAGACGGTGCTTGTTAGCCACGATATTTTCGACGTTATGCACGTTGAGTTAACACAACTAAACGACTATTTTTAATGTACAGCGTCACTATTTCGGCGCGTTGTTTCGGTGTGCCAGCGAATCATGGTTAGAATTGTACTGAATTGACGTTTCAAAAACATGTCTACTCAAGTCAATCGGTTGATAAATGTCAAAGTTATTCAATGTTTACATAACGACATAAAAGATGGCGCACCCTGTAGATCATAGATGCCATGCAATTGTTGTGCCGCGGAATATTCCACTTCACGGTATTTTCTGGAATATTCCTTAGATGACACAGCTAAGACGTGGAATAGAAAACTTTTAACAGATTTTTGTTTCGAAAGAGCTTATCGAAGAGTGTGAGACCAAAAATGGCTGAAAACTCTTTTTCAAAGTGTTTCAACCATTTTTAATTGGAATGCCACTTACAAGGAAAGGTACTTTGGTGTCCCCCTCCGATTTTAATGCAACTTACGTATGTTGTAGAGCATCGAAAACTAAAAGACACGTATTTTTTTTTATCGGCGGAAAAACATTTTTAAGGGGTGAAATCGCCCTTCAAAAATAGGGGTGATTATGCAGTTTCACCCCTAAAAATGAATTTTTTTCTTCAACTCCACGTGGAATTTTTATTGTCTTCAATGAGGAGTATTTTGGTTTTTGTTTTATTAAAATCGGTTGACGCCTTCTGGGTGAAACTGCAAAATCACCCCTCGACATGCTATTTTTGAAGGGCGATTTCACCCCTTAAAAATGTTTTTCCGCCGATAAAAAAAAATACGTGTCTTTTAGTTTTCGATGCTCTACAACATACGTGAGTTGCATTAAAATCGGAGGGGGACACCAAAGTACCTTTCCTTGTTAGTCCGAGACTGGAAATATCTCAGAAACCTTAGTCGACTTATTCATCTATAGTGCTTGTCGATTACAACTACATGTGAACAAAAAGCAACTGTCGAATCCGAAAACGTGTTCCCTACCAAAAACAGTAGTGAGATAGAGGAGACAGCATCAATTTTGAGTCTTGACGATATCGCAAGTTTACCAGATGACGAAGATACAACGGAAACCGAACATGCTGCAGCATCGTCAACAGTGTCAATTCTAAAAGAAGAAGCCACCACAGATACTTTGAATGAACTGTAATTGCATTCGGTAAATCGCTAGTAAAGAAAAGAAATGACGTCAATAATCATACTCTGTGGAAAAATTTGAAAAATTTTGTGGTCTACTACGGAAGAAAGTGTTCGGTGTAAAAATTGCACAACCAAAGATAGACGAAAAAATAAACAGTGATATTTTACAACTAAAAAAAAAGTTTCGTGAAATGGATACAAATTTTTTAAATCAGTGTTTTGACGATATTCACGAATTGGACTATTTTAGAAATCCAAATTCATTTCATTGCTTCAAAACATATAATTATTATGGCACAAGTAAAAAAAAAGAAAAAATATGTTACCCGATGCAAATCCGAACTGTGGAAAGCGATTATCTGATGCGATCTTACAAGATATTGTCAACTTTCATGAGTCACATGAAATAAATCGCGTGATGCCAGGAAAAAAGGATTACGTCACAATTCGTGAAAATAGGAACAAAGTTCAGAAGCGGAAGCAATTAGTGCTAAACAATCTGAGGAAAGCTTACAAGGAATTAAAGCAACGATTTGCATATAAAAAACATTGCAGCTTCAGTCAATTTGCCGAATCAAGACCCAGAAATTGTGTCTTAGCTGGAGCAAGCGGTACACCTGCACATTGTGTTTGAAGTATTCATCAAAATGTGAAACAGATACTCGATGGTGGAAAGATAATGAAGATACCCCAAGGACTTTCGAATCCTACAAAATATATCACGACTGCTTACAGCAAACGATTTGCAATCCTCCAAGTGCCGATCGTAACTGCGGTCATTGCGAAAAATGTACAAGAACAATGAATTTGATAGATTCACTGTTGAATTAAATGTTGACGTGACTGTTGATCGAGCAACACTGGAAACGTAGCAAGTTTCTGTACCAGACGTTTTTGAAAAAGTGAACGTTTTAAACTTGTCGAAAATATGCACGTATGATCAGGTAGACGAGCCTTCGACTCAGAGATATGCACAGATATAAAGATAACTTCGATGAAAAATGCCTTGGGCTAAGAGAGCTTATCTCCTCCTGCAGGCTCTTTTATACCCTGCCCCACTGCCTCATTCCCCTCTACATCATTTTCGGCTTTGATTTTAAAAGATAACGCAATTTCCTAATTTCTTGCGTTCCCGTCACCGCGCCACCCGTCTTCCCCTCGCCATCAAGCGAGGCCAGCTGGTCGCTGACCTGCTGTTTACGGCAGCGAGGCAATTCCTGAGCTGTGACGTAGCTAGTTTTTCTGTCCTACCTCCGGGTTCGGTGGCCTAGTGCCCGCAGTACTCAGTACTTCCGAGCGTAATCTCGCCTTTTCTAATAGCGAAAATATACTCACAAGGAGAGGTCGCGTACTCGTCATCACGGATTTCGCTCAAATGTATAGCATATGTAGGGCTTGGTTAGAAATGAAAGTACCCAAAGTGGGAACTCCAGATGGCGAAGGGTTTAGAAAATAAAATTTTCGACGCGGCTCTGGCACCGTAAAAGCCATTTATGTTAGTATGTTTGCCAAGTAGCGGTTGGCGTAGTGGTAAGAGCTCGGACTCGTAATGCGATGGTCGCAGGTTCGACTCCCCGTGCGGAGACTTCTTTTTTCTAGATCTTTCCCAATTTTTATAATATTCATGTCGCAATTAAGCGAAGTGATAAATAATTAATTTTATTTATTTATTTATACGCAAAAGGTTGGCGAGTGTGACTATGTCACAATACATCCTTTTATTATGTCCACTTATTTCAAATCAAAATAATCAAGAATATAAGTGACGTCAAAAAACTCTTATTTCACTGATGGTGCTGCAGGGCCGTACAAAAATTAATTTATCAACCTTTCAAACTGTCAGGATGATTTTGGATTTGCTGCAGAATGGCATTGTTTGCTACGAGTTATGGAAAGGTACATTGTGATGGAATTGTTCAATTGCTGAAAAGCTTAGCAGCAAAAGCTAGTCTTTAACGATCTGACCAAAGTGTAAAGACTCCAAAAGGATTATTCAACTAGGCAAGAATTAAAATCCCAAATTTAGAGTGTATATATTTCGACAAAAATGAGTACAGCGCACACAAGAAAATATTGGAACCACATTTCGGTCAAGCAGAAACGATAAATGCCACACAAAAAATCCCTTCTTCACACCGATTAATAATAAACACATGAAATTGAGAATTTTTCAACTAGTATTTAAATGTTAATGTAATGAAGCAAAATTTTATTACACATCGTAACTTTTGTTTCAATAAAACGGCATTTGTAAAAAACAAAAACTGTATCATTCGTTAAAAAAATGTATTCATGCTTTCCTAAGAGAACTAAAAAAACCTTCCAAAGATGTCGATGTTCAACGCAGCCCAATACGGCAGGCGCGGGGCCGGCGGTACACTTTCTAAATAAGAATAAAAAACAGTGCCTATGAAATGTCCATTCTAAACGAAATTGAAAACGCGCTCGTTTTTCGAAAAAATATAATGACCTATCATTTTTGCAAATAAAAAATATCTTCTTCTATCTATATATATAAAAGGCTTTGTCCTGACTGACTGATCAACGCCCTGCCCAAACCGCTGAACCTACAATCATGAAATTTGGGGTGTATATTCCTTTCATGGCGTAGACACCCGATAAGAAGGGAATTTTAGAAATTCCACCCCTAAGGGGGTGTAAAAGGATTAAATATGTTTTTACGTATTTCTCAATATCTCTTAGGCACGATGAGATATCGCCTTGGTTTTTGCTTGCAAATGTTACTCATACAAATGTTTAAAAACCAGTTTCAGGATTTTTAGAAATTCCACCCCTAAGGGGGTGTAAAAAGGTTAGATATGTTTTTACGTATTTCTCAATATCTCTTAGGCACGATGAGATATCGCCTAGGTTTTTGCTTGCAAATGTTACTCATACAAATGTTTAAAAACCAATTTCAGGATTTTTAGAAATTCCACCCCTAAGGGGGTGTAAAAGGGTTAGAAACTGTAGAAAGTGTTTTGACGGTTTTTTAAAAATTCTATCCCTAAGGGAGTGTACAGGGTTGTTTTTCGCATATTTCTCAATTTTCCTTGCAAAGGTTACCAATACAAATTTGCGTTTTCCGAATTCTGTCAAGCATGATAAGATTCTGAGTTTATTTTTGCTTACGAAAGTTGTTTACGCTTTTACTGCAAAATATAATTTAGTATTTTGTCCTAAATAGCCCTTAAAAGGCCAAATTCAGATTCGGTTGAAAAATTAAAAAATTAATTAAATACCATGTCCAGCTCAAACCTCTGGTGCTAGAATCTTGGTTTTTGCTTACGAAGGTTATTTATGTTTATAATTAGAGTATTAATTAATATTTTGCCCTAATCGTCTTTAAAGGTTTAAATTCAGATTCAGTTGAAAAATTAAATAAATAAATAAATACCACGCTCAGCCCAAACCTCTGGTGATATATACAATACTCACATCTTTTTGGAAAAAACTTTCGTGATTGTCCGTGTCCATTTCGGATGCTTCGACACACTTGCTTTGAAATATGATACAGTTTAAATGTGAGTGTCGCTAAATGAACAATATTTTTTCGATTCGAGATATCGTACATGTTTCTACATTCAGAGAGACGAAAACAAAAAAAAACGAAAATTGAGGAACACAATCTGACATATTATACAAGAGAGATAATAGCGAGAGAAACGATAGCGACGTAAGAAGTACACGTTACAAAAACAGGCATCATACGTGGCGTTTCAAACTCGTGCAACGCGCGCAAGAATTCACTGTCCTACTCCGGGCTTTCGGAAACACAACACAAGAGAGATAAAGAGAACGAGAGAGCGAGAGTGAGAGAGCGAGAGCAAGATAGAGACGAACGAGGTATGTAAAAATCATTATGTTCATAAAGTCGCAAAACTACCGTTATACCGACGTTCAATAAAAACGCAGATTCTAATTAATGTGTAAATTCAATATATCTTACAAGACACGAGACAGACGTCGGAAAAAAACGCAAAAGACGAATTTTAAATTCGCACAACGCGCATGAGAATTCTCAGTACCACTACAACATCTTCCCAAGTACAACACGAAAGAGAGAGAGAGAGAGAGAGAGAGAGAGAAACATACGATATTTAAGACACGCAAGAGACGTAAGGTACGCAGAAGACGTAAGGTATGTGAAACGTACCTATAACGTTCGTATAACGTAGGTATATAACGTTCGTTATTGTATTTACAAGACATATTTACAAGACACATAAAATGAAGACAGAAGAGAGGGGATTTTAAAAAATTAATAATTAAAAATTTTTTTAAATAATAAGAAATTTGATAAAAGAAAATATTTTAAAAATATTATTGAAATAAGATAAAATAATATTAAATTAATTTAGAAATACCTTTCAATATAAAAAAATGTCAATAGAGTATTTAGAAATTAATGGGGAAAGGGTACCACATACTATTGTTCCGATAACAGGAGATGGAAACTGTTTTTTCAGATCTCTTTCATATGTAATGTATAATACCCAATTAATGGCTAGAGAAGTACGCGAGCTAATCGTAGAGCACGTTAAAAATAATTGGGAAGAGTTTTCTATCTTATCTCATAATAACGAGGGAGACAACTATAGTAGCTCAAATGAATACTTAACACAAATGTCGGAACAATTTACTTATGGTGGTACATGCGAACTGGTAGCAGCAGGCCAAATATTTGATTTTATATTCGAGGTATATCGTAATGGAAAACTATATGAAAGTTTCGGTAATAGAAGTCACGATGTAGGGAGATTACGTTTTACGCAGGACCTATCTAAATGACATTTCGATGTATACTTACAATATGAAAAAAAAGACATGTTTGATGAAAAACAAAATTTTCAAGAAGAATATGACAGAAATTTAAATAATCAATTAAAACAATCAACAACAAAAATACGCTTGTTAAACGAAGAGCAAGATGTACTAATGATATAAGAAAGAAATAACTAAGGGATGCGGCAAAAAAATATGCACAGAATCATAAAGAGGTGCATCGTGCAGCAGTAAAAAAATATCAGAAAAATCATCCAAATGAGCATAGAGCAAAAGAATCAAGATATGAACAAAACAATTTTCAAAAACGAGCAGAAAGAAGAGCAATTTTATGGAAAGATAAAGCAAATGCCGGTATGGAATATAATATTGACATAGCATATGAAACAGATAGAACTGTAGCAATAGGTAAAATGAATCAAAAGTGTCAATATTGCAATGCTTTAAAATGGAAAGATGAGACACCTGGCATGTGCTGCAATGCTGGAAAAGTGCAACTACAGCCATTTTAACAATTGCCAGAGCCAATGTATAGTTTAATAATGGGAAAACACCCATAACATGTACATTTTATGGATCGTATAAGAAAATATAATAATTGTTTTTGTATGACATCATTTGGAGCAAAACAAATTATACAAGAAGGTTACAATCCAACATTTAAAGTGCAAGGACAAGTCTATCATTTAATTGGAAGTCTGCTGCCAACAACAATAGAGGATAAATTTTTACAAATTTAATTCGTAGGAAATGATGAAAGGGAAGCTCAAATAAGATATAGCAATTATCCTGATATCAATCAAGGTTTAATCAAAGAAATACAGAAAATGCTACATAATGTGAATAGTTATATAAGATATTTGAAAACAACTCTTGAAAAAATACCTTTAACCTGTGAGCAATTTAAAATAGTTATTTATGCAGAAAGAAAGTCAAAAAATGCTCATAAAGGACTATTTAACGAACCAGTAGCAAATGAAGTAGCACTGATTATTGTTAATCAGCAGTTCGAAGAACGAGATATTGTGATACAGAGCAAAAGTAATAAATTAAAGCGCATAAGTGAAATTCATCGAACATACGATGCACTACAATATCCACTAATGTTTTTTCGTGGCGAGGATGGATATTATATTGCACTGCTACAGCATGATCCAATAAATAAAAAACCACTAAATAAAACAGTTTCTGCAGCAAATTACTATTCATACCGCATTATGGTGAGGCAAGGAGAGAATAATCATTTGATATATTATCGCTCACTATTGAGTCAATATATGGTAGATATGTATGCCAAAATAGAAACTGAGAGGTTAAGATATATCAGAACCAACAAAAAAAAATTGAGAGCAGAACGTTATGTTCACCTTAGGGATGCTATAGGGAGACATGATGCAAATGCAACAAAACTAGGACAAATGGTGATACTACCGTCAACTTTCACTGGGGGACCTCGATATATGCATGAGCGGACTCAAGACGCAATGACATATGTTCGTCATCACGGTCGTCCTGATTTATTTATCACTTTTACATGTAACCCAAGGTGGAAGGATATTACAGATGCATTAATTCAAGGACAAAAATCACATGATCGTCACGACATCATAGCAAGAGTTTTTCATTTAAAAATAAAGAAAATAATGTCAATATTAACCAAAGGAAAATTGTTTGGAGGAGTAAAATGCTTTATGTATTCAGTGGAGTGGCAAAAACGAGGACTGCCTCATATTCATATTCTTTTGTAGTTAGAGCAACGCATTTATTCAGACATGATAGATAAAATAATCAGTGCAGAAATACCAGATCAAATAAAAGATCCAATCTTATATGATATAGTAAAAGCAAATATGATACATGGCCCATGTGGCAATTTAAATTACAAGTCTCCATGCATGAAAGAAGGTAGCTGCAGCAAAGAGATATCCATGGCCACTTTCAAAAGACACACAGACAGGAGGAGATACATATCCGCAATATCGGAGAAGATCAACAGCTGACGGTGGTAATACAGTAAAAATAAATGGAATAGAATTGGACAATCGATGGGTGGTGCCTTACAATCCAGTACTATTACGTACATTCAATGCTCACATTAATGTGGAATTGTGTAATTCTGTAAAATCAATAAAATATATATGCAAATACATAAATAAGGGTAGTGACCAAGCAGTTTTTGCCATGGAAAATGAAAGAGATGAGGTGAAATTATATGAGAGTGAACGATATATTAGCACCTCAGAGGCAGTTTAGAGAATTTTTGCATTTCCAATTCATGAAAGATATCCCACTGTCGTACATCTTGCTGTGCACTTAGAAAATGGACAACATGTATATTTTAATAACCACAATTTGAAAGATAAAATTAGCAACCCTCCACAAACAACACTATTGGCATATTTTGAACTTTGCAAAAATAATGATTTTGTAAAAACACTCTTATATTATGAATTGCCTTCATACTATGTATGGGAAAACAACAAATTTGTGAGAAGGAAACGTGGTAAATACGTTGATGGCTGGCCCGAAGTAAAAAAGGATAACGCCCTGGGATGGGTCTACATTATTCACCGAAATAACACTGAGTGTTATTATCTACGCATGCTGCTACATGAGGTAAAAGGACCAATATCATTTAAAGATTTCAAGACTGTGAATGGAGTCCATTACAATACATTTCAGTCTGCATGTAAAGCATTAGGTCTATTGGAGGATGATAATCAATGGAAAATGGCCTTGGAAGAAGCAGCATTAAGCGAATCTCCATATAAGCTAAGAGAACTTTTTTCAGTAATGTTGGTTTTTTGTCAAATTACAGAATCAATTAAACTTTGAGAAATGTTCAAAGATAGTTTTTCAGAAGATATTAAAAAAGAAATGGAAAATAAATTACAAAATAATTATCAACTAATGGAATATGTGTACAATAAATGCTTGATGCAGATTGGAGATATAGTGATGACATTGAAAGTAGATGGTTTATCACAATATGGTCTGCCACAACCATATAGAACAGAAGGAATCATGGAAAACAAGGATTATTTGACAGAAATAAATTATGATTATAATATCTTAAAACAAAAGGTAATGAAAAATGAGAAAGAATTAACAGATGAACAAATGAATGTTTATAGACTGGTGCTTAATAGTGTAGAGAATGATGAAGGACAAATATTTTTTCTGGGTGCTTCTGGTGGAACAGGAAAAACTTTTTTAATCAACCTACTTTTAGCGAAGATTAGAAGTGATCATGGTATAGCATTACCTGTGGCATCATCAGGCATAGCTGCAACATTATTAGAAGGAGGAAAGACGGCACATGCTACATTTAAATTGCCAATAAATCTAACAAATACAGAAACACCTATATGCAATATAACAAAACAAAGCAATATTGCTAAAGTTTTGATGGTATGTAAGCTCATTGTGTGGGATGAAAGCACCATGTCACACAAGGCAGGTATTGAAGCACTAAATATAACTCTAAAAGATATTAGAGAAAACAATAAAGTAATGGGAGGAATTACTATGCTGTTAGCCGGAGATTTTAGACAAACTTTACCAGTAGTGCCAAGAGGAATTCGAGCAGATGAAGTAAAAGCATGCATAAAAGCATCATATTTATGGCCAAAAATACATAAAATATCATTAAGTAAAAATATGAGAGTACATTTAAGAGGAGATATCAATGCAGGAGAATTTTCAAACATATTATTAAAAATAGGTAATGGAGAATATCAAGAAACCGATGGAAAAATAATCATAACTGAAAGATTAGGTACAATAGTGACGACAATAGAATACCATATAGAAAAGATATACCCAGATATTGAAAATATAAAACAGAAGTCTATGGATTGGCTATGCGAGCGAGCAATTTTAAAATCGAAGAATGATAAAGCAGAAATTATTAATACAATTATAATAAAAATGTATGAAGAAGCAACAATGGAATATAAATCTGTCGATTCAGTAGTACAAATTGACAATGTGGTAAACTATCCCGTGGAATTTCTAAACACACTAAATCCTCCAGGATTTCCAGCACACAAAATTCTACTGAAAGTGGGAGCACCAATAATGTTAATAAGGAATCTAAGCCCACCAAAACTATGCAATGGCACCAGATTGCAAGTAAAAGCTCTAAATAAAAATATAATTGAGGCTACAGTTCTCACTGGTCCTGCTTGCGGAGAGTCAATATTTACATCACGTATTCCACTTATAACTACAGATTATTGTTTCGAATTTAAAAGACTACATTCCCAATAAAGATTTGCTTTGCAATGACTATAAATAATTCTCAAGGCCGGACTTTAAAAAACGCAGGGATAGATTTAAGAGAAGATTGTTTTTCACATGGACAATTATATGTGGCTTGCTCAAGAGTGAGCTCATCAAGCAAATTAGTAATACTAACACCAATAGGAAAAACAACTAATGTAGTGTATAAAGAAGTACTAAAATAAAGAATTTAAAAAAACAGAAAAGAAGAAAAATAGTTTTAAAAAATGTGTAAGAAACAGTAGTGAACAATAAGAAAAAGTTGAAAAAAATGGAAAAGGGGAATAGGCCTATAGGGGAAACCACTATAAAAAAAAACGCGCCAAGCTATCTACTACGTACAACGTGGTGGTGTGGAAAAGATAGCATTAAAAAATTTTTAAAATAAACATTAAAAAAAATACTGTTATCGCCAAAAATTTATTACAAACATTCAACCAAATTGAGTGCTGACGCAATGAAAAGAATATACAACCCAAGTTAAAGGTGCTAGAATTTTCATCCGTTTGGCTGGAATCGTGGCAAAACCGTGATTTGAATACTTAGCTTTATTACGTTAGAACGCCGAAATTATTGGCTTGGGAATGACTTTGTGTAAATTTTTATATTTTTTAACGTTCCGAGTAATACCTCAAAAAGTATACCATAAAAGTTGTATCTTTATTCGCGGCTTTGTTACAAACAATTTAAAAAAATTAGCTTTAAAGATACCCGTGGTGAAGCACGGGTGCTTATGCTAGTATATATATATCGGCCATACAAAAAAAATACGTGTCCTTTCTTTTGGTATACACTCGGGTAAAAAAAGTTTTCTTCCATTAAAAAAATACGAAGTTAATCCTTGACCAATTTGGTGGAAATGCTAATTTTTTAAATGACCGACGTCAAAATACTGCTAGAAGTTGAGTGCGTGACCGCCGAACATTGCAGCAATTTTGTGAGGCACGTTAAAGAAGAATAAAGATTGTTTTGAAATTGACGTAATAGCGGACAGAATGAGCGACGAGATCCAACTATTATTAACTAACGTCGACGGTGAAAGTGGTACCGACACCGATCAAAGTGATTGATAGTCGATCACCGAGAAAGATAAAAATTGATGTAAAATTTACAAAATAAATATTATAATAAGAAATTATAAAAGAAATAGTATCTTGTATTGATTCATAATATCAAGTTTTATTAATAATTTTTAAGTTGCAAGGGAGAATAAATAGAACAGATTTATGTACGACATTCGTGTGAACTTTATAAAAACAATAAATAGCAAAACCAATATACACAGTATTGCATAGTCCAAAACAAATGTACTTATCATATAATAATAGCGCGATGTTCAAATTATTTCACCTATTTCATTTACACGGAGTAGATTCCGCACCGGGGCCTAAGCGTACGACAATAATGGATATGGCGTTCGAATCCCTTTACCCGATTCCCACTCTGCCCAAAACTGGAGCTTGGACGTTCTCTCCGTGAACGCAGTATAATTTCACTGACTTATGACGATTTTCTATTTCTGATAGCTATTTTATTCGTTACAAGACACTCTACTAACTGCCTTAAAGATTTTTGATAACATTATTTCTTTAGAACATAGTCTCTCTACGAAAAAATTCAAATTTTTTTTCAACTCAAAAAAGCGCTGTCCTCGTGATGTGAATAAAAGGATACCTTATAAAGGACTACCTTAAAAACCAATTTAAGTCACGCAATAGCTCTGAGTATAATTGTCGAAACTACACTTTTTTGCGGCGTTCTTAAAGTAAAAAAATGCTTTTTGGTTAATATTTTTCAATATTTATATTGGCAGAGATATTCAAATCCAAATCCAGAAGTCAGAACCATGAAAGTGTTGAACTATCTTACCTGTTGTTCATCATCTGAAGAACTTGAGATTTGCAGTAGGGCATTAGGAGAAGGAGCTCATAAACCCCGCCTCCTGTGTGGCCAATACCACTGTCAACATATCCTATTATATTTTTATGACCGCTCAAGTTACTCTGCAAATAAATCATTCTAGATACAGTTGAATTACAATAAACTGCTTGTATTAATAAATATGGATATGTTACCAATGATTTTAGCTTACCGCGATTTGTATCTCCCTCTTGCAAACATTGAGATCATGTTCATTATTAACATACATTCGTTTTAGAGCATAACGACCGACCGAAGACTTAACCAGAAATACTATTGCAAATCCTCCTGCAACAGAAAAAAAACAACCCGATAATGTAGGTATTTAATCAAAGATTTCTTAATTACCAAAAGTTTTTTCCATATACTGCTTTCTCATAGAGGAAGTTTTGTGATCGTGAACTTTTTTTCGAGTTTTTAATGTCAATGTGTTCAAAATATTTCAAAACGTCCAGCAATCCCATTTAGATAAAATGTCCGGACATATGCATGAGTAAAAGCACAATTAAAACGCATATAATTCAAGAACAGCTTGAGCCACAACACTGCAATTCCACAAACAAGTAAATCGAAACGATCTATTTATTTACTGCACTGTTTGTAAAAATTCATACAACTCTGAAGTTTTATTTTATATTTTTTAAAAAATATCTGTGATCGCTGTAACTTCCACAACTTTTCAGATATCGGTCTTTATATATATATATATAAATAGATAATCATTGAATGACGGTTGGTATTGAATCTCGTGAGAATCGATGAAGCGGCTAAGATTTTACAAGTATTCAAATTACCAAAATAATTACTACAACCACTCTGGTTTCCTTAACTTTTTTTTCACTTCGACACTTCATAAACAAAAATAAAATTAGTGTGTTGTTTATTGCTTCAGAAACGATATTTCGTGAAAAATAAAAAAAAACCAGATATTTATGTCAAACGTCCAACCACAGAAGAGTGGTTTGAAAAAAAAAGTTTGATTGTGTGTGTGTGTGTGTGTGTGTGTGTGTGTGTGTGTAACACACTTTTATAAGAATGGTTTTATTAATCATACGCTCCTTTGTTTGTTACAATTTATGCAGTAAATGAAACATGTGTTCAAATTTTATAACATTTTTTATTTTTTATAAACAAGCTGCATACTCTCTACCATGCAGCATATTTTTAGCTATCAAAATAAATAATTTTTCACAAATAAAATAATGTTAAAGGACAGTCAGTATTGAATTTAAGCAGAAGCTATAAAGAGTTGAACTCAAATTTTCTGTGGGAACAAACATTAGTTCTGTGGGAACAAACTTCAGATACGTATGTAATAACGTTAACAGATATTTGGTACCAAATTGGATGAAAATTAACAAACGTTTTCCAATTTTATAGAACATAGCATTTTTTTAAAAACGAAGATGTAAAGTAGAACCTTGCACATGACTTGGTTATTCTTTTTTATTTGTCACACAGCTTCCTCAATGTGAAATCTGAAATTGATCAACATATTCTCCTGGAGGTATCTTTGTGAAAGAAGGAAAATATTGACTAAGCAATGTACAAAGTTCTAATATTTTGCATCCATATTTTTACTATTTGTTGGTTCTAAATAATTGCTGTTGAGAAAAAATATTAAAAAGATCATTTAAATGAAAAGAAACAGAAAAGATTGACATTACAAGGACTATTCTACTTTTTTGAACTGTATTTTGTTAGCAATATATTTATAAACCGACTTATTTCTGTAAAAGAGTTTTAAGGAGCTACTCAACTGAAAATGTTAAGCATTGGTTCAAATTTTTGAAGGATATTCATCCGTGGGAATCATGTTTCTGTGTGAAATTTCAAGTCGATTGTCTACATGATTGTCAAGCAATTAATTATTGAAGTCATTTGACATAGTAAAAATTATTGAATCTCTAATGTAACTCTCAAAAAACATACTGAAAATTATAAGAATGTAATGAACATGAATCCAAATGACTCTTTACCTCTTGAAAAGAACTTTTACGAAATGCTTGGTCTATATATTTATCAACACATTATGAAAATAAAACAGCTTCAGTTATATACAATAATGTACATGCGGGATAATATAACGCATGTATTTTTTTTGTCCATTGCCCACCCAACAGTTCACTAACCTTCAGACCTATATGTGCATTTCTACCACAGTAGCCACCCTTGTTAGCCTTATATAAGAAAATTAATTTTTTAAAAATGTCTTATTATGTATTATATTATATAATAATAATAATAATAATAATAATAATAATAATAATAATAATAATAATAATAAACGTATTAATGATAACGTGAATTCATTGATTCCGTATACTATAAAAAAAATTTATGGTGATTAACTGATAGTGCATAATGCATACATATATATATATATATATATACAGCATATGCATATATGATAGATGGACAGTTGAAGTGAAAAAATACGTGCCCTCCGCGAGAACTTCCTCGACGGTGACGGTGTGTCGTCCCACAACGAATACTTTGCCAATATAACTGTTGGGTTCCTTAGAGGTATTGTCGATTTTCGAGAAGAGCTTCTTCATGTTGGCACGTCGTCGTCGTCCGCCCTCCTTCACCGTACCGTCTTGACATAAGGCCCGTTGGCCGGATACGACCGTACCGTTATACGAGTACGCGACACCCAAACCTTTACACCGCGATACCCTTAATCTGGCTTTCCTGAACTCTTCTATCCAATATATCACAAACTTAACCAAGAAATATCAATTCTTGTTATGATAACAGTCGACATATTTCAACCCTATCGACATTCTCAGGCTGTGCACGACGGCACGCCTACTGTGCATGCGCATCGCCACAGATATGTCGCAAGAAACATATGTCCGGTAACGTCCGCTCGAACGTCAAAATCGTGAGAGAGCAGGTTGCCACTGTAACGACCGTGGCGGTAGCCCGAGCATGAAACATGAATGCAATAGGTATTTTTATCAGACACAGGAAACGTGGTCTGCGCATGCTCGTCGCCATGTTGATCTGCACCAGTTCAAAAGTTTCGGAGATTTGTATCAGGGGTACAAATTGAAAATGCGGGTTTGATAACAGATGGCGTTACTAACGCTATACGCATCAGGCAGTACTGTGACTATGTTCATGTCAAAGCTACGTCTTATAGCTTTAATTTTCAGTATGTGTCAATTTGTCGCAGTGTCAAATTCATAGTTTTTTTGAGCTCTCAATATGTCGAGTTTCGTGCCAACAAAACAGCATTTGCGGGAAGTTTTAATTTACTTCTTTAATTTGAAGAAAAGTGCTGCTGAAGCACATCGATTGGTCTCCGAGGCTTATCCGAGTCATGTTCCATCGGTTTCAACGTGCGAGAGATGGTTTGTGCGGTTTAGAAGTGGTGATTTTGACGTTGAGGACAAAGAGCGGCCGGGCCAAGTGAAAAAGTTTGAGAATGCTGAATTGGAGGCAATACTCAATGAAGACTCGTGTCAAACTCAACAAGAGCTCGCAGATTCATTGGGAGTGACACAACAAGCCATTTCCCATCGTATAAAAGCCCTCGGAATGATCCAAAAGCAAGGACATTGGGTGCCGTATGAGCTGAAGCCGAGAGACGTCGAGCGCCGTTTTTTTGCATGCGAACTGCTGCTCGAACGGCAAAAACGGAAGGGTTTTTTGCATCGCATTGTCACTGGTGATGAAAAGTGGATCCATTACGATAACCCGAAGCGCAAAAAATCATATGGTTACCCCGGCCATGCATCATCATCGACGGCCAAACCAAATATTCACGGCGCCAAGCTCATGCTCTGTATTTGGTGGGACCAGCTGGGTGTGGTGTATTATGAGCTATTGAAATCGAACGAAACCATCACAGGAGCACTATACCGAACTCAATTGATGCGTTTGAGCCGCGCACTCAAAGAAAAACGGCCACAATACGAGCAAAGACACGACAAAGTAATTTTGCAACATGACAACGCTCGGCCACATGTTGCAGCGCCGGTCAAAACATACCTACAAACGCTGAAATGGGAAGTCTTACTCCACCCGCCGTATAGCCCAGATATTGCTCCTTCCGATTACCACCTTTTCCGATCGATGACACATGGCCTAGCTGACCAGCGCTTCCATTCTTACGAAGAAGCCCAAAAATGGGTCGATGACTGGATAGCAGCCAAGCCGGCCGAATTTTTTCGCGACGGTATCCGTAAATTGCCAGAAAGATGGGAAAAAGTTGTGGCTAGCGATGGACAATACTTTGAATAATTCATTTGTTACCATTTTTTCAGAATAAACGTTCAAAAATAGAAAAAAATCCCGCATTTTCAATTTGTACTCCTGATACCCAGGAAGTAAGAGGTAAGGAGACCGATCTCTAAGCTAGCTACGCCCCAAAACCTGCATTGATATTTAGGCCTCTTTAGTAGTACAGAATTCGGTCACTCGCGATGCTGATTTACGACGTCGGGTCCTGACCGGCAGCTATGAAGGTTATTACTGTCAGCTTCGCCATTTACGCTCACACGGTGATATTAACGCAGCGAATGTATCTTGTTATGTCGAACGTGGTTCGGTGTATGTAGTGCCAGCTCTGCTCGATGGTCATTGACCCGTAATTTGATTTAACTCGAGATCGTCAAAGCATGCTTGCCGAACTTAAGCCAGATTACTTGTTTACGCACGGCCGATGACTTTTAAAAAAATTGTTTTTTTATTAACAACGACACGACAGAAGCAGGAAATCAGATATGTCGGCTATCATTTCTACTTCTTGAGGCCGTGGGTTATCTGTTGCAATGGCCCTGCTTTGCATTGCTTGCATAGAGCTGCAAGCGATGCAAGGTCGTGTCTATTATTCGTCATCAACATCTTCCCCTATTTAAAAAGCTATGCGAAACTGGCCGTTCGATTTTCACTTTCTCAACTTTTTTTGTTGTAAACAATTGTAGGTCGCTTGTAGGTGTTTGTTAGATCAATTAAAACATTTGTAGGTTCATAGTAGGTTATAGAAAATAAAAAATAAAATACAGCTTAGCCGGATTTTTTTTTCATCAAACAGAAGTCCTTTAGAGCCTTAATCGATATGGAATCGTTTTTAGGTTTCTCGAAAAAAAGCTAAAAAATACATATGACCGTGGAAAGTTGGCCGTGACGTGTTTAGCATTTCCGCTGAAAAAAGGGTTTAATTGATGCAGAATTGTTTGTAGGTCACAAATAATCAAATTTAAACGATTATTGGTGTTTAATTTTAAAGAAATGTGTATTTCTTGCAAAATGATTGTCATTTTTGAATTGATATTTTATATACTTGTTTGCATTTCCCATTCCACTTCAATGTTGCTCGCCACTTTGCGACATATTCAGAACATTTACAAAAAACGTATAACAGTCCGCCTAATTCATCATTTCGAGATTAAAAACGTTTATAAAACATTGTTACGAGATTGATAAGTATTTTTTTTTTGTTCACGACTTGTATTTAACCATAAGTTACTGCGTGCACTCTTGCCGGTTTTAAGGTTAAACATTACGTCATTAGTCCACTGTATCAACGAAAATCGAGTCCTATAGAACTCTAAAGCCTATAGCTCGCTTGAAAGCAAGCTCTGCGCAATATTTATGGACGCACGTCGCCGCTCCTGGCGACCGATCTATAGTAATTCGTACTATACAAATAAATGTTCAATGTTCAAGTGGATTTGAGTTTTCATAAATTTATTGTTTCAATACACTAGCGAATACCGTAAATAATTACATTACAAGAAACATTGCGAACCTTGATTAAATCTCAGCTTTGATGCACGTCGCTACGTATTGCCGCATCGAAGGAGGAGAAAATTCATCGATGAAGGAATTTTTCCCCTATCTCGCTGCCCCCACCACGCTGCCCGTGCTAGGCGCGTCAGGGGAAGGCTTGCGCCGCTTGTAACAAATCTCGTCTCGATTGCGCTTTACGCTGTCTCGCCCCACCCACTTCACAACAGTCACTGCGCGGGCTTTTATGAAATAAGTTACGGAAGATTTTTTTATTGAATATATATATATATAAATATTATATAAATAAATAAATATGAAATTAAAGAAATATATAAAACGCTCACTAATTTTGCAGCCGTCAGCAAATGAATAGTGCATTACAATATCCAACACCAAATTGTAGTCTTTTACACGAAAGATTCATTACAATTTGTTGAATAAAAAGAAATTGTAATGCTCTACTCACGTCCCAGGTCCTAACACGTGGAGATCGCTGCATAAGGACCCACCCGTGGGGCCGTTGCTGTGTTTGTATAGCCAAGCAAATTCGGACACAGGAGAGACCCCTCTCCATCCCTCCAACAATTAAACGTCTTATTTCTTCATTAAACTAGAGCAACAAATAAAATATGATTTCGCAAAAACAGTATTTTCTGTTCAAATAAATAATAAATAATGTTTTCAAATTAAAAAATTAAAAAATTTCTGTTTTTGTCTTAGGTTAATGGAATGCGTCATGAAAAGATAATAAAAGCCAAGTTACAAATTTGAAAAAAAAAAAAAATTGCTATATATAATCTACGGTATTATATTATATCTTTTTAAATTAATAAACAATAAATAAATATAATTCTCTTTTTTTGTGCCGTTACTACACTGGAAGCTCTTTCCTCGCAAAGCAGAAACTATAAAATGACAGGCTATACTGTCATAAAGCAGTTATGTGTTGATGTGCGAAAATGCACATGATTAACGATATTAACGTCAGCACGGATAAGTGATATTAATAGTGCAACATCAAATGCCAGAGAAGCTGGGTAACGCAGTGGTAATCCAGACTGATAATCCGAAAAAAGCAGATTTGAATCGTGAGCTAGTCAATTCAACATTTTTTTTTCTCCCGACGATTCACTTTTGAAAAGTAAATTGTTGCGACAAAAAGACAAAATCGAAAAATTTCGTTATACGACCTACTAATAATCCATGTCATTTACACTACAAATTCTAATGAAAAACACATTAAAAAATCGACAATTTCAATAATTAATGAAAGAGTTGCGTACAGCGCTTTTTGACATGAGTGCGAGAAATAGCTCAATTTTCGACAATTAATCAACGTTTTCCCACGTCACATCATTACACCATCGCGTCTGCTAGGTTAGCAGTTGACGTAAACAAAACAGTTGTGTTCATTCCTGTCACATGGAAATTCTTGACAGAAAAACAGAAGAATAACAGTGAAGGAATGAAATAATCATAATATTAGAATGAAGGAATATAAAAACAGGGGAGGAATGTAAACAGCTGATTGCAAAATAAAAATGACTCGTTTTCTACCATGGAAACGGGTCAAAATTGAGCTATTTTCAAAGCACGTGTGTTAAAAATAAAGATTTTATTCATCGACTAAAAGTACACAGAAATATTAGTATAGCTAATAATTACATTAATTTATTTTGTACTTTGAACGTTTGAACAGCGCGCGGCGTAGTGAGAGACGTCCGCGCTGCCTGACTGTTGATTGGTCGGTACGTCGGGTGCGCGCGCAGTGGGCGCTAAAGTAGACCCAGTGGAGAGGGTACCCAAAAGGGAAAAACATTCCATCATCTGGCATCACTGGGCGGTGGTTCGACTACTCATCTCCAGTAATTAAAAGTTACTGGTCCCCAGAGTAGTCACCTGAATATAGGATGTAAAACTCGTTGGTCAGTCGATATGTAAAGGCGTGACAGTGGGTGAAACGCCAAAGTTACTGATGGTGGCCACAGATCGATTATTCTGCCTACTAGCCTCGCGCGATCGGTTGATGTCTGCTGCTGTCGACGACGTGCTCTCGGTGGAGAATCTAACTGTTGCGCTGTCTCCCCTATTTCGCTGCCTCTTCTATTGCAATACGACGTTCGCACGATCGAATCCTGCTTTTTTTTTCAAAATATAATGGCCAAAATTAATTCAACATACCGGTGAATAATTAATTATTATAATATATTTTCAATAATAATTCATAACAATTCATAATACTACCCTGCAATCAAACAAGGATCTATGAGATAAAACTGAAAAAAATTACAATAAAAAATTAAAGCCTGAATAACCGAAAGAACATTCAGCTTGAAAACTAAAAATGTTGTTAAAAATATTATTAAAACAGCAATAAAAAATATTAGTTGACTGATTTTTTACAAAATGTATTTTATCGTTATAAAAAAAGTAATTAGATTAAATAAGAAAATAAATACAGTAAATAAATAAACGAAATAAATCCAAGAATTACAGTGAACAAAGTAAATTATTCAATTGAAATAAGAAAACGAATAAAAAAATTGAGTAACCAAGTACACAAAGATAACACGAATAAAATGAATAAAACGGTTTTAGATAGAGGTTATATTTTGTTACCCGAATACAAACACAACCCAAACAAACAAACAGTCCGAACAAACCCAAACAAACCCAAAACAAATTAATGGCATAATAACCTTTATACATTTTATAAATGTTATACATTTTTTAAATTATGTTAATGAATAAAATAAATAAAATAATTGAAATAAATAAAATCAAGCAAATAAACGAAGTAAAAAATGAATTATGAATAAAATTACGAATATAAATTATAGATATGAATTAAATAAATAAAATTCATTAAAAATAGCAAAAGAAATTTTTATTGCCGTTGAGACCAATACAGTCGGTAAACACACATATGCATGCCCACTCTTAGCTTATTGTTTAATGCCATATGACATGTAAAAATTACTAATAACGAAATGACAGTTATTGTTATTGCAAGCTATTATTATGTAGTAAAATAGCTTTGGTGCGAGAAATAATATGTTTAATAGAACAAACTAGAAAACGTAAACTACGATTACCTAATGGAAACCACGTGAAGGTGATGGGTTTCTTCCATCGGGATGGGGACAGTGCCGATTCCAGAGAGTCTAATTCTCGTAATTAATATACAAAAAACTATAATGAACCATTTTGCTATTACACGAAATTTATATACAAATGATCAGACGCGGTCAGCTTTCAATGTGAAACAATAAGAAAGTGGGAAACTATAAATGTAAATTCCAAAAAATTATACTGCAACATTTTGCTAGTTCTTAAAATGAATTTATAAATGAACGAATGCCGCCGGCTCTTAATACCAAATGAATGGAATCAACCTGGAATGAAAAAACAATTAACTTTAAATGTAAATCCTGAAAAAACTACCATCAACAATTAAAATTTTTTATTTTGAAAACATACTAAACTGCTCTGCCTCCGGGAAGGAGAAGGCAATAGGTTTGAGGATAGAATGAGGAATAATGCTATAATTGACAAACCCCCCACTTATGAACGAAGAAGAACAATGAGGAAGATTAATGGCGTTTCCACTGGTGCACCGAATTCAGTTTTCCTAGCAAGAACAAGTGATAGATACACTATGAACGTACCTCTGGCTCGCTTACTCGTGTGCAAAAATCTGCATTCAGTTCCCTAGTAGATAAGACTATCAATAGCCCAAAAACACCTATTGATAAGTCACTTTCATCAGTTTCCGGTGTGGCTTATTACGATTTGAAAAGTTTTCAGGGGCTCCCTTTTTTAAGTTGCACCGATCAGTGTTCGTACAAAAAGTTGGACAATATATTCCCGGTGTTCACGACACGGTCCTTCGATCGACATCCTTCGATAGCCAGCGTGCTCTTCCAACAAGGCGTCGTGGATACAGGTTTCAAGGCATTTTCTCGAAAAAACTTTGTGTGACTGGGATTCAAAAGCTGAAGTGAAAACTGTGTACTTGGTAGATATGACACTATTAAATTCATTCGGAAGGACTTTCAAATTGCCGAACTCATGGTTATCTTTACATTTATAGGCCTTCCAACATCTCGTTCGTTTGTTCATACTTCTGGTTATTTTTTATTCAGGGCTTATACGCAGTTATGAGGCAAAAAAAAGACGGTTTTTCAAGAATTTATCCTGAAGAGACTTTTGAATTTATTAATTTGAAAATTTTTGTGGTTATAAAAGCATTTTTCAAGAACGTAAACAAATTTTTTATTTATAAAAATGTTGATTATAGAGGGCGCTGCAGGCGATTTCCGGAACCTCCTCTAAAAAAAGACGATTTACGGTGTATATCGTAACTCAAGATTGGATTATCTGAAATCAAAAAACCAAACAAATTTCGTTAATATATTAGATTATCTAGTAATTAATCGTTCGGCTAATCAAAATATTGAATTTTCACAAAATGGCGGCTTCTCAAAAAAATGTTTTTGATTTTTTATGTAAAATTTGGCCTTAAATTGTTTATAAAATGGAAAATAAGTATCGGATTGACAAAAGGAACGATTAATTACTAGAAAATGTATCTGAGAAGATTGTGTTAAAATTTTAGACCGATCGAACAAGCCGTTTTTGAGATATCGTGATCACCGACTTGAAAAATGCTGTTTTGAGAAAAACGCGTTTAAAGTTTCAAAACCGATTCACACATAGAAAAAAAATTTTTTTTTTAACTTACATGGTGTCGTCTATTCCAGGGCCATGTAATAAACCCTCCATTCCTTCAGCAGCCTCTAGCAATTCAATTTGGTGCTGTCTTCGAGCCATCCTTCCCTCTCGTGTCGCTTCGTGCGCTCTGCGCTCGGATAGCGTAACACGCTCTTCATCCTCCTTTTGTACATATGCATGCGCATTGGGCCCCAAAGACAGTCCCATTGCATTCATATGGTACAAAAGTGAAATTGAACCTTCATTAAACATACCGGCGGCGATATTTGCGGCCATTTCAACAATTTTTGAGCCACTCGGAATGATTTTCGGCGTAATTTTCCAGATGATTTGGTTGTAACTCTCGTTATTATTTTGTGTAAAGCCGCCTACACATCGTTCCAATAATGTCTCGCTGCTGAGGTCTTCGTAAATTGGACGCACAGCTTCAGCAACATCCGTGGGTAATGGCTGGTAATCGTGCTCAAATTCGGTCAGTTTGTCTGCTGCTGCTGCTCGCTGCCAAGAACACCATGGCTTTCGTTCGTCTCAGCTTTACTCGGATTAAAAACGTTTTTCCGTTTTCGATTTCTTGATTTGTGCGCGTTTGTAACAGAACGCCGTTCTCTACTTACTTTCATATTAAATTATTATACTATAATTCACAATTATCTTAGAAATCCGAACAAAATATTGCAGAAAATACGGAAACGAACGCACTTCTTCACTGCTTGCCTCGGCTGTATATACTGAATAAACGTCTAGAAACCGTTGAATTTTGCTCTCAGGTACAAGGAAAACACTACTACACTCTCACACAATGTATAAGAATACAATACACAGGTATATAAAAGGAGCAACGGTCCAGGTAAACGGCTACCCCTTGAGCCTCTGTCCCACCTACTTTCAAACGCGCCGAGGCGTCTCTACATATAGAAGTATAACTCGAAAAGTATTGCTGGGATCGACTTGAAATTTTGTGTGTATACTTTTGAATATATGTACATTACAAAAATGCAATAATAAAAAAATCGATTTTTTGAAAATCATAACTGCGTATAACCCCTTAAGCTAACTTGACATTCAGATCAATTGAATTTTAAAGGCACTTGTTAGCAAGATACTCAGCCATATACTTCATAGGGGACTGTTCAAGGGTAACTAACCTGCCGAAAGTTGTGTCTGACTCTACGTTACATTCTTTCTCGATCTGATTATCTTCAACGGCCATGCCAATCCAGCTGTCGACAATTGTTTCTTGATCTTGTTTGACCCATGGGTCGATTTCTTCTGCCAAATCACCCGTCTCATCTATGATAGGATCCTGAACTCGAGGAGTGGTTTCTGAAACGGTAAGGAGGGCTGTCGAATCGTCAGCGTCGCAATTCGTCCCGGACGAGGGTTTCATGAAGTTCGCGGTCATAGCGTCTTGCAAATTTCTACGGAAGGTCATTGTTGGAGGATTGGTGTGAACTCCTCCGCGACTTCTCATGATAACGAACAAATTCTCTATGGGGTCCTGATTCAATCTCGATGTAATGAGATAATGTGATCCTGAGTCTCGCTGTTTGAGAAGTTCTTGGATGTTGTTGGAACAACTTGTGAATGTATTGAAAAATGATGAGTCTTCACTCACGACAGGAAAAAAAGAAACCAGACACATAGATGTTAAGTTAGAGAAAGTGGTTTATTACACCTTCCGCATGTCAGTACAAATTACTCAATTTAGAAAATATACCAAATACAAAAATAAAATATAAAAGAATTGGAATTTTGATTTTAAGGCAATTTTAAGTAACACTCAATTATATTAATTGAGTGCTGTCTCTGTGAAGTGCTTGAGTAGCACACACTTGTATTAAACGTGTGCTGTATCTAATGAGTGGCGTGTACGCGGTGCAGCCAATGCTGCGGAGCACGCCACGCAATGAGATATATAAGTGCGTAGATGAATTTCATGCCTGTCAACAATGCTCAATGTGATGGCGAAATAGAATTTACAGATAGTGAGTGCTAGCACATGCAAATCTGACAATTGAGTGGAATTTCACACTGACAGGCTGTGATGCAGTCTACGCTGCAGAGCACTGAAATGTGAGCTTGAGGCAGTGATGCCAGAAGCGGGATTTTTGTTCCCGTTTGGGTACCCTTTCCACTGGGACTGCTTTAGCGCCCACTGCGCGCGCACCCGGCGCACCGACCAATCAGCAGTCAGGCAGCGTGTGACGTCACACACTACGCCGTGCGCAGACTCGGCTCACCGACCAATCATCAGTATGCAGCGACCTCCACGTGGTATGACCTGGGACGTGAGTAGAGCATTACAATTCCTTTTTATTGAATAAATTGTAATGAATCTTTCGTGTAAAGGACTACAATTTGGTGTTGAATATTGTAATGCACTATTCATTTGCTGACGGCTGCAAAATTAGTGAGCGTTTTATATATTTCTTCACTTTCATCATTTATTTATTTATATATATCAGGGGTACAAATTGAAAATGCGGGTTTGATAACAGATGGCGTTACTAACGCTATACGCATCAGGCAGTACTGTGACTATGTTCATGTCAAAGCTACGTCTTATAGCTTTAATTTTCAGTATGTGTCAATTTGTCGCAGTGTCAAATTCATAGTTTTTTTGAGCTCTCAATATGTCGAGTTTCGTGCCAACAAAACAGCATTTGCGGGAAGTTTTAATTTACTTCTTTAATTTGAAGAAAAGTGCTGCTGAAGCACATCGATTGGTCTCCGAGGCTTATCCGAGTCATGTTCCATCGGTTTCAACGTGCGAGAGATGGTTTGTGCGGTTTAGAAGTGGTGATTTTGACGTTGAGGACAAAGAGCGGCCGGGCCAAGTGAAAAAGTTTGAGAATGCTGAATTGGAGGCAATACTCAATGAAGACTCGTGTCAAACTCAACAAGAGCTCGCAGATTCATTGGGAGTGACACAACAAGCCATTTCCCATCGTATAAAAGCCCTCGGAATGATCCAAAAGCAAGGACATTGGGTGCCGTATGAGCTGAAGCCGAGAGACGTCGAGCGCCGTTTTTTTGCATGCGAACTGCTGCTCGAACGGCAAAAACGGAAGGGTTTTTTGCATCGCATTGTCACTGGTGATGAAAAGTGGATCCATTACGATAACCCGAAGCGCAAAAAATCATATGGTTACCCCGGCCATGCATCATCATCGACGGCCAAACCAAATATTCACGGCGCCAAGCTCATGCTCTGTATTTGGTGGGACCAGCTGGGTGTGGTGTATTATGAGCTATTGAAATCGAACGAAACCATCACAGGAGCACTATACCGAACTCAATTGATGCGTTTGAGCCGCGCACTCAAAGAAAAACGGCCACAATACGAGCAAAGACACGACAAAGTAATTTTGCAACATGACAACGCTCGGCCACATGTTGCAGCGCCGGTCAAAACATACCTACAAACGCTGAAATGGGAAGTCTTACCCCACCCGCCGTATAGCCCAGATATTGCTCCTTCCGATTACCACCTTTTCCGATCGATGACACATGGCCTAGCTGACCAGCGCTTCCATTCTTACGAAGAAGCCCAAAAATGGGTCGATGACTGGATAGCAGCCAAGCCGGCCGAATTTTTTCGCGACGGTATCCGTAAATTGCCAGAAAGATGGGAAAAAGTTGTGGCTAGCGATGGACAATACTTTGAATAATTCATTTGTTACCATTTTTTCAGAATAAACGTTCAAAAATAGAAAAAAATCCCGCATTTTCAATTTGTACTCCTGATATAATATTTATATATATTCATTAAGAAATTTTCCATAGCTCATTTCATAAAAGCCCGCGCAGTGGCTGTTGTGAAGTGGATGGGGCGAGACAACGTAAAGCGCAATCGAGACGAAATTTGTTACGAGCGGCGCAAGCCTTCCCCTGACGCGCCTAGCACGGGCAGCGTGGTAAGGGCAGCGAGATAGGGGCAAAAATCCCGCTTCTGGCATCACTGGCTTGAGGATGCACAAGATGACTAGAATGAATTCACAACACTTTCCCAGCAAGTTTAATTGGGGGAAAGTGCAGTAATTTGGTAAAACACACGCAATTATCTTAATCGAGTGTGCCACAGGTTGAGTGAAAACGTGGTACAGCCCGCGCTGCAGAGCACCGCACAGTGTGAGACCTTTATGTTGATGTACCGATGTATATAAACCTCCTCACCATCAGTGAATGATGTTAAATTATGACGGTGTACTCTTACCTTAATTTGAGTCCTGGTGAGCAAGAAAGAGTTGAGATGATCCGGTGTAGAAAGCGAAAATTGTCCGAGCCCTGCAGAATGTGTGCGCCGTTTGAGCGGGTCTTCACGTAAGTGCCAAGATATTCAATATGGCTGCGTTTTACGAAAACGACGTTGAGCGCTGAAGTCAAATGAGAGAGATAGCCGGTGAGCGAAGCCGAAGTCAAGCGAGAGAGTTCTCCTCTCGCTTAACGCGGCATGCCTGCGAGGCACAGCCTCGGCTCCGCAACTCCCTGCCTCGGCTATCTCCGGCCCAACTGAACGCCGCGTGCTAGACTGCAGCAGCAGGTCGACGCATGGCGAATATCGATCGCCGTGCGCCAGCTGATTTTCCGACACTCGCATATCTTCCCACAATTGAAGATTGCAGTTAATTGACATGAACAACCTTTCGATACATGGAGGTATCGTTTTGGCAGTGGGAATAGTCCACTGTTTAATCCAGAAGAAACTGTCTCTTAAGTACTGTTCTACTACGGTTACTGCACAAGCGAAATTTTTTTATTTGCCGGGAACGAATTCTGTATGCAGCGCAGCAGAGACAGACGCACTGAAGATATGCGTCGCGAGGCTTACTGCCATTCGTTGAAAATTATTTGGTGCAATGTGTTGATCAGTAATTTTTGCAGCTGCTTTACTAACGCTATTGTGCATGAGTTCTAATTACTCGATAAAGACCTGCGACGAGATTTTTTCGCGATCGATCACTATATCTTTGGCAACAAATTGTTCCTAATACTTTTCGGCAAGTGAGGAATGTCGAACGTGAAGAATATTTTTCATTCCCTGCGATGAAAAAAAGGTTCCTCGACAGTCACACCTAGCCCAGTTACAACGGCCCGATTTGTAGATTCCTGGTTGGAGACCGCTACTTTAATTATTAACTCGATTTGATGGACTTTACCTATTACGCTTTGAATCAATGATTTCAAGTTTACGTTGCACACGTGCCCACGCGAAATAACGAAATCCATCGGTTGCTTCCACGGGTACTTCAGGCATCTCAGCACGAACACTGAAGCGTAATTAGCTACGGCATTGGTTCTGCCAAGAGCGCCAAGGTCTTAAATCCTTCTACCAGGTCGGCCTTAGAATTGTACTTCAAAAGCCGCTTTGTCTCTAGCCATCTCGTCCCACATGACAACACATTATTGTTCGTTGTCTGTCATCGTCTTGGTCTTCGTCGCTAGTCGGTTAAATATTCCGGGACAAATGCCACAGTTGAATTTGATTGACGGATCCACGGCCTTAACAAAGAAATGCACGGCAAAGCAAACTACTTTTTGTGTCAGAGATGGTCTTAGGCGATATGTAATACAAAGATAATGCAAATTCTTGTTCTTGTTTGGACAAGCGTACTTATTGTATGTGTTTTATTTACATCTTAAAAAAGGCTTGCTGCTCGTCATTTAATGAATATACGGATTTTCCAGCAGTTACAAAATTTCAATTATTTTTAATTGATTATTTTAGCTGCACTTGGAGCCGCTTAATCTTTTGTTTATGTTTTTTAATTTCTTCCCGGAGTGTTTTTATTACGCGGACTAACCGAACTGCATTGCACGTGACCGTTCAGAAACCCTTCGCTTGCGGGCGATTTACCGATGAACTGTCAGGATTCTCCGTTAGATGCTCATACGCTGAAGGCTTATCGATAATTGCGGGGTCATTATCGACCGAGTCAATATCGGAAGGCGATTGGGAGCTGTAACGTGGCGTAATATTCGGGCTACGTCCTCCTCGCTCGACGGCTGCCAACGCGACCTCGCAGGGCTGTAGATGATAGTTGGCGTACTTTATTAAATTATTTACCTTCTTTTCTTTCCTTTTTTTTATATATTGTGATTTGTACGACCGAAGGACGGAGAGAGAGTACGAGAAAGGAGAGAGAGTACGAGGAAGGAGAGAGAGTACGAGGAAGGAGAGCAACACATCCAACAACTGAAGGCTTCGGGATTCGGCCTTTTACCTGGACCGATATTTCACATCTTTCTCTGTCAGGATATATCGTTGTCCCGCGCGACGTACCAAATGATACGCGGCTTTCTATCCTCAGTCGTCGTCTACCCGCGGAAATCTATTTATCTCAGGGGGTTCATCTGCTGGACTGGGCTACGCACCGTTGGTATTATCTGTTGCTAATTTATACATCGTCCAGTTGAGGCGCTAGTCGCGGTCATCGAGCGACACCGGTTCCCCCAATTAACTGAGTTCGGCTCGTTAAGAGGGGATCATAGTTCACGAGCACGCGTGCCGGCAGGACCTCGGGGCTTTTTCCCGGTTATCGTTGAGCGAGTAGGACGTTGCGTCGAGTATACCTTTGTCCCGTTCTACCGTTGACGCGGTTCGAAGAGAGAGAGGAAGGAGGCGATTGCTATACATTCAATACACTAAGTCGGCATATCCAAAACCATATATATTTGCCGCTGTATTTCCCGGACGGGAGTAGCAAGAATTACCACAATATTCGAGGTTTTCCCGGAATTCAAGGAATGTCGCTGCAGCATCGTCCCGGTGAGCTCTCTTTCTTTCCCCGGTCTTCTAATTTTATTTGATTGTTTGAGGACAGACAATTCCATTCAAGCCTGGTTATACCTGCGATTTCTGTACCCCGCGTGCAGAGTATACATTTGTATCGGAACCGGTTGCGTTTGTAGAATGTAACATCGAGATCGCTTGTCTGTTCGATTTATAAAGTCGTGTGCGCGTTAGTACGTCGTCCCGTTGTGTGTTTCGTGTGAGAGGGACTGTCACGTTATAGACTGCGTCATGTATCGTTCAAAGTAATTCGCGTTTATCTGTCCTATTTATCTATTTATTTATTTATTTATTATTCTTGGACTTCGCTTTATCATTATCGCAAGATCGCGTAGAGCGTAATCGGCCGTCGTCCCGTATTTTGTACGTGGATTCGAGGAATGCGAACGGTCCGAGGCATATCTCGTGTCGTTAGATTGTCCGTTACGTTTTATTATATTTTATTCGACTAGCGTATACGACAAATCCATTATCTGGAAATTATTTATTGATTGATATTATTATTTTGACGTTAGTTATTTTATTATTATCTTTTTTTTTCTTTATTTAATTTTTATTCGTTATTTATTCGTTTATTTATATTTTACTGTTGGGCGGTGATTTCGGGTTTTGCCTTTTATACGGCATAGGATTTTCAATATTGAAGGATCGGGCCGTTAGGAGCTTCGCGTACGTGACCTTCCGGCGTCCCGTTATCGTCGAGTTGTTGTGTGTGTGGGATTGACTCTGCCTAGACCGTATCGCGAGCTAATTATTCTCGAGAATCTTTATCTAATCCTCTTTGCTTTGACATTGTTTTGCTCTGACGGGTATTTGGAGTTCGAGTTGAATTTTGAAGGAATCAGATCGAATGAAGATTACGTATGCGTGTGTGAGAGAAGGAGTGAGTCCCGGGATAATATATACTGCCAGACTTGTTGAAGAGTTAATTTTACGGGATATTTTATTTATATATTTTTTTGTTATATCCGTTAACGAATCCATGATCATTTTAATTAATTAAACGATCTGCCTAGTGGCTTTTGTAAATCCCGTACCTGCATTGGTGTCGGTGTTATTTATTTATTGGACCTCCTGACTTCATGTTATTAATTTTTATTTATTGACTTTATTTTATTGTTTATTTGGAGTCATCTATTGACTTTATTGTCTATTTGATTTATTTTATTTATCGGTTTTGTTTATTATTATTTATCTCTTTTATTTCCCGACTTTATTTATTTGTTATTGATTTTATTCAACTGATCTCATTTGCTTGTTTTACTCCGGTTGATTTTGTTGATTTCATTTGTTTATATTGATTTTATTGCTATTGACGGATTTTATTGATTAATTTAATTTATGGATTTTCTGGACTAACGTCTACCTTGACAATCCGAACCAACCACTCTGCCTCGAACAGCTGTAGCCAGCCCAGGCTAAGTTTGGCCGCACATCTCGTTATTTTTCCTTCCGGCGCGTAAGCGCCTGGCGCCCATCTCGAAAGAGTAAATTAAAGCAAGAAAAAATAGCTTGGGCCAGCTATAGGTAACGTGGTGCGTTAGGGTGTAAAATTTACGTTACAGAGCATACAGGAATACATGATTGCTGCAGCGAATCATCGATGCCGGTAGTTGGAGGACTAAACTTGGACCTGCTAATAGAGATCGAAGATTTGTTTAGTATCCGTTTACCTTTTATACCATAACTTTCAAAATTATGCAGAGAAAAATGATTACTGCAAACTCGTTCATTCTCGAGCTGCGCTAGTGATAACATTTCTAATTTCTTACTGCTACACCGTTTAATCCACGTACGCCGTCAGTAAAAGTATATGAAAAAACCAAGATTCCACTGGATCAGAAAACCACCATCCTCATCATGCCTTTGAGTAAAAGAAGCCCTTTATAGAAAGACAGGGCGTGGCTCCCTCTGTCCCTCTTGACACCAGGGCGTGTCTAGAGCAGCCCCGCCCCATGCTACCTTCTCATTGGTGGGTGCTTTAGCGCAAATAAGTCGTGTCTGCTCCCACCACCCCTTCTCCCGTCTCTGATTGGTCCCCCACAACCCCCACCACCCCTAACTCCATTCCTGATTGGCCCCCCACCAGTCTCCACCGCCAGACCACCTATCCCAGTCTTTTGATTGGTGCTTGTTGCCCCGCGCAATCTGGCCCGATTTTGGACCATACTTAATTGCCGATGTGCCATCTACTGTTGGTAATCGTGTTACCGACTGTTGGTAAAATCGATCGAATATTGGCAGTCGGATGAGTAGAAAATGTATCGGCGATCGTTAAAGTAAATCGGTTGTCAACTATAGGAATGTAACCGACCATCGCTAATGCAGATTTGGGACTTACGGAATATCAGTAGATTGGGTCTAACGGTAAATAATATTGTGTAGCCTTCCACCGGTTAAACATGCCCCGTCGTCGATAACCGAGCCCCCTCCATAGCTTTAAAAAAAAAAAAATTTTTATTAAAAAAAATCTGTGTGTGAATATAAAATTATTTTTTTTAACTTTTCAACTATTCATAATATTAATGGTAAGTGAAAATGCTCGTTATTTTTCAGCTCCATAAAAACTGTTTTATTTAAATATTTTCGTATAAGAAACTGCTGTTACGACGAAACGGTGGTGAACTGTTAATATGTGTTTTCGTACCCGATTTGTTGTAATGTAATAGTGCTCCGCTTTGGTGAGATTCCAGAGATCATTGCAGCAGTTGATCACACGTTATAATGGCAATAGTATTCATTATGGTTGGAAAGAGAGTTAAAGATGCTTTCACCCGGATGATTCTTTTTTAACTAACCTTTTCGCATATGTTACGATTATATATACATCTGGCGTCTCTCTGATACCCGTCCTAGCTGAATATAAAAATGTGTGTGACATGGTGGGGGGAAATTTCGAATACTGTCAAGACAGAAAATACAAGGCTTCGAATTTATTCACAGGAATTCCAAATCGTTCTGTACAAGTTTGTACCAGGTCTATAAGGAGAGGGTCAATCGACTCCGGTGTTAAGGAATACTCTCCCTGTGGTTTCTGATCCAGTCGGCATGAGTCAGATAATGGCTTTCCTTCAACTTATGAAGGAGGGTCAAGACGAAATGCGCGCCAAGCTAGACAACGCCACCGAATCTTGTGTTTCAAGGACAGCGACGCTCAAGGAGGATATGCGAGAACACGTCGAGAGCAATATACACCAGGTGAACGAGCAATAGAATCGAGGCAGTCCGGCAAGAGATCGTTAAAGAACAGGAGGTTGTTAATGATTATCAGCGGGATATCATTATCAACGAACAGGCAATTCGGGCAAGGCTTGAAAGGGAGATGGAGGAGGCCGAAGAGCGAATTAAAACGAATCAGACCGTCACTGAAAATCACGCGATCAGAATCAAGAAGTTGGAAGAACGTACTCCTACCGGCATGAATAATTCGGCCTGTGGATTTTCGATGTTGCAGGCAGGAAACCTTACTCGTTTCCAGGCGGTGTCGCAGAAGCCTCCAAAGTTTGCAGCGGATGGGAAGCAATGGCCAATGAAATTCCTAAAGGAATTACAGGAATACTGCGAGGCAGCAGGAACGGAAGGATCGTACGTGCGTTTCGTTATTAAGGACGCCTTAGAGGGCCAAGCAAATAATTGGTGGCACCTCGTGGAAAGTACTATCCACAGCTATGGCGAATTTTCAACAACATTCATAGCACGGTACTGGACACGAGAGATGCAGGATAAAGTCCGAAGCAATCTCGAGTTCGGAACGTACGATACGGAAGGCCAGAATCGTACGAGAGCCGAGTACGCCACGCTGATTTTCGGAAATGCTCGTGACCTTGAGGAGAAAATGTCGGATGAGGCTATCATCCGTCGCCTCGCCAGACATTTTGATGAAGAAGTCAGGTGTACTGTTAGGATCCGCCAGATCAGCGCGGTACCAGAATTCCTGGAATTACTAGAAAGCATCGACATGGCGGGACCTCTGAACAGCAAAAGAGGCAGTCAAAGGAGATATCCCCAAGGACGTGGAGGACTAAGAGATCAAGGATGGCGGGGACCACCACGAAACGAGTGGGAGGCACCACGGGAGTCCGACAACGGGCCACGATGGCAAGGTCATCCATATAGTGGTAACGTAAGACCACCGGCATGGCAACAGGTGCAACAACGTCCGCCACCCCAGTACCAAACGCCTCCACCTCCACCACGTGAACAAGGGAGTTCTCGACCAACTGCGTGGCAACAGACACCTCCACCAACTCCTAGGAGAGAGCAGGAACCATAAACGCAAATGAATATGATCCTGGAGCATCCTCCTGGACCATTTATCGAGAACACGGTGACTCCAGCGGCACGAGTGCAACAGAACGTTTCTGAGAGAAATAATCCGGGAAACGCTAAGACGTTGCGCCCGTAGGAAAAATTAAGAGGAAAGTAATTAAAAAACGAGGCGCAACGGAAATAAAAGAAAGACAGATACAAAAGGAGGAGGTGCGAAGCAAGTTAGTAGAAAAGAAGAATAAGAGAAGGCAGGATCGGAGAGTAACAAGGGAAAAGAAAGAGGAAGAAAAGTCGAAGACAGATAAGGAGAAATTTGCATGTGAGCCATCCAAAAACCAAGACATTCTGAAGAATATTGGGAGACCGAACTCATCGAGCCAAGAACAGGGCATCGCGACCCTTAGTAAGGCCGATGATCGGCGAGATATGTCTGAAGAAGCGGCAAAAAAATGGAGCGGCAATGACCAAAATGCAAGAGATTACCCGGTCTTTACGGTCACCGAGGATCCACGGAAATTTTTACGAGAGGAACCGAGGAAGGAGGAAAAATGGTACGACGATGTACATCCTCGGTGTCCTGAAATTCCAGTGGAGGTCAAGGGGGTGACTGTAAAGAGTCTGATTGACAGTGGCAGTGAGGTAAGCTGCATTTCGGAAGATTTTTTTTATCAATATAAAGAAAAATTTGAGAAATGCCCCACACTACCTGTTACTTCGACGAAGGTGGTAGGAGCATTTGGCGGTGAAGCAGCGAGGGTTAAAAAACAGATCATGGTAGGAGCAAGTACATATGGATCTAGAGGAGGGATCCAGGTATTAATTGTTTCGAAATTGTTGCGTCCCATCCTGATTCGCATTGACGGGATGATGACTCTTCAGATCTCCGTCGATGCTCGCAATAAATGTGTTGCGGTCAGAGATCTGGTGGTAGCGAAATTAGTTGACGGATTGTGGCAATTGGCTGATCCAAGCTCGATACCAAAAGAGGGTGGTAAAAAGATCTGCACCATCCAAGAGGTACCACTAGCAATGCCCCAAGAATTTCAATTATCGGAGACGGAATTCGAGGAAAAAATGGAGGAGTGTAAAAATCTCGGAATTTATATCAAGAATAATTTCAAGGCCATCGTCGAAAGAAATCAGGTTGTATTCGATAAGAGGCCAGGGAGAATGTCAAAATATGTCCATTATCTAACGCTCAAGGATCCGAAACCGTATTTTCATCGGTCGTATCCGGTGGCACTGGCACAACGAGACAGAGTCCAACGAGAAATCGAGCGGATGCTCGATTACGGGGTCATACAGAAATCTGCGAGTATTTTTATTAATCCCTTAATGCCAGTGACGAAGGACGACGAGAGTGTTCGATTGTGTTTGGATGCCAGAGAACTTAATAATTACCTAGTAAACGATCACAATAATGCACCTCCTATCGAAGAGATTTTCCAGAGATGCGGAGGAAAATCTGTAATCTCAACGTTAGATCTCACGAGCAGTTTCTGGCAAATTCCATTACACCTGGATTCAAGGAAATACACATTATTCCAGCACAATGGGAAATGCTACGAATTTACTGTCACACCATTTGTACTGAAGACAAGTACGGCAAGTTTAATTCGTGCACTGGACATAGTGCTAGACGAGTTCGATTTTGTTATAAATTTCGTTGACGATCTACTGGTATTATCGGAAAACCATGAGGAACATCTCACACATCTCGAGATTCTCTTCCAGCGATTTAAAGAGCATGGGATGACTCTGAAATTTAAAAAGTCACACTTCTTCCAACAAGAAGTGTCCTTTCTCGGTAACATTCTCACGACAGGGGGACTTAAACCTGATCCTGAGAAGATAAAAGCAATTAAAGAATATCCGGCACCTAAAAATCTGAAATAATTGAGAGAATTTTTGGGTTTGATAAATTTTTATACGAAATTTACTAACCGCCATGCCCACGAGACCGCTCCACTTCTGGAATTGCTGAGGAAAGAGGTGAGGTGGAAATGGGATATAACTCACCAAGAGGCTTTTGACCGAGTCAAGGATTTATTCTGCGAAGCCGTGATTCTTCGTTTTCCCGATGTAAAGAAACCATACACACTAACAACGGATGCAAGTGGGTATGCGCTTGGAGCCATCTTATCACAAAAAAATGAGCAAGGAGAAAGCGAAGTGATATCTTTTGCGAGTCGGACTCTGAAAGGAGCAGAACATGGCTATATGACCATTGAAAAGGAATTATTAGCTATTGTATGGGCTTTGGAAAAATTCAGAACGTATCTTCGAGGTGCTGAGATAAATATTAAAACAGACCACAAAGCATTAATATTTCTTAAAACGTGTCGGTTTACGGCAAAAAGATTAATGCGGTGGATCCTGTCAATCCAAGATTACAATCTAAACATAGAGCACCTCGAAGGGAGAAAGAACACTGTCGCCGACGCTCTGAGCTGGATGGAAGGAAACGAGGACACAACGAAAGGATTGGTGGTAATTGCTGCAACTCTGGCACGGAAGGCATCAAAAGACTTAATAAAAGAAATGAGGAAAATCGCAAAACATCAAAGGAACCAGAAGGATTTGTGTAGAATTATGGAAATTTTAGAGAAAGAAAACGACACCGAAGAAAAGAAGAAATTTCGGTTACGAAAGGGTATTCTACAGAAACACACGAAAGCTCGTATCTGGAAATTAGTGCTTTCGAAATGTTTGGTTCGACAAATAATTTTGGAATGTCACGAACTTTATGGGCATATTGGAGCCCGGAAGTCTTTCCGTATTCTCGATGAAGATTTCTCACATCCACACCTGGTAAAACTCACAAGGTCACTTATCGCATGCTGTGATATTTGTCAACGCAGCAAGGTTGCAGTACAGACAAATTACGCCGAAATGCAGACGATTATTCCCGAGAGGCCGGGGTACTTAATATCAATCGATTTTTATGGGCCTCTGCCAACATCCATTGGAGGGGTAAAACACATCCTAGTAACAATCGATGCATTTAGTAAGTACGTAGTACTGTTTCCTATGCGAAAAGCGAATACAGCAACAGTAATAAAAAGGATATTCCAAGACTATATTCCGCAGTTTGGGAAACCAAGTCGTATCCAATTCGATCATGGTACACAATTTACTGCGAAAAATTGGTTAAAAAAATTAGAGGATGAAAACATAAAGGCAGTATTTTCTTCGATACGCCATCCTCAAGGTAATATTGTGGAACGAGTGAATCGAGAGTTGAACGATTTTTTAGGACCTTCCTGAGGGATAATCACGCCGGTTGGTACAAATGGGTGCAGGTGGTGCAAGACTGCATAAATGAATCCTATCACGAAACCACAGAATTCACTCCGACGGAATTACAACGAAAGAAAAAACTTATCCGGCTGTGGAATAAGTGGTTAGGAATACCAGCGAGTGAATAGGATGATCTACTCACCTACGATGCCAAGATAAAGATTGCCCGAGAAAGGATTATAAAAAAAGGAGCAAGGAGGGCCGAACGTTTTAATAGTACACATAAATTAACAACTTTCGAGGAAGGAGATGTGGTACTGGTAAAGGCCCTCAATGTCTCTGATCCAGCGAACCAAATCACATCGAAATTTTTGCCACTCCGGGAAGGCCCGTACGAGATAAAAAAATGCGTACGATTAGCCACCTACGAGTTAATAGATCCGCTCACGAAAAAAAATACGCGGGAAATTCCACGCCAGCCTGCTCACAAAATACTAAGTGTACCGCAGCGAGGAGGAAGACGAAGGACAACAGGAGAGGCGAGAAGAAAAATGAATAGTATCCTAAAGAAACATCTAGTAATAATAAGAAATAAATAAATAAATAGATAGATAAATAGAAATAAAATAACAATACCAGGAATTTATAGACGAATACAAAGAATAGAAAAAATATTTTTCAATAGTTATAATAAAAATAGGAATTATAGAGAATAATTATAGGTGAATAGCTATAAAAAAAAAAGACTACTCAAAATCTCGAACAACCACCATCGAAGAACCATCTATGAAGAAAAGGAATTACTCAAGCAGCAATCAGCCGGAATATTACCTACTAGACATAACTACAAAGGTTAACAAAGAAAATATTCACGAACGATAACAACATCGGAATACACCATCGATCAAGCACCCAGGACCGATAAGGAAGATCCAAAGGAGCCAGGCAGAGTAAAAACATAGAGGGAATCTTATAACGAAGAGAATTTGAAATTTATAAAAAAAAAAAAAAATTTTATATAAAGAAGAAATTAGGAGTAGTACCCGTGCCATCGTGAGGCAAAGACAGTAGACCACTGAACAGCACCGAAGCACCAGGACCCCGGAGAACAATTAAACATGGGTGCATCCACTACTCATATTACAAAGAACTGGAAGCTAAAAAAAATCATTTTTGGAAAGGAAAGGAAAATCAAGAACTGGAAGGCAATTTTGGAGCGTCCCGGTATCAGAATCGAATGTTGGAATGTTATCTACCCGGTCAACCGTGACGGTTGCACGGTCTTGACCGATGATAACATCAGAGGTTGGTGTCCGGGACGAAAAACAGAACTATACAGGACGTATTCACCGAACTTTCTCTACGTCTTGACAAGCGTTCGTCAGTTTAAAATCAGACACCATCTCGAGAACACAGAGCAAAACGAAATTGAAATGTATAGAAACTATCCGGTGCAAGGGATGGAAGGGGGGTACTAAAATATTGAAATTTTAAGTGTGGCGGATCCTCGAAAAATGTACGTGTATCGAGAGGATACTGAAGGTGTGAGGGAGCGGCTCCTGGAGTATTTTGAGACGTTGGAGGAACCAGAACACCTGTCACCCAAAGGAGCGTTCCCAGGAGCACCAGTTCTTTGCCGCCAAAACGGAAAATTTTACCGAGGCCTTATTACCACCGAGGTCGAGGGGGACGGCCGAATGCTCATTTGGTTGGGGGACATTGGGGTGAACGTGGCGGCCACGATCGAGGAATGCTTCACACCACCTCAGAATGCATACCACCTAGCGTTCTAGGCTATCCCGGTGGGCCTCCACCAAACGGGTCCTCCACAAGGTGGCTGGACCAACGAGAAAATCCAGCAACTTCAGGAGTTACTCCAAGGGGGCGGGTGGAAATTGGTGGTATTTCCACACCATACTGGAGCCGAGGCCCGATGGGTGGAGATGTGGCGGCAGGACAACGACGGAGTCATCACTCTTTTGAGCGAGGAGCTAATCCGCCGTGGAGTGGCAGTCCGGGCGGATAACCCCCCTGCGTTCGACTGGGGAACGGATGATGGGCAATTTTTGGATCCTCATTTTGAGGAACCATCCACTGACTCCGGGTATGGATCTGGCGACCATCAAGACGAGGAAGAAAGAATGTCCGGAGGAACTGACCATGACGTAGATTGGGAGGATTTCGAGATAGATGTACAATAACAGGACAACGAAGGAAAATTTTCCGACGTTGAATAAATAGAAAAAGAGAAATACGTGTGTCCCCAATTATTAATAGTAGTAGTCCCTCTTGCGATAATAGATTTTAAGTAAAATAGATATAAAAAAAAATATATATATAATAAATAATCATAGTAATAACAATAAATAAAATAGAAAGAAATTTAGGGATGATAAAATAATACAGTCAAAAAAGAGTTGAAATGGAGAAATTAGCGACAAGAACAGGAAGGAAAATAAATATAAATGAAATGAATAAAATAGCACGGTAGAAGACAAGAGCGAGAGGAAGAGAGAAAACAACAGCATCGCGAGGATCCTCGGTTCACTGGTTTACAGGTTCCCCTCGGATCGGGGGACAATGTAACGTATGGACTATCTAATAACGCGCGGTGCACAAACTAAGGCATCGCTACCGCGCGTTACGTACACTAAGTAAGACCGGCCTATACTCGGCAACTCATGACGCTCGGTACACACACAACAAAGCGCCGTTACCGAGCGTCACTCACACAAGGGAGGCCGGCACATCGGAGACCAAGTCCCGTTATTCCTTCCGAAAAATACGAATAACGAAGTATTAAAAGACCAACGACAATTTTTAAAAAAAGAAGTACCAAGGCTACCAGTGGGCTAAAGGACTGCCACCAGGTATAGTTATACAAAAAGCATGGGTCAGCCGGAGGGGAGACTGGTATAAAAAGACCAGAATTCCGGCACTCGTGGAACAGTTCTGTTCACAGGTCCCGCCAACGCAGAAGTCCAGGAAGGAAGAGCTGCCAACCCTCGCTAGGAGCAACCGCATTGATACCAAGAGAGCCCAGCTGTGGTACCTATCACACATATCTGACGGGAAGCCGCTGAGTCGGTGCTGCGTTCGAGGCCAACGCACCGCAGACCCAAACATCAACAAAGCGGTCTATCTCTGTCTCTCTTTCTGACTCTGGTAGCCGAGGACAGTCTAATACACGGGCTAGGCTTTGGAGAACGAAAACTAATAATCTCCACTCATTAAAATGCTGCATATAAATACCATTATGTTTAAGACCTATAAGTAATATTAGCGTAGATAATTCAACAGGGATACAAATTAAACGTAGATCAAAGGAAAAATATCAAAAGACGATAACTACAGAGGGTACGGCCCTGGTATATCGAGTAGCTGCGCATGCACCCAGAGTGTATCCCACTGACGCCGGATCGCAGCGGCGGTCAGGTGGACGCGCGAGTCGGCCTTTAAAAAGTACCAGCCTCCCACCAACGGGCCTGTAGCGGATATTGAACAACTCAATGGTAAATTCGAGGCTAACCGCAAGCAACGGCCGGCCAGTTACCGACGGTACCCATACTAAAACTCTTACCTAGGGAACGCGACGAATAGATAAAATTTATCAAGCGGCGTTTATCTTTCTGTTGTAAATTCAATTTTAGTTAAAGAATATCTTCACATTAGGAATATATTATCTATCAACCTCTCTTGTCAAGTCATAGTTAATCGAATGTTACATCTCTATTTTCATAAATTCTTTAAATTCACCCGCGTACACGATTATAAATGCACTCGAGTGCCCGGGAATAATTTATTGTAAGGCGCGTGGTAGCCATAATACCAAAAGAAAGGGTTAGATATTTGAATTTTCTATTTATTTTTTTATGTATCACAAAGATTTATCTCTGTTTTTCTTTGAATAAACCCTACTTTTACCTACTACAAAAGCCTAAAATTAATTTCCTCCCTGCTCGAGTCCGAACAAACCCTTTAACGGTAACGTTAACGTTTAATACCGTTACAGTATAGATTGAGAATATCACGAGAATTTAAATGGAACAATTAAATGATGCAAAACGTTGAAATGAAAATAGTAACAAATAACTTTTAAAGTAGATAGGTCGCGAAATAAATTTAAAACTGATGTAATTTTACTATAATTATTAGAACTCATACTTAAATGGTTTACACTTAGTCACAATGTTTTATAATTTTAGTTTAAGAATTAAAACCGTGTTGTATTCTTGTCAGTCCGCTATGACCACCTCGGATTCTACTCCTACGAGGATACAACAATGCGATATAAAAATTCGTAGTAACGTTAAACCTTAAAGACCGATTGTCTAAGGCTGAGATTTTAACTTGTAACTTGCAATTCGACTGTCGCGTACTGATTAATTAATGATCTCTGAACTCCTAATAATCTGGCTGGCTGAATTAATAATCAAGAATAATACTGCCGCGCGCTCTTGGCCACGCGTATATGTATATATGTCGTCGGGTGCTGCACGCTAAGGTGGGGGTCATGTCATTTTGGTGTGTGTCCACCCTCCTATGCGTCCGGTATCTTCGGACAAAGGAGACCGTCATATACGGTAATGTTTACGGTGATCTAATTATTTCTGATACGCGGACAAACACTTCTTACAATTAAAAAGTTTGCGTCGCAGATTCAGCCAAGGTACTACGCATTGATACATTTCAACGTTACGATTCAACGTCTACTATAAACAATACTTCTTGGAATTTACACAGTTTTGCGTCGCAGATTTAGCTAATCTACTACGCATTGATATCTTCTAAAGTTAACATCATGATTTTTATTTTTATTATACTAGTTATATTTATTTCCTGCTTGAACAAGAGGCCAAAGCGTACGCATGTATAAATGCAATATGTTGTCTCTTTCTAGCAATATCATTGCTAGGGCGTGGCATGCATATTCAGGGGATAGGCAGGTTGGAGCGTCTAGCTGGCGTCTTCTTCAAGTGGTTACAGGTGGTTCTTTACTATGTCGTTTTAAGCGAGCCCACGAGTGCAAGCCACTCGGCATCCTCGCATTGTATTTTATATTTGAAATAAGTAAAATATGAAAATAAATATATTATTAATTTATTAAATTGGAACTCCAATATATATATTTCTAAAATTAATATTTTTATAATGAATAAGTTCAAACCGAGTATCACATAATCATTATTAATTGAACGAGGTATAGTATAGTAAATTACGTAATAGCGAATCGCATATGACCAAGGAAATGACCTATCCTAATAGTTCCGTCTCCCTTCCTTACGCACGTATAGCTTGTACCACTCGGTCAGCTGTTTTGTACTCACTCGCTTTCGCACTCGTGAGGAGACACAGAACGTAACACTTGTCATTATTATTAACGATAATTAGTTTCAAAGATCCGATAAATAAAATTAAATTCATAGTAGAAATGGCGGAAAATAGAAAAGATATATATCAAGGGCCTATTTTTTCCATTGATAGTGACACCCCAATCTCTTTATCGACGGTACGATACGCCCTTCTTTACCGATGGTAGTATCCAATCTGTATATCGACAGCAGATGCACTCTTATCGATACCAATGACGAACTACCTTACCGATTATATTGTCTTCTCTGTTTTACCGACTGTAGATAAATCTGATTGGACACTGTAACGTGGCAGAATATTCAAGCGCTGCATCCTCTTCGAACGACGGCTGCCAACACGATCTCACCGGGCTGTAGGGAATAATCGCCGTACTTTACTTAATTATTTCCGTTTTTTTTGTATTTTTTTTTTCTTAAATTGTACGATCGAGGGACGGAGAAAAAGAGAGAGAAGCACACACATCTTGTCGGCTTCGGGATCCGATCACCCCTTTGTAGGAAAAAGGATACAGATATTTTCCATTTCTCGCTGTCGGCAGATACCGCCGTCCCGCTCGACGTTCATCGGCAACCGATACGCTGCTATCTATCATCTACTTGCAGTAGTCCAGCTGTCTCATGGGGTTCATCGGCCAAACGGAGCTGCTCTCCGTATTATCTATTGTTAATTTATGCGTTGTCCAGCTGAGGCACTTGTCGCGGTCATCGGGCGACACCGATTCCCCCAATTGGCCGAGTTCGGCTCGCTAGGAGGGGATCATAGTTCACGGGCACGCGTGCCGGCCGGACCTCAGGGCTTTTTCCCGGTTACCGTCGAGGGAACAGGACGTAGTGGCGAATATTATATCGTCCCACTCTACCGTTGGTTTCGCCAAAATCAGTCACCACCTATCGTGGGTACCAGGGTAGTAGTATGTGTACACCTTTGTTCCATCCCACTCCTATCCCCACTCCTTCCCCCACCACGCGGCTACCCCTACCACCTCACTTTTCCACCGCCGCGCTACCCGCTCTGCTTGACCAGTACCGGTAACATGGAGATGGTAAAGTGAGGTGGTGTGGGTACCTTGGTGAACAAGGAAGAGTAGAGATAAGAGTAGGATGGAGCAAAGGTGTACACATACTTGGAAAAATGAATAAAATTATGTACTCACCACCACCGCAGCTGTTGTAGGCATCTACCCTCCTGCCAAAGCGATTTTAAACTCCTGTCTCTCGAATGTACTCTCTCACACACGCACACACACACACATACACATGCACAGCGTCTTTAATTCATTACTATGTCCTCGTCAAAGCCCTCGTCCACGGCGTCGATATCGTAGCCGATATCTATCTCATCACCGAGGGCTTCTATAATAAATGCCGCCACATCCACGCGTTCACCGTTCGATAAGCGAACCCGCGGAACGTTATCGCCGGCAAGAGGTCGCATCATGACAGCGATCAAGTCATCTCCGCCGCACGCTTCTTCGACGAGCTGCTCGATACCTGCAACATCCACGCGGTCGAGTCCGTATATGGAAAACTCCATGACAAGAACCGGCAGCATACTTGCTAGAGGATCCGGATGAAATAGGTGAGACCAGTCGATGTAAATAGTTTCGCCGAAATCGACTAGCAACACCTCGCAGTACCCATCAAAGTCCGGGTAAACCACTTCCCCGCGGACAACGTTATTGAAACGAGACACAATACAGGACATGCCGATATGCAACTCCCCAAGTTCAATGGGTCTTCGACGACGTTCCACTAAATACACACTACGCAGGAGTTCTTCCAGCTCGTCGTATGCATCGCACATTTCCTGCGTACGCAGAAACACACTCATTACACTCTCGACAAACATTAATCGGCACCAAAACGCGTCGCTTAAAATCTCCTTGCCGTATCGTGGATACATATTGCTTTTTATTGTTTCCAAGTAGGATGCCAAAGACAGACTAAATGCTCGAGCTGCTACTAGAGAGTATCACGGGCATAAAGATAACAACCTCCTATGAATCATAACTAGGTATCCATCACTTTGAATGCAACGAAAGAGGTATTCGAGCATGCATAGCCCGGCGCTATGCTCCTCGCAAAGTGCTTGCTCTGCAGTAAAAGATATAGAATATGATCCCTCACAGAGAGAGAGAGAAAGACTTCAATTATTATGCTATAAAAATAAGAAACGCAGTAAGATCAGATATTTTTAAACTAACCAATATTTTATGGAAAGCACTTTATACATTTACCGTCGTATGCAACAGCCCTGCAAACACGGTCATCCACGCTCGGAGATTCCTTCACCGTTAATTTTATTTCTATCGCTATATGGAATTAATTTGTATTATCACTCGTAATATTGGTTTTAAATTATTTTACGCTGTGGACGTTGTCATCATAGTGTACTTCTGGAAAAAGAACGAAACAACTATTTAATTGAGCGCACTGATCAATAAAAAACATCGTGTACAGAATAATCGATATTGTCTTACCTGATATGCCACGCCTCATTATACAAAGTTGGCAGCGTTGATGATCTTCTGCTACCGACGACAACTGCGGATGAGGATGTCGGGTGGCCCTTTTCTTTCCCGAAGTTAGCTCTATCTGTACAGTATATGTATCTTCCTCTCGCTATCCATGACACGAATAACGAACCCTCGGTGTCGGCTCATATGCAGGGGTTGCTCGCTCTGCAAAGCATTTTTTAATTAAAAATAAATATCACATGATTTTAAATTATTTTATATTTTTTACTTACCAAGTTCTGCTGCTTTGCTGCTAATTGACATTGGCACGTATTCCATGATCTGCTGTGTTAATGAAGCAGAGACGAGCGATCCGTCTTCTTTCTAGCGCAGACCTTTGCTGATGCTTCGGTTTTACGACTGTCTCTCTCTCTCTCACTGTGACTGACATCGGCGTATACTTTATAATATTTCGAGCGAAATGTACACTATATACAATTATTTACAACAGTTTCTTTATCACAAATAGCTGCACATACGTAGAATTATTGCGTTCGCGACGCAACACCCGATGCATGATCAGCGATATGACCACGAAACAGCACAATTATTTCGGACAAAATAATTTTTATAAACTCCGTATCCTCTGGCGTTAGCAAGATCGCGATGTGTTCGAGCGCTTCTTCAAAGAAGTCCTTGGAACCGATGATCTCATACGCTACTGCACGAGGCATTTCACTGACAACTATTTTTTCACGGACATATGATACCACCTCGTGCATACACCTCTGAATCGTTTCACTTTTGCTCTCTAGAGCCTGCATATGAATATCAATTCTTCTACTTATTTCGACGAGCATATCAAATGTAGACCGCTGAAGAACAATGTTTGGAGAGTATTTTCGGAAGCGTTTCCGTTTCGATTCTCCAGATTCCTCTTGATTCTCGTATTCCTCATCAACGCTAGCGCTTATTTTACTAAATGACACAGCTCTGTGCTGGTAACACGAGGTTAAAAGTGTGTAATGCGTTGTGTGCTCTATGCGGGTATTACACATTTTCTCGGCATCAGTCCCATGAGCTTCGAAATATTGTTGAACGCGAGAAAAATCACTTTTAAACACTCGCCACTCGTCCGCACCGAGTGTAATTCCGGTAAAAGTATTCGACAATATTTTCACCACCGGTGTAAGCGTACACGTAGAGTTCAACTCGAACCCGGCTACGATTATTTTACCAAATGATTTATTTAAACCGTACATAACGGGGTTCACTATATACTGCGATATCGCATGAGACTTAGCACCGTTATTTGCCATTTTTATTGCTTTCCTGTAGACTGTAACTTTTCGAATGAATCGTCGGTCGTGTTCATACTCCGTTTTATACAGATTTCCCCCACCACCTAATTGCATTGCCTCTTCTTTTGATACTGCAAATCATACGCCTGAAAATTGCTAGCCAATATCCTTTGATATTTGTCGCATTCTCCTCAACAGCCTAGTAACAGCAGCAGATATATCCCAAAACTCTTGCATACTCGCGCACACTTATGCGCACACGCACACATTGACATACAGATAATATGTACCATGAAAACTAAATAATATTCGTCGGTGAAATTTGATGATTTTCCTCATGGGCGAGTGCCTTGAAATTAGATGAAAACAATATGACTTTCAGCAGCGAAACTCGATAACTAAGTACATCATCATCGCTAAATATTTCCCTAGGTCTTGCTTTTGTAAAGCGATCGCGTGCGGCCATCTTCTTGGTTAGTCGTATTCATTACATCGTTGCAGTATATGCAGAGAGAGAGAGAGAGAGAGAGAGAGAGAGAGAGAGAGAGAGAGAGAGAGAGAGAGAGAGAGAGAGAGAGAGCTTGTTAAAGGAATATATATAAAAGTGAGCCGCTTTGAAAATTCTCTAGTTAATTGTCTGATTTACTGTGGTTACTACTACTACTACTACTGTGACAGCATAATCATGGTCAGAGTGGTAAAGCGCTCATTGATAAGAAAATTGATAGAGTTTATATTGAAGCGTAGACCGTCGTTGCGTTCGCGCTGGGGTAGAAGAAATTTACAGATCACCCTATGGGAACTTCCGACACAGGCGGTTGTTCGTAAAATTCGCGGTATGCTGTGCGAGTGTCATCAGCGCGATTTAGTTGACGCGTATAATATTGGATTGTTTGATAATCAAATAATTATTGATTCGGTGGTGCGTGTTATTCGTCGACGAGGTTGGCTGAATGAGACTGCTCTGCAACCCATACTCAATGAAAGACGTAAGTAATATACAGCGCTAATTACTTTTATTTTATTTCCTTTATTTCATAAGATTTTTATATAGTTCGACGGTATGAGGACGCAGAAATGGGATCCGACACCTATGATTTCAATGAGGAGGGTAGAACCGATTCAGATGATCATAGCAGGGACAACGATGGCGACAGCACCGTAGGGAATCGCTGGATAAATTTTACCCAGCCATTCTGCGGTTATAAACCTACAAACGGTCTTTTCATGGCAGGCCCCTCGAGAGAACCAGATGAATCCGTCGCAGGCCCATCGCGACAATACAGTTCAAACGATGATGCCAGCAGCAATACAGACAGCGAGGAAGAAGAAGAAGAAGAAGAAGAAGAAGAAGAAGAAGAAGAAGAGGAGGAGGAGGAGCAAGAAGAAGAAGAAGAAGAAGAAGAGGAGGAGGAGGAGGAGGAGCAAGACGTAGACGATGACGACGAGGAGGAGGAGGAAGAGGAGGAGGAGGACCCTGTAGATTCAGGTAAGCTTTTAATAATACAACTACGCTGACAAAAATAAAAAAATTACGCGGATAATAATAGTAAAATGAAAAAGCAGGGTACGAGACGGACCCAAACGTTTTTCGCTTTGCACGATTCACTGTGCCGAGACCGCCGACAATCGAGTTGGTTTACGAAATGCGTCGGCGGTTCCCGGGTGCAGTCGACGGATTCGAGGACTAGAAGCAAATATAAGTTTGTAATTCTTACGTTACACGAATTATATGCATAGTATATAGCCAGCGACAAACAAAAATTTAAAGTAAATTAAATAAAAATTCTAATAAATGGTTTAATTATGCCTGCAGGTGGACAGACCGGCGATGGAAGGACTGTTGCACGGGGTGGTGATATTTTGCCTCCTGGTGAACGTTTCGGTATCGACAACGAGCAGAGACGTTATTTTTCACGCTTTAGGATGCAGGGTCGAGAGACAGATTTTTATTTTCGTCAGCCACCGGTCGGTATCGATCATCTGACATGGTTCGAGGGAGGTGTACGAGATGTTCTCACACGTCTTACAGAATCGTGCGAAGGACATGATTATGTGGGTATGACTCTGAGCGTACCGTCTTTTGCGCAAGGACCTGTATGGTTATCATTTCGACCAGCTCGTGACATCGTTCCCGACGATATATGGCGACTAATTAATAGTGTAGCTCAGAGCGCGCGCGAATTTCGAATAGACGCTGGTACATGTAGAATGACGACGTGTATAGTACGAGGCGTCGAAGGAGCCGGTGTGGGCACTAGGCTTACACACGAGTCTATAGCAAAAAAGTCAATTTTACGCATAAGTAATCGCGATAATTTGTGTCTACAACGATCCCTTGTCACTGCCCGAGCGCATGCCGAACGCGGTCAAATACGTACGGGTGTGCTACACAGACGATGGTGTCAAATTCGGAACGGGCTTCGAGGTGCGCAATATACAGCGGCGATAGAGCTCACACGTAATGCAGGGGTAACGACACCGTCTAGGGGGTGTGGTGCGCGCGAAATTCAGCTCTTTCAGGAGTACTTGGTTCACGAGGGTATAGCGATTGTTGTTTATGAATTTCTCACCTTCGGAAAACGCGTTCCGGCTCTGTACGATGGGCGAAAATACGTACTCACTGCAACAGGTAAAATTAATCATACACTCTTTATTCTCTATTACGAGCGTTCTCATCACTATCAACCGATATTAAATCTCGCCGGTGCGCTAGGTAGTCGGGGGTTCTGCACGCAATGTAATTCCAAGTATATTCGAGTACTCGAGCATCGATGTAGCTATCAATGTGCTCGCTGTAAATCCACTTATTGCAACGGTAATAGAGACTCTCAGCCTGAGTATTGCGCAGACTGTAATCGTTCGTTCTTTGGTGCTTTTTGCCTCGCTCATCACAAGAGTGAGGGCTCCGCGGGTATCACGTCTCGTAAATATAGACGGTACAGCGTCTGTAACGCATTGAAAATCTGTAGAGGCTGCTCGCGTATGATTAAAACCACAGATAAAAAGATGCATGTATGTGGTATATCGTTTTGTACTACATGCAAACAAACGCGGCCGACTACGCATGCATGTTTTATAGCACCTCTTAAGAAATCAGATGCGCAAAAGGAGAAGAAAAAAGACAAGTCTTGCACGAGATTTTTATTTTATGATTTTGAGACGCAGCAACACGCGCAATTGCATGATGATAAATCGACACGAATTCACGAACCGAATTTATGTGTCGCACAATGCGTATGTATGGCATGTCTGGATATCACAGATATAGAGACAGATTGTGCTAACTGTGGTAAACGTGAATTCGTGTTTATCGATGATCCTGTTGGGGATCTCGTAAAATTGGCATTATCGCAAAAATTTAAAAAGACCATCTGCATCGCCCATAATGCTAGAGGTTTCGACGCACAATTTATTCTACGGTATTTAATCGAGGTGCAAAAAACACAGCTGCCCTCTCTGATTATGAACGGTACGAAGATTGTCTCGATGAAAATTGGCGATGTCGTTTTTCTCGATAGTCTAAACTATTTACCCATGGCTCTTAGCGCTTTACCTAAGGCCTTTGGTTTCGCTGATGAGGTGGCAAAAGGTACATTTCCCCATTTATTCAACACACCGGAATATCAGAATTACTCAGGTCCTCTGCCGGCTTTGCATTTTTACTCACCCGATACCATGTTCTCAGCGGATCGCGAGCGCTTTTTAAAATGGTATGAGGAAGAATCGAGTCGCGTAGATTATAAATTTGATTTTGCGACGCAATTTGTGCAATATTGTCGTACAGATGTTACGGTTTTGAGACGAGCGTGTTTAGCTTTTCGAGAGTTACTTATACGTTGTGGGAGCGTGTGCCCCTTTACAGAAGCATGCACGATAGCATCAGCATGTATGAGAGTATTTCGAAAGAATTTTCTACAGAAAGATCGCATTGCGGTGTTACCACCAGGAGGATATCGCTGGGGCGATAAGCAATCGCGCAAGGCCGTCGTATGGCTCGTATGGCTCGAGCGTGAGCTCAACTGCGTTATCGCTCATGCTGGACGCACGAGAGAGTATCGCCCTCCGGCCGGCCTACCGGCCGTGGACGGTTACTACGTGGATGCGGGGGTCCATCACGTTCTTCAATTTCATGGTTGCTTTTGGCACGGTTGTCCGCGATGTTATCGCGTGAATAGAGATGCTCGAACTAAATTCGGCGATACAATGGATGAGCGATATGAGCGTACCATTCTTATTTCCGGGCGAATCAGATCGAAAGGGTACACTCTAACTGAAATATGGGAATGCGATTTTGACAGATTACTCGAGAATAACGAGGAAATGTCGATATACGTGAAAAATCACGCCATGGTCAAGCAGGCGCCTCTCGAACCACGCGATGCATTCTTTGGCGGTCGAACGGAAAATTTTGTAAGCTTGTACGACGTCGCGAATGGGGAGCAGATACGCTATGTGGATGTTTGCTCGCTGTATCCGTGGGTATGTAAGAATGGAAAATATCCCGTTGGACACCTGAAATTGTACGTAGGCGACGAGTGTCGAGAACTCGTAGGACCTGAAAACGATCTAAGTGTCGTCGAGGGTCTCGTGAAGTGTACCGTGCTGGCGCCGCGCGATTTGTATATACCCGTACTGCCTGTTCGCATGCATGGGAAACTACTGTTCCCCCTGTGTAGAACGTGCTGTACAGATATGGATACATCCGAGGTTTGTACACACGATGACACGACTGAGCGAGCGTTTGACAGCACATGGGTCGTGGACGAACTGAGAAAAGCTGTGTCGCTCGGATATAAAGTGACGCGTATCTATGAAATTTGGCAATACGTTGTTACGCAGTATGACTCGACAACGCGACGAGGCGGTCATTTTGCCGAGTACATCGATACATTCCTAAAAATAAAACAGGAGGCGAGTGGTCCGCCAACAGAGTGTAACGATGACGAGGAAGCAATAGAGCGTTTTATAGCATTGTACAAGGAGTCTGAGGGTGTATATCTCGAGCGAAGTGCTTTGCAGCCAAATCCGGGTTTACGTTCACTAGCGAAATTGGCTCTTAATTCATTCTGGGGAAAGTTTGGTCAACGAGAGAATCTCACGAAAACCGTTATCGTCTTCACGCGCGCGGAGTTAATGAATTTACTAACGAGTCCGGAGATTGAGGTGACGGGGCTGCTACCGGTTAATCACAAGATTATGTATAAAAACTATGTGAGCAACCGCGATGCTATCCAACCATCACCGACATCAAACGCCGTGATTGCAGCATACACGACGGCACAGGCACGCCTAAAATTATACAGTTATCTTGAGGGGCTCGGGCGGCGAATATTGTACTGCGATACGGACTCCTGTATTTACGTGAGCCATCCCGGTGGTAACGAGTATGAGCCGCCAATCGGTCAATTTCTAGGAGATCTTACGGATGAATTAAGTGAATACGGGCCTGGTAGTTATATAACTTCGTTCGTTTCGGGTGGACCAAAATTTTACGCATACCTTGTTCGTAAACCCGACGGTACGATTATTGAAAAATGTAAAGTGAAGGGTATCACGCTAAACTTTGCGAATAGCCGTCACGTAAATTATAACGCATTACGATCTTTCGTGACAGGAGCAAGGAGCGTACCTATTATTTTAGAATTCGACGCTATTCGACGTACGGAATTTCATCATGTAGTAACGCGTAAAGAAACGAAATCATGCGAGCCTGTTAACACGAAGCGAAAACGGCACGGGCTGTACTCTACTGTACCGTATGGCTATTGTGAAATACGCTAATTAGTATAACGCAAAAAGTATATAGTTTTACGGGTGAATTCGCGATATTTAAAAATAATCTTTTTGTCTAATTTCATGTAACATATTTACTGTGTACAATACATTGAAAAAATTGATTTATCATGTATAAAATCGTTATCGGATCGTTCTTTTTGTGCTGCTATTCGTAACAGTAGCTGCTATCTCTCTACCGTTCCCTTTTGTGCTGACTTTCTCATCGTTGATTCCTTTTGTCCCGTCTTTCTTATCGAGTGTTTCCTTTTGTTCTGGCTTTCTAGTGCTACATCCGTGGATATAAAGGGTGATTTTTTAAGAGCTTGAGAACTTTTTTTTAAAAAAAAACGCATAAAATTTGCAAAATCTCATCGGTTCTTTATTTGAAACGTTAGATTGGTCCATGACATTTACTTTTTGAAGATAATTTCATTTAAATGTTGACCGCGGCTGCGTCTTAGGTGGTCCATTCGGAAAGTCCAATTTTGGGCAACTTTTTCGAGCATTTGGGCCGGAATAGCCCGAATTTCTTCGGAAATGTTGTCTTCCAAAACTGGAATAGTTGCTGGCTTATTTCTGTAGACTTTAGACTTGACGTAGCCCCACAAAAAATAGTCTAATGGCGTCAAATCGCATGATCTTGGTGGCCAACTTACCGGGCCATTTCTTGAGATGAATTGTTCTCCGAAGTTTTCGCTCAAAATGGCCATAGAATCGCGAGCTGTGTGGCATGTAGCGCCATCTTGTTGAAACCACATGTCAACTAAGTTCAGTTCTTCCATTTTTGGCAACAAAAAGTTTGTTAGCATCGAACGATAGCGATCGCCATTCACCGTAACGTTGCGTCCAACAGCATCTTTGAAAAAATACGGTCCAATGATTCCACCAGCGTACAAACCACACCAAACAGTGCATTTTTCGGGATGCATGGGCAGTTCTTGAACGGCTTCTGGTTGCTCTTCACTCCAAATGCGGCAATTTTGCTTATTTACGTAGCCATTCAACCAGAAATGAGCCTCATCGCTGAACAAAATTTGTCGATAAAAAAGCGGATTTTCTGCCAACTTTTCTAGGGCCCATTCACTGAAAATTCGACGTTGTGGCAGATCGTTCGGCTTCAGTTGTTGCAGGAGCTGTATTTTATACGGTTTTACACCAAGATCTTTGCGTAAAATCTTCCATGTCGTCGAATAACACAAACCCAATTGCTGCGAACGGCGACGAATCGACATTTCACGGTCTTCAGCAACACTCTCAGAAACAGACGCAATATTCTCTTCTGTACGCACTGTACGCATTCGTGTGGTTGGTTTAATGTCCAATAAAGTAAACTGAGTGCGAAACTTGGTCACAATCGCATTAATTGTTTGCTCACTTGGTCGATTATGTAGACCATAAATCGGACGTAAATCGCGAAACACTTTTCGAACCGAACACTGATTTTTGTAATAAAATTCAATTATTTGCAAGCGTTGCTCGTTAGTAAGTCTATTCATTATGAAATGTCAAAGCATACTGAGCATCTTTCTCTTTGACACCTTGTCTGAAATCCCGCGTGATCTGTCAAATACTAATGCATGAAAATCCTAACCTCAAAAAAATCACCCTTTAATATCGTTGTTTAGAATTTGATGATTCGTAAAATTTGTATATAGAGATGTATGCATAGTGAAATAAAAATATTGCTTTATTTGTGAGAAATATAAAAATTATCGTTATTTAATATACATACAGCGTAAACGCCAGCTTATACCGCGGGCCCGCGCCTCATCAGCTAGTGCAGGCGCGCCGCGTCTTATCAGCTTTTTAAGGCCGCGAAAATAGCTGATGCCGCGGGGTCGCCGCCGCCGCCGCCGCCGCCGCCGCCGCAGCCGCAGCCGCGGTATAAGCTTATTTAAGAGTATGCTGATTGATTTTGATAGACACTCATCGATATGGATACACGTTGGAAACATCCGTGGACAGCTGTGATAAGCGGTCCTACGGGATGTGGTAAAACATATTTTGTAAAAAAATTCTTTAAATACATGCGCGAAATGACGGATGTCCCGTTCGAGCGTATACTTTTTTATTACTCAGAGTGGCAGTCCGGGTATTCAGAGTACGGTGATAAAATCGAATTTCGCGAGGGTTTACCGCAAGCAGTAGATTACTCGAATGACGCAAGGCCTAAACTTGTGGTCATTGACGATCTAATGCGCGAGGCATCCAACAATACGGTGGTCGATCTTTTCACCAAGGGTAGCCATCATAAAAATCTTAGTGTCATTTTCATCACGCAAAATCTCTTCCATCAGGGTCACGGGCAGCGCGATATCTCCTTAAACGCTAATTATATCGTTGTCTTCAAAAATCCGCGAGATCGCGCGCAAATTCAACACCTAGCCCGACAGGTATGTCCCGAGAATCCACGATTTTTGCAGGAAGTATATTTCGATGCAACAGCCGTACCGCACGGCTATCTATTATTTGACTTGAAACAATCGACGCCTGATAATTGTCGATTTCGCGCCTGTATATTTCCCGATGACCAATACCATTACGTTTACGTGCCTCAAAAAGCAATAAAAGTTCGCGATGCGTCGCGCGATGTACCAGTAATGCGCTTGTAATGGCGTTGCGCGGACCTCTCGATAAAAAGCAAATAATTATATTGCAAGCGTTGTGTTATCTGAAGCAAGAGCAACGACGTGCAATTTTGCGCAAAGCAGATGTAGCGCTTGTACGCTGTATATGCGAGTGTGCTCTAAACGTTTTACAGGGAAACGTGAGTCTGAACAACGTGCAAAAGAATCATCTTCGGAGGCACGCGACAATTCTTCGACGACTAGCCGCCAAAAGGGGAAATTGGAGCGGTAAGAGGAAGATCATCGTCGAGCACTGTGTCGGATTTCTCAAGTTGCTTCTTGCGCCTGTCTTGGCCTACGCGAGACATGGAGTATGCCAGAAAGATGGTACTTATTCCTCATGATAACATACATCGTCTCGCTGGACTCGCCGCTACTGCCGCTGCTACTACTACTACTACTACTACTAGTGCAGACCCGTTGCCTTCCGTACAGACTACCGGTACGCCATTATCGCGCCTCGACTCTGAGCTGAGTGAAATTCTAAACTCTCACTCGTACAAGAGCGAGAGAGAGAAGTGGATAGCGTACCAACAGGTTTTACAGCGTTATCTTCACATGGTCGAATACGATAATGCCGTACGGAATATTTCATCAAAACGAAAAGTAGCAATACTCGATAGCCACGAGAATAAATCCGACGACGATTTAATGAATAAAGCTAAATCGCGGCTCAATGACACACTTATTATCGATAGCGTACCAAAAAAATTTAAATCTAAAGCAATATCGTTGCTTCGCAATTTGCATCGCAGCGCCGTTGGTAAAAAAATGACATGGGACCGTAACGGCGTTGTTTCCATAGACGGCAGAAGAATTTCAAATTCCAATATCGTTGATCTTGTTAACGATGCTATGCGTGCTAGAAAACGCGAGAAACCCATCGGACGATCTCACTTTGCCAAACTCCTGCGAGCGATACAGATGCCCCGTGAATTTATCGGTAATCCCGCGTTACTACACGAGCCTACACCTACATCATCCTCGACACCACAGCGGCGTCTTATTTTACCGCGCGAAAACGATAGTAGCAGCAGCAGCAGCAACGGTAGCAACAACAACAACAACAACGACGAGGCCGAGACCGAAACTCAAACAGAGATTTAATGCTCACGGCTGAAAACGACATCGTCGAGGGGGAGGAGGGGAATGAAGAAGAGGACGAACAATTGCAAAACTTTGCACAAGTAGAATATCGACCACCCACACAGTTAGAAAAGAAAAAGAAAAAGAATCCATTTAACTGGTCATCGCTAAAATTATGAAAATTCTTCAAAAAATCTATTATGACACCGCTCATCCTGCTTTCTATTCTCGAGCAAAAAATTTGGCCCAGGTGGATCGTAGAGTAGCGCGAAAAAATGTTTTACCATGGCTCGAGACACAGGATTCATATAACATGCATCGCCTCGTACGACGACGATTTCCCCGTCGTACGTACAGTGTGAGTAATATAGACGATGTATGGGAGGCTGATTTAGCTGATCTTCGCTCGATAGCCACGTACAACGATGGGTACGCGTATCTGCTTGTTGTTATTGATGTGTTGAGCAAATACGCGTGGGTCGAGGCTTTGCGTGACAAAACGAGCGCAAACGTGGCCCGCGGTCTCACACGCATACTCGCGCGCAGTAACAATCGTCGCCCGCAACAATTGCAAACTGATCGAGGCAAAGAATTTATCGGCGCACCGTTTCAGCAAATTCTCAAGAAAAAGAATATCGATTTTCGCGCTGCTCGTAACCCTGATATAAAAGCCTCGATTGCCGAACGCTTTAATCGAACAATAAAAGAGCGAATGTGGCGCTACTTTACATACACGCGAAATAAGCGTTACATCGATGTTTTACAAAAATTTTTATATGCTTATAATCACACTAGACACAGCGGAACGCGTATTCCTCCGAGCGAAGTAACCCTCGAAAATGCCTCTATAGCCCGAGACAATTTAGCACGGCGTTACGAGCGTAACGCGAAAAAAATTAAAAAGCCTAAATACAGCATCGGTGACTTGGTACGTATCAGTACAGCTAAAGCAGCTTTCGTGAAAGGATATGAGCGTGGTTGGAGTAATGAATTATTCAAGATTCAACGAATATCGGTGAATCGAGAGCCATTCGTGTATATTTTACACGATCTGAATAACGAGACTATTGACGGTATTTTCTACGAAGCAGAATTATCACGAGTACGAGTGCCTCCGTCATCTGAGAAGACGAAAGAGAAGAAGAGGACAAAGAAGAAGAAGAAGAAGAACGCTCGGGATCATCGTCCGTGATAAATATGAGCTCCAAGGATAGCTCTTTCTTTGTCGTACTACCGAGCAACAGTAGTATGCAGTATTTTCCGGATAATACGACGACGAAATTTATTACAAAACTACCGCGTCAGATACGCCTGCACGGAGAATGGGCTGTTTCTCTTGTGGAAATTGCTTATCCGATGACTCTTTTACATGTTCCTACTGTAGAAAATCTCGTAACTTTTGAAGATGGTGATTATGATTTATCGGGTTTAAATCTTTTAACACGGAGGAGCACTGATAGAGACCAAGTAGCACCTGGTGTATATCGCTCTATAGACGCTCTTTTGGAGAGTATAAATCAGCTACCTCACGTGGCCGATCATTTGCGCTTTAAATCGCTTCCGAGCGGGCAGGTCGAAGTGGCACGCGTATGCGACGATCTACGCTACCACGACTTTCGCGTATCGCCCGCTATCGCAAGGCTACTAGGATTCTCAGAAGAGGCTTGTAGCCCCATAATGATAGAACCGCATTGCGAATACACAGGGTCGAGGCCTGCATCTCTCACCGGTGCTATACCGGGCAGCATGTTTTTATACACAGATATCTGCGAGAGCTATATTACAGGCGATGTACAAACACCCCTCTTACGAGTTGTTCCCATTGATACTGATGACTGTCCGTATGGTTCGATAAAAATTAAATCGTTTTCAACGTCGCGATATATACCTCTCTTGCGCAATAATTTACACACTATCGAGATCGATATAAGAGACGAATTTGGGGATCCTATACCATTCGAGCAGGGAACGTTGACTGTGACACTACATTTCAAAAGGTCCCACGATTGATTACACCACTATGGATGATATTGACAGCGTGCAGCACGGATGGGGTCGTCGCGGGTACGGTGGTATTAGCCATGTTTATATCGGAACACCTAATCAGCGAGGACACGGTATCGGTAGCTTTCTCGGGGGCCTGTTTCGTCGAGTGTTACCGCTTTTAAAGAAGGGCGCTAAAGCAGTTGGAAAAGAGGCGTTGCGTGCTGGTGTAAACGTAGCCGGTGATATCCTCGATAGAAATATAGCTGTGAAAGATGCTATTCGCGAGAGAGCGCGAGAATCAGGCAGTAATCTCAAACGCAAAGCCTCTGAAAAAATTGACACTCTCATGCGGGGGTCTGGTTATAAAAAGCGCAAAATTTCACGTACTCCTCATTCATCGAACGAACGTAAACCACGACGTACCTCTCGTAAAAATAAAAGTGTAATAAAGAGAAAAACAATAAAGAAGAAGAAGAATAATAAGAACAATAAGAAGAAGAAGACGCGTCAACGAACAGTTGCAGATATTTTTGGATAGCTGAAACAAGATGGCTTTTCTACATGCGCACTCGTGCGAGTGTCTTAAATCGGAACTTGAATTATTTTCACTCCCACCGACGCAAACTACTATCGAAGGCTCCAATTGGGTGTATTACAAACCAATATCTTCGCTAACAGATGATTCACCGATTGAATTTGTTATCCCCGGACAGGGTGATGAGTATATCGATCTCGCGCATACTATGCTTAGTCTGAGAGTGAAAATAACATCTCCCACCGTTACGGAAATTGCCGCGGACACATCGTCGAAAGTAAGTGCGGGCCCTGTAAACAATCTCTTGCATTCTATGTTTAATCAGGTGGATGTATACCTGAATCAGAAATTAGTTTCACCTCCAAATAATGCCTACGCTTATCGAGCGTACATAGAAACACTTTTGAATTACGGTCCAGCAGCAAAAAATTCGCATCTCACGAGCGTTCTCTGGTACGATGATACACCTGGGAAAATGGATGATATAACATCGGAAAATACGGGGCTTGCGAAGAGAAAACAATTTTTAAATGTCGAAAAAACTGTAGACTTGCTCGGTCATCTGCATTGCGATATATTCAATCAGGAGCGGTTCCTATTAAACGGTGTCGAGATGCGTCTACGGTTGGTTCGGTCTAGAGATTCATTTTGTCTTGTGGGGGATACAAAGAATGGTCAATGCGGCTTAAAGATTCTCGAGGCATCGCTTCTCGTTCGTAGAACAAAAATAGCTCCTGGTGTGCTGCTCTCACATGCTAGAACTCTGGCAAAATCTACGGCTAAATATCCTCTTACGAGAGTCGAGGTAAAAGTTTCAATACACTCGGGTGTTCATGGAGAGACTATCGATAATATCGTGTTAGGTCAGTTGCCGAAGCGTATAATTATCGGTTTTGTCGATAACAAAGCGTTTAACGGTGACTTCAGTATGAATCCGTTCAATTTCCAAAATTACAAGATAAATTATCTCTCGTTGTATGTAGATGGTGCTCAAATACCTTCGAAACCGTTACAACCTGATTTCACGAAAAATCATCTATATGTGGATGCTTTTCAAACGTTGTTTTCGGGAACTGGAATACATTTCTTGAACGACGGTAATTCGATCGATCGCGATAATTATCGCGATGGATACTGTCTGTTTGCTTTTGATTTGACACCCGATCTTTCGGCGAACAGCAATACACATTGGAATTTAATAAAGCACGGTAGTGTGAGAATAGAGGTACGATTTGAGGATGCGCTTGCTTCAACGATAAATTGTGTAGTCTACGCGGAATATGATAATGTCCTTGAAATTGATGCCTCTCGGCAGGTAATGGTGGATTTTACCGGATAAGCGAAAAATGTGCTGATGTCGGCATAAAATTATTTCGTGTTAAGACACGTAGAAGCGTGTCCGCGAGTAACTAATCAGTCGAACTCAGTCATCTGTACGGATTAGACGCGAAAATGGATATCGTCGTGGATATACAGGGAATGCGTGGTAAAGACTCGGAATTTATTCCGAAAGAAATTGCCGTGGTAGCAGTGGATAGACCGTACTCTGCTCATTGGATCGTTGCACCGCCGTGTCACTTTGCCGAATTACCACAGCAATCGAGAAGCCAGAATAATTTTCTCTCGAAATATTTTCACGGTATGGAGTGGTACGAGGGCGATGTGAGCTGTAAACAGGTATACGCTAACTTGCGTGAAATTTCGCGAAAATCAAGACGCATCTATACGCGCGGTCACGAGAAGGCTATACTTCTTTGCGATATCACGAGTCGTGAAATTTCCAACCTGGAGGATGAGGAGGGCGCCCCATCGTACACATTTATGCCGAAATCTTTGCGAAAATGCTTCAGACACGCTATGATAAACGATACAGCGTCTTCGCATTGTGCAATGCGCCAGGCTTTCCAAATAAAAAATTGGCTTCGCGAACATCCATTTAAAGGAGAATCATACGTGGATGTTTGGTCAGCAGACGAAGAGGAAGAGAATAAAAAAGAGGAGAAATCTTCATCGTGTGGTCGTGACACGATCGACGACGCTGTGAAATAAATTTTGCATATATACGTCTTTCAAAGCGTATCGGTCATCATTTAATCATTGACTATGTGTTCAGCATGAACACTAGACAAATCTACGAGAGTCTGCAGTATCTACCACTTTCAACCGTTGGCGTATACCCGGCTGACAGAATTCCGCGTGTATGGTCGTTACCAGCCGGACTCGTAGTTAACACGGATAACCACGACGGACCTGGGGAGCATTGGATCGCCATGTACGTTAACCATCATGGAAAAGGAATGTACTTTGATAGCTACGGGCTACCACCGGTTATACCGCAACATCTCGCCCGACTACGAAGAAACTGCAAGTTCTATCGGTACGGCCTCAAGCAGCTACAGAGTAATACGTCGGATGTGTGTGGACAATTTTGCATCGTATTCCTACACCTTATGTCGTGCGGCTTCACCATGTCGCGATTTAATAATCTCTTTAGCGATAATGTAACGAAAAACGACAGATTAGTGCGTGAATATTACAATGCTTTTGCCTCTCGACGATCAGACAGTGATAAAAATAAATTTAACGGCAGAGGAGTCTCCGAGCGAAGATTACCGTGTTTGCAGGGATGTTGCATACGACGGTAAATATCTGTAAAGTGATTTAAATAAAATATTGATTAATTAAAAACAAATACATCGGTTTACTGTGTCTCTTCTTTTATAATTATATATAAAATATAATCGAGGTCTCTCGCGGCACGGTATCATATTCTGTGTCTTTTACTGCAGAGCATTCGCTTCACGAGAAACACAGCGCAAAGCGGTACGCACGTGCAAAACTGCTGACATTGGATTCGAAGCGCTGCACACCTAGTTATGACTCAGAGGGGGTTTGTTATCTTCAAACACTGTGATCACCGCCAGCCTCATCCGGAGCACCCAGTCTGTCTTTAGCAGTGCGCGACGAAAGTCTGAATTTCTATTCACTAAAATGTACCCACTAAATCTAGGCCACGATCTAGCGGCGGCTTTTGTGTGTCGGGTGGTATGCGACACCGACGATAATACAATGTGTCTGCGGTCGGAGGTGATGTGCGCGGAATTGTGCGGACTGGAGGCCTTACTATATAAGTTATATATCGAGGAGCAATCTGAGCGGAGACGATTTGTAATAAGTGATTTGTGCGCTGGAGTGTCCTGTGTGGTTGTATGGAATGAAAGGACTATGCGCGGGTCGATCATCGACGCGGATGATGACGGGTACTGTGAGGTACTGCTGGTCGATTTCGAGGAATCGATATACATCGATTGGCAGCACCTATTTTACCCAGAGCCGTCGATTAGTGCGTTACCGGTGCTGCTTGTAAAGTGTGTAGTATTCGGTCTCGACGATTTAATTGACGAGGCCGGAAATCTAGATCCGATCGAAGCAGCGCGTGGTGATGATACGCTGATCGGGATACGGATGCCCACGCCCGACGGTGCCCAAGGTCCATGGGTGCGAGTAATCCGTATTACCCGTACGCATAGCTGTGGTTTTTGAGTGAGTGAGTGCGTGAGTGGGTGAGTGTGTGAGTAAGTGAGTGAGATAGAGAGAATATATGTGTGTGTGTGTGTCCCGTCACTCTGGAGAGTCGTCACAGCTGCCGTCAGCATAAGGGTGAGTCAAATATTTTATTCCAAGTATGTGTACACCTATGCTCCATCCTACTCTTATCTCTACTCTTCCTTGTTCACCAAGGTACCCACACCACCTCACTTTACCATCTCCATGTTACCGACACTGGTCAAGCAGAGTGGGTAGCGCGGTGGTGGAAAAGTGAGGTGGTGGGGGTAGCCGCGTGGTGGGGAAGGAGTGGGGATAGGAGTGGGATGGAGCAAAGGTGTACACATACTACTCAGGGTATATCCTCCGAAACGACGAGGAGTAAATCGAGAACAGAATCTTGCGGCCCTATTTTGAGTTTTCCAGGATCTACAAGGAACATCGCTGCAGCATCGTCCCGGTGAGCTATCTTACTCTCTACGGTCTTTCGTATATTCTATTGCTGATCTACATAAATGATAATTAGAGCCTGGTCGTACCTGCAATTCTGATATACCACGCACAGAGTACTATTCGTATCGGGACAGACTGCGTCGAGTAGAGTGTAATATCGAGATCGCACTCTGCTATACAAGCCACGCGGCATGCGCGTTATGTATAGGTATATTACTGCAGTCTGAAAGCCATGCGGCGTGCGCGTCAGTTGTATTCTTGTGTGCGTACGTAGTTATTGTTATTAATAAATGATGAACAATGAATTGTGAACGTGATTCAGTGATGATAGTTGAGGATAGTGATGATGGAGTCAGGTAAGTACCAGTATTATACTGCAGGCGTTATACTCTGTTCTTCAATAATGAGAAATACTACATGTATTTACAAAGCCGTGCGCGTCATAACCTCTATATGGGGCATTCTTAGTCAAAATGACCTGTTTTTTCCCTCGTATTTTTTTTCGTTTTAGTATGTTTTAGGACAATATAAAAAAACACTGTACAGAAATTTTTAGAATTTTTTCGTCATTAGTTTGGTCACAGAAAAAAAATTTTTTATATAGTTTTTCTACTTTTTCATAACATTCTTCAAATTGAAAACAAAACGCATTTGTGTGCAATGAAAATTCAGTGAATTATAGGTAAAAAGCTGAAATTAGGCAATAATCACTAAACTCGATATTTAATTTAATTAATAATCAATATATTAACTATAATTTATATAGTTTTTCTACTTTTTCCATAATATTTTTCAAATTGAAGACAAAACGCATTTGTGTGCAATGAAAATTCAGTGAATTATAGTTAAAAAGCTGAAATTAGGCAATAATTACTAAACTCGATATTTAATTAAATTAATATCAATACATTAACTATAAATTTTCCACAAACAGACAACAAAATACACATATACATATCCATATTTATATACATATCATATCCTCATATTGTAACATAATTACACTGCTTAGCGTAGGTCGGAATGCGATAACGATCGATGCGATTGAACGGGACTACATTCGCGGGGATCGAGCGTTATTTCGGACGGCTAGAAGAGCCTGAAAATATTTGAGAGGTATAAAAACACCTGAGCGAAAGACTTGGTACATAGGTACCGAGTTTTGCGGGCAATAGGCCATTGCCCCGATATAAGAAATAGAGCTGTCGCCGTTCCGAAATTCCCTCGCTGACATAAACAGCAGGTCAGCGACCAGCTGGCCTTGCTGGGAGGCGAGGGGAGGGCGGTGAGCGCGGCAGCGGGGTAACGAAGAAGTCGCTGAAAATGCCTCCGATTTTGAAATTATGACGAGAAATTGGCAGAGGGGACTGAGGCGAGGGGGGGCCTATAAAAGGCCGGTGCGGGGAGTGCGGAGCTTCTTGGTTCTTTTGTTTTCTTAGCGTGAAAGCTTAAACATTGGAGGACAGCAAATCGATAACGAGAAATTCTAATTAAAAAGTGGAAATTCAGGAGTCATTTAAAAAATTACATATTGTAGAGTCTGTGTTCACTCCAGAAAGTAAAACAAGTGAGTGACACCCAGAGGCCCGCGAGAAAGGAAAAGACAGGCAAGAAATAACTATATAATTAACAATAACCAGTGGTATAGTAGGAAAATTGTCATATAATAAAAATTAAGGTAGTTTATAAGGTGAATAGAGTTAGGTATAGAGAATTAAGTGCATCGACTGCGAGTAGTATTTAAGGAAATAGGATTAAGAGGATAGAGTTAAGCGTATAGTGTAGTTGCATCGAATTCAGCGAAAAGATTCCGGAAAAGAAATAAATCGGATCTTTAAACCAACGAGAGAATCGCGAAACGAAAAATCACCTAAGAAGAAAGGAGACAGAGTGCGAGTAAGACGAGAGAGAAAGAGAAAAGAATTGTACATAGAGTTTCTAAACTCTATACAAGTAGTGCGGTGTGTCTGTGTGTGTGAGGCGACAATACCGAGGCGTCGTCCCATAACTGTAGCTCGAGCCCCGAAATTCCAAGAAGTTGTGCTCGAATAAGCAGAAATAATACAGGGTGCGCCATCTCAATCTGGTCGATGGAAGTATTGAATAACTCTGACAGATTTTAACCGACCAGCGTCGTACAACACGTTTCGTATAGGTTATTTCAGTACAATTTCAACCATGTATCGCTATACGCCGAAAGAACGCTTGGCTTACACTAATAACGTTAGTCGAATCAAGGAAGCTGAGCCCGATTTTTGGGAGCGAATTCTGATGACCGACGAGGCTCATTTCACCCTCTCTGGCGCTGTAAACAAACAAAACTGTCGCATGTGGGGCACCGATAATCCTCATATTATTTACGAAACTCCATTGCACGATGAGAAAGTGACAGTTTGGGCCGGTGTTTGCTCAAAAACCACCATTGGACCATTTTTCTTCAGAGCTGGTGAAACTGTCAATGGGGATCGATATCGGTGGATGTTGGCACACTTTGTTTTACCACAAATGCGTGAAAAAGGTCTTAAGGAATTTTGGTTCCAACAAGATGGTGCGACATGTCACACTGCGCGCTCAACAATGGACTATTTGCGTCGGAAGTTCCCAGGACGTGTGATATCAAAGAAAGGTGATATTGACTGGCCACCAAGATCGCCGGATTTGACTGCACCGGACTTCTTCTTGTGGGGATTTTTGAACAGTAAAGTCTATGCCAACAAGCCGAAGACCATAGAGGAGCTAAAAAACAACATTCGAGCCGAAATCGCGGCGATATCGCCCGAGACGCTGGCAAATACAATGGAAAATGCCGAAAAAAGAGCTCATTTTTGTCTCAGTAATAAAGGCGGACATTTGATCGATGTCGTTTTTGGAAACTAATCAAAATAAATTGTAATGAATCAAATTTAATAAAAAAATACGACTTTGTGAAATCTGTTGAAAATTCTCTAAGTTATTCAATACTTCCATCGACCAGATTGAGATGGCGCACCCTGTAATAACTAAAATCGAGGGAATTCCCTGATTTCCGAGACCGAAAAGATAGAATTAAAAAATATAGAAGATAGGATAATTGTAATTCAATATAGAATAAGTAGCATGAAAACATAGAATAATTAAGACGAGTGGACGAGCGAGAGAAGCGTGAGAGCACAAAGAATTGTGAATAGGGTTCCTACACCCTATAAAAAGAGAGAATGCGAAGTAGCATAACTAGAAAGCGAAATCTCGGTGCGACAGATGTCCGATAATCCCGTGTAACACCGAGCGAGGAAGGAGCACCATTAGAGTTAGAGCGAGAGAATCAGAAAAGAGAGCTGAGACGCTTGACCGAAGGAGTGAGTGCGAGGAAAGACAGCGAGCGGTGCGGTATTGATATAGCGGCGTATTGAACATAGGTATAGTGAAACTGTGCTACGAACCATAACAGACTCCCGAGTAATACCGAGAAATCGCGCATCACCAATAAAATAAATGAATTGCGGAAATAATCGGTTGCATACCAAGTGTAAAGGAAGATCCTCGAAAATTTAATGATTGTAATAAAAAGAAAAGTGAGGTTTGGCTATAAATTATTTGTCTTAAATAAAGCATCACTGTCCACCACCTTGAAGTCTACATTAATTAGTTTTGTGTCGAGCCCAAAACCCCACGAAAAATAAAATTACATGTGAACGGGAGAAAAATACCGTTACAATATGTATATTTATATATACATATATATATTTTATTTCAATAGCGAATCAACAAAAGCATCGACCACTCAGATACAAGCTACAAGATAAAAAAAAAAACAAATGCGCAAACATGTAAAGAATATCGTGAGAGAAAAAAAATACAGGATATAAGAGTACGAAACATCAGTGCACAAAGTGAGAGAAAAAAATACAGGATATAAGAGTACAAAACATCAGTGCACAAAGATCTGAAGAATATCGTGACAAAAAAAAACAAAAACAAACTAATTGAAATACAGCTGAAAAATACTGATCATCTTCGACAAAGATCTAATGAAGAAATTAAAAAACCTACAACTGATGCACAACAAACATTACACGATATAACAATAAAGAAACAAAACATTGAATTACAGCAGCAAAATACAGACCATTTTCCAAGGTAACATATCACATTATAAATATTTACATTTACCGCTTATTAGTTTTATTTATTAAAGATTATCATCATTATTAGCTGATATATATTTATTAATATTTTTTAAATTATTTTATTTTATTGTTTTATTTTATGTTGATATTATAGCATCTCGACTACAAGTCGTACTGAATATATTGTTATGCCGGTACCGCCTAATTGGATTATTACGGTAATCGGTATAATATTAAAAGTTATTATTTTCGGGACCGTTTGCCGATTAGGAGATGGATCTCCAGAAAAAGATGAAGACGCGTATTTATACAAAAGGAAATATTTATTATAAGCAACGGTAACTTTTCGTTGCCTATTTCAATATCAAAGTAAGAATGCACACAAACTGTTGTCTAAGTATTTTACAGGGAACCAACCGTTCACTGTCGAGTCTAAATTAATACTGATTTTAGTAGAGCAGTTAGTAACTGCGTTTACTAAAATCTCTTAGTTGGCATCTTTCTTTAGCCACTCGTGAATTGCTTAACGAGTCGCCTCATGCTGAGTCGGCGTCTACCTCGAGTCCGGTCTTGAATGAATTCTATATTTTGGAATTCTGTATTTAGTTAATATTCATTACAGCTAAGGAATATTCCGCAACACAACAATATGAAGGAATATCGACGGAAAAGAAAATTAAAAAATCAAAGTATTCAATTAAATACCTTGCTAGCAAAACATCATTCAGATGCGTAAGGAATTTATTTATCTTTCTACTGTATATTCTCTGTGAAATATCATTTATATTTGTTCGATTTTTTTTGTATGGTTATTTTTAGATCTCCCGAGAATTGTAATTCATAAATGCAAATATGTGACCATCCAGAACAAATAGAGCAAAATAATTCATTCCAAGCTCCATATCAGCAGCGTAGCAACTGTGCGCAGCCACAAGTTCTTTTTGGACCGTATCTTTGTTACAAGAGTTCAAGAGGCTGTCGTTAAATAAACTACAAACGAAAGCGCAAACCATCATTGATTTCATTGGTAATAAAAGAGATATCTCATTGTATGCTTTCAACGTTCAAAGCCTTCCCAAACATTCGATTGATTTAAATGACTCTGTTACACAAAAAAGCGACATTTTATTTCTCTCCGAGACGTGGTTGGACAATAAAGAGGAATGTGAGGTACCAAACTTTATTTGTATTACTCACTTTAACCGTGATTCTGTTCGCTCAGGTGGAGTTGCAATATATCAAAACAAAAGTGATACGGCTAATGTTGTAACACCAAATACGGAGGTAATAATGAACAATATTTCGGACTTGCACGTAACAGTAGATAGACTAGGCCGGTTCAAGCACACCACCTGGTCAGGTGTAAATTTACCTGTGCTCGGTCGGTAATTATCCTAGAAACCCATTTTACCCACAGATGGTAATGACCGCCTGTCGATAAGTATCTTATGTCGAAATTGTTGTCTACTAGATGGTGCTACAGTCGGATAGATCAAGATCGATATTTCCATAATGGTTGCATGGTATACAGTTAGATGGCGCGAGGTTCTATGTAGACTTACTGTAGTCGTGTACTGACCCAGCCTCCCCTACAGTCGGTAACTCACTAGATCATGGTCGATAAGTGCGCCTGCATCTACCGCACCAACAAGCACACTGTACCGATCACTGTAGATAAGTGACCTACTAACTCACAGTGATACCTCGCGGGGTATTTGGGATTGGGATATCCTGATATCGGGATATTGGGAGATTCAATACCTTTGTTGATATTTTACCGACAGTCAGAAATTATCTTACGTCAGTAATTATCTGACGTCGATACTGTTATAGATGGAGCCACAGTCGGATTCTATAGATCACGCTTGATATCCATGGTAAGGGAGACTTTATCATGATAAGACAGACTTTCGCTCTGCTGTCATCGCATTCGGATAGAGCACACCACAGGAGGATTCGAAGGAATTCGAGTTAAATACATTTGGTATATAAAAACTTGTTTTAATTTTTTAATGTTACAGATAATGCATTTAATCTAATAAAAACTCTTAACATTAGATTAATATATATATATCTTACAGGTAATAAATTTAACCTAAAAAATTCTTAACTATAGATCTTAAATATCTGACTATGAGATTGATGCTGATTGGATACAAATGTTTTATACACGTTTGATTACATCACCACTTATTACATTATAATCAACCATTCGATCATGTAAGATTAAACAGTAGGCCGTGGTTCTCGCTGGAAAATTTGTCTTAGACTCAAATTCTAGACGGACATCTACTGACGCTTGTTTTAATGCCTCATTCTGTTTTGAACAATCAATTACAACTAATGGAGCATACATGATAAAGTTTTTCCGATGAAACCACAGTCGGATTCTATAGATCACGCTCGATATCCATGGTAAGGGAGACTTTATCATGGTAAGGCAGACATTATCATGATAAGACAGACTTTCGCTCCGCTGTCATCGCTTTCGGATGTAGTGCACCACAGGAGGATTCGAAAGAATTCGAGATAAATAGTGCATCAACTTATATTATTGATCTTAGTTGCATTTTTAACTATAACTATTTTTACTCCACCCAATTAGCAGATCGAATGCTAGACCAATATTTTTTTCATTGGTTGAGTTAGTCCCCACTTTTTCTATCGATAGCCTATATAAACCAAGCTGTAACGAAGAGGATCATTCAAGTGTGAACCCCTCGATAAGATGTATAAACAAAGGGTAAGTTTTCTATCGCTTCGCTACATAGTGCAAACATATATATTTTATAGATTTCTATACCAATTTTTTAAATTTTCAGATTTCAATGAAATGCTGGGATGAACATCTCAAAAATTGGCGATACCTTCACCGCCCGATTCTGAAGATGCCTCTACCACCATTCGAAGAGATAAGGAAAAAATAAAAAGTGAGTATTTAATATTGAATTTTCAATAAAAAAATATTACTATTAAATTTTAATTATTCTCTACTTCTTGATTTGCAGATACCATTCGAAATAGAATATCCGGACGGTAAATTAAGGACGCATCCATGGAAGGTGCTGACAACCAAACCAGAGATCACCTTGTTGATGGAGATGCTATTCATGTCGCCGCCACCACCTCCGCTCATGCCATCTCCTGAGCCAGCATCGATGCAGCAGGCTGCAGTACATAGGCCGAAGATGATATTTAATTCAATAATCGCGTTGGACTTGCTGCGAGTGCTGATGCAGTCGCCACCACCACCGCCGGCGTCTCCTGCACCAACCACGTTGCCCCCGCTGGAGATCGCGCGCGAGATCATGCAGCAACCACCGCCACCTTCCGAGCTGGATCCGTTGGAGATGCTGATGTTGCTGCCGTCGTCTCCGGAACCAACCTCGATAACCGAGCTGGAAGTGATTGAGCAGCAGCAATCATTATCGCCGAAGCCGAACCTGCATCGTTCATCAGCATCCTCGCTGGGACTGCCGCTGCTGCAAGACGACCTATATCTTACCTGCGAGGATGAAGATGGTGCTTTGCTACAGCATTCAACTACGGTGACGAAGCCAGCGGTGATGAAGCCAGCGGCGACTGAAGGAAGAAATGTTTACGTCCCTCCTCGCCATCAAGTGTCGGCAGTAAACATTCAAGTGGAAGAGGCAACAGTTCGCAAGCGCGCAAGGCCTGTGCTTTGTTGCCCAAGGATTCGTCGCCCACTGCAATCGCTGAACCATCAACCGACGTTGTCATCGCCGCTGTTGCCAGCTACAGTTATCGAAGCTTCGTCGAGACAACGTCGAGCCAGTGTCGAGATGATCCCCCTACCACCGCTACCACAACCAGACTGCAAGAGGACTGCAGCGAACAAAGGGTCTGATGAGAACGTCCCTCCGCATCACCGTACGACGGTGGTTATAGAACCGCGGCCAATTGACCCGTTGGCGCGAAAACGTGCTCGGACTTACGCACCAAAGGACCGATTTAGCACTATGCGAAAAAAGTTTATAAATCGAACAAGAAGATTTTAATTTTTCTGTAAATATAATATTAGTTTCAAATTTTTTATTAATAAAGTTAATTTAACATTAATATTTTGTAATCTAGTTTTTAATATTTTAGCGTAATAAAATAAAGAGTTTAATTTTATTCCTCGGCTTTTCTCATTTCCGCATGCATTATTAGATATTAATTTAAAAATAATATAGACCATTTGAAATTTGAAGATTTTTTTGCGAGCCAGAGAACCTAGAGCAGGAGAGCCAAGTGCTTCACAAATGTGATCTTTAGAACCCTCTCAGATAAGTCAACCGTCAACTGCCCTCTCTCCATTGCTGCCTAGAGAAGGGATGTGCTGATGTTTTGGGTCCGTGGCGTTCCACATGGGATTATTTCAAACGTCTTTACTGAGATGTGAGGGAGGATATACTGAGAGAACATCTACACCAACAGAGATGCTTGACAATCCACAGGCGGTTATTGCGAGCACGTCTATACCGACAGAGATGTTTTGTGATCTAACCGATAACTGCAGAGAATTTATCATGACTCGATATTAAATATCAGCTTCATTGAAACTACTGCTGATAATCGAACTTATAGAGTAGAGCAGTTATCCTGAGAACAGCGACTGTAGTTAATTCACAATGATTTTTCGTCATAGTTGTTTAATTTCAGCTCAATTTCTAGTTCGGAAGAGAAGGATGGTGTAGGAGGAGCAGTAATTCAACAACAATTTTTTAATTTATAAAAATAACGTAGAATTTTTTATTGTCGAGTGTACAGAGCTCATGAGTAAGTATTTACAATGAGAAATCACACTCGTCGTAGTAGCCTTTGAGAGTAGTTGTATCATTTATGATGCAGTTGACAGTTGGGTTTGCGATGATTCCACTAGATGACGCAACCGATGCCATCTGTTTGCGTAAGTCAAGAAGCCACGTTTTCATCATACGCACGTTGTGAGCTGCGCAGTGGGGAGTCCAATTCATGATTGGATGATTCGTACATGTGATGTCAGTATTAGTTGGTAATGCTGCCAACGCGGGACATCCCAGGTCTTCGATATTGCAAACGTTTGGAAGGATTCTATCCAGCCAGCGTTTCTTCTCTAAGCTCTTGATATAAATCTTGCTCGCATCGCGTAGAAGGCTGATAAGAATCTCACTGATTTCATCATATGGTATATAACCGTTGACCCAGGGGATGCCATGGTAATTTGCTTCCAGCCACCGATTTTCGCTCTTGTATTTGGCCGGCAGGAAACTCCATTTGTGTGGCGGTTCAAACAGATAGACTGATGGTAAGGCGTCATCTTCGAGAGGAATGACACCTATCTCTTTGAATACGAATTCGTTGACAGGTCGCTTGAAGCCTTGGACCTCTATTATGTACTCCATGATGAATAAACTGATGTCAACAGTCACGCTTTCAGCTTTTTTATACCCATTTGTCGCCTCTACTGTGAGCTATTATACAGTCACGAACGATGGATACATTCGAGGATATCGACCAATCAGCAACGACTTTGTAGCCTCCCCACCACTTTTTTTAGATTCAAACGCAGACATGAACAATGAATGCATTCATGAATATCGACCAATTAGCTACGAGTTCGATACATCTCACTACTTTTCGTGAGGATAAATACAAGTTCTTCCGCAAGAGAGACTCATTCCGAAGCGACCATACAATTTACTCCAAAGTCACTTTCTTCAAAGCAAAGCATTTTGAAATACTTAAATCACAATGGATCTCCAGGAGCGCAATGCAGTCATGAAGACGTGGGAGGATATCTTGGAGCTTCTTCAAACTCAAAAATCAGATGAAATCGCAGAGTGGATCAAACGGCTTGCTGCAGTCATCAAATCCATAGAAAAATTATTGGTGGGGTCCACAGTTGCTGAACGTCAGAAGTATCTGTTCATGATTGGTTTCCTGAAAGGTATCGAAATCAAACTAGAACATTTGATAAAACAAGGTTCAGGCTTGCAGAGGACTGATGAAAAAGGAATCTTGGATCGAGTAAGATGGTCGAACCTACTATCAGCTTTCAATGAGCGCATCAAGACTGGAGTTATCACCAACTTAAAGCACGTCGATGTCAATTTATTCTTGGAAGATTGTTTGATACTTTTCCATGAAGAAATAAAAAGTATCTTGAAGATCGAGAAGACGGCTGTCAAGGTATATGCAGTACTAGCAGCAAAATTTAAGGTAATGAAGAATGATGAAGAAATTGTTGAAGTGAAACACTTCAACACGAAGGCTGAAGCGATTTATCCAGCAACTTCAATCAAAGATTGGTTTACTGTCAACATCCAAGCACCGATTCAGAGGGAAATTGAAGAATTTGAGCTACAAGATTCTGGATGGACGCTGTATTCTATCATCAATCTCACAGTAAACATCAACAAGTTGAATCCAATGCGAGGTAGCTCCTATATGGATCTCCCAATTGAGATTAAAATAAGCATGCATGCGTCAATGTGAAAAATACTAACATGTGCTTCAAGTGGGCTGTACTATCGGCATTAGATCCGGCAGTACATAATCCTAATCGAGTTTCTACATACGAGAGATATACGCATGAGCTCAACTTCACTGGCATCGACTTTCCAGTGATACCGCATCATTTCAACAAATTTGAGAAGAATAATGGCATATCAATCAACATCTACATTCTGAAGAAACAAATGAGAAAGTTCGTGACCACTCCACTGTATGTAACGTCTACGAAAAAAACTCTGCACGTTAACCTTTTTCTAATGCAAGATCACTACGTGGATGAGAACGAAGAGCAAGAAAAAGAAGATGCTGACAGAGTATACCAACTACCGAGATTCCATTACGTGTGGATCAAACACTTGTCTCGTTTAATCTCGATACAGCTATCGAAACGTATTCACAAGCATCATATTTGCGACCGCTGTCTGCACTACTTTCGTAACGAAGACAAGCTTACCGTACATGAAGAGGATTGCAGGAAGATAAACAAATGCAAGGTTATGATGCCGTCAGTAAAGAAAAAATTCTTCGCTTCAAAAATCATAGCAATAAAGAGAGAGTACTTTTTATTTATTATTGTCTACGCGGACTTTGAATGCTTACTCAAACCGATCCGAGATGAAAACGCGTACCAAAAGCACGAGGCGTTCAGCGTTGGGTATTACCTAAACTGCAGTTACAATACCTTGAAATCGAGCTACTGCAGCTACAGAGGTGTGAAGCCTGCGGAATGATTCGTGAGGGAGCTGCAACAATTGGGCACGGACCTCGAAGAATACATGAATCTGCTGTACATGAATCCTAAGCCTACGTCGAAGCTATCATTCGAGCAGAGAACACAGTTTCATATGGCAACTACGTGTCATATTTGTAACAGGAATTTATCCACCAACGATCGAGTCCATGATCACTGCCATTTGACTGGACAGTACCAGGTGTATGCATAAGTTTTTTCCGATTTTTTGGTAAAAAAAAACACGTAATTTTCAAGGGGAATTAATTTTTGTTTTATTCAAAATATTGGCCATTGGCTTCTACACATTTCGCCCATCTTTCAGGTAACTTATGAATACCATGCCAGAAAAACTGCTTGTCTTTTGCGGCAAACCATTCGTCGAGCCATTTTCCAACTTCCTCGAAATTGCTGAAGTGCTGCTCTGGGAGCGCGTGCCCCATTGATGCGAAGAGGTGATAGTCAGATGGCGCCAGGTCTGGCGAATACGGCGGGTGCGGAAGGATGTCCCATCCAAGCGATTTCAAGGTGTCTTTCACTGCTTTTGCTGTGTGAGACGGCGCATTGTCGTGTAACAAAATCACTTTGCCATGTCTTCTGGCCCATTCCGGCCGTCTTTCGATTAAAGCGTGGTTTAAATTAATAATTTGTTGGCGATAGCGTTGTGTATTAACGGTTTCGCCGGGCTTCAAGAGTTCATAATACACAATACCACTCTGGTCCCACCAGACACAGAGCATGGTCTTCTTGCAGAAGCGATTTGGCCTTGGTGTTGAAGGACCGGCTTCGCCAGGTGAAAGCTACGATTTTTTCCGCTTCGGGTTTTCAAAATAAATCCATTTTTCGTCACCCGTCACAATTCGATGCAAAAATGATTTCCTTTCGTGGCGTTGAAGCAGCACTTCACAAGTGACTTTGCGATTTTCTATTTGACGTTCATTCAAATCGTGTGGGGCCCATTTACCGAGTTTATTGATCTTCCCCATTACTCGTAAACGTCTGCTGATTTTTCTTGTGACACATGTAATGCTTCTGCTAATTGCCGTTGAGTTTGAATTGGGTCATCATCCAAGAACTCCTGCAATTGCTCGTCTTCGCATTTTTGTGGTCTACCAGAGCGCTCACTGTCTTTCACATTGAAATCACCACTTTTAAATTGTCGAAACCATGTCTCACATGTTCTAATTGATGGAGCGTATTTACCATATGATTCTACCAGCAAACGTTGACTTTCAGCAGCCTTTTTCTTTTGATTAAATAAGAAAAGCAATGCGTGCCGCAAATGTTCTTTTTCAGGCACAAAACTCGACATGATCACTGAACGATAAAACAAAGACGCTAGTTTTTGGCGGACTCAACTCATGTGTGTGTTTGTAGGTTAATGTCAGACGAACAAAATGACGTATATGTCAAATTAATACGCTGCGTACTTTTCGCTGGCGCCATCTCTTAGTTAAACCGGAAAAAACTTATGCATACACCTGGTATGTATTTTGATAACCCTTTTTTTATTCAAATAATAATAAAGATTGAAAATATAATACATATTTATGTACACCTAGATACAGAGGACCGGTACACAACGAGTGCAACTTACTTTATCAAGACTCACGTGATACCCGTGGTCTTCCACAACCTCACGGGATATGATTCACATTTTGTTATACGTGAAATCGCAACATGCTACAATGGTCGTGTGGATATACTGCCACAAACGAAGGAATGTTACATCGCCTTTCAAAAGCACATTGATGGAAGCGATGTGAGTTTTCGATTCATCGACTCGTTCCGCTTTATGGCTTCATCGTTAGAAAAACTAGCTTCATACCTTACGGAATTGAAGATTGTTAGGCGCGAATTTCCACAACTTCCTGATGATAAGATTAAGCTGCTATCGAGGAAAGGCGTATTCCCATATGAATAAGTTAACGTTGTATAGAAACTGGATGAGCTTAATCTTCCGACTAAAGAAGATTTCCATAGTACGTTGAACGACAGCGACGTCACAGACGACGATTACGAGCACGCAAAGAGAGTATGGCAAGAGTTCAACATTCATGACTTGGGTGAATATTCAGATCTCTATCTGAAAACTGATGTTCTCCTCTTAGCCGATGTTATCTTAAGTTCACACAGATTGAGTTGGAGCTTTTCAAGGACTTGGAGATGCATCTGTTCGTTGAGCGAGGAGTGAGGGGCGGCGTGAGTCAGTGCTGCAACCGTTATGCCAAAGTGAACAATAAGTATATGAACAATTATGAGCCTCAAAAGCCCACCAAGTATCTCATGTACTTTGACGTCAACAATCTTTACGGTTGGGCGATGATGGAATCGCTCCCATATGGAGACTTCACATGGGTGGAAAATCCAGAAAATATTGATTTTCAAACGATCGAGGACGATGCGTCAGAAGGATACATCCTGGAAGTCGATCTGGATTATCCCGTAAGCCTTCATGATACCCACCGAGACTTACCACTATGTCCTGAACACAAAAGTGCACCAGGTTCAACGCAGATCAAACTGATGACAACATTAGACTTCAAGAGCAACTACGTTATCCACTATCGGAATCTAAAGCAGGCGCTCAAGTATGGTCTTTAAATCAAACGTATTCATCGAGTGTTGAAGTTCAAACAGAGGCCGTGGTTAAAATCCTACATTGACTTAAATAGCGATATGCGGAAACAAGCAACGAATGATTTCGAGAAAAATCTCTTCAAGCTCATGAACAACGCAGTGTTTGGCAAGGCGATGGAAAATGTTCGTAAACATGTGGATGTAAAACTCGTCACACGCTGGGATGGACGCTATGGTGCTGAGGCCCTTATTGCGAGACCAACATTCCACAGTCGATCAATCTTTGAAGAGAACCTCATTGCTATACAGCTTTTGAAGACAGAGGTATATCTCAACAAACCAATCTACATAGGCCTCTGTGTGCTGGACTTGTCGAAAGTGTTGGTCTACGACTTCCACTGTGATTACATGAAAACGCAATTTGCCGATGATCACTGCAAGCTCTTGTATACCGACACCGACAGTCTACTCTATGAGATTCAATGCCCTGACATATATGATGTCATGAGACAGGATATCTGGAAATTCGATACCTCTGATTATCCAGCTGAGAATCAATTTGCACTACCTCAAGCAAATAAAAAAATCGTTGGATTTATGAAGGATAAGTGCAATGGACAGATTATGACAGAATTCGCTGGTCTACGCAGCAAAATGTATAGTGTTCGAGTAAATGGCGATGATCATATGAAGAAGGTAAAAGGTGTGAAAACAGGCGTAGTGGAAGCAACCATAACCTTCAATGATTTCCATCAATGTCTTTTCGAGGGAACAACACAGTGTCGAGAGCAACGAGTCATAAGGTCACGCATGCATATTGTCTATACAGAGAAACAAGTAAAGCTCGCATTGAGTCCACATGATGACAAACGATATTTACTTGCTGATACCACGGATACGCTGCCTTGGGGACACTATAGGATACCGCAAGACATGTTGAAACCGGCTTCGATCATGTCGTAACCAGCCTACTCCCTACTCTTGCATACACACCCCACTCTCACATGTACATCCCTATTCTTACAAACACACTCTAGTCATCCAATCAACGACTTCAATTTCCTTCTCCGCGACTGCCTGCTGCGGAAGCCCAATCAGAGACTTGGATGGAATCCCGTTGATCAATCAGCGACTCGAATCTCCTTCTCCATGGTAGATCGGTGGTGGGTGATACCACTATATGAAGAGTGTGACTGCAGCTAGTTCCATCAGACCTTCACCGTCAACTGTTCACAGTATCTACTCGTTGATCCATTGATACCTTGGGGATACTAAAGGATACTAAAGGATACTAAAGGATACTTCAGAACCTGAACCAGACTTGTATTGGAAGCAGTTCACAATCAACTCTATCAGACGGAACTCGCATCAAACACATTGGAACCTGTTGCTCATCAGTCTTGCATATTCATCATCGTCTTCTGCAGTCAACTCCGTCAGACGAAACGTACATCAAACGTATAGCAGGTTAAAGAAATCTACGCCAATAGTATTGGAACCTGTTGCTCACCACTATCACATACTCGCGTCCATCTTCTACAGTCAACTTCATTAGACATTCATGATGGATATTGAAGCACTCAACAAACTCGCTGGTCAAGACGATTACCTCCCAACGAAAAGAATCGTCGATCTGCAGATCAACAAAATGCATAAAGTCACCGATTTGCGCCAAGTGACGACTAAATATGGTCAAAAAAACTGTTGCCACTCTCAACAATGAATTCCAAATCTTTCTGCCTAAACGTGTTTCTACGGCATTTGAGAAAGATCAGGCTTTGTTCAGCCGCATGAAGGAAACGGTCACACATGGTACATTGCATCTAAACTATATTGAAAAAGAGAAGAAAAACCAAATCGAATTGGTTATTTTGTAATGTGTTTATTTTGCAATGAATAAAAAAGACATTTTTTATTATACATAAATGCTGACTCATTATTCCACTCCTGTAGTTAACTCTGCGTTATTTATCCAACTATTATGTGAATTGTCAAATCCCAACTTAACATAAGCACGATTTCCACGTTTCTCGAGAATCTTCTCTACGAGATGGACATCTGGATAATTGGCCTGCAGTAATTCTTCATTATAAAAACCGCCAGCGATGGGTTCATCTTGGTAGTCCTTCAGCTTGTACGTCGCGGGTGTCGTCCTCATTACTCGGCTCACAGTGAAAATTTCCGTTGACCAATTGGGTATGTAGCCTTTCTCGAAAACATGTTTGTTCTTGCTCACTCGCACCTTGTCACCGATTTTGAATTTTACTACACGGTTTCTTCGTTCATTGGTAGTAGAGAAACGTTGAATTAGTGCTTCAACAGTGTCCGCTGTGACGTTCCTCGGCTTCATGCTAATAGTTCGATGCTTCGTGTCCTTGTATGTCGCCACGAGATCATCTAAAATGTCTATCCATTTGTAAGATCCGTGTAGACTAAATTTCATCCACATTTTATTCTTAAGGGTGCGATTAAAGCGCTCCACTATTGATGCTTTAAGATTACTATATGTGGAATAGTGATTGATGTCGTGGCGTTTCATTAAATTCTGGAAAGTCTTATTATGAAATTCTTTGCCTTGATCAGTCTGGAGATTGGTAGGTACTCGTCCATCTTGAAGAATCGAATCCATAGCTGCGGTAACATTCTGACCGGTTTTGCGCTTCACCGGTACAGTCCATGCAAACTTGGATAGTACATCGATTATTGTAAGCAGATATCTGTATCCTTTGTTTTCTCGAGCGTACAGTTGCATCTCAACAAGATCAGCTTGCCATGTCTCATCTATATCACGTATATCAAACTTGCGACGTAAATAATTGCGACGTGCAGGCTTATGTAATTCTACTAGTCTTCGATGCTCCATTTCGGGGAGGGCACCTGATTAACGTCTCAAAGGTTTTAGTGTTACGGACTATCAAGTCTATATAACTCTAAAAATATTTATTTCAGTATTCTTTGACGGCTTCATCTTGAAGAATCTCTTGAGGAGTGTGCGCAAGCAAGGAACCAATAGCCTTTGCGTTACGAACTGCTAATTCTAAAGTCGTAGTAATGTTTATCTCAATATGCTTTATTCTCTCTTTTACTTGCTCTTGAAAAACCAGTATTTTCAACTCTAAATCATCCAATTGCTCACGTTGGTGAGTTGTAGCCTGAAGCAATATACTTAACTCCTGTTGAATCAGTTGTCTAGCGAGATTCAAATTGACAGCATCATTTGGTTCATGTGATTCACCAACGTTGCAGAGTCTCCTATTTTCAATGTCGTAGTTTCCGCTTGAAGTGAGTTTGAAACCCAATCCTGGTGGACCCCGTGAGCCCTTAGTACATCCAAAATACCGTCCGAACACGTCGACGCTCATTATTCAACTGAGTATATTCACACATGTGTCACTGCTAATAAACGATTCCAGCTTCACGCAATTCCTCAATGAGTGAAACGATTTCATTCGTATGACTGGGGTTGCCTGCTGAACTTTCAGCTAGCAATAAACGTAATCGATCTATCAACTCGTTGGGGTTATCCCAATACACATAATCCTTTCGTGTATCTCGTCGTGCAATCTTGTATCGTGGTAATGAACCACCAGTAGATTGTCTCTTTCGAATTGATGTAGAAGCACCAATTATTGGAGCTATATAGGATTTATATTTTTTACTGTTTTGTCTGTGGACTAACTCATCAGAATTATAGTGTTTTTTGTGTGCATTTGTTCTAAGTACAATTTTTCCATAATTGTTTACATCTTCATTGCTTATGAAATTCTGATTGGGATCTTTTCTGAACAGCAGTTCAAGCAAACCAATGGTCTTATCATACTTGTTGTTGTTGACATCATTAATAATAACGTATTCGTTACCAAAACTTATGGTGGAATCACCAATCATAAGTGTACCATCTGGTAGCTTTCGAACTCCATAAGTCATATCGAGATACTTTTTACGATTTTTATCGAGTAAGTTCAAATATTTCTCAATAGTTGAATATGGTTGGTCAGATTTTTTCTTTGTTGATGCTTTCTCATCATCATCATCATCATCGTCATCATTATCATTATCAGTGAATGCAGTTTTAAATGAATTATCCCGCTCTTCATTTTGAGATGCATCTTCTCCTCCTTCTCCTTCTTCTCTTTCTTGGGAATCCAGTTTTTTTTTATTTCGTGTGTATTTATGTCAGTAGCACTAACAAGTTTTTTAAGCGGCTTCACGATTGGTTTGAATGTTTCACCCCAAGCTTTTTCCATAATCTGCTTACCAGCTTTTAAAAGCTTGTATTTATGTTTTATAGCATTTCTAACTTTTTCTACTTGGCAAAGCGTCTTTCTCTCGCGACGAAATTCGTCGGCGATGTTATCGCTTCGACTGCTCATGATGACTTGATTAAGATTTACTCTTTACACGTGATATATTTGTAGCAAAGCAGTCAAAACCTTTCCTGTATCTACCACAGTCGAGCCCTTGACGATCTTTATCAATTACTAATAATCCATGATTGGTATCATTCCAACATTTCGAGCATAAGTCTTTGAACTGCGAGTACGTCATGTCAGTATTTACGTGATCATCATAAACATGCTTGAGATTAATATCATCCTGACGAAAGATTACAAGCATGTTAACGTTATCACGTACTAAATGCTTAGGTATTTGTGCATACGACTGACACAAGTAGAAGCAGTCAATATTCTTATGTCTACCCATACAGTAAAAGGCTCTAACATTATCTTGTTTCTCGCAGGCTATATCATCAAATATCATGATTGAATTAATATTAGCTTCTTCGGGTGATACTACTTGATCATGTTCACGAAAGGCAAAAAATCCAATACCCTTCATAGGCAGCAGAAGTTTTTCGAGAAACTTGTGCTTTGGTTGATTCAATGATTTCGAGTATATGTATACATTTTCAAATCGCAATCCATTTGGATGTGTAATCAGAGTGAGCAATGCATTGGTCTTTCCACAATTTGATGGGCCACAAAAAACTGCTCGGATACTGTTGGGTAATAGTGGACCATGACGTGTGCATACTTTTTTCCTTTCAGCTAGCCTATCAAAATTCATTACCGGGAGCGAGAGCGGTTGCTCTCTGAAATCCATGTTAACAGCGAATGATGGTTTAGGGTATAAATACTACGCTTATACAGGGTGATTCAAAAAAAGTGACCGACCCGCAGTATGCCGATAGCTGAGGTCATTTTAAGCACAATTACTTAGCGGTTTTCCGAAAATCTCAAAAGTTTATTAATGAGATGCAATTAAAGTCAAATAATAAATGACCAATCAGGAGCACATACGCTTCCCGCGCCGGAAGTCGGCAAATGTTCGATGGAAACCGAGACCTCGGTCTGCGGCAACGTCGGACGGGATAGTATAGTAGAATGACGCATGTCATTTGTTCATTCGCATGGGTTTTTTTATGCGCGATCGAAGAAAATAATTGAAAGGTGATGTGCTCGTGATGTGTTCCGAAGTGAAAAAATGGGAATAAAATGTTAATAATACTTTAACCAGATGTAATTATTCATTATGTCTTAACCTTTAAACGTTCCAAATAGTGTTTGTAATTGTGTTTTGTTCTCTGTAAATAAATAATTGTACATTGAAATGTGTGGCACTCTATAACTGTTATCTCTATGATAATAATTAAAATGCAATGAATCTCCTAGGCCATGGTTCATTTAATACAGTATTTAATTATGATAAAAATTATGATGTGTTCATGACACAAATTATAGCGTATAAAAAGTCACAACTAGCGAATGCCTTTCGCCACTAGAAATGAGATATGTAGTAGGTATGCGTGACAAATGTCATATTTCGCACCTGACAATACAACTTGAAGCTTCAAATTATTAACGACAGCTTCATTAATATGAGGAGATGTTTTTACCTTTATAAGAAAAGTTAAGTAACACTTGATACATCGATGCATGGCAGAAGAGACTGCGATGCTACCAAAGGTGCCAAATCTGTCTGAAGCAGCTGCATTAGGACCAGAAGACGCTTCCATCAACATCTATAAGACTTTTCTATTAGACTTTTGTTATAGCTACGCATGACAAAATCAATCGCCCTGCCCTGCCGATGCTGCTTGAGTCTCCAAATTGTTGGTGGTTAGTAAGTATAAGTGATAGCGAGATGATAGTGAGGTGCGAGGAAAGTGAAAGCAAGGTGAGCGGACGGTGAGAGTGAGGTGAGATGAAGGTGAGCGGACGGTGAGAGTGAGGTGAGATCAAGGTGAGAGGAGGTTGTGATCAAGGAGAGAGTAAGTTAAGACGAAGGGCAATTTTCGGTGTCCCTGTAAATGTAGTAAAAAAAAAATCGGTCCAGTTACAAGATGTTATGCCGGTAACAATTTTTCAATTTCGCCAAACGTAGATATTTAATAATGAACCGACATGAGTCTAAAGTTTCACATCAACCTGAACGGTTCATCCATAGGTCAGACTGGCCCAAAATAATAAAATCTAAGGGTACATTCAAACAAGATTGTTTGGTTCCTCGTCGGTAACTCGAGAACATAGCAAACGCATAATTTGTACTTAATTTTCTATTTATATTTCGTAATCAATAACGCAAAGTTGCCGTTGTTTACAATAAACCTTACATTAACTCTGTTATCGTGAATTGACGTTTTTATCTCAGTCACGCGAGATTCAACTCCTTATAAGCGAACGATTCCAAATAATAACCCTTAAAAATATTATACCGTCAACCGTAATATGCTACGAGTATTTACGTGTTACCGGCATAACATTTTGTAACTGGACCGATTTTTTTTTTTACTACATTTACAGGGACACCGAAAATTGCCCTTCGTCTTAACTTACTCTCTCCTTGATCACAACCTCCTCTCACCTTGATCTCACCTCACTCTCACCGTCCGCTCACCTTCATCTCACCTCACTCTCACCGTCCGCTCACCTTGCTTTCACTTTCCTCGCACCTCACTATCATCTCGCTATCACTTATACTTACTAACCACCAACAATTTGGAGACTCAAGCAGCATCGGCAGGGCAGGGCGATTGATTTTGTCATGCGTAGCTATAACAAAAGTCTAATAGAAAAGTCTTATAGATGTTGATGGAAGCGTCTTCTGGTCCTAATGCAGCTGCTTCAGACAGATTTGGCACCTTTGGTAGCATCGCAGTCTCTTCTGCCATGCATCGATGTATCAAGTGTTACTTAACTTTTCTTATAAAGGTAAAAACATCTCCTCATATTAATGAAGCTGTCGTTAATAATTTGAAGCTTCAAGTTGTATTGTCAGGTGCGAAATATGACATTTGTCACGCATACCTACTACATATCTCATTTCTAGTGGCGAAAGGCATTCGCTAGTTGTGACTTTTTATACGCTATAATTTGTGTCATGAACACATCATAATTTTTATCATAATTAAATACTGTATTAAATGAACCATGGCCTAGGAGATTCATTGCATTTTAATTATTATCATAGAGATAACAGTTATAGAGTGCCACACATTTCAATGTACAATTATTTATTTACAGAGAACAAAACACAATTACAAACACTATTTGGAACGTTTAAAGGTTAAGACATAATGAATAATTACATCTGGTTAAAGTATTATTAACATTTTATTCCCATTTTTTCACTTCGGAACACATCACGAGCACATCACCTTTCAATTATTTTCTTCGATCGCGCATAAAAAAACCCATGCGAATGAACAAATGACATGCGTCATTCTACTATACTATCCCGTCCGACGTTGCCGCAGACCGAGGTCTCGGTTTCCATCGAACATTTGCCGACTTCCGGCGCGGGAAGCGTATGTGCTCCTGATTGGTCATTTATTATTTGACTTTAATTGCATCTCATTAATAAACTTTTGAGATTTTCGGAAAACCGCTAAGTAATTGTGCTTAAAATGACCTCAGCTATCGGCATACTGCGGGTCGGTCACTTTTTTTGAATCACCCTGTATACTCTGAACCTCATTCGTTCACTGCTCTTTCTAGTGTAAGCATCATGCCTAAAGGTTGCGGTCTGCTGAATAAAGCCCTCAACAAACTACCTATCGAACTTCATTTACCGGGCTATCAATACTGTGGACCAGGCACAAAACTAGCGGAACGTCTTGCTCGTGGTGATCCTGGGATAAATCCTCTAGACGCAGCCTGCAAGGAACACGATATCGCATACTCACAGAATCGTGAAAACATTAAGGATCGCAACAAGGCCGATAAAATTTTAGCTGACAAGGCTTGGCAACGCGTATTTTCAAACGACGCTCGTGTAAGCGAAAAGATTGCAGCCTACGCTGTTACAAACGCCATGAAGATAAAGGCTAAGCTTGGCATGGGTATAAAGAAGAGGAAGAGGAAAACCAAACCTCCAACCACGCTTTCCAAGATAATTAAAGCTGCCTCAAAATCGACAGGTTCTAACACACAAGAAATTATTCGATCGGCACTAAAGAGTGCTCGTGCTGCTGTCAAGACAGCTGGTGGGAAAAAAATGTACGCGTGCCTCGTATTCTGCCAGTACCGAAAAAAGTTGGAGGATTTTTGCCTCTTCTTATTCCACTACTTGCTGGATTAAGTGCAACTGGTGCATTGGCTGGTGGCGCTGCTGGAATAGTAAAAGCTGTAAATGATGCGAAAGCTGCAACACAGCAATTGTCGGAAAGTCAAAGGCATAATAAGACGATTGAGGCTATCGCGCTAGGTAAAGGTCTCTATCTCAAGCCGCACAAAACAGGATTTGGTTTCCATTTTGGAGCGAATAAAAAAAAAAACTTCAAAGTAAGATTGCCAAACCGTGCTCTGACAGACGCTGATCTACTCAAGTATGCACGTGAAATTCCTAATTTTCGTGGTGTATTTATGAGAAACGACTTACCATCAGATGCACCGCATTATCATGAATCTGGAATAATTAATCTCGACGATAAAGATGGCCCAGGTACTCATTGGGTGGCTTATCGGAAAAATGGCCGAAATGTTGATTACTTTGATAGTTTTGGTGATCTTCAGCCTCCACACGATCTTATGGATTATCTCGGTCCCGATAATGTTATCAAGTATAATCATAAGAGATATCAAAATGTTGATACATAAGAGTGTGGGCATCTATGCCTAAAATTCTTATATAAGGATCTGTAAGTGGTGCTTATCGTATCAGTCTAGTGTGAACCATCATGGGAGATTCATTAACTCTCAGTTTATCTGGAACATCATCTATATTAGAGGCACAATACTTTCCACCAATTGAGCTCTCACCTAGCAAGAACTATCACCTTGGGCTAGTGGAATTATTATCTTTTAATTCTATACCCAACGTCGATACTGGGAAAAACAAGATCTATGTGGGTAAAGAAGTGATTGTGTTACCTACAAGAAGTTACGAGATTGAAGACATTGATGTGTACTTGCAAGAACAGATTGCATCTAAACATATTACCATTAGTTTGAAGCCTAATAACAATACTCCACGAAGCGTGATAAAGTGCAGAAAACATTGATTTTCGTCCGCAAGACTTGATTGCTAGACTACTTGGTTTTACACATCGTGAGTTACCTGCTCATATCTCTCATAGCTCAGAATTACCTGTTGCTATTCTGAAAATCAATGCATTGCGAGTTGAGTGCAATATTACTTCAGGAGCATACATCAATGAGCATAAAGTTCATACGATCCATGAATTCTTCCCGGCAGTACCAGCGGGGTATAAGATCATTGAAGTTCCATCACACGACCTTCCAATAGCCGTGAGGATCATTGATCATCTGCAATTACGCATAGTCGATCAAGACGGCGAACTAGTTAATTTTCGCGGTGAAGTTATCACCATTAGACTACACATTAAAGAAGTCAAATAGCTAATCATGGGGATCATCTTCAATAATAATAATAATAATCGAGCAACCAGTCACGTTCGAGCCACCAAGACGATCACACGTCGCAACGTTCAATTCCTAAAAAGTCTAGGGATTCGAGTTATTGTTGGTGGCAGAAAATAATGTGTGTAATATTTTGCTGCAATGGAGGGGGCGTTACACGTGCAATCAGCCGTCGCATTCGACGAATCCGTAGCGCATTCTGAGATACATGCACATCAACCTTATACATCAACCTTCAATAACAGTGATGAAATCCGCATATCCATTCAACATCAAGATCTATGCCTCTTGCCCTCGCAAAGTACTCTACATGTGTGTGGTAAATTGTCGAAAGCGACCGGTGCTGCTGTGACAGCAACGAAGCTGGTGAACAATGCTATTTTACATCTGTTTGAGGAAATTCGCTACGAGATCAATGCCATTGAGATTGATAGATGTAAGAATGTTGGTATAACTAGCCTCATGAAAGGCTACGCATCCTTCAATCCTGGTGGAAGCGCAATGATTGAAAATGCTGGTTAGCTTGATGTCGAGGAAACCAAACAGCTCACTAATGATACTGGTCACTTTGATGTTTCTATCCCATTCTCCGTGATACTTGGATTTGCTGAAGACTATTAGAAAATCATTATCAATATAAAACACGAGCTCATTCTCACGAGATCACGAACGGATACTGACGCAGTTGTGCAGACTGCTCTTGTAGCTGGCGGTTACGAGGATTTCAAGATTAAACTTACACGAATGGAGTTTTTGATGCCATATGTGATGTTATCAGACAAGTATAACATACGTTTATATAGTCAGATTAAAAGAGACATCACTATGAGTTTTCGCACTTGGGAAATGTATGAGTATCCCCTGCTTCCAAGCACAACGAAACATAATTGCACAGTCAAAACATCGAATCAATTGGAAAAGCCCCGTTTTGTAATTGTAGCTTTCCAAACCAATCGGAGAATGGTTAAAAATGCAAATGCTAGTTACTTCGATCACTGCGACATTGGCAATGTGAAGCTATTTCTTAACTCGCAACATTATCCATACGGTTACCTCAATCTTGATGTGAATCACAATCAATACTCTGTATTCTACAATATGTATGCCAATTTTCAAGCCGTATACTACAACAGAGATCGAGAACCCCTGCTAACGAGGAAAAAATTTATCGAGTACGCTCTATTAATTGTAATTGATTGTTCAAAACAGAATGAGGCATTAAAACAAGCGCCAGTTGATGTCCGTCTAGAATTTGAGTCTAAGACAAATTTTCCGGCGGGAACCACGGCCTATTGTTTAATCTTACATGATCGAATGGTTGATTATAATGTAATAAGTGGTGATGTAATCAAACGTGTACAAAACATTTGTACCCAATCAGCATCAACCTCATAGTTAGATATTTAAGATCTATAGTTAAGAATTTTTTAGGTTAAATGCATTACCTGTAAGATATATATATATATATATTAATCTACCGTTAAGAGTTTTTATTAGATTAAATGCATTATCTGTAACATTAAAAAATAAAAACAAGTTTTTATATACTAAATGCATTTATCTCGAATTCTTTCGAATCCTCCTGTGCTGTGCTCTATCCGAAAGCGATGACAGCAGATCGAAAGTCTGTCTTGTCATGATAACGTCTGCTTTACCATGATAAAGTCTCCCTTACCATGGATGTCGAGCGTGATCTATAGAATCCGACTGTGACTCTATCTATAACAGTATCGACGTCAGATAATTACTGACGTAAGATAATTTCTGACGGTCGGTAAAATATCAACAAAGGTATCGAATCTCCCAATATCCCGATATCAGGATATCCCAATCCCAAATACCCCGCGAGGTCTCACTGTGAGTTAGTAGGTCACTTATCTACAGTGATCGGTACAGTGTGCTCGTTGGTGCGGTAGATGCAGGCGCATTTATCAACCATGATCTAGTGAGTTACCGACTGTAGGGGAGGCTGGGTCAGTACACGACTACAGTAAGTCTACATAGAACCTCGCGCCATCTAACTGGATACCATGCAGCCATTATGGAAATATCGATCTTGATCTATCCGACTGTAGCACCATCTAGTAGTCAACAATTTCGACATAAGATAATTATCGACAAGCGGTCATTACCATCTGTAGGTAAAGTGGGTTTCTAGGATAATTACCGACCGAGCACAGGTAAATTTACACCTGCCCAGGTGGTGTGCTTGAACCGGCCTAGCCTATCTATTCGTAAGATCTATAAGTGTTGCAGATTTATGTGTAGCAGAGTGTGTCATGGAAAACGGTGTCACCTTAATCATGGCAGTCATCTACGTATCACCAAATAACAAAATAATAGATATTCAACAATTCATTCATAGAGCACTGTTAGAGTATTCTAAAGATGTATCTCAAACGCTTAGCAGATACAACAAAAATTTACATAAACTTCCACTCATTTTGAATGGCCATTTCAACATCAACTTTTCTGATAAAAAGTCAAAGCCATTGTTACAAATTCTTTTGGATGAATTTGATTTAAGAATTAACAATGATCCAGCAGAATCTACAACAAGATACAATACCACTATAGATGCAGTTTTTTCGAGACACTTACATAACATTCAATCGCAAACATATGTGTCCTATTTTAGTTATCACAAACCAATCATTACTACGATTGACTGTACAGATTAAGTTCATATTTAGTTTATATTTTTTTTGTATTAGGTGCGCAACTAAGTTCCCGCTGTTTTTCAAGAGATGGCTCCAGTAGTAAGTGCTGGTCGATTGGGACATAACCAAAATGTCATGAACCAAGCTTAAACATATGGTAAACAAACCGCTTTGACACATAAGTGATTTTGTTTTTGCGTCATATACTTTTGGTTGTGCGAAAATGTCTGATTTTGTGCCAAATAATCGTCATTTGCGGGATGTGTTGCTTTTCTTCTTTCATTCGAAGAAAACGGCGCAACATAAGTGATTTTGTTTTTGCGTCATATACTTTTGGTTGTGCGAAAATGTCTGATTTTGTGCCAAATAATCGTCATTTGCGGGATGTGTTGCTTTTCTTCTTTCATTCGAAGAAAACGGCGACTGAAGTGCATCGAGAACTCCAAAAAGTTTACGGAGATGCTGCTCTAAGTGAAACAACATGCCGTGATTGGTTCCGTCGCTTCAAAGACGGTGATTTTGATGTTGACGACCGTTCGCGTGAAGGAAGGCCAAAAACCTTCGAAGACGCTGAATTGGAGGCATTGCTCGATGAGGATCCGTGCCAAACGCAAAAAGAGCTTGCTTCGGCATTAGGAGTTACCCGTCAAGCCATTTCCAAGCGATTGCATGCGTTGGGAATGATTCAAAAACAAGGAACTTGGGTTCCTTATGATTTGAAGCCAAGAGACGTTGAGCGTCATTTTTTCGCCTGTGAACAACTGCTCCAGCGGCAAAAAAGAAGGGTTTTCTTCATCGCATCGTTACGGGTGATGAAAAATTGATTGATTACAGCAACCCAAAGAGAACAAAATCATGGGGACTGCCCGGTCATGCTTCTACGTCGTCGGCTCGGCCGAATATTCACGCTGCGAAGATTTTGCTGTGTATTTGGTGGGACCAGGGCGGTGTTATTCATTATGAGCTGTTGAAACCGAACGAAACCATCACTGGGGAACGGTATCAAACTCAATTGATGCGATTGAGCTGAGCACTGCGCGAAAAGCGGCCACAATACGAGCAGAGGCACGAAAAAGTGATTCTGCAGCATGACAACGCTCAGCCTCACGTTGCCAAACCCGTTACAACCTACTTAGAAACGCTCAAATGGGAAGTCCTACCCCACCCGCAATATTTCCCAGATATTGCGCCGTCCGATTATTACTTGTTCCGTTCGATGGCACATGGTCTGGCTAATCAGCAGTTCAGCTCATATGAAGACATCTCAAAATGGCTTGATTCGTGGATAGGCTCAAAAGACGAACACTTCTACCGTGACGGTATTCGAGCTCTGCCAGAAAGATGGGAAAAAGTTGTCGCTAGCGATGGGCAATATTTTGAATGATTCATTTGTAAACATTTTTTCACAATAAAGTTGCATTTTCATAAAAAAAAAAAAAAAACAGCGGGAACTTAGTTGCGCACCTAATACAATAATTAGTAATAAAAAGTTTATTCCTAAAAAATATATTAATTACAATTTTATTACCATGCCTTCATTTATTATATTTTTTCATTTAATTACTCTCCAACGCTGTTAATTAATTTAATTGTGCCTCCTATTTAATACATAATATATAGTGAAAGGAACTTCGTTCCAACACAGTAGACGCAGAGCCCGAAATCGTGGCAGTAAATACAAATAACCTCCGATCGGAATGAAAATTGGTATGCAGGGGTTTTTAAGGTCGCTGATTACGAATCTGAAAGCTAAATTATTGTAAACAAAATGGCCGATCCAATATGGCGGACATGGATGTTAAAAAGGTGTTCGATCTTGACAAAAATTGGTATATGCGGGTTTTTAGGGTCGCTTATTACGAATCCGAAAGCCAAATTATTGTAAACAAAATGGCCGATCCAATATGGCGGACATGAATGTTAAAAAGGTGTCCGATTTTGACAAAAACTGCTATATGTGAGTTTTGAGGGTCGCTCATTACGAATCCGAAAGCCAAATTATTGTAAACAAAATGGCTGATCCAATATGGCGGACAAGTATGTTAAAAAATTAAAAATTTTCAAAAAAACTCCCTCCTGCCGTACCACTCAAAAAAGGATGAAATAATTTACTTATTTAGTATGACGTTTTCGTATACAATGATATATAACTTGCATTAGTTATTTGAATTTTAATTATTATAATTGAATTGAACAAAATTGATATACGCGGGTTGTGAAAGTGACTGATTGCGAATCAGAAAGCCAAACAATTTCGAACAAAATGGCCGATCCAATATGGCGGATATAAATGGTAAAAAGGTGTCAGATCTTGAAGAAAATTGATATACGCGGGTTGTGAAAGTGACTGATTACGAATCAAAAAGCCAAACAATTTTGAACAAAATGGCCGTTCCAATATGGCGGACATAGATGGAAAAAGGTGTCAGATCTTGACAAAAATTGGTATACGCGGGTTTTTAGGGTCACTGATCACGAATCCGATAGACAAATTATGGTACACAAAACGTATCCTGTTGAATGGATGAGATATAATATAAAATATAATAATCATAATAAAATAAACGTGAGCCGTGCCTTCTACGGAATTAATATTTTTATTTTCAAAATACATTATTCTCGAAATCGTGTAATCGAATTTAATTTTTAGTCGAATGGAACATTGGATTCGGAGTCGCCGTCGCCGTCGTCGATGTCGGAACCATCTACCGAGCTTGTATCGTCCACAAGACCCGATTCGATGTTATTTGTGACGAAACCTTGATGTGCTGCAGCATTGATAGTTGGAGCGAGCAGCATCGCGACAGCTTCCGGCGACAAACTTTTTAGTGGTTTCTTCGGTAGTTGCCGGATGCTAGATATGTACGGGTCTGAAGAAATTAGCAGCCGGTGGAAAACATCTTGCATTGTTTTTATCCTGGAAGTTTTTCGCGAGAAGTTTTCTCGGTATCGTTTAATATCTTTATTTCGAGCTTCCTGAGCGTCTTCGGATAATTCGCCGATTGGTAAAAGCGCATGAGCTATTATCAGTGAACCGTGAATTAATAGCTTGTGTACCGAAGTAGGCATGTGGTACCAAGGGTATAATGCAACGATAGTTCTTGCCGTTTCAATAGTATACTGCTCAAATAGTTCACAATTTATCTTGTGGCCACACGAGATAACTTGTAGGATAACGTAGAAACGGTTAATTACTTTTTCGTTGACCCCGGTTATCAAAGCAGAAACCTTCCAATTCTCAAAAAATCGCCGAGCTGTGTTGCCATCATTGCTGCTGCCGTATCCAGGCTTCGGACGATCAATGCTTAGACCCAATTCGCTCTTGAATTCGCGTTGAATCCTCTTCTTGGTTTCTTCGGTAATTTTTTTTTCTTCGGAACTTCGTGCTTGCCATTTTTTAATGCCGAGTTTGTACGACAAATGTATGCAATACTCGAAGCACCGTATCCACACATGCAGTGTCGACAACCCGAACTTCAAATTCGTTTCAACGACCTCCTTTTGCAACATAACGTCGATGGCATTAAAATCTTTGCTGGTTGCTCCACACAAATAGCACCGTTGAGCAGATTTCGTCGATGACACAGCATTGCAAACTTTACCATCTATCATGGTGAACGCCAACTTGTACGTTATGGAGATATCTTTTCCACTTACTACAGTTTGGAGTGGACTAAGCGACTTTATTTGTGCTTCGACAATTCCAACTTCATTTAGTGTGGACTCTGTATCTTCGTGCAGAAACTGTAGTCTAAGCGGCCTACAAAATCGTGGAGACGAGGGCCTAGGGTTCTTCCAAACCATGATTTCTGCTTTTGTTTGTTGATCAATGCAGATGAGTTGTAATGGCACAACCGAAGTAAAAAACACATGCGCATCTGATTTGCTATCATCAGTAAAAGTCTGCTTATATTCACTTTGCCCAGAGCTTCCATCGCAACCCCATTTGCAAATTAAATCCATATTACGAGCATTACCGTTAGTCAAGGTTTCAACGACTTCTGTTTGGACGAGTAAAATACGTTTAACTGTATGATCTAATAATGCCTGCAATTCGACTTCTGCACTCGTCTCTGTAATGGTAATTGCGTCAGACCGAGGATAACAACGCTTTTTTGCTTCCACCACTTTTTCGTAAGACGGATATAGACGACAGTTATGTGCCAACGATATTTTTCTCATCGTTAGGTAAGCTCCCTTTGACAATTTACATTCGATCAAAGCGGAAAGTGCAGCCTCTTCCGATAAAGAGGTTTCACCCGTTACTGCATAAGCTTTTCGATACTTAGAAGCTCTTAAAGGACTCGTCATTGTTACGTCCTTAACAACTTTCGAAGCGTCTAATTGTCCCGAAGCGCGAAGGCTCATTTGAGTAGCGTATGCTAATTCTTCCGGGGTTGAGGATTTACGAATATCTTCGGTCTTCTTTCGTTTTGACCTTTCACTTGCCGATGTAAACTCAAGGGACGGGCGGCCTCTTTTACTACCTGGGTCTTTCTCAACAGTGTCTGTAGGTACGGCAAAATATACCTGCCCGCTAAGCCATTTACTGTTTTTCTTGAAGAAAATGTCCGATGTTCTATTAGCTTCTTGCCACCTGGTTCTTATTTTATTAAACAGCATTGAAAAGGCGGTTCTCGAGTCCTCAGGCACCACAACTTTACGTCCACTTTTCTCGGAAATTTTAGTTTCCACGAAATTCAATAACGTAGCGAAATTATCGTTCAAATTATCCTTTATAATAAGATATCATATAATTCTTTCCTCGTCAAATGTACTCCTTCGTAATGGGACCCTGTAATAAAGACATAAAATTGTATAGAATTTGTGTTGAAGGATCAGATCAAAATTTTAATGAATTTTAATTATTGTATCAGGGGTACAAATTGAAAATGCGGGTTTGATAACAGATGGCGTTACTAACGCTATACGCATCAGGCAGTACTGTGACTATGTTCATGTCAAAGCTACGTCTTATAGCTTTAATTTTCAGTATGTGTCAATTTGTCGCAGTGTCAAATTCATAGTTTTTTTGAGCTCTCAATATGTCGAGTTTCGTGCCAACAAAACAGCATTTGCGGGAAGTTTTAATTTACTTCTTTAATTTGAAGAAAAGTGCTGCTGAAGCACATCGATTGGTCTCCGAGGCTTATCCGAGTCATGTTCCATCGGTTTCAACGTGCGAGAGATGGTTTGTGCGGTTTAGAAGTGGTGATTTTGACGTTGAGGACAAAGAGCGGCCGGGCCAAGTGAAAAAGTTTGAGAATGCTGAATTGGAGGCAATACTCAATGAAGACTCGTGTCAAACTCAACAAGAGCTCGCAGATTCATTGGGAGTGACACAACAAGCCATTTCCCATCGTATAAAAGCCCTCGGAATGATCCAAAAGCAAGGACATTGGGTGCCGTATGAGCTGAAGCCGAGAGACGTCGAGCGCCGTTTTTTTGCATGCGAACTGCTGCTCGAACGGCAAAAACGGAAGGGTTTTTTGCATCGCATTGTCACTGGTGATGAAAAGTGGATCCATTACGATAACCCGAAGCGCAAAAAATCATATGGTTACCCCGGCCATGCATCATCATCGACGGCCAAACCAAATATTCACGGCGCCAAGCTCATGCTCTGTATTTGGTGGGACCAGCTGGGTGTGGTGTATTATGAGCTATTGAAATCGAACGAAACCATCACAGGAGCACTATACCGAACTCAATTGATGCGTTTGAGCCGCGCACTCAAAGAAAAACGGCCACAATACGAGCAAAGACACGACAAAGTAATTTTGCAACATGACAACGCTCGGCCACATGTTGCAGCGCCGGTCAAAACATACCTACAAACGCTGAAATGGGAAGTCTTACCCCACCCGCCGTATAGCCCAGATATTGCTCCTTCCGATTACCACCTTTTCCGATCGATGACACATGGCCTAGCTGACCAGCGCTTCCATTCTTACGAAGAAGCCCAAAAATGGGTCGATGACTGGATAGCAGCCAAGCCGGCCGAATTTTTTCGCGACGGTATCCGTAAATTGCCAGAAAGATGGGAAAAAGTTGTGGCTAGCGATGGACAATACTTTGAATAATTCATTTGTTACCATTTTTTCAGAATAAACGTTCAAAAATAGAAAAAAATCCCGCATTTTCAATTTGTACTCCTGATAACAAATAAGTAGCCGCAATAATTATTCGTATTTTTTTTTTAAAAGTACATAAAAAACAACAGTTATGAAAAAAAAATTGAATTTAGACTATTATGAAAGAAGTTATGAGCAAAAAAACATAAACAAATATTTTTTGAACGGGTGACCAAAAACATCTCAAAATGTACCAGAAGCCGATTTTTGATGAGTACATGAAAATATGACAAAATCAAGGGAAAAAAAATTAAACTGTCCGATTTGGCGTGGAATGCCCTATATATACCTATATATATAATAAAAATGTATCAAATATAAATAAAATGTGACGATTCAAATTAATTACTTTAGTATATACTTACATATATATGTATTGTTGTATGTCTACAAAAATAGATATATAAATGATTTACTTGAATTTGTATTTTGTATATATATGTATGTATATATATATATATATTATATATGGTATATGTATGGATATAGTCCTATTGCTCAAGTAGCAGCTGTTCAATGGCCCCATGGCATGGCGTATGGCGCCGCGCGCGCGTGCACGGTCGGCAACCGCCTGTTTTACGTTGCCAAAAACCATAACAGACAAAGTTAGGCAGCTCTAGGCAGCTAATTCCTGTTAATGTCGCAAGCTTATATAATAAACTAAAGGCCTAGACATTGGCTGTCGCAGAATATGGCAGAAAGTATAACTTTTCGGATAGTTGAAAATATAAGTTTACAAAATTCTTTCACTTTATTTATGCAGTAGTTTATACTACACTTCAATAATTTACATATTTATTTTAAACTCAACCAATGTAAAAATATCTCCTACATACCTCCAGAAGTCATATCCATGTCTCCGGATTGATTTAAAACACTTCACTTTAAAGTTATCGATTTTATAAGTCACGGTAGTTTTCGCTCGTTCAGCGCGCGATGCGAACACTCGTCTCGAAGGCTAACTTCTAACTGACGCAGCGACGAAGGTATACGGTGAAAAAGGTTCCCCTTTTACAATTTAACGCAGCCATTAGTCCTCTACCTGACTGCCTGCTCAAATATCCCGATTGTAAAAATTTTTTTCTGACTTTTCTGCCACGATTTCGGGCTCTGCGTCTACTGTGCAACCGGGTGTCCCACCGACGCCTCTTCTTTTTTATTATTTTGGACTACGTGTTGTTGACTCCGCTTATTCAATTATATTGGTGCTTATTGATTTACCTTATTTTATTTATTTTCGTTTATTATTTATTTTTCTTATGTTGTACATTATTTTATTTCATTTTGTGAGCTTATGCAGTGCGTGCTCAGCCGTAGTCCCGTATTTGGAACTTGATCGCGAGGGATTGGTACGGCTCGAGACGTAGCTCGCTTTGACTTTTGTGATCTTTTATTTGGAATAATTTAGGGATCGCTATCATGGCTATTTTTATGTGGGTTATTTAATTAAGGTCTTCCTATTTTATTGGATAAAACCATGGTTCATTTATCATTATTTCGGTTCACGATTCTTTCCCGGTTTTGCTGCCTGCAATTTGATAGTTGAGAGATTCAAATCATTAAAGGCTTCGCGTACGTGACCTTCCGACGTCCCGTTGTTATAGTTGTTGGATGTATGTGGGATTAGTTCGGTGTAGGCCGTATCGCGAGCAGAATCTCGAGGCGACGTGTTAGTTTACTTTGCCTGGCCATATTTTAGTCGTTTCCTGCAGCCGTTTGAAATTTGAGTTGGGTGTGGTGGCCAATTGAGCATAGATAGCGTATGAGAGAGTGAGAGTCGAGGCGAATGCCGGGATAATATATACTGCCAGAATAATCAAGTCGATGAACTGTTAAAGAGTTAATTTTACGGAATATTTTAGTTATCTTTGTCTTTGTTCTTTCTGTTGAAAAATCAATGGTCATTTTAATTAAATAAACGATCTGCCGAGTGGCATTTGTAAATCCCGTACCCACGTTGTTGTCGGTGTTATTTATTTATTTTAACTCTTGAATTTATTTTATTAATTTTTATTTATTGACTTTATTTTATAGTTTGCTTGGTGTTATTTATTGATTTCATTTTCTATTTGACTTATTTTATTTATTGAGTTTTGTCTACTGACTTTAGTTTATTGTTTTGTCTATTGAAAAATAGCTCGGACCAGCTATAGGTAACGTGGGACGTTAGGGTTAAAATTTTCGTTAGAACATATAGGTATACAATCGATACGTTTAAACCTGGTGCGCCGGTGTTGGCACCAGGCTTACACACGAGTCTATAGAAAAAAGGCAATTTTACGCATAAGTAATAGCGATAGTTTGTGTCTACAACGAACCCTTGTCACAGCCCGATCGCATGCTGAACGCGGTCAAATACATACGGGCGAGCTACACAGACGATGGTGTCAAATTCCGAACGGGCTTCGAGGAGCGTAATATACAGCAGCGATAGAGCTCACGCGTAATGCAGGGGTAACAACACCGTGTAGAGAGTGCGGTGTGCGCGAGATTCAGCTCTCTCACGAGTGCATAAGGATATAGAGATTGTAGTTTATGAATTTCTCACCTTCGGAAAACGCGTTCGGGCTCTGTACGATGGGCGAAAATCCGCTCTCATCACTACCAGCCAATATTAAATCTCGGTGGTGCGCTAGGTAGTCGGGGGTTCTGCACACAGTGTAATTCCAAGTATAATCGAGTACTCGAGCATCGCTGTAGCTATCAATGTGCTCGATGTAAATCGTCTTATTGCAACGGCAATAGAAACTCTCAGCGTGAGTATTGCACAGACTGTAATCGTTCGTTCTTTGGTGTTTTTTGCCTGGCTCGTTACAAAGGAGAGGGCTCCGCGGGTATTACGTCTCGTGAATATAGACAGTACAACGTCTGTAAAGCATTGAAAATCTGTAGAGGCTGCTCGCGCATCATTAAAACCACAGATAAAAAAATGCATGCATGTGGTGTATAGTTTTGTATTACATGCAGGCAAACACGACCGACTACGTATGCATGTTTTATAGCACCTCTTAAGAAACCACAGGTGCCAAAGGAGAAGAATGATAAATCAACACGAATTCACGAGCCGAATTTATATGTTACACAATGCGTATGTATGACATGTATGGATATCACAGATATAGAGACCGATTGTGCTGACTGTGGTAAACGTGAATACGTATTTATCGATGATCCTGTTGGGGAGCTCGTGAAATTGGCATTATCGCAAAAATTTTAAAAGACTATTTGTATTGCTCATAATGCAAGAGGTTTCGACGCGCAATTTATTCTACGGTATTTAATCGAAGTGCAAAAAACGCAGTTGTCCTCTCTGATTATGAATGGTACGAAGATTGCCTTGCTGAAGATTGGCGATGTCGTTTTTCTCGATAGTCTAAACTGTTTACCCATGGGTCTTGGCGCTTTACCTAAGGCCTTTGGTTTCGCTGATGAGGTGGCAAATGGTACATTTCCCCACTTATTCAACACACCGGAATATCGGAATTACACAGGTGCTCTGCCGGATCTGCATTTTTACTCACCCGATACCATGTTCTCAGCGGATCGCGAGCGATTTTTAAAATGGTATGAGGAAAAAACGAGCCGCGTCAATTATAAATTTGATTTTGCGACGGAATTAGTGCAATATTGTCGTACAGATGTTACCGTTTTGAGACGAGCGTGTCTAGCTTTTCGAGAGTTACTTATACGTTGCGTAAGCGTGTGCCCCTTTACAGAAGCATGCACGATAGTATCAGCATGTATGAGAGTATTTTGAAAGAATTTTCTACAGAAAGATCGCATTCCGGTGTTACCACCCGGGGGATACCACTGGGGCGATAAGCAGTCGCGTAAGGCCGTCGTATGGCTCGCATGTCTCGAGCGTGAGCGCAACTGCGTTATCGCTCATGCTGGACGCACGAGAGAGTATCGCCCTCCGACCGACCTACCAGCTATCGACAGATACTACGTGGCTGCGGGGGTCCAGAGCTGTGTTGCTCGGATATAAGGTGACGCGTATCGATGACATTTGGCAATACGTTGTTACGCAGTATGACTCAACAACGCAATGAGGCGGTTATTTTGCCGACTACATCGATACATTCCTAAAAAGAAAACAGGAGGCGATTGAACCGCCAACAGAGTGTAACGATGACGAGGGAGCAATAACGCGTTTTATAGCGTTGTACAAAGAGTCTGAGGGTGTATATCTCGAGCGAAGTGCTTTGCAGTCAAATCCGGGTTTACGTTCGCTCGCAAAATTGGCTCTTAATTCATTCTAGGGAAAGTTTGGTCAACGCGAGAATCATATGAAAACCGTTATGGTTTTCACGCGCTCGGAGCTAATGAATTTACTAACTAGTCCGGAGATTGAGGTAACGAGAATGCTACCGGTTAATCACAAGATCATGTATGTAAACTATGTGAGCAACCGCGATGCGATTCAACCATCCCCGACATCAAACGCAGTGATTGCAGCATACACGACGGCATAGACACGCCTAAAACTATACAGTTATCTTGAGGGGCTCGGGCGGCGAATATTGTACTGCGATATGGACTCCTGTATTTACGTGAGTCGCCCCGGTGGCAACGAGTATGAGCCGCCAATCGGTCAATTTCTAGGAGATCTCATGGATGAATTAAGCGAATACGGGTGTAGTAGTTATATAACTTCCTTCGTTTCGGGAGGACCAAAATTTTACGCAAAAGGTATCACGCTAAACTTTGCGAATAGCCGTCACGTAAACTATAACGCATTACGATCTTTCGTCACAGGAGCTAGGAGCGTACCTATTATTTTGAAATTCGACGCTATTCGAGGCACGGAATTTCATCATACTCGTATAGTAACGCGTAAAGAAACGAAATCATGCGAACCTGTTAACACGAAGCGAAAGCAGCACAGAATGTACTCTACTGTACCGTACGGCTATTGTGAAATACGCTAATTAGTATAACGCAAAAAAATATATAGTGTTACGGTTGAATTCGCGATATTTTAAAATAATCTTTTTGTCTGCTTTTATGTATCGTATTTACTGTGTACAATACATTTCTAAAAAATGTTGATTTATTATGTATTAAACCGTTGTCTGCTCGTTCTTTTTGTGCTGCTATTCGTAGCAGTAGCTGCTATCTCTCTACCGTTTCCTTTTGTTCTGACTTTCTTGGCGTTGATTCCTATTGTCCCGTCTTTCTTATCGAGTGTTTCCTTATGTTCTGACTTTCTCGTGCTATCTCCGTGGATATAATATTGCTGTTTAGAATTACATGATTCGTAAAATTTGCACATAGAGATGTATGCATAGTGAAATAAAAATATTGTTTTATTTGTGAGAAATATAAAAACTACCGTTATTGAATTTACATACAGTGTAAAGATCAGCTTATACCGCGAGCCCGCGCCTCATCAGCTAGTACAGGCGCGCCACGCCTTATTAGCTCGTCAAGGCCGCGAATATAGCTGATGCCGCGGGATCGCGGCCGCCGCCGTCTCGGTACAAGCTTATTTAAGAGTCAGCTGATTGATTTTGATAGACACTCATCGATATGGATACACGTTGGAAACATCCATGGACAGCCGTGATAAACGGCCCTACGGGTTGAGGTAAAACATATTTTGTCAAAAAATTCTTTAAATACATGCGCTAAATGACGAATGTCCCGTTCGAGCATATACTTTTTTATTACTCAGAGTGGCAGTCCGGGTATTCAGAGTACGGTGATAAATTCGAATTTCGCGAGGGTTTACCGCAAGCAGCAGACTATTCACATGATGCGAGGCCTAAACTTGTAGTCATTGACGATCTAATAGGCGAGGCATCGAACAATACCGTGGTCGTTCTTTTCACCAAACCATCATAAAAATCTTAGTGTCATTTTCATTACGCAAAATCTCTTCCATCAGGGTCACGGGCAACGCGATATCTCCTTAAACGCTAATTATATTGTTGTTTTCAAAAATCCGCGAGATCGTGCGCAAATTCAATACCTAGCACGCCAGGTATGTTCCGAGAATCCGAGATTTTTGCAGGAGGTATATTTCGATGCAACAGCTGCAGCGCACGGCTATCTATTAGTCGACTTGAAACAATCGACGCCTGATAATTGTCGATTTCGCGCCTGTATATTTCCCGATGACCAATACCATTACCTTTACGTGACTCAAAAAGCAATAAAGGTTTGCGATGCGACGCACGATGTACCAGTAATGCGCTTGTAATAGCGTTGCGTGGACCTCGATAAAAAGCTAATAAGTATATTGCAAGCGCTGTGTTATCTGAAGCAAGAGCAACGACGTGCAGTTTTGCGAAAAGCAGATGTAGCGCTCGTACGGTATATATGCGAGTGTGCTCTAAACGTTTTACAGAGAAACGTGAGTCTGAACAACGTGCAAAAGAATCATCTTCGAAGGCACGCGACAATTCTTCGACGACTAGCCGCCAAAAGGAGAAATTGGAGCGGTAAGAGGAACATCATCGTCGAGCACTGTGTCGGATTTCTCAAGCTGCTTCTTGTGCCTGTCTTGGTCTACACGAGCCATGGAATATGCCAGAAAGATGGTGCTTATTCCTCATGATAACATACATCGTCTCGCTGGACTCGCCACTACTGCTGCTACTAGTGCTACTACTACTACTACAGACCCGTCGCCCACCGTACAGACTACCGGTACGCCATTATCGCTCCTCGACTCTGAGCTGAGTGAATTTCTAAGCTCTCACTCGTACAAGAGCGAGAGAGAGAAATGGATAGCGTACCAGCAGGTTTTACAGCGTTATTTTCATTTGGTCGAGTACGATAATACGGTACCGAATATTTTGTCAAAACGAAAAATAGCAATACTCGATAGTCACGAGAATAAAATCGACGACGTTTTAATGAACAAATTAAAATCTCAACTCAATGACACACTTATTATCGATAGCTTACCAAAAAAAATTTTATCTAAAGCAATTTCGTTGCTTCGCAATTTGCATCGCAGCGCCGTAGGTGAAAAATGACATGGGATCGTAACGGTGTTGTCTCCATAGACGGCAGAAGGATTTCAAATTCCAGCATTGTTGATCTTGTTAACGATGCTATGCGAGCTAGAAAACGCGAGAAACCCGTCGGTCGATCTCACTTTGCCAAATTCTTGCGAACGATACAGATGCCACGCGAATTTATCGGCAATCCCGAGTTACTACACGAGCCTACACCTACATCATCCTCGATACCGCAGCGGCGTCTTATTTTACCACGCGATAGTGATAGTAGCAGCAGCAGCAGCAGTATCAACAACAATAACGAGGCCAAGACCACACACTCAACCAGACATTTAATGCTCACGGCGGACAACGACATCATCGAGGGATAGGAGGGGGAGAAAGAAAAGAACGAATAATTCCAAAACATCGCGCAAGTATAAAGCCAACGATAACTCAGTGAATATCGATCCCCAACACAGTTAGAGAAGAAAAAGAAAAAGAATCCATTTAACTGGTCATCGTTAAAATTATGAAAATTCTTCAAAAAATCTATTATGACACCGCTCATCCTGTCTATAATTCTCGAGCAAAAAATTTGGCCCAGGTGGATCGAAGAGCAGCGTGAAAAAATATTTTACCATGGCTCGAGACACAGGATTCATATAACATGCATCGTCTCGTGCGACGACGATTTCCCCGTCGTACATACAGCGTGAGTAATATAGACGATGTATGGGAGGCTGATTTAGCTGATCTTCGCTCGATAGCTACGTACAACGACGGGTACGCATAGCTTGTTGTTATCGACGTGTTGAGCAAATACGCGTGGGTCGAGGCTTTGCGTGACAAAACGAGCGCAAACGTAGCCCGCGGTCTCACACGCATACTCGCACGTAGTAACAATCGTCGCTCGCAGAAATTGCTAACTGATCAAGGCAAAGAATTTATCGGCACTCAATTTCAGCAAATTCTCAAGAAGAAAAATATCGATTTTCGCGCTGCTCGTAACCCCGATACAAAAGCCTCGATTGCCGAACGCTTTAATCGCACAATAAAAGCGCGATTGTGGCGATACTTTACATACACGTAAAATAAGCGTTACATCGATGTTTTACAAAAATTTTTATATGCATATAATCACACTAGACACAGCGGAACGCGTATTCCTCCGAGCGAGGTGACCCTCGAAAATGCCTCTATAGCCCGAGAAAATTTAGCACGGCGTTACGAGCGTAACGCGAGGAAAACTAAAAAACCTAAATACAGCGTCGGTGGCTTGGTACGTATCAGTAATGAGTAATGAGTTATTCAAGATTCAACGAATATCCGTGAATCGAGAACCGTTCGTGTATATTTTACACGATCTGAATAATGAGACTATAGACGGTATTTTCTACGAGGCAGAATTATCGCGAGTACGAGTGCTTCCGTCATCTGACAAGACGAAAGAGAAGCCGAGGACAAAGAGGAAGTTCGCTCGGAATCATCGTCCCTGATAAATATGAGCTCCAAGGATAGCTCTTTCTTTGTCGTACTACCGAGCAACAGTAGTATGCAGTATTTTCCGGATAATACGACGACGAAATTTATGACAAAACTACCGCGTCAGATACGTTTGCACGGAGAATGGTCTGTTTCTCTTGTGGAAATTGCTTATCCGATGACTCTTTTACATGTTTCTACTGCAGGAAATCTCGTAACTTTTGAGGATGGTGATTATGATTCATTGGGTTTAAATCGTTTAACACGGAGACGCGGCGATAGAGACCATGTTCCACCTGGTGTATATCGCTCTCTAGACGCTCTTTTGG